>JAUMJL010000723.1:0-600000 GCA_033558185.1 Dromococcyx pavoninus
ACCTACAGGCACATTACTTTATTATTGTTGTAATGCAATTTTCAACTCATTTTCAAGATGATTTTCCTTTTCAAATTCACAAGGTATTATTATAATCTGTAATCTGTTCCAAGTGCACAGACACAGCTACTTACATTACTAGATTTAAGTTCCATTGTTTTTTTCACTGGGTCAACCACAGAGTGCTCCTGAACGTATGTCTTTGTTCTGCATGTGCCAATGAGCTAGAAGACAGGCAAACATACATGGAATTAATTATGCAAACCAACTGCAATGTTTTAGTGCTGTTAAATGCATAAGGAGTGGCTATTGCATTGAAAAGACCTTCAGGCAAAAGAATTAAGGTTTAGCTTAAAATAAAACTGTTCAGTTGAGGTAGATATCATTTACAAGATGGAAACAACCTCAGATCTAAGCAATTTCTGGCTGTCACGAAGTCACTATGTGTACTGCTGTTGAGCTTTCCTGATACAGAAATGTTTATATTTTTAAACCATTACAGTTATGAAACGATACATGTCTATTACAAGATCTGGTTCACGAGCTTCCCCCCTCCTGCAATACCACACATACGGATTTCACAATGGAGGGGATTCCCCATTCGGTACTGAGGAGCCTGTGGCTGTGCAGCTTCCCACTGGGGTCCACATGTCTGTCCAGGACATCAACTCCAACCACACTCGGGTTCATGGGATTGGGGTATTTCTGCATGGCAGCTGTCGTTACCGTTTCCCAAGGGTGACTGCCAAAACAGAACCAGGACACAAAGTTGTGCGCCTTCTGCTTTTAACAGGATTGCTGTTAAAATGGAACACAACACATCCATCGATTTATATTTTTAAAGCAGTTCAGTTTCCAGTTCTCAATCCTGCAAATATTCTTCCCTAAAGGGAAACATCTCTTTTGGAGACTGGACACAGGGGCAGGCAGGTTCACACACCGGACCCCTGATTCATCGGGACTCCTGTGTCCAGTCACCTTTGGCTGCTAATTGATAAGGACGTCATGTAATGCTGATTTTCTCAGGTTTCAGTAATTCTACAGTAAGATATTAGGTTGCTACTGTCCTCTAACAGGTGTTTCCCTCGGATTATTCTCCAGCAGAGGTGTTCTGGAGCACTGCAGCCCCACAAGCCACTCGTGCCGCCTTCTCAGCCCTGTGCCCAGAAGACAGCGCGAGACCGCCCAGTGAGGTGCGACCCGCGCCCCCAGGTACGGCTGCCGCAGCCCCCCGGCCCTCCTCTTCCTCCCCTCTTCTCGTCCCCTCTTCGGCCCCCCGCCCCGCAGCGGGTGCGCCGGGGCACGGGCGCGCGGTGAAGGTCACGAAGGCGCCGCGCTTACTCGAACACGTGCTCCGAGGTCCAGATCCTCATGGCGGGGCGAGGCCGGGCCGGGCCGAGCCGGGCCGCGCTGTTCCGTTCCGTTCCCCTCGCCGCCGCCACTCCGGCTCCGCGGGGCAGGCGTTACCAGGCCACCCTGCGCCTGCGCAGCGAGGACCCGGCCCCGCCCATCACCGCCGGCGCTACGTTGACGTCACGTCCTTGCCGGGCGCCTTCCGCTTCCGGGGCGCGGCAGGCGGCGAGCGCAGGGTGGGCCTTGTCCTGCCGCGACACCGGGGGGGGGGGGGTGGGGGGGGGGAAGAAGGGGGAAGGCGTTAAGGCCGCGGCCCGGAGGGCGCGTCCCCCGGCGGCCGGGTGTCGATAGCAGCGCAGCCGAGCGGTAACGGAGCTGTCGCTCCCTCTGGCAGCGTTTCTGCAAGGCTCATCCCGTAGGTGGAACCGGTCACCTTTGTAAGCCGAGGCAGCGCGGGCGGTACCGGCTCCGGCCCCGCTGGCCCCGCTCTCCCGCCCCGGCTCGGACGGGCCCGCGCTGCCCGGAACGAGCGTCAGGCGGTGCGGGTCAGCAGGGGGCGCCGGGACTCCGCAGGCCGGGGCCGAAGGCCGGGCCGAGGCGGGGTGTTATCTAACCGGTGTGGGAGCGGTCAGGGCGCGGCCCTGCCCCGGCTGCTCCCGGCCGGCCGGAGCCAACGCGTTTTGTAAGCGCGCCGCCGGGAAGACGTTGTATAACCGGCCGTTACAAAACAGCCCCTGCGCTCTTTTCCATGTTAAGAAACGCCTTCTGTAACAGGCTGGCTGTTCCAAAGTGGACGGGTTCCAGCTGACTGTCCTGGACTGTTTCTCTTACTCATCCTTGGAATAAAACAGAAGTGATTTACAAGTAATAAAACAGTAAGAAATCAGTTATAGCAACAAAAAACCCACATGCATTTCGTGGCACAGCATCAAGCATTTTCTTGTAAAATCCTCAAGATGACAATATTGAAAGTGACTTGGGTTATGCAGAAATTGTATTTTTTCCAGACGTGGAAACAATCAGAGAGTGTTTCATGGACACAGCTCTCAGCCAGCGAGTGTTATGTATTCATAACTGCACAGTAATGGCATCTCTGGGAAAGGTTGAGAGGGAAATTTCCCAGAAATAGGTTACTTGACACAGTGTTATTTCTCTCCTCTTCCTGCAGTGCCAGAAGTCTTAGTCAGTCTAGGGAAAGACTCCGATTCAGTGACTATTCCCATACATTCTTGGTGTTTGCACTGAACTTTAAATTCAAAAGCTGTTGTACAGAGAAGGTACTATTTAATGATAAACCACTAGATTCAGACAGTAGCAAATACTTAAGTGAGAGCTGTTATGAGAATAAATTTCTGCTGGAGAGACCTGTCTTGATCTTACTTTTCCTGACTCTTCCACCTTATGGGACTATTCTTAAACATTGGTAACGTGCTAGTGATCTATCATAGTGTGCTAAGATATTTCTAGAAGATTGCAAGTCCATTCTAAATCCATTGTGGTCTTAACACCCACTGAGTGATTTCTGCAACTGGAGAATTTTGTGAAGGATGTTAGAAACGCTGAGCATTTTGAGAAGTCTCAGAAGGAAGTGACCCTTAGACACTGGCAATTCAGCAGATACCTGTCTCCTATCCATTAGCTATCCTATCTGCAGCCTCTCATCAGTTTCTTCTGTAAATTTAAATGTTAATTACAGGAAGCAAATAAAAATGACACTTCAAGAAGAAAGCGTGCCAGCGTGGTGCAGATTAGGAACTAGGCTGGGGCAATTCTTGCTCATATAAATGTCTTTTAATTTTGACAGGAGTTTTGGTCAAGTATCTTTCCGTATTTGAGTGATATCAAAGGCTGAATTACTTATAAAACTGACTTTTAAAGGAATAATAAAGTTATAAATAAATATAAGTGAAATAGGAAATATAAAATATAAATAAATAGGAAAATACAATGCTCATTTGTAATTGCAGAGGAAAAAAGTTGCACATCCTAAACAGTAGAATTCTTTACGCTGGTGATGTTGCAACTTGAGCATATTTTGTTCTTTTTTATGACCAAGAATTTAACACCATAAAATTTGAATATCTTTTCCTCCATGTGTAGAAAGTATCCATCTAATGATTGAAATTAAAGAAAACATTCTTTCGGTTAAATCTGTCCAGTCCCAGATGCTATCAAGATGATAATTAAGGATCATATTGGACATCTACAAAACAAAACAAAAAAGCAGATCATTCATGCACTCCCTAACGGCTGCCAAACCCCCCAGACTGTCAAACCTAGAAGGTTTTAGCCTTCTGTCAGAAAATACAGGTGTTGTGTCACGCTTGGACAACCCAACACCACCCTGGCTCAAAGCCCTGATCCCAGAGATCTGCAGTGAAAATTGTCACTAAATTCTAAACAGAAAAGAGTTTTGTGACAGTGATTCAAGCTACACTTCTGGACAAAATGAATGCAGGTCAGAAGAGGCATTCATAACATCACCACAGCCAAGGGTTACTGGAGTGAGACTGCAAGTGACTGATAAGTGGGCAAAGTTCCATATTTAACTGCTGCACTTCCTTGCAATAGGCAGAATATGAGCTCTCCTTGCTTCCCCTGCCTCCTGTATCACAACACTTCACAGTTTTCAGATTCCAACAGAGGCAAGTTTATTCTTTCTTACACTTCAGAAAAAATATATTCGGTCGTGGATGTTTTTCCTCTGTCCTATTCTGAAATACAGCTGACACCACAGCGATACTGCACCAGGTCCTAGATCCGAAATCAAGTTGTGTGTTTGAACTATTAGTATTCACACACTATTAATGAAAACCACTTGAAGGTCTTGCTCTTTTCTTGAGCTGTAAAAACAAGTTCCCATTCACTTAATGTGAGCTTTCTGGCAGTTGTACTGGCAGAAAGCTCACATTACTGATGTTTTCTTTTCCAGACATACCTCTTCAATGACTTTTGTTATAGATCTTAGTGACTGCCCCATCTACAAACGCTCTTTCACCATCAGCATTCAATTTGCTATATGAGTTTAGCTGTATTTTCCTGTATGTAATTAAAAAGCATTGTTGGATAGCAAAGCTCTCTTTTCAGTGCTTCCAGAACCAGCTCTTTAATGTCTTGTAAGTCATTCTACACCTCTGCATGAAAAGGTCACCTCCAATTTTACTTTTAATAAGCAAATACCCTTCTTTTCAGAAGGAAAGCACAGCAATATCTCAGTGTAGGACAGTACCAGCTCCTCTAGATTTTGCTCATACTTTAAAGGAGTTTTGTTCAAGTAATTTTGATCCTTCCAGATTTCTGATCAGTAGCAAAAGAGATACTAATGGGGAGATAACACCACTACATGATGTATCACATCCTGATGCCATGATGTAGTTGCAATGAATCAACATTGTTGATACGTGCACTGGGTCAGGACAGAGCTCAACCTGTGTCATGGATTAGCCTTCAGATGCTCCAGTTTCTCTCTCTTCAGAGAAACACAGATGGAATAAAAATACTTCCTCTTCAATACTGAAAATACTGTTTTATTGAAATAACCAGCATTCCTTACCATTGTTTTCTCCTCTGCATGGCGTTAGCAGTTCCGCCGCTGATGTTGAGTCCTAGAGCTGCTTTGCACTGCTTCAGCAGGAAGTTCTCACCTTCCTTCTCCATTACTGCTGTAGTCCCAAATTCCTTGTCACAGCTGCGTTCTGGGCCCAGGGCAGAGGGAAGGGCCAGGAATGCAGCAAACAGCATTCGAGACCACTAAGCTCTGTTGGCTTAAAGCTCGCTGCCCCACCAAGGCACTCCACACAAGTGGCTTCTCAGCTTCCATCAGAGCTGCTCAAGCTGGCTGGAACAGATGCCATCTGAGGTCAGTTACTTATTCAGAAATACAGGTGAATAGATTCGTGCCTTCCGTGTGGAAAAACCACAAGAGGGGGCTAGATTTCCATGAGGGTTTCCACCTGGACACCTGTTGCTTGTTATTCCATGTGAAGGAAAGGATCCGTGCTTGCAGTCCCACAAGCAAACTCCACAGCTCTAAGCGCTGCCATATGAAGGAGGACAAGATCTCTACCCTCATTCTGTGTCACAGAACAACTACTCTCAAAGTGCTGCCCACCCATAAATCCAGAGCATAATTTTCTGCACAACTATATTGTTCCCCTGCTTCCATGTTAAAATGTGATCTGGACAGGATTTCCTTGCTGGAAACAAACTGGAAAGATACAGTCAGGCCCCTTTTTAAGTACCTCAGAAATAGCAATGAAAATTCAACATCAAAGCAAGGAAACATCTCCAAATAATAATAAAGAAGTTCCTTTAATGTCCTCTACTCAAACCTGGTTAATTTGGCAGAAACTTAAACCTACAAAAAAAGATCTCAGTGCTGGACCAGTTCACTGGTGTTTACTGGCTGCTCAGCTGCGTGACTCCCACAACAGAGAAATGGAGGAGAGAGGAACATGTGGCCTTTGAACACCAGCATGATCCTATAGCAGCTCAAATAATTTCTGAAGGCATAGACCAGGTGGCCCTGCATATATGGACCAGGGTTGTTTTACACCACAGGGAAGCGCTGCCCCTCCAAAGTGCTTCTGATCTTTACTCATCTTCTGCAGTGAAAGGACCAAAGGGACTGGAATTGGCAATCTTATCTCTGACACAGGTAACCAATAATGAATAATACACATCCCAAAACCCCATTGCTTCTGCCAATGCCTTCCCAAAACAACTGAAAAACCCCAGGAGTTTTCAGATAACATATATATAAATAACAAACCTCTTGCATCTTTGTATGCTCAGCTTCAACATCCGCCTTCATCACAAGGGTGACTGAAATAGAGGCAGCAGGAATCCTGTGAGACTCAAAGGATTCAGAACATCTGGTTGCCTGGCCAGAAAGTTTCTAAACCATTTTTTAATGCGAGGAATTTAAACCATATCTAAACCTATGGAATGGAAATAGAGGACAGGGCTGTCAGTTGCTCACAGGGCAATATCAAATCCAGACTCATACAGTTTTGTTCTATGTGCTGTTGGTCCTGTACGTGTGTTACTGCACAAATGAAGTGCAGTGAGCACAGACCACAACACAGAAGTTTGTCTCAGACAGCTTTTCTTGTCCTTTTGGGAAAAAAAAGAGGACACAAAAGGCAGAATGTATAATGAGAATTATTCATTCTCAGCTGCCATATTCTATTTCCTGTATTATAAAAAAGTGGTGGTCTATTTTCTTCATTCTTATGACTGAAAACAATGAGGTACTAACAATTTTCCATGGATTTATATGCAGATTCAAAATTTCTTTTCTAGAATTGATTGCATAGAAACGTTCTTCCTGGAGTTTCTTAATATCTATTATTTTACTACTGCTCAAATATTTCATATATATGTGCAGATGCACAACTGTTATGCAAAAGGCTGTAGTCAAAAAGTCTGCTTTCTCTAGCATGGTGATACAGGGAGTTTAAAAAAAAGGGATGCAATTTCTCAGGAATACCATTACAAACCTATTTCCTGTTTGAAAATTAAGCCCATTTCCTTCTAAGACACATTTAAAACAGTCTGGCTCCCTCACAGCCTCATCATTACCATCCTGGCTACTCTTAAGGTTAGGTCTTCCACCTGCTACCTGTGGTGTTTAGTTTTAACACACTCCAAGTGCCACAGTGAAATGATGTGCACTTGTATTTACCTGTGGCATCAGAGGTCTCAAACAGGCAGCACATGGCCCTTAAACAGCTTTCGGCTAGAGAATGATTTGGTTTCAATTTAAAAACTGAATCAAAATTTGTAAGAAAGTATGTGCTGAAAGGCTTATTAGAGCCATGAATTTTGGCCCCTTTTTTTATTAAAAAAAAAAATGTGCCATTTCCTTGCTCTCCCTAGTTCAGGGGCTTTGATTATGGCTACACAAACAGTTCCATCTTTTCGGGTGCAATAAGTGGGAGCAGCAGCTACCAATGGGTGTTTGACTTAAGTGCAGTACATGATGGTTCATGGGTGCAATAGGACTATTCTGTTGTCTGGGAAACAGTCTCTGAAACTCTGCAGAATATGACAGCTACCAGCCAGATAATGTTTTTTTCTTGCAAGCATCACAAATGTGCATGTGATCGAGTAGGCAGATGATAATCACGTGTTAATACCCACAACTCATGAGCAAGTACAGTAACAGCACAATTAAAGACAAACCCACATATTTTAAAGTACTTCAAAATTGCTGCTGATTTTGTGTTGTTTGGAAAGAATCATATTGTCCCCTACATCTGATCCTCCTTTAGTTCTAAGGATTACAACTTGTCTTATGTAAACACAGTGCTATCAAACATTTGTTGAATGCAACTTTTTAATGCCAAAACTTGAAGAACCAGCGATGACAGCTACTGGTGATAACATTTAAGAGTTGAGTCAAATCACAAACATAACTCATGGTCTTCAAACCTTGCTTTGGTATCCAAAAGTTACATAAAGCTCTTCGTTCCAGAAACCTCACTACACTCGACCAGCTCTCTTGACATGGTTTAAAGAAACTGCAGCCTGGAAACAGAGGTTGAGAAGTCTTCAAACACAACCTAGGGCATGGCAGTCACCAGAGCTGCCTTCTTACCTATGACAGGCAACTATGCAATCAGTTATAAATCAGCTGTGAGACACCTCTAGCTCACACCTGGCAGTGCCTGCCCACAGAACTACAATGAAGAAAAGCCTTTAAATCATTTTGTTCAAAGTTTTGTGGGCCAGAGAACAGGTAGATCCTGGATTTAAGGCTATTTATACTTTCCTTAGTGCTGGGACTATATTTGCCGCCTCTTTGGGAGGGAAGGATCCAGTCTCAGCAATCAAGAGTGCAAGACCTCATCTCTGGAGCTACAGTCCTTGAACCTTTCACTGTAACAGCAACCTAAGACTCAGTCCCAACCTTCTCAGCAGGAATTCCCAACTCTAAGATGAGCTGACATTCTGGTGTTTAGATGGAGCTGAAAATCCACAGAGAAACAGCAACCCTGAAAGGCAAAAACTGCACCAGAAAATGGCCCTTCTCCTGTGGACAAGGCACCCCAGCAGTTGAGAAGTTTTGATATCTTATCAGGCCAGTGGTAGTTTCTTGTTTGTAGCTTCACTGAAAATATGTGTCTTTACCAAGTAGTCTTCTGAGGGTTTTTCATTTAATGCAGTCTGAGGGATAATCTATAAAAGAAAAATAAATTAAAAAATACTAATGGGAGAATTTAAGATGGAAACATAATGCAAATATCTTCTGTACAAATAAAGTAGTAGAATGATCTTCATGTACAGTTGGGACAAAAGTACTTTCTTTTCATGCTATTCTCTAATAAACATTTTTCACTAATAAACAGATTCCATAAAATAATCATTACTGTAAAATCAACAGATATCCATTTAGGAAAAATCAAAATCAAAGGCAACGAGATAGCATGATCAAAATTAAGTGGCAGAGTCCAGCTGGATAAAATGCCTGAATGTGCGCTGTGCTGTAACCACTATCTGACACTTACTGCATGGTTTTTTTCTATACTGAACTGAGAGAGAAAATGAAAGAAATATGTGGGAAAACTTACAGTCCTGGAAGTCCTACAGAAGGACTCCACTACATTCTCTAGAATTGCCCTGATCCAAAGCCACATTTCACAGGCTTGTACTCTGGAAAAAAGATTGTCTGTCCACCCCAACAATCATAGCCCAGGGAGATGGTTGAGTCGCCATCCCTGGAGGTGTTTAAAAAACAGGTAGATGAGTTTTTGAGGGACATGGTTTAGCGGATGATGGGTGCGGTTGGACTTGATGATCTCAAAGGTCTTTTCCAACTGACAGATTCTATGATCCTATGATTGTATGATCCCATGATTGTATGATCCTATGATTGTATGATCCTATGATTGTATGATCCTATGATTGTATGATCCTATGATTCTGTACAAACCTGCTGCAAACAGAAAAAGAAAATGTGCATAAAATTTATGCAACAACTTAAAGAAGATCTAAGAACTGGGTATTACAAGAATATAGGATCAGCTAAGGACTCAATTCCCAAGAAAGAATTAGTGGGAGTTGAGCTTCCAGCTCACATGCATTATTTGTCAAGATCTGTCTTAGATGGTTTTCCAAGACAAAAGAATGGTTCATCTTGGATCAAAATTTAAGAATTCACAGTTGAGTCAACTAAGCCCCATGTCCTCACCGTACCTTCATGTGCTTTTTCTTTCATTCCCACGTGTGCATACACATAGGATGTGTGTGCAAAGGGGTCTTGGCACAGAACACATGGCTTAAAAATTTGCTTTTCTGAAGCACTTTTACTGATGATTGTTGGGGTGGACAGACAATCTTTTTTCCCAAAACCTCAGCAGATGCTAGAGATTTGGAAAGGAGGTAATTATTGAAAGGGCACTATAATTTTAATATACCCTTTGTTCTAATGCTGTATTTGATTTGGAGCAGCCTTGAGGTGTTTATTAAATTATGAAATACTTCAGAGATTTAGTTTTTATTATCCTGAAAGTATAGTTAAGTAATGTCTCTTTACAGACACAGTTATTGAAATATATAACATGAGGACAGCTAAGATGACTGTTTCCATAACAGCACACAGTAAGGTCCACAGTGACATAGGATACTGTTTCTATGGTAATAGAATGTCTTAGTTTCAAGGATGCACAGAAATCCATTATGAAAAGTAGGAACTAATAATTTAGATTAAGGGGACTTCCTTGTTTATAATTATCTGTGTGGAGACACTTGCTGTCACCTTTTTCTTATACCCAGGTTGTATTTTTTTTAGGTTGGTGACTCTCTTTAGCTTGTTATTCTAAAGAAACAGGTTATATCTGGTCATTCTGTCTGTCCTCCTCTTCCAACTGTTTAAACTGCTGGTTAAACTTAATCAAGTCAGACTGTGGGGCTGCTGTGTGTTTACTGGCTGGCACACCTGGGGATGCTGCCTGATTAGGAATATGGGACAAGCAGTGCTGAGTCTGAGGACAGGAGGGAAGGGGTGGAGGGTGAGGGTATAGAATATGCTTTTACGGGGCTTTGCAGATACTTCAGTGGGTGGATAAATTGTAAGAAAGAAATTAGAAGTGTTAGAAGATGGCAGGGTAACGATTTCAGCATGGTGGAGTGTGCAAACAGACACAGAGACACAGACCAGTCTGTCTGGGAGTTTCAGTTTTTGCCTTCAGAAAGCAAAAGTTATGCCCCTGCTAAGTTACACCAGTTCTTAGCAACGCTGGTGCTCTCAACTCTTTGTGCTTTTTCCATGTTCCTGTACCCAGACTGAGCTACATATTTGGCTGTAGAAATTCTCCCAGGCTGGTAATGGTAGGTAGTGAGGTTATAGAATCATAGAATCACAGAAAGTCCTGAGCTGGAAGAGATCCACAAGGATCACCGAGTCCCACTCCTGTCCCTGCACAGGACAACCCCAGCATTCACACCGTGTGACTGAGGGCATTGTCTAAATGCTTCTGGAATATTGTCAGGCTGTGACTGCTTCCCTGGGGAGTTGTTCCAGTGCTTCACCACCCTCTGGATGCAGAACCTTTTCCCACTATCCAGCCTGGGTTAACACCTAGCAGATTCACAATAAAACTTCTGCACTTCTTTGCCGGTGCCCATCAGAAATTAAAAATTATACAACTGAAACCCAGACTATTTTCAGTAATTGCAGCTCATACTTTGTGCCAGGCTGAAGGCATTTTGGGCCAGGTATTTGGAAATTTAGCTCGTGCTCATTCAGTGCAGACATGGTCAGAGAAACCTCCAATGAAGACTTAAGTGTTACACTTCATTGTGGTTATTTAAAGGATCTTTAGCAACTTGGAACAGAAGAAAACTCCACAGGTTTGCATGTGTCTTATTAGCATGGACAGAAAACCACATTTAAATATAACAACAGATTGCCCATTCCTGTTTAGAACTCAGTGACTTTAGAGAACCATGTATAGAGCCTGAGTCTGGATGCAGTCTTTGGATGCTGAAGACTTTTCTTTGCATGTACCCAGTATTTCAGGACAACGAGATAACAAGTGATAACAGCTGAAAAACTGCTGATACAGTTTTGGTGTCTGCTTTTGAAAATCAGAGCCATTAATGGTGTCAATAAATTACAAAAAGCCATGGTAATCCAATTACTGCTATTTTAAAACGCTAAGGTTCTTTTGTAGCTATGGAAACAAAAATGCAGACATTAATGGGCAAGAGGGGGGAAAAAACCTGGTGTTTCCTTGACAACAGATAAAAGCATAGCTCCATGAAACCCAAAGGGGAGAATGACAGAAATACCTTTTACCATGATACACAACTGAAATACAAGTCCAGTGCAATAATGTGCTTCACCCTGCCAGGAAGCTACAAGTACTCTTTCCACACGACCACATCCCATCTTTCTGTTGAAGTTATCCAGTAGCGTGAGGCATTCTCTATGTTTCATTGAGCATCTGCATGAGGGTAAGAATTAAAATGGCATGATAAAGCCTGTGATAGGAGCTGGAACGCTTTTGTGGCATGTGTGGAGCAGATGAGTGGTGGGTAGAGCATGCTGAAAGAGCTTCTTAGACAACGAGCATGAGACATAAAGAGGAGGTGCCACCCCGGGACTGACCTTGTGCTTTGCAGTGTGGGTGTGAGGAGTGAGCTCGACAGAGAGCGAACTGTGGGCAGGGTGGGCACTGCTGTCTCACACCCAGGTGTTGAAGAGCAGTTGTTCCCTGGAAAGCACCATCAATTCTGTATGTGTGTGTATATATACAGCACCTCCTTTCCCAGTGGAAAACTATGGAAATATTAGCTAAGGTAATGTCACAGAAAGAGATACAAGGAGCATGCAACTTTAACTTAATTATTATCACTTGGAATTTATCTGGCAGCTCTTGCACAATCCAGAAATACTTTTGCCAGAGGAACTCAGCATTGTTTAAAGACAATAAAATATGAGAGGAATTGTGCTAGAGGTAAATATGAGGACACCAGTAAGGTTACAGAGCTATTTTCCTGTGGATAACATATAGCATAATACAATATTGATATATAAACCAAATTAATAAATAGAAGACTTAATATGCAAGTTTCTCATAGGCATTTTTTAAGGACTGAATTTTCAAAAAGAGGTCTTCCTTCAACTCTGTCCACCTTATGGTATTGAGAGCATCCCTTCACAGTGGGAAGGAAAATATATCAATTGTTTCAAAATCCTAAATCATTTTGTGTCTATAGCAATAAAGAGCAGGATACTAAGCTATGAGAATGTGGGGTTTCCTTGACAACATGTTGAGAAAAACACAACTATATGAAAGCTTATGGAGAAAATAAAAAAAAAATACATTGTTAGGTTGAGTGCATGGGGTGGCACCTGGGTTGATCCGTGTGACTGGTACTGATCTGGGGTCACAGCCATGGGAATGCTGAGATTCTACAGTTCTGGTTATTGACGCTTCCTTTTACTGTTTTTGACATTGATCTGAAAGTTGGTTTGAGTGATCAATGACCCTGTCACATTCTGGTCCCACTTTCTGTAAAGTACATTTAAGCTGGTGGGTTTAGAACATTTCTGAATACTATTAGACCTTCTGAAGTTCTCTGTTTTCCTATGACATATAAGAAACAGATGGAAAATTCAGTATGACTGTACTCTGGTTTGTGCATGTGGAAAACACAGCCAACCTTGCTGACTTTTTGAGTTGAAGCAACTGCTCCTCTGAAGGCTGCATTGCTTTTAGGTGCATCATAATTGTAATTACTCATATTTATGATGCAATATGCCTGAAAATACTATAGCTCATTACTCCAGCAATCTAAAAGACCGGGAAAGGCCCTTCATATTCCTCCTGCAGAACATCTATTTTCTATAAAGGCACCGTAAGGTCCTCCACTTTTTAACCTTTTAATTGTCAGCAAAAGAATGACTTGGGCAAGGAGGGAGCTCTCCTATTACCCTGTCACCTGGTGCTTTAGAAGCAAAGACAGACTCACACATCTGGTTTTCTCTCAGGTGTCTTAAATTCTTTCATGGGTTGCAGACTATCCTTGTGAATTAATCCATAAAGCAGTCCCCACCAGACCTTCTTATGATGAATTAATACTAAAAACCCAAACCGAATAAACCCCAGAATCAACCCTGTATGATGATTCAGCATTTAGAGTCTTACCTAAAACGCATTAAATTTGGAAGAAAGGTCTGTGGGATTTTAATGGAAGATGATTTGAGCCTAGTCTTTTTTTTTTTTACTTTGGCTGAGTCTCTACTGGTCCAACCCAGCTCACGGGGTGTGAAAATAACCCAAGTGCTTTAAATAAGAAATTGAATTCTTAGTGCAACACTTGGGTTGTGAGCACAACCAGCGGAACATTTTCAATTTCGTGATTGCCTTAGCAGTTTCCCAGCAGCCCTTAAGTCTTTTTCCTATAGAATCCATTACTTTTGCCTTGTGTTTTAGCTTTTTTCCTTGTAGTGGCTTTTCTTTGGCAAGCAGACCCGTGTTTGCTTCTAATGAACCTCTGTCTCTCTCTTTTGCTGTTCAAGCACATTTTTGCCTTTAAGTTCTTTTCTCTTGGGCTTTTTTTCCCCCGTGTGGCCTGACCATTATGTGAGGGTTACTTTTCTCTTTGGAGCGGTGGTTCTTGCCATCTCGACAAATAGACCAAAGTGCCATATGAATCTTAGTATTGAAATGAAGATAATAGTTGGCTGTCTGGTTTCCTAGAAGGCTGTCATTCCTCCTGCTTTGAATAATTTTTTTTAATATTCAAAATTTTCTATATTTTTAATATTTGCTTTAAAAGATTCTGCCAATTTACAGAGCTGTGATCTTTGGGGGAACAAAATAACGTTAAGTACCATAGTGGAAATGTGCCTTTAGTCAAACAGGAGTCGTGTAGGCAACTACGACTGCTGTCCAATCAAACTTCAAAGTTCACATCTGCTTGTTTGTGGTAACCGATAGCAATATTACGTAATGGTTCTTCATGGGGATTAGTCCTCAGAGTGAGATGAGGTGCATTTAGACATTGCAGATGTTACTTCATCTGCAGCAAAATGGCCAATAACAGGGCAGAAATGATGAATTCTGCTGTGCCCAGGAAATACGACTGCTACAGAGTCATTATGTATAGTTGTCTGTGACATACTAAGACAAAAATGGGCAACATATACCTTTCAGAGTTATTGCCTCAGGCTACATTTTTTGTTATTATGCTTTTCAAACTGAGTCAAGAAAACTGTAATTAGTTTTTTTAAAAAATATGGATTACAGTATAAGATTCAAATGATACCACTCGTAATAATGCACAGTGTTTAACTGGACAAAAAGTGTCTTCAGTGAGCAGACAGTACACAAAGATTAATTAAGAATTTAGAGAAGGACAAAGTAATAAGTTAAAAATGAAAAAAAACTGTATTTTTTTACATCTATACACAGAAAAAAAATTACAATGCTAGGAAAATTACTGTTTTAACTGAACTGATCTAAGCAATTTCAGTTTGCAGTCTCCATCACACTGTACAATTGCACTCAGTTTATGTGAATGGAATCCTGCTGGGAGCCATATTTCTCTCTAAATGTGCACTTTTCTGTGTCAGCTGAGGCCACAGACATTTCCCTGGTGAATTTTTTCCTGGAGCTGACCTCAGCTGTTACTTTATACATGGCAGAAGAATTAAGACCCCACTTAATACCAAATCAGCCTGTACTTCTATGTATTAATATCTCTTTGACCGGAGAGATGCAGACTTGAAGAGGGCCTTTCATTCACTGCAGTGTGATTCATTATTTAATACCTCTATCAGGTTCTTTGTGAAAGGTTGGGATTAGTCTGAAATCCTCAGGTCCTCTCTGGCTATTTTACTCACACACTGAATTCTGCTCCTTTGCCATTCAGCTCTGGATCCTCTGCACTGGGAGCTCTTGCTTCACGTTGCAGCCAGGAGATGTGGTGGGGAACTGCCAGTGACAGCAATACGGGCATCCTGAACTGCCTCCTCTCTTTCCCATCCCCCTTTGACCAAATAGCCAGTTGCTCTGCTTTTTATCATCAGCAGAATACCAAATGCAACAGAAATCCTCTTGGATTTTGGGCACATCTGAATATTAAAAAAAAATACACACCTAAACCATTCCACTCGAGAATGCATTTGCCTTGTGTCCAAGGGGATGATTTTCAAGCTGGATGTCTTCTCTCATATATACACGAATAGCATTTCACAAGTCCTCTTCCCTTTCTACCATGGAGCAGTGGAGTCATAAAGGTTCCTTGAAGTTTTTGAGCTCCTTTCTAAAGCTGTTTTGGGTTTGTTGCACTCTTTAAGGTCAAAAAGTGTTTGAGAATTGTCCTTGTATCTCTCACAAAAACCTTCCGCCTGTCCTTCCCAATTCATAACCATTTATATTCACCGTCTCTTGTGCCAGCAATTATATTTTAGCTTCAATGGCATTTTCCTGTCATTCCCCATGATGTTATAGATAACGGCCCCCTTGTCTCCCTACTGTTGGTCTCCTTTATACCCAGTAGTTACAACAACTTTTAAAGCCTGTTTTCTGTCCTATTTGGATCAGTAAACCTGACTAGACGACTGAACAAAATTGTGCTGCCAGGATGTCCTGTTTTTTCTTGGCTGTCTTTGTGGGATATTCAAGGGAATAGTCAAGGCTTAAGATTTCCTACCTGGTTGGTTGTGGAGGGGCTACTATGTCTATACTCAGTGCTACCAAGATTTGGTACCTATTTAACATCTTCAAAGGCAGGAATATAGGTGTCCTTTGAAGACTTTTACTGTGGATGCCTTTTGGAATACAAGCTCTTGTAGGTTAATTAAAAAATAGCAGCAAAAATATTAGCAAAATATTCCCACTATATAAAATAAAAAACTTTCCTAAATATTTCATTTACCTTTTTTAATTTAGAGGCTGAGGAAGAAACTTGACTGGATTACATCTGTTAAGTTAAAAAAAACCCAACAAATAAACCTTAGAAAAAGATTAAAAAAAAAGTAATAATTTTTCATTTGTGCCTGATGGGGTTGTATTTTTTTTTAACTGTTTGCAAATCTTCAGTGTAATGGTTTGAAACCCAGTCGTGTCATTTCTTTACGCCCACACACGGAGCTGCAGTAGCAGACACTGTAGCAGGCAAACCATGTTACCAGCATCGGCCATTAAAACTCTTCCTACACCAAGCGTGGGCTGACTTCACCCCCTCCTCTCTTTGCACACACCCCACCACCCACCCTCCAATTTTCAAATGCTTAAAAAAAAAGAGAAGAGAAAGACACTGAAAAAAGAAAACAGGATGCTGCTTTTGTTTCAACGCTATTCCAGGGACCTGAACCTCTCCACCTGCCTGTGAATTGGCCACCTAAAGGTTAGCAAGTGTTTTGTTATCATTTTATATAGACAGAGCTGTAATTACTTTCTAGATGGCAAGACAGAAAATTTAAAGTTCTAGTTTTTAAAATGTGATGGTTCTTTCACTTAGCAATGAGGAAATTTTTTTTCCTAAAACACAGCATTTTAGTTCTGGCCCCACTTCTGTTTTAAAGAGGGCTTTAATCAGTATTTTTTCCTCATGCAGTCCGACCTCCTAAACTTTAAAAGATGGATTAGAGTTATTATTTTTCTGTTAGAGCAACCTGTTGATTACAGACTGCTGGCTGGAGGTTGTTAACTCTTTCCTAACCAGGGAAAGCCACAGGAGCGAATTTGATGAAAAGACAAAAGAATGGAAATCCTTTGAGGTTTTTAGATTTTTTTAAGCAGTAATAGTCCTATTTTTTTTTTGTTGTGGAGCCACCAACCGTGTTACAAACCCAACAGATGTGTTAGAAATGTGTGTGGTGTAAATCTAAAAGAAAGACATATAATAAACTAGAATGCATTTCTTATGACTGGAGCTGAGAAAAGTAGCAGCGTAAGAAGTAGAATAGGAAATATTCTCTGATGCAAATTGCATGACGAGATCAAAAGGGCCAATACAATGTTTACTTACATACTAAAATATATTTTAGATAACAATATTCTTATTGATTTAAGCCTTTTGAATGTTTCTTTAATGGATATTAAAAAAAGGAGAATAAAAAATAGAAAACTATAATAATGATCAAAACAGTGCTATTCTAGAATGAAGGAAAGGTATTACAGAGCATACTCTTCTTTAAAGGTTTTAATACTGTATTCTGGTAGTGTTTAAAAAAATAATAAAACCCCAATTTTGCTGATATTACACAATGATGAAAGTACAGGGTCAGAAATATTTGTCCTCAGGTATGGTACAAGAATTCCAAAGGTCAGTCAGTGTGTCTTCTGGTTGCTTTGTACTTCTGTAACATATGAAACAGGACAAAACTTCAGGAACAATGACTTCTTAACAAGTAGCAAGGTTTCCCAAAGTCAAGATGGGCAAGACATGTTACTTTGAAAGATTATGAGGGTTTCAGAAGATTAGGGAATTACACAGTTTCGGCCTAATTCTGCCAGGGCCTGAGGCTCTCAACTTTGTTAGAGGGGTCGTAAGCTGAGTGCACACTGCTGGTGGAACCTGCAGCCCTGTGAGATCAGATTCACCACTTAAGAACAAGTGAAAAGGTGAAGTCAGTACTTCTGCTGTGAAGTCAGTATTTCTGTTATGAGACATTTCAAGATACAAAGTCAAACTGAGAAAAAAAGCAAAGGCAGAAACAGTTTTTAAGTAAAACACAATTAACAGTAATTTCTGGGCTAATCAGGAAATGTATCTGTTCCATTTTAATAGTTTGAATTTAGGTCTAGAAAGTGCCAGCTTTAGGGTACACTCAGAAACTTGTCTTTAAGTACAAGTAGTGTTTGAAGGACCTGCACAAAATTTATTTCAGACCCTGTGGCTCAGTATTGCTTCATTATCCAAATGTTTAAGTAGAAGTTCTCTTTTGTCAGTTAAAGGAATTTCTCATAAACACTGGCACCTTGTTGCTAGACTGGCAGCTGGAAATGGGAATTCCAGTACCTGTATCTTCTGTTGAAATTGTTTGCTGTTCTCAGCAACATTGTCCACATAAGAAAAAATAAGTTAACAATCCTATAAGATAGTTTATTTTCATTTTAGTTTGTAAAGTACTCTAAAACCTGTATTTGATTCTATATTTGAAATCTATCTCCTTATTCATATAGGGAGCATGCTTACTGCTACTTTCACTTGATCACATCTTTGCCTAAAACCTTCTACGTGTCTTTGAAGGATGCAGAGTTTTAGACACTTGGGAAGGAGCCCTTTCTGCAAATCCTTGGAACCTAGGAATGCACGCTGGTGGTGTGGGGGTTTATCTCCTCAAATCCTGATTAAGACAAGACTGAGAGTGAAGTGCTGCGCAGCACCACGCGTTCCCTACTGTGCAGCACCTTATCTTTATACATAGTTGTAATAGAAATTTTTATTGTATATTGAGCTAAATGAAGTTAATTTGGTTTCTCTGAGCAAGAAAACATTTGAACTTAAATGAATGTAAGTAATCTTGCAGAGAGATTCCATCTTAGGAAGTGACACCTAAAAATAGATCGGATTAAACCAGAAAACAAAGATCATTTAATTTCAAATAGAATGAATGCAGAGTAATAACTGGTGCTCTGTATTAGGTGTACAGTTCAAATTACTTCTAACCTGTTCATCCATGTAAATGGAAAGAATCATAGAATGCTGTGGAGTCAGTCTGATTCCACAGTCATTTATTCAAAATTTAGAGATTTTAGATCAAGCTTCAAAAGATTCTGCTGAGCCCTGAAACCTGTGTGATAGGGGCAGGCATCCATGCAGTCACTTGCTTTAGTTACAACTTGCTTTCTTTAATTATTGCTCCTTTAAAACCTCTCAGGATAAGGTTTGCCATTTTAGCATTTAGATTTTGTTTTATGCTGCTGAGTGTTCTAAATAATGAATTTTAAAAGGTTATTTATGTCTTAGACTTGTTACTAGTTCCAGCATACTGCTGGGATTATTAGTACTGTTTAAAATAAGTGTCCCTTTTAAGTAAAATAATAATAGTCTCAAAATGGAATAAAATATAACAGACTTCAGATGTGTGATAAAATTGAAGAGAAACTAATTTTGACTGGTTATGTAAAATGCCCACAATCATCTGTTTGTATGATTTGATTCATGCCAGTATTCTATTATAAGAAGTGCACCCTTTTTTCTCTCCTGGTTTGTTGACTGTAGCATACAAAAATCCTTCCAAAGCTCTCGCTTTTATGTGAGAATCCATTCCTTGAGGAAAGCCTCTCCAGCAGAGCTGCATGTGGTTTTATCCATATGGACAGAATGAGCCTGTGGATCAGAATCATGAGCCACTGCAGAGCAGTTCATGACATCAAGTTTTCTATCTTCACTGATTTGAATTGTGTTCGGTGCCATTACCAACTACTGGGAGCATTTCAGGGCATGACAGAAACCAGAAGGATTTTAAGCAACAATAGTGGGCCCTGTAAAGAGCTTTTTTTTGCCCCCTGAATAACTAAATGTCAGGTAAGAAAGACAGGATGAGTAAGACAGAAATGTTTTTCCGCCTCCAAATTTAGAGGCCTACTAAAATAGGGTCCAGAGACAGCAGAGAAAGCTCTCCAAAATCAACAAACCTCTGTCGAATGAAAACCCATTGGCACCTCCATCGCTAGTCTACCATCTGAATTACTGAAAGAGTGCGCTTCCTCCGGAGGGGATATTGGACAAACAACCACAATAATGCAGCTCCCCTGCTATCCAATTTACAAGGCACGGGCTGCAGCAGATGCTCGTTGCAGTAAGTTATAAGCAGGGAGGAGGTGACTGAGAGCAGCCCTGAGGAGAAGGGCTCTGGGGTGCTGATTGATGAGAAGCTTGACATGAGCCGGCAATGAGCGCTCACAGCCCAGAAGGCCAACCCTACCCTGGGCTGCACCCAAAGCAGTGGGACCAGCAGGGCCAGGGAGGGGATTCTGCCCCTCTGGTGAGACCCCACCTGGAGTCCTGTGTCCAGTTCTGGAATCCCCAGCATAAGGGTATGGAACTATTGGAACGGGTCCAGAGGAGGCTACAAAGACGATCCAAGGGCTGGAGCTCCTCTGCTATGAGGACAGGCTGAGAGAGTTGGGGTTGGTCAGCCTGAAGGAGGCTCCAGGAAGACCTTAGAGCAGCATCACAGTACCCCAAGGGGGCTACAGGAAAGCTGGGGAGGGTCTTTTTACAAGGGCCTGGAGTGATAGGATGAGTGGGAATGGCTTTAAATTGGAAGGGGAAAGGCACTGAGACGTTAGGAAGAAATTCTTCACAATGAGGGTGGGGAGGCCCTGGCCCAGGTTTCCCAGAGCAGTGGTGGCTGCTCCATCCCTGGAGGTGTTCAAGGCCAGGTTGGATGGGGCTTGGAGCCCCCTGATCCAGTGGGAGGTGACCCTGCCCATGGCAGGGGTTTGGAATTGAATGGGCGTTGATGTCCCTTCCAACCCAAACCATTTCATGATTATATGATCTTCCAAAATACAGAGTTCCTAAGAAACTTTTAAAGGCCAGATATGTTGATTTTGTAACATCATAGGGAATGGATATTCCAGTTTGGGATTTACTTGGTCTATCAACAAGGAAGCAGCCATTCCAGCCCATATTTTAGGTGGGTGTTTGCATAGGAAGGACACCTTGGCACCGCTGACTGCTTTATCCAAGGACTTTTTATGAGATTAATCTACAAATGAAATCTAAAGTCTTAAAATATTTTCACTTCTCTTTGCTGTCCCCTATCCTGTTTTCCCTACAGGTTATTCCAGATTTTAGGGAGGTTTGTTGAGCGTGTTATGTTATGTTCATGTTCATAAAATGCTCTAAGCATTTTAACATTCTTGAATTATTTCCCCTCCTGGTTCCTGCTTTCTGCCTGCTGCAGGGCACCATTAGGCTGGTGGACAATACCCACACTTGATGAGTTTAGCACTTCATATGTAGCAAGTGCCTTCTCTCCACCATTGTTTTCTTTTCCAACACATTTTAAGAGAGATTTTTACTGTAAAGTTAGAAGCAAATTACCTTTATAACATAAAGAAAAAGGTCTACCATTCTGTCAGTGAATTTCACTGAATGCTACAACAGAATGCAGCATAAAAAGTGCCCACATTTTGAAGACAGATGGTTCTGTTTATAGATTCCTACATGAATAATGCTAAAGGATACGAAGAGATTAAAATATTACTCCATTTTCTCCTGTTTCACCTCTTCCTGTTTTCTGAAGATTGTGACTGTGACACCAATGTAAAAAAAAAAAAAGCCCAACTTCCTACTTCTAACCTGTTTCAAGTCTTTGTCCTCGTTTCTCTCTGCTTGCATCAAGTATTGATGAGACTTCTTTTGCTGAAATGCCTGGCTCAATAAAAGGTACGTGAGTTAAAATTATTTACAGACTAAAAGGATTCCACCTCTGGTATTGTATTTAAAGTAGGGATCACCAAAAGGTCTTCTAAAAGGCAAAGACTTCTGGTTTAATATAGTATTTCTATTCAGAATGTCAAAAAGCAAAACTAAACTAACTCTATCATGTCTACATATTATATCTGTAAACCAAGCCAGGGGACTGAGCACTGTATCTGCTTAAAGACCATGATGCTCCTCTCAATGGTGTCTCAAACAATTATACCTAAGTGCAGGAAATAAGTAGTTTCATGTGTATTTAACAATTTTATTAATAATGATGAGCAGATGACAGTGCATTTACATGTCCATGCAGAAGACAAAGATCTTCTGGTTGTATAATCCATGATTATTATAAAAGTGCTCATTAATGAAGCAAATTGTGTGAAATATATTTAGAATTAAGGAAAAATTATATAGAAAAGAGCAACATGTTTGATTTAAAATAATTTGCTTTACATCATCCCCCTTATTAAAATACTTTATAATAATTAGATACTGAATGAGTTTCTGCTACGCTGATTTTTCGACTGCAGCTATTGTACTTTTTGACTTTTCTGTGTTCCACAGACCTACCCATTGTGTGTACCTGGAGGTATCGTTCAAACTAGGAAAAAAATTTGTATATAAATGGAATTTTATACCAGTTTTTATAGCTGAAGAAACTAATTTAGAAAATTTTGGACTGGCCAAATTCTGCTTTTAGTTTTGTTTATTGGAAATTTTTTTCTTACCTAATTAGGATCAAGTTTTTATATTAGTAGTTCTATGCCACAGTTATTGAGCTCAGAACATCAGGTAGATGCTCAGTAACAGACCCATTTTTGTTTGCTGTGAGAAGCAGCAAATTACCACAACTGATAGAAATGTATTATTAAAGTCTTAAAAGAAATGCGCTTGTGCATCACCATTTAGTTTAATGAGTTAAAACTCTCCTTTAAATTTTCTGTAATCATTTAAGTATTGGTTTTATAGAGCATTACAGAACACTGAAGTGATTCTCAGAATTACGCTGTATTTTGGGCCCCAGAAAATTATCAGAATAGGTGAAACGACTTCAGAAGTAGAGGATTAACTTAACAAACATCTGTCCCTGGCAAGACCTGCTGACTTCCAGGCTGGCCTTGAGGAAATTCAAAGAGCAAACACACTTGGTGACACTGGAGCAGCTTTTCAGGGTGGAAATGCAAATTCCACTTCTCTGCAGGGGAACGATGGGAGCTGAGACACCATGACCTGTGTTGCCTGATGTGTACTTTGATCATTAGTAGAAAGTTATTGTCCCATTTCTCCACGTGAGAGGAGTGAGTCGCTGTCATTTTCAGTTGTGAAGGAACAGGACTTCTCCTGGATCTCTATCTGACTTTATATCAATTTACCACCGTTATTAACTGCCTTAACAGTAACCAAGGAACACTCAAAACAATTACATTGAGTTTCCCATTTCTCCTGTATGGGAATTATTTGCAAAAGTCTTAGTAATTACAGAGATTTTGTTCACTCTTTCCCAGCCATGATTACCTATTAAAATGATGCAAGGAAGGCACAGAAACATCGCTACAGATCATGCAGTAAGGCAACAAACTGCACATTTCACACTGAGCCACTGCTTGTGTTATATCAGATGGGGGTTTTATGAATGTTTACACAGGAACAGCCAAGGATACAGAGCTGGGAGGATAGCTGAATAAGAATTTTAATAAACATTCACTGATCACCTCCTAATTTTCACCCAGACTGGATAATGTACTGAGCGACCTCACCTGACCTCAGTGCTACCTCTGCTTGGAGCAGGTATTTGAACAAGAGACCTCCTGACGTCCCTTCTAACCCTAATTGTTCTGTGCTTCTGTATTAACATTTATTAATGTAAATTGTTAAATTAAAAACAATGGTACAAATATATAATGGGAATATAGTTCCAGAAAATTAAAATTATATTATTTCTGGGGTGCTGAGGGCCTCCATTTGCAAATCTGATACTCAGATTTATTTCTAATACTTTGGATACTTATTGTAGGTTTAAGTGCAATGTTCACTGTTCTTTACACTGTACTGAAATGAAAGATGAATCGATTCAATTGGCTATACAATGCCTTTATATAAGGTTTGTGATATTCCTAATTGCTGACTTTCGCAGTGCAGCAGTTGAAAAGTGTTTATTTTGCTGTCCAGAGATTCCTACTTGTTTTGTTTCCCCTTCCTTCCAGATACAGGAGCATATGGCAGATAACCTTTGTGATGGAGGCACAGAAGCAGCCTGGCTTTACAGGTGCCCCAGCAGATCGACCAGTTCCAACCTCCTCTCTTCAGCCTGTGCAGGGTTCCTCAGATCTCAGCCAAGGCAGTGGGATTCCTCGACAGGAACAAGCACTGTCCCAGCCTGTGTATCTAAAAGCCCTCACCATACCCCTGTACCAGCCCGTCCAGGCAGGATGCTTCCAGCCCAACAGTCAGTTAATGGCTGGCAGGAGCTGTGTGAATCTGGACAGTGGTAACGTGCCTCTAATCCTGAATCCACTCGTCCCTTCAGAAGCCACAGATCAGCCTCACACAATTCTTCAGAAACAACTTGGTCAAACCCTAACATTGAACATAGTGAGCACTTTACCGGTTTTACCATCACCACATTCTTGTGTAAATGCACCTATTGGAAGCCCAGGAAAATCTAAAAAAGCTGGGAAATACATCTGCAAACACTGTGGACGAGATTGTTTGAAGCCAAGTGTCCTCGAGAAGCATATTCGCTCTCACACAGGGGAGAGGCCCTTTCCATGCACCACCTGTGGCATTGCATTTAAAACCCAGAGCAATTTGTACAAACACAGAAGAACTCAAACACACGTCAACAACACCAGAGTGCCCTCAGACTCTGACAACGGTGGCGTATTGGAGCAAAATGAGAAGTCAACAGAGAGCATCACCTCACATCAAGGCAGCAAACGACTTAGCAGGACCTGCGAAGACAAGGGGGTACAGATGGAACAAGTGAATTCAGAGACCAGTGCTGCAACAGCCACCGAGAAGCTCAGTAACCTTTCACTGCCGGCCAAAAGCAATTCATCATCTGCCTCAGAAAATCAAGAACTGATGAATCAGTCCTGTAGTTCAAAGGCTAATCAGGGGGGTCCTGAAAGAGAACCTCAAAGTTTACCATCTCCAGGAGCTTTGCCAAATAATCAGTGCCAGAGAAAGAAGATGCAGGAGCAAAGAACTCCAACTGCCAATAAGCATATTCAGTTGCAAAGGCAGCAAGCAACCTCTTCAGAAAAACAGTGGGATTACAAGCCATTTGACTGCAAGCTAAAGAAGTGTGAGAGCACTGACTCAGGGTATCTGTCACGCTCTGACAGTACAGAACAACAGATGGCATCACCCAGCCCCTTGCACAGTCTCTATGAACACAGCACGGAACTAGAAACTGAAACTGCCTGCAGCAGCGTCAGGGGCACCTCCGGAAACAGTGCAAAGCTGGATGTGGCTGAGAAAGCTACAGCCCTGATGCTGGAGAAAAAGAGGCTGGAAGAACACATTTCAAAACTTATTTCTCATAACAAAAGCGTGGTGGATGATACCCAGTTAGACAACGTTCGGCCCAGGAAAACTGTCCTTTCTAAACAGGGAAGCATTGATCTGCCGATGCCTTACACATACAAAGACTCTTTCCATTTTGACATCAGAACTGGTGATGTAAACAGGAAAAAGAATCTTGCCCTCTGTTCAGCAAAATCTACTTTTGCACCCCTGGAAAAATGCAAGGCAGTGTTGTTTCATTCGGTCCCCACCCAGTTCTCCACAACGATAGATGCTGTGCCTGTTACACGAAGCAACTCTCTGCCCTTTGTGGAGGGCACAAGAATGGTCCATGACAAAGCAGGTTGCTCAAACCCACTTTCTCTTGCTAAGCAGTCTGTAAATACAGGCACTGCCAGCTCGCTGCCTAGCAACACTCTCGCTGCAAATTCCGTGGATTTTCCTAATAGCCATCCCCGAGCCCTCGTCAGACAAACAGCAGTGGATGATTTGCCACCAAGTAATGCAGCTGATCATCCTCTTCTGTCAAAGGAGTTGCAAGGGAGTAAAAAGCTTGGGGCTGGAGAAGTAATTAGTGCTAAAAACAAGAAACACAATCAAAGAAAGTTAAAGATGTTTTCTCAAGAAAAATGGCAAATGTATGGAGATGAGACATTTAAGAAAATCTACCAAAAAATGAAAAGCAGTCAAAATGCCAAGAAAATTAAACAGAGGGGGAATAAGGTTACAGATTTTACAAGCTTCACTCCCGATTCAAAGGAATCAGTCAGCAGTACTGAAATTACTGAGGAAGGAGAGGGCAGGAGTTCTGTAAGCAGCAGTCTGTCCTCCCTTGTGACAACAGCTTTAAACACTGGAAAATCAGAAAGCTGTACTACTGGTAATCGTATCCTACAGAATGTGTCCTCCGGGGCAACTGCAGGCAGTTTAACCTACATAATGGAGACATCACATTCAGTAAATGCTGGTGCACATGCTGTAATGAGCAAAACTTCCCAAGATCTCAGTGGCAGTGACACAGATAAATGCCCGGCTGGCAACAGCACATTACTCACTCCAAGCAGTTGTGAGCTCAGGCTTCAAAATGCTCAGAGTCAGCCGAACGCTGACAGAGGGAGCGGTGATGGCCTGCCAGCACAGAGTAGCAAATGGGAAAAACTGAGCCCCAGAAAAGAATCTGGTGCATTTGAATCGGGTTCTAAAAGCACTTCAAACAATTATGGAAACCAAAGCAGGAATAAGGAAAGTGGCCCACGTGTCCTGGCACTCCCATGGGTCCATTGCAACAGAGAGGCCGCAGGGAAATCCCAGAATTTGCCATCAGAAAGAAAAAAGCTGAGATTTGAAGCAGAGAAGACACAAAACGTTATTTCAAATTCCTGTCTTAATACCAGTAGTGAAAACAAGGCAGTGCAGAAAGCAGAGGGAGTCTGTTGCACGAGCTCTCAGTGCCTTTCCACAGCACCACCGAAATTCTCCACTAAAGCCAAGGAGCAGAAAGTAAACAAAGGAATTAATGAATCCACTGGAGGTACCCAGAATGCAGAGTATATGAAAACAATCAAACTCCCCACAAAAGCTCTAGCTCTTAATTATAGTGATAACCTCCTTTCACATTCAGCAGGTATCACAAAAGCTTCATCTGTGGGATTTTTAGGGCCTGAATTAAGGGGAAGTGACTGCAATTCTTTTGCCTTGCACAATGCAACAGATAAAGATGTCAAAACACAGCTTGTGAAAACAGGAGCAAAAGTACCACTTTTCAATGTGGATGCTGTTGAAGTGTCTTCTAAAATACATCATCTGCAATCTGGTTGTTTACCTCCAGTCCCACAACGAAATGCCTTTTCTCCAAAATATATCCTTAAATTGCCACAAGACAAGAGATCCTTAGATCTGTCCCTTTTGCTTAGATCAGAACAGAAGATTATGCCGTGCACATCCGTGACAGACACCTTAAGCAATTCTCCTTGCTCTTCCCACAGTGGACCAATCTGTTCTCATTCTAATGATGTGCTTGGTTCCCCTTTAAAATTTGAAGTGAGACAAAAGGCCAGCAAAGGAGAGCTACAATGGGATGTAGATGCAAACTGGAAAACTCCAGTATTTTGTTCACCAGTCAATTCAGAAACAACAAATATCTTAAGCACAGCAGATAACACCTTTTATAACCCAAACTTCAGGCAGCAGTATATTATAAGAGATGCTTGGAAAAACAAAGAGAACAAAAATAAATTAAATTATCAAAGGCAAACAGAAGAGAAGTGGATGAGCTTAACTACTTCCTCTATACACACCCCAAACAAGAAAATATGCTCCACTTCCATGTACACAAGTGGTTTTTTCATATCAGCTGACATCGAAGAAGAGAAGAAGGTTTTACACCATCTTTGCTCAGGAAGTGACTCTTTGGTAAAGACGTCAGCTTCTTGCAAGGATGCAGAGCCAGCGATCACGGGATGGGACAGAGGTGGAAGTCCACGCATTCCTAAGGACACTTCACCAGCACTGCAGGATACGCAGCGTCCTCAGAGCTCAACAGACAACTCCACTTATTTTTGCCATCCTTTTGGCACTTTTTATTGCCACGCTCTCACCCCTCACTGCAAAGACTTCCCAGTGCCACTGCAGGATAACCTGACTGGCTGCTCTGGAAATTTAACAGGGTCGAGCATGAAGAGCACCTTCCCATCCCTAAACACTGAACCTCGATTAACTTGGTGTTGTCTGACAAGAAGCCTTCCTCTGCCTGCTGAGCAGAAGGGGAATGCAGACTCTGCTTATTCCTCCGTGCACACTTGTGACAAGGAACCTGGCAACAGATCCACACTGGCAAACTATGATATTTCTGTTTTCCAAATGAAAAATATTAGCAAGACTGTGGCATATGGCTTCACAAGCAGGAGTTTAAAAACCCTGCTTTCATCCTTTTCTAAAGGACAGCAGGAGGTAATAATAATCCTATTTCCTTTCGCAAGAGGCTATAACTGGCTGACACCCCTCAACCACCTCCCCCCATATTAGAAAAAGAAAAGAATTATCAAAAGTAGCTTTATAGACATTCACAGGCATTTGTCAATACAGAATTTACAATTTATGTTTTTATAAGATAAGTTACATATTCATTTGATGCATGAAAAATACAGATGTGTGAATACTTTCACTTGGGAGTTCAGTAGGGATGCTGTCTAGTGAGAAGAGTGTATTTCTATTGCTTGATTCTCTCCTTTATGACTATATTTTATATTCTTCCGTTACAGTGTATGTGTTTCACTGTTTTCATTTCAAATTTATACTTCAGTTACAGTAGGATTTAAGCAAACCATTAATGTCAAGATTTTTTTATACTTGGAAATACTTGGAGTCAAAGACAGGCTGTGTACGATATCTCTCATCATTTAGATGATCTGAAATGTCAACAAAACCACACTGCATTGATATCCTGCACATGTTTAAGGCCTGAAAACTTTTCTTTTTTAGGTAATTGAAGATAGACTAATCTATCTGTACAGATTCCAGAACAGCTCTGTAAGACTAACCTGACTTTTTGTATTGGAAGAAGAATACAAAAGAACACAAAATAATTCTATATAGATCCACAAAAGCATTGAGTTGTTTTATTTTATAAAAGTAGCCGGACAAAGTGATTAGAAAAACCTAACACAAATTCTTAGAAAAATTCAGAGTTGTATTATTTCATTACTGTGCCATTCAGTGTTATTTAAAAGAGCAACATTGTCCAATCTCGTAGTTAATGTAATTCATAATTTTCATATACTTCATTTTTTTCAACAGTTAAGTTCAGCGGCTCCTGGTGGTGCTTTCAAAAATATTTCAAAGCAAAAGAAGAAAACAGTAATTTGCAAAAAGGAAACACTCTCAGTAAATAAACTCAAGAGGAGCCACAAACAGAAAAAGATTAAAATCACCCCCAGATGGTAAGGAATATGGTTTTCAGTTTTCCTAGACAGAGACATAATTTTGCTAAAATGAGTGTAGAAAGTCCACAGAAAATAAAGTCATCACCAAAATTACACCTTGTCAAAATTGGCAGAAAACAAGAAATCTCTCAGAAAGAGCTATTCCCATATCACAGCAATTCCACAAAGGTAAAAAAATATCAATATGTTCTTTACTATAAGGAAAAGACTTTTCTAAGCAAAACAGACATCTACCAGAGAAAGACAGTGACTCTCACTATGCTTTAGAAATGATTCTTACCTGTCAAAATCATCAGCATTGACTTTTGTTTGAGAGGAACCAAAATACTTCAGGTTTTAATCCTGTTACAGCCAAAAGCAGTGTGCGAGACCCTTTTGTCCTCAGAAGATCTGTATCCTGAGCTTGCATTCACTAGAGAATGCAGAATAAATATCAAGTTCTAACACACTAACAAATCCACCTGTGGTTTAAAGGATCACTAGGTTTAAATAAAAAGCAGGAAGAATTTGAGTATGAAACTCTCAAAGGCACATTGTCTGAATCAGCAGTTTCTCCTAATCTAATAGAAGTTGGTATCCGTGGAACATTTACCCTCAAGACTTTCAAGAGTGTGGGGTAGCAGGACGTCTGACAAATTGCTTCATTAAGAAACACATTGTGTGCATGCATCCCCTCCCTCTTATTTTATTTCATGTCCAAAATCAGAGTGGCTCTCTTGTGGACAAATCAGTGTCAGTAACTTAATTACCGCGTCTTGTTTGGCAACAGCACTGCAATTTGAAGGATCTTAAGGGCAGAGAGAAGGCTCAGTCTAGTAACACACTTTTTCTGGTTTGGTTTTGGGGTGTTTTGTTTTGTTTTCCTGCTGGTCTCAGAATTTATTTATTTGGCTGTATGAGATACTCAATTAAGTACAAGGTCCTAAAAGCTCACATCCCTCTTATCAGTAGGTAAATGGCCAATCCGCTGATCATGAAGTGCAATGGATATTTCTAATACACCAAACCTTTCAGATTTACTTAGTACTGATTCTATTGATGTAGGAATGGGACCTTCCAATGTATTTTAGTCCTAATCATTGAGTCACTGAAAGATCCAGATGGAGTAGAAAGCAAAGCAGAGCTGGATTGCTCAGTGTGAAATTTCTAAATAACTGAAATACTTCTGTTCTTCATTAGTGATCATGACAAGGTAGCACATAAGAAGTGAAATGAAGAGTAAAAAAGCCAACAGCTATGCAGTCTTTACTGATTCCTGTGTAATTCAAGTCTTTATGAAATATGATATTTTAAAATTCTAGGTATAGAATTTTTTATTCCCGAATCATTTTCTCTTCACAAACCAAAGATTTACTGAATCCTACTGAGGAAAAGCTTAATAAAAAATTGTGGGTCTCTTGTCTGAAATTCTGATTTTCTTGTTTTTTAATTGACAGAAATGAACATCTCCTTCACAGTAGTAAATTGTTGTTAGACTTAAATTTACCTGATGATGTGGTATTATTCTACTCTGTCTGCTTTTATATATTTGCTTGCTCTCTCGATGCCGTTGGCAATGCAGGTACAGAGGGAGGCTCGTGCACGGATGTGCTCAGCTCAGAATTAACCGACCAAGCAAGCAGCACCGTGTTCCCAATGTAACAATGGATGCTTTGAAAAAGGGCTCTTCATCCCAATCCTGTAAATTTAATAAGAAATGCCATTCTCCTCAATCAAAGGTACCAGGTAAGTATTTTGAATAGTTTTTAAAGTAGTGAATGTTTATTTTTTAAGAAAATGAATGTCAGCAGTAACTCGGTTCCGCGTGGAACGGCAGAGCCACTGTTGTGCTTCAGTGTGTTCCGGGAGTAAAAACACAAACATTGCACGAGCCTTCAGAGCCAATCACACAGTGATTTTCACACACATACTCACATACGTGAATTGGACAATTATGAAGATATTTAAAAAATAAATAACTCAAAATAACCTCCCACTAAGAGCTTAAACAGTTTTAAGATGGATCTTTAGCAGTTTCTGAAACAAGACTGTATGTTTGAAGAGTGAAATGGGTTTGCTGTGTTGACTTGCTTTCTGTGTTTGAATGACTGCCCCCCACCCCCCATTTAATTAGTGGTATTGATGTAAATGATGTTTATGCCACAACCATCTTGTGTTTGTTTGTAGCAGATATGAATAAGTATTACTTTGCAGAACAGTAATGCCCAATAAAAGAAAAAAACCCAACCCAATCACATATTCAGTAAATGAGAAAATGTATCAGCCTTAGAATAAAAATTTACAGAAAATTTACAGTGATATGGTGAGAAATTTAGTAAGTTCTAGCCTGTAGGGGAATAAAAACAATCTAAGTAAAAGTTTCTTCAACTTCTTTTCAATAGAAAATTATCTACACCAGCAAAAAGACACATCTTGTTCCACCTCAGACAAGCCACTTTGCAAAAGGAAAAAGGAAGTTAAGAATACCTCAGGAATATCTTCCCATACTGAAAACCTAAACCACGTTAAACAGAAAGACAAAATGGATAAACAAGTAGGTATTGTACCTTAATATATGTATTACTTTTATTAAAAGAAAGAAAAAGATATTGGTAATTAAAACTTGAATTATTTTCAACTGTTTTAAAATTCAAGTTGAGACTACTTTGTATCACAGATTTTGTTTAAAAATGTGCTAAAGATATTTTGGGGGTTAAAATATAATGAAAACTTGTGAGAATTAGCTTTTTTAAAGCTTATTTGGTTCTCTAGACAGTACCTAGAACATGGCTTGAAATCCCCAGTCCCTGTCACCCATAAATTATTAGCATGATCTGTCACTTTAGCAAGAAAAAAACATCTGAGGAAAAAACCACATCCTTTCCTACACATCCCACACGCACTGGGAGAAAGAAACCCACATTTTTCATCGAGAGAGGGATGAGCAACTTGGTCTGCAGCAATGAAAATAATAAGAGTGCAAGTATAATCAGAGTTGTATAAATAAATGTTGACATTATGATGAATTACTCGGTTGATATGAGTTACAGGGGAGGTAGATGTTTGCTGCTGATATGGTGAACTTGGTTATCATTGATTGCACTTTTATAAAAGATGGAATTGCTCTGGATTGAAAATTTCAAATGTAATTTTTTTTTCCCATCCCTAATTTCTACAGGACATTTCTGGGCAGATCAGGGAACATACAAGAACAAACTCCTCTGTTCAGAACACTGCAGCTCCTCTGGAAATACCTATGTCAGCGCGTTCCTTTTCCTCCCCAGTCAATGCAGGCCCGCAGCGAGTCAGCAGCGACGTGGGAACCTGCTGCCCAGGGACACAACCCCTTGTGCTTCACCAGTCAGTCCCAGCAGAGTCCCAGCCAAACGTGCAGGGGGACTCCAGGGCACCTTCTCGTTGGTCTTGCCCTTTTGACTTTACAAATGCAAGCACAGGTGACCAACTTGATAGCACAAACTCAGAGACTACCGGTCCTCTGTCCTCACACGCAGAAGGACGCCAGGAAAACACACTAAATGTGGAGTCAGAGAGTCAAAGACCTGGTACTTTAAATCCAGAGATCCAGACCTCGGGAAGGGAGAAATCTCCAAATGAAGAAAACACAAATCCATCTCCAAATGATAACTCGGCTCCCAGTTCCCAGCCTGGGTGTTCACGTTTATCAGGATCACAAGCGGATTCTTTTCCCGAGTCAGTCACAAGGGCTGAGTTACCCAGTGCAGAATACACAGAACGGGCAAACATTCCTCAAAAAATCCTTGACCTCCATGGAGGTGCAGACAAAGACAGAGCCCACCTGCAGCCACAGGGCTATGGGAGGCCACACCAAACAGTTACCACTGCCTTTAAAAAGCTCCCAGTTACTCTCAGGTCCCCCGAGTTCAAGACTTTCTCTGCAACATCTTCCAAGATGTACAAAAAGAAAGGCTTAGAGATGATGAGGAAGCAAACACGACTCGAGTATGACGACACCAGCAGTGATGATGAAGACAGGCTTGTTATAGAAATATAGCAAACAGGCTGTGAACAAGATGCCTCATTACAGAAAGAAATACCATGGATGTTTAATTTGTATTTCTGAAGCACCTTAAAGTCAGAAAAGCCATTCCTCTGTGCGAGAAGCAGCATCTTCTCCCAAAGACAGTCCTGTATTTCAAGGACTCTTTTTTTTTTAAAAAAAAATAAGCTCATTTGAAGCAGAGAGGGCTCTGACATCACACATCTAAATGCAAGGGGTAAACCTTTGTTTATGAGGGGTTTCCAGCACTGTTAACGTTCTTACCAGTCTTATATAATACCCACAAGTGCTACCTGGCGTGGCTGTATTACTAAAAGGCTGCAGTATATTTATTTACTACTAAGATTATAGCAGCAGCTTCCTCAGTCTATGAGCTAAGGCTTCCTGAAGGGTACGGATGCATTCTCTTCTCCATGCTCCTCTTTTCTGTAGTGACTTCCACCTGTACTGGGAGTGACACATTGGCATTAAGGGGAAGACCTGTTCCCTAAGCATCCATGATTTTGGAAGAGCCTGGAAAAATGCTGATCTTTTTCCACATCACACAACTGTCAATGCTTCTTTGTGAGAAATGACACAAGCATGCTTTGCTTTGTGTTTTGTGCCTTTTATGCCAAGATGTACTCAAATATTCTTGATTTCTAGTTGGAGAATATGAGTGTTAACTCTTGATATTTCCTTGTGGTAAAACTTCTGACAAGGATTTTCTCATTACATTCATCGCATTGTGCTCCAACCGATACGATCCTCAATGTTTAATTTTTATTGTAATCCTAAGTTTCCCTGCAATGATGCTGTTCTATTGAGAGTAAAGGAGCTATATGGCATAGCTTGCTTTCTTTTTTAAACAAAAAGTTTTGTGCTACAAACCGTAAATTTTTCTGGTTTCTATGTGAATAAATACTTAGATATTTTAATTTGACCAAGAGTATTCACTTGCTTGCTTAAACTGATAAACATTAAAAACTTTCTGCTTCTACATCATAGTCAAATTCTATACTTAAACTTCTACCCTTCTTATATTGTGAATCACACATAGGGTTTTATGGATTAACCTACACGGGACATTTAGAATTGCTTTTACTTTAATCACGCACAGGTAATCTTGTATAGATGATACAAAGAAATGTTGTATACTATAGAAGTAAATGTATATATGCAAAAAGATGCCCAAACAGCTAACAGAGATAAAACAAGTGCTAAGTCCTGTTCAGTTCATGTGTTTTCATATATTCCACAAACATGAAAAAACTTGAGGCTGCCCATACAGAGCCTCACCTTTAGCCTCAACTTATGTTCATAGATTTATTATTAGTACAGAAAACAAAAATAATTATAAAAATATTACCCAATTCCTAATCCTAATGTGTAAAAAGAAGTTCTGCAAAGTCTCTTAAAAATGCACACAGTCTTTAGAGCTAATGGAAAATTTCTATACCTATTATATCTCTCTGACCCAGAAAAAAAAGCTTTGCCAAGCACCTTTAGAAAGCACAGTGAAAGAAAACCATTGCATCAAGCACACCAGCAGTCTCCATAGCAACTCTTTACCTCTTGCTTGTGCAAGAGTTTTATTATAATTTATGGACATATAATGAATATTCTGTATGAAGTTTTTTGCATGGTGTTTGTGGCTAAATGTGTTCTAAAGCGGACCTTCTAGATCAGTAATTTAGAAATATTCTGATCAGATACTCAGAAGTGCTGTGCAAAGAAACATTTATGCTGTGTATATTTTACAACATTAGATATAGAAATTTATTTGTCATATTGCAACTGTAGCTGGAAGCAAAATATGACAATTTTGTTAGCTGAGAAAGTACATTTTAAACTCTGTTTCTTGACAGAGGTAATTGTTGGTGTTTTAGCTCAGTACAGAGTATAAAAAATTGACTTATCTAGAGTTGAAAACAAAAAAAGTTGTAGTTCTTCAAAAGCACCCATAGATCTACGGTGGCATTTTTGACAGCATCCCTAAAGAAGGTAACAAATCCAGTAGAAATCTTCTTAACCATACCAACCCTTCAGGGAGCAAGGACTGAATCACACGTGTCAATGTGTGAAGATGTGAGAAATGTTCCTGGTTTAAGGTAGGGAACTCAAGGAGTTCCCGTACCCAATCCAGCAGGCAAACAGCATGTTTTGGTTTTCCAGGAGCTGCTGTGTTCACAGAACATCCAGGGCCACACAGGGAAATTATTCTCTAGCTTTTACACAGTGAAAGTGCAGCCATGCAGGGCTGCATTTAATTAATTCACAAGATGACCATCAAAGTCACACGAGGGCACCAGGTGCAGAGAAAAGCCTGTTTCTTTATCCCTCAAAACCAGCAGCAGTTCTGATGGATCATTGCTTCGCTATAAGCATATCTGAAATTCCCTTGCAAGAGAATACATCTCATCAGCTTCTTCCTCCTTTTTTTCTGAAGGAAGCAAATTAATATGGAATGCTGATCACTGATAACATCTACATTCAACACCTGCATCTACTCAAATAGGCTGTAAATAAGTGAATGTTTCAGATTTTTCCTTTTTAGATGTGAACAAACTATTTCTTACTGTTTCAAAATTTTATATTATATCTTACTAATTATTGATCTGCCTGGCAAAACCCAACTCATACCCAAGGGTGGATGAGAGGGGTGTGAACCAACCAGAGCAAGCCCAGATTTAAAGATATGCCTTGAATATATAATTTATGAGAAAAGATAATAAGAGCTGGCTAGCTATCAGAAGAGAAAATTAAGAGAATACGTACAAGAAAGTTCAGTAGAAGAACGTGGGAAGACTGTTAAAATCATTCTGGGAGGCTATGAAATGATGGAGTTAATTTGCAGCATATAAACTAGATATTAAGAAACACTTCCTATTTAAGGAACAGCTAAGCACGTAACAAATAACCCAGGGAGATTATAGACTTCATCACTCGGTAACTTCAGTAACTACTGAGCCAAATAGTTCCCACTCTTTAGGGCAGGAGCAGACTTTCTTTCTAGCCCTATTTTTTTTATTCATAAATTCTTGTTTGTCAATAGCTTCCCCAAAACACAAAGCCTAAAAGATTTAGTGCTTCTGTGGCTGTACAAGCACTACTGATACACACACGGAGTGGTATCCAAACACATTGTTTTGCATTATTGGCAATGTATATCGGGTTTTGTATGTGGCCTATGCTTTATTTATACAACCAAATTCATTCCCATTCATGAGGTTTTACATTAGAATCCTTTTCATGTAGTTAAGTAGCTTTGTTAAACCATTAATTTTACCTTAAGGATTTGTGTGGAATTATGGCCGGAGATTAATAATCCTGAGTTGTATTTTTCATTTATCATCATATTTTCATTCATCAGCATTCCATAAAAGTCACAAAGGCCAATAGTAGTTTTTTTAGACTTCAAAATCTGTGAGATTTTAGAAGCACATTTAAAGTGGAACCAGATAAATGTTACGTAGACGCACATAACTTGAAAGCTGTGTCTTCCAGGGAAACTCTGATGTCATCACAGTTTGGTTATAAGCTGTTCTCTTAAGTTTAAGCAGCAATTCAATATAAAAAAGTAGTTTTCTTTCTCACAGTCAAAGTCAATATATCTATTGACTACTCATGACAGCTGCCTAAATACGCTCTATATTTATGTAATGCTTGAGTTTAGAAGAACTTCAAGAGCCAGTTAAAGAAGAATGAACTCACTTGAGCATATCTGGGGGAGGTTTGCAAAGCACTGAAAAAGGATTTTTGTGCCGGGATATGGACTATCTTGGCTTAAAACCCCTGTAAGTCTTAAAACTCTGTAAGTCTCAAAACAAAGCAAGGGGATTATAATATAGTTAAAGAATAAATCCGTAATCCAGTTTATGAAGCATCACAAGTTCTGTGCATATGCATTTGTAGCATGTTTTTGTTTCATTGATTGACAAAACAAGCAGTTCTAAGAGCAACACTGGATACAATACCAGGAGTATTGCAACAACCACAAGTGTTTCACAGTGAGCTGGTTCAGATATATTAAATGGATTCTTTTCAAAGATTCTTGTGCCATTAACAAAATGAGCAATTGGATGAAAGCCGTGGGAGCTGTGTTTCATAACTTACTGTGGTCTTGTTTTCCAGATGTCCTTGAATGCTAATTAGGTTCAGTAGTCCTGCTCCTGAGGTCAGTCATTCTAGACAAACATAGGCAGCTACGCCTGTATGGAGTTCTGAATTACACTTAACCTCCACGAAGCAAAGCATTTACAAATTACAGAGGCATCCACGGGGCAAAATCAACAGCCCTCCTCCCTCTTTTTACACTGATAGAGCTATAGTCAGTGTTTATAGCTAAAAAACTACCTATGACTCATCATTCTTTATTATACAGATCACGTTTAGATTTTTGTTGAAACATCCTTCTCATTTCACCTTCGATTTCCAAATAAAACATTTTCTCTCATATACAGAGTTGGGAGCATGACAGGGTCATTCATATAAGCTGCTGTTGTTCTCTTCTCTGTAAAAAGGAGAAACTTCCCCCTCTCCATCAAAATGGTTAATGCAAAAATAAAAGAACAAAATTTATTTCCCTAGCATGCTGTGGCAGCAACCTAGGGTGGCAAATTAATTGGGGAAAAGGAGCCTGAGAAGAGGAATACTTTGCTGGGAAGGTCAGCCAGGGCTATAATAGCTCAGATCTCAAATGCCGTTATGAGATTGGCACAACCAGCCCTTTAGATCGGTGCGTGCACACACACGCCTGTGCGCGTTGGCTGGAAGGAGGAACTGGGAAAACTACACCTCTCAAAAAATAATTTGACCATTAAATCTACAATGCCTCTTAATGTTCCCATTGCTTAGAGAGAGTAAAGTGCACTGAGCTGCTCGAATGGAAGGCAATACAGGCATAAAACACAGCCTCTGCAGCCCAGGAATGGTTTTTATTCCAACTCACCTCTCTTACGAAGAAGTTTTGCATAACTTGGTTGATTCCAGTTGTGAGATGCTAGTTCTAAATGGAGCAATTACTCAACAGGGAAATGCTACAAAGGTCTCGGGCCTCACATCACTAACTGTCCAGAAGCAAGAAAGTAAATATAGCTAAGTATAGCACAAAAATCTGCCTCATCCTGTGCAATATTATGAAGCTTAAGGGATTATATAAAAAGGATTTAGAAACCTTGATTTAAAAATAAGAACAAAAGCAAACCGGTCATTATTACATGTCTGAAATGAAAAACATTAAAACTATTTTTCATTTGTACCAGATGTGGGTAGACAGATGTGAACTGTTTGGAATTAAGGAAATATCCATAACTAATAACACGCCTGTGGAAACACGTTCTCTGCTTCAAAAAGAATTCAGGTGCTATTGGAACTGGGAGGATCTCCTTACCCTCAAGATGTTGACAAATTTGAACAAATTCCAGGTAGGTAATAATGATGATGATAATAATAAAAAAAAACGGTTGGGGAAATTGATTGCTTATGCAGATAGATTAAAGGAATTAATCGTCTGCTCTCAATTACACCGTCGTGGTCCAATTCAATTCAGTGACAACGAACCAATATAACCAGGAGAAAAGCTTGATTAAAACGTATGATATGCAGAATTAGCTTAGATATGTTTTGGGGAAGAGATCTCTTTAGGAAGAAAAGGAATCAGTAAAGTAATTTAAGGAAACAACATGTCATGTAATAAGATTTAAACTGAAAAGAAAGAAAATAGAGCCTAAGAACATTCCACTGCAGTTACGGATATTTAATGTGAAGGTAGAGCACAGCCACTCACTGTACAATTACGCACAGGAGGTCACTAGAGAACGTGATCCAGCAGTTTTTCTCTCCCTGTCACTCATGGAATCAGACATAATGCGTACATTCATTGTTTCTATGCCTACACCCACTATTTATCTCCACTATAATTCACATGGTAGTGACTAATGGATTATAAAAACTTATCCAAGCTGGATCAGTTACTAAAATGTAATTGCATTGCCTTTATGGGCTAAGTCTACCAGATGTTCAGGAAAAAAAAAAATCACCATTCTTGTGTTAATTACAATAACACCACAAAAAAGCGGGCCCTGAAGGAGTGCAATCATATCACTTATCCTTAGGTGTCTCCTGATCAAGAGAGAGTTTCCCAGATAGGTCTGAAAATACATATATTTGTTGGCATTTTGCTTTTGGAGGCAACAAGAATGCTTGCCAACATTTTGATTTACTAACCACAGGACAAAGATTCAGAGCATGTGAACTTATGCCCAAAATGCATTGAAATTCTGCAAATGGGAATCCAAACAGAAATGCAGAAGGCAGAAAAATGTTTGCAAACATTCATACTACCATCATGTTCAGGGTTAGCAGCTGGAAATTTAGCCTCATTCTTAAAAGTACCCTGGCAGCAATCACTTAAACACATTATTCACGACTGAAAGTATCTGCCCAATCTCTGAAATCATCAGTCACAGTTCAGATGTGTGACTGTGTTCTTGACCGTATCCTTCTTCTTCCAGCTTGCAGATGTTCCCCATAAGAGTCTTTCCTCCAGTCTTACAATGAAAATGTTGTGTAGAGATAAAGCTTTTAGACCGAGCTCCTGTGTCAAATCTATACTTATCTGATAAAGCTCATCAAATAAATGTCACTCTCTCACTACTTTTCTTAGTGGAGGAACATTCAAGACTCACATCCTGGTGGTAGTTTCTGTAGGCAGAATAAAACCCTTCGTGAGGGCTGTACTGCTTTTATATGTTTAGATGTTATTTTACAGAATCATTCAGGTTGGAAGGCTCCCAAGGGCTTTTTCCAGTCAGATTTTGAATACCTCTACGAATGGAGATTCAAGAATGTCTCTGAGAAATTTGTTCCAATGCATAATTATCCTCAGAATGATTTTTTCCCTCCCTTTTACATGCAGATGGAATCTCCCGTTTCAACTTTTGACTATTGTGTCTCATTCTCCCAACAAGCAGCTCAGTAAAGTCTGGTTCCATCCAGTCAGTAACTGCCTCAGAGCTATTGGCACGCTGGCATCCAAACCCAAAGACATCTTCGCTTCTTTACTGTCAACACTGCCTCAGCCTCACCTCACTGATCAGCCTCCAGCCTCCAGATCATCTTGGTGACTCTGCAATAAACCTGCTAAAGTTTACCATCTTTCTTGTATTCGGGACGCAGTAACCAGGATGGGGTCTAATGAGTGCTGAGGAAAGGGGGATGATCGCTTCCCTCAATCTACTGGTTATGTTCCCGTTGACACAGCCCAGGATACAGCTGGCTTGTGTTTAGCCCACCCGAACTCCTGATCCTGTTCAGAGAGCTGGCATCCAGCCAGTCATCCATAGAACAAGGCCAGTCCATCCCAGGTGCAGGAGTTTGCATCCGTCTTTGCTCAGTTTCATAAGGCTCTGGTTGTTCTGTTCCTCCAGGCTGTTCTAAACAGCAATGTTACCTTCACGTGTCCTGACTGCTCCCTCCAATTTGGTGTCACGTAAACTTATCCAAGCTGCACGCCATTTCCCTCTCCAGGTCATCAGCAGAGATATTAAATAGGATGTTACACACATAGGTCCAAGAACAGACTCTCAGCAACTCTACTGGCAACTGGACCCCCAGTACAGCATCAACTATTAACCAGTAGCCTCTGAGCCCAACAGTCCAGCCATTTTTTGCACCCACCTAGTACTTCACCTGTCTACACTAACATCCCAGTTGGACACAAGGATGCCATGGGAGACCATGTCAAAAATCTTGCAAAAGTTAAGGTAGACAACACCTACAACACCATTTCATTGAAGAAGGTGATGAATCCGTGCTGACTGTTCCCTATCATGGTTCTCTTCATGTGCCCAAGAATTTTTTCAGTGTATGGCTGAGGCTCACAGGCTGAACAAGGGATGTGCTTGACCCATCTTATGAAAACACACCTGAAAGACATAGATCTGTTGTTGTTCAAGAGGAACAAAGAAAACAGGTACCAAGTTAGCTTGATACTATCTATATTTAAGTATCTGTATTACGTGAATAGAAATTCCAGAAGCACTGTGTCCATTGTACTTTTAATTCAGCTCAGCTGAAACAAAGTTAGACTAATACCAAATATTGAAAATAAATACATCCCTTGGTCTACACACAAAGCATCCCATGCCAAGTTACTCCAGCCATTCAAACGACTGTGCTGTCCACCTCTGCAACTCTAATGTTTCTGCCTTCAGAAACTCATAGAACTCTTAAGCCAAAAAGATAACAAAACCAATTTATGTCTTTAGCGCAGCAAAGAATCTATCTAAAATTAAACAGGATTTAATTCACCTCCCAGGCTCTAGACGTGACAAATTTCAGGACAATGAGACATGAAACATTTAGAATTCAGTACTCAAAATAGCATTTCTGATGGAAAGTTTCCAGATTGGACCGTAGCAACAGTAACTATGTTGCAGTAAGGCCAAGTCTAAAAAACCCACTAAGATATACAAAGAGAGACAGCCATTTCTTCACGCTTCCTCACATGCATATTTCCACCACCCCTGATCCCATGCTGCGTGACTGGAATCAAAAGAGTGCTTGAGTCAACAGAAAACTATTTAGTCAACTATCCTTAAGCTCTTTACATAGCTTGGATTGCTTTAAATATCTTTGCCCCTTTAAAAGTTAAATTCATTCTACATTCTTCTGGGAAGACTCAGGGCTGGTGTTCCAAGTGTTAACTTGAATCTTGAATTCTCTCTTTTTAAGTGTGTCAAATAATTTAGCTGAAAAAAAGAATGTTTAAAGACCCACGAATGGATCTTTCAGTTATTTCCATAATCTACATAAATTATAACAGCAGCAGGCTCAAATGTTTCAAATATCTTCTGAAAAGAAAGTCAAACCAGCAGCTATGTGCTGCAGTTATTTAGCTAGTGTCTATGAATTTTGCTTTTAAAAAAGTACTCTTTATAATGTCTGTACACTAGAGGCAGAACATCTTTATAGCCTTGGTCTCACTCCATGTAGTCTGGTACTCTAAAATCTGCAAGTTGATATTTTAATCAAGTAGTTTCATTGGAGACAGCCGAAACATTTATTACCAAAACCAAACATAAAACTTAGCAAGTTTTTCACACACAGCAAGTACTGCATCTTCAGGGAGAGCTTTTCAGGTACATGTTCATGTCTCACTACCACTACTTTCCACTTGGTTCCATGGCTTTTACTTCCCTTGGCTCCGTTTACATGCTGGGTGGACATGCCTACGTGCTTTTGGGTACAGGAAGAACTACCCTGGCTCTGTGAAACTCTCTTAACTTGGGTATTAAATACAGGAAATATGGCAGATCAGAACAGACATGACAAGTTGGCTTTAAGAAAACCAATTCAGAGACTGGGGAGCTGCACCTAAGTTGACAAGCCCTGTTGAGAAGTCACTTCCACAAAGGACTAAAAAAAGAGGAATTTCAAAGTAGTTATTGAACGGCTGTGTCATCAGGCTGCTTCCAACATATCCCTGAAGACTGGTTTCAATGCAGCCTGAGTACATTTCCAGTCTACTCACAGAATCTCAAATTCCCCAAGTCCATCTTCACTTGCTAAAATAAAATACTTGAGAGAAATGAAAAAAGAGCAGCAATGGGACCCAGTCAGGTAGAGTTTTAATTCATTTGTTACTTCTTTATTTCCAGATTCAGACAGGTGAGGAGGGAGATGCCTGGGCTGTGGGTCATTGTGGGGAAAATACTAGAGGAAGGATACCAATAGCCATCTGCCAGAAGACAACTCTGTTGTTCAAGCAACCAAAGGGAGGAAGAGTCATTCTGGAGCACAGGAAATGAAGCAGAAGAATGGATGCTGAAGGGAGACTGGAAGCAGCTGCAGAATAAAGTTCAGACAGAAACACTTATTCGGCCATGGTTATAGTCTAGGGACTCAATGCTGAAGAGCTACATTTTCAGGGCAGGGAGCATCACAGCCCTCTGGTGCTTTCCCTGGCTCTGAGCAGAAGCTCGGGGGATGCACTGATGAGCAGGTGCTGAAACCAACAGAGATCACAGCCTGAAAAACGGGCATGGGAGCAAGATCTGCAGCACGTAAAGGAAAGCCATGAACACAAATGAGGAAGAACACTGCTCGGGCACACGGAAAAAATGTCCATTTGTGAAGCTCCTCTCTCAATGGCAGTACAAGCAGTGTCAGGAGGAGACTCAGAGCACCACAGTGATATCAAACCAAGAAAATAAGAGTTTCCTCTGCCTCCCAGAGAACTGAATGGCAGATATTAGTAGCCATTTGCATGCGGCACCTAAGAGAAGCCTTGAAGAACTGAAATGTATTCACAGGTACTCTCCCATCCTCCACTAAGTGAGAAATCAAAATTATGCAATGCAGAGAGAATTAACATCATTTGGGAGAAAAAGGTACCATAGAATAGCACAACTTAAAACAGACCACAAGTCTGCATTAAACACACTGAACTCAAAAAACCCCACAGAAAGCAGTGAATTGCTCCAAGGGTTCCTAAGCCTAAAAGTCTCTCTCTTTTTTTTTCTTTTCCTGGGAGAACACCAACTACTTTGCAAAAAAAAGCAGAAATATAATGAAGTCCTAAAAGCAAGAAAATCCCAATAGCCCTTTATCAGACTAAAAGGATTTAAACTCTTCCACTAAACCAATCAAGACATAAGATTAATTCAGAAAAATTTGCAGTTTACCAGTGATGTTCTGCAGGATTGTATGATCCTGGCAAGCACAAATGTTGTAGTCATTGAAAAAAAGACTTGTTCTTCCACTCAAAGCTACAGATTTGACCATGCTTCAGATTGTTTGTAGAGTTGATAGGTTCTGGTATGTTTTAGATGAAAGGGAGTCTGAATGTACACAGAGCCCAGGCTTACAAAATTGAATATTTAACCCAAATCATGATTTAGTGAAAACTGCTCTTTTCAAGTTTTCTAATTACATTTTGTCAACATATTGAATTTAACATAATATTTTCCTCTGTGCACTGTCTGGAGGGGGTACAAGATGCAAACAAATCTATATGGAAAGATTTGCAGATAGGAAATTTCTGTATAATCAATAATTACTGAAACAGATCTCATCTTTTTGGAACTGCTCAGAAGTCCTGCCTCCCTGAAAAAATCACAATGTGTTGGCAAGGTGTAAATAGCCAACATTTTCACTTTACCGATGTAAACTGGTTTCACCAGTTTATGTGGCACACTTACAGTCAGTTTTACATACCCTGCCCGATTTCTATTACATTCCCATTATACAAAAATGAGATGCTTTTTGACTTTTCTTTCCCCTAAATGGTGGAAAATTGGAACTCTGGCAACAACACAGTTCAACAGAAAATGTAAACTCCATTGTTTATGAATATTATTCATCCATTTTTTTCAACAGAAATCCAACCAGTTTATAATCAGCCTAGTCAAAATTGATAAGAAATTAATTCCATGTGCCAGCTGCATGATTTCATTCATAATTATATTAAACTTTTAAGTAATCTCAAAAGCCCTGAGGGCCTCCCCAGATGCAGAAAGAAAGAAGCCTGTGTTATTTTGTTTTGAGAACATCCTCAATTCCTTGTTCAATTTAACATTAGGGATTTCTCTACATCTTATTTTTTTTAAGCTGCCATTGCCATTGCCAAAGCCAGTACATTTACTTATAGCACCAAATTATCTGCTCCAATGCAAGGACATCTGATTTGTACATCCCGTTGCAGAGTAATTTTAAAATTTTCTATAAATATTTATTTTATCTAACAGAATGGTTATAAACAGTAGTATTTGCAGGCTTTTTATCTGCTCAGTGAGCTCTACCTAAAACTGGACTTTCCTTCCATGAATAGTTGACATCAGCTCATAAGTTTCATCTTTATCTTAGTCTTACAGGCTTTAGCATCTTCTATGGCATTTTATTACAAGGGAAGAATATGATCCCTTATGAAAAATATAAATTACTTGCTTAATCCTTAATCCCAAAGCTATTAATGTGCTAAGAAAGAATGCTCTTTCAGCTCAGGGTAAAGGTTTTAGGCTTCTCTAAAGGACAAAATAAAAACCATCATGACATGACTGTAATACTGCCCGACAATTCACACACAAACCACAAGTTTCCAATTTTCTGTTGATGCAGAACAGCCATCCACAGTGTTAAAAAAGCCGTTTCCCCATTATGTGCCCTAACAAAGTTTTTCAAACTATTCAAATACAGAGGCATAAATCAAGAAAACAACGGTGGTGCAAGATGTTACAAGTAACTTATACTAAGACATTAAAGAAAACCATCTGGGCACGAAATGTAAATACAGACAGCATACAAAAACTAAGAAGAAAATAAAACCAACTACACAGTTCAAATCCCCCAAATACAGAGCCTTTATTCTGCCAGACTGCTGAATTTTATTTCCAAACATCCATCTCAAAGAGAAAAATCAGGTTTCAAAATGTCATTGAAACAGAATATTAATGCTTATGTAAGATGCAACTTTTTGGTTTACTGAAGATACAGTTCTTTAAAATAGGAAATAATCTCATGTCTTCAGTGGTAGTTATGAATCAAAGCTGGAGCTCACTGTCATATATTTTATATTTCAGTTGTACTTAGAGTGAAAATGCAGACACTGAGGCAGTATTCACACAAAAGGAAGGAGAATTTGCCTTAAACAGCTTATAACCTGCATCAGACATACTTGAAGGACACCACTTGCCCAGGAAGCTTCCCCAGGAAGAGACAGTGACTTCCTAAATCATAGTGGAAATTTTCTGTCAGGATTAAACCTAAAAGGTTTAGCTAAGATTCCTATATTGTTGTAGCTTTATGTTCTGGATGGTAAAGCAACCTGGGCATGTTTTATAGACCCAAGAGGTTATGAGTAATCCTGAGAAACAGAAAGAAAGGGAAAAAAGCAACTGCAGTACTGAAGGAAGGTCAGAAAATAAACCTCAAAATACACTATATCTGTAAAGCTAATGGCTTTCAGACGTGTCTGAAATAAAAACAAAACAAAACAAAAAAGATCTTTTTAAACCTAAAACCTAGAACTTTAAGGGAACAAAACACCAGAACTCCACTGACTTAGTGCAGATCACTTGCATAAGCAACATACTTGAGATTTGATTACATAGCTAGATATTTTGTTTATTTATTTACTTTTAAACAGGATGCTTGCTTGTGTTTAACTTAGTTTGGGGAAAGGGAAATAAGGACGATTTTGAAAACAAACAAATAACAAACAGACAAGTTAAAAAAAATAATAATCTGTAATGCCAAACCCCCCCCGCTCTCTAGAGGTCGGCGCCTTTGGGTTCCCAGCACATCCCTCTTCCTTCTGAGCTAAAGTGGTAACTGGGAGCATCCAGCTCTGTCACCCCTGACAGAGCCCAGCTCCCAGATGATGAGGCACAGTTTGTCACTGATTTCTGAGATAATCATCGAGATAGGGAATCCTGGCTTCAGTTCCTGATTCAAGAAGGGAGTACGTGATCCCATTATAAACCATACTAGGAGCAGCAAATGATGTCTTGACAGCATTTATAGTTGAAGGTTAAAATACTCATGCAGTTTGTATGAAACAGATGTGAATTTTCAAACTAAACAACAGATTTTTACTAAGAGAAAAGAAGATGAAGCAACAGAAGAAAGCACTGTGTCTCCCTCTGCGTCTGAAAAATCAAATGTGAATGGTGGTTCTCTGACCGCTGATGTGGGAAGTTTCAATTTTCCTGCTGATCTGCTTTTATTCTCTTATTTGAGACAAATTTTTCCTGTTATGCTTTTCATATTTCTAGCAAATTCTGCATATGAGCTACATGTGATTTTGTTGATAGCCCTAATCTGTTTATTTAAAGGTATATGTTGTTGTCCCCACAGATATGATTTTTTATTACAGTCTTCTGTGTTGAAGTTACTGTCCCACATATTGTATTTACTTAGGCCTTTTGCCTGAAATCTGCATCTTTTCTTCACCCGTTCGTTATTTATGAGAGCCCCAATGGATCTATAGTAGGATCTGAAATCACCAATGTGTTTGGGTTTTTGTCCCTCCTCTCCTAGACTGTGGAATGCTCTAGGCCACATCCTGGAGAGACTGCAGTTTCTGGGTTTAAATGCACTTGGCCTTATCATGCTTTGTGTAATGAAGAGGGACTGCTAAAGCCTGCTCATATTGAACACATTATGTATATAAAAAGAATTACTGTCAGTTATTTTTTCTGACACTGTGTTTCACAGTGTTTTCCTTTTCTAAATCACCTGACCTATCACTTGCCTTCAGTTTTCAAACTGTGCAAACCCACTGTCTTGACTGGGAACAATTAGAATGGAGGAGGTAGAACTGCTTCTTATGCACGTGCAACACATCCAGCAATCACATCCTTCTGTTTTGGCCCTTTAAGTTGATGCTACGAAACAAACATTAAAATAACATTAAAAAATCTTCATGCCATGTTCAGGGATGCCTGTGGAGCCAAATGTGCTTACAGTGTGTTCTTTAACTCTGAAAAGCATATACTGAAGGATTCATACTGATCATTATTTAGCTGTGAAGTCATGGTGAGTGTCAGGAAGTCAAGAGCAGAAAAATAAAATATTGAATAAAAGAAAAGTGTTAACTGAAAACTGGCAACTAAATCTGAACCTTAATAAGTTCCGATAGCCCACGGGCTTAGAGCAGAATTCTTTGCATTAGAAATAAAACATATCCCTTAATGAAAGCTTAATGTGTTTCTGTCAAAGCTTTTCATGCAGAAAGTCCAAAGGAGATTTCCAGCACCTAATGTGGCATTGCCTTGAGGGGTGCTGGGTTGGAAAGAAGTGGGTTTTTACAAACAGTTTGAACTGTGACCCAAACTTTTAATGAATGACAGTCTCAATATGTTAAGAAATTCTGAAATTACAGGAACTGTTTGTCTGAAAATAACCTCCTATCTAGAATATCAAGAAAACAAATTTGAATTTTTGGAAAAATACACAAGAAGTAACAAAGGCCCAGTGCCATGCTACCAGAACTCTGCAGAGTAAGAGCTGGAGAAATATATTCACTTAACTCAGCATACATGAAACCCAGCCTCTGATTGTTGTGATAAACAACCATGAGGGATTCACTAAATATGAGAAGCATATTGAGTTTAAACAGGATTGTGCCCTTTAGCCCACAGCAAACTGCAATATCTGGATATTTGGCACAGCTGCTGACCCTGCTCTCACAGTCTGATCACAGGAACCACAAAGACTGTACCTCTGACCACCGTGAATTTGACACATTATTTGTGTTGCTGCCTCATAACTTCTCCTCCCTGATCTTGCTTTCTCTACTTATTTTACTGGCAGTAGATTAGTATTCTGCTGGCAGTAAAGCTCAGTAGATTATCAACGCTATTAATACTTTACTTTCTCTGCCAGATCATCTTGGGTGGCCAGTTTCCAGTAGTGTAACTATCTTTGCTGGCTCGCATTTCCTTAGTCTCAATGCCAACCCTTTTTAGCATTTTTATTATATTCTGCAAGTTCTAAGTTCCTAGCGGATTTTCAGAACCCTGAATACGAACATTTGAAGCAAATACATTAAAGCAATAGTTAGCTAAAATTTATAACTCCTGCATCTTTTCATTAAGTAAAAGCAAAAGGAGCTGTCTGAATGAATCTCTATCTGATCAGACATCCATTAGATTCAGTGAAAAACTGACAGTTATTACTCAATTCATATTTTATACCTTTTAACTGAAGCCTATAATTATCCTCATAATGCTTTTTGCAGCTAACTTATAGTAAGACAGTAAATTTCAGCCAATCACTGTTAGGACAGAGATGGACATAAAAAAAATCTGTGCTCCAGGATTCTGATTCATCGCAAAACGAATACAAGTTCTGTATCCTCTTCAGCAGTCTATAATTATGACAGAGTCACTACCAGTCCAACTTTAACCAGTAGAGAGATGAGGTCAATCTTTGCTTGCAAAATCGAAAATTTCAAATGCAGAAAGCCTGACTCCTATTTCCCTATTCCCAGTATAAAAAAAAGGTAAAACAGTAAAAGAGAAAAATGTCAAAAAACCAATAAATTATTTCAGAGCCAGGGGTAATAAATTTCCTTATGGCCATTCTAATGCGTGAAGCACTGTTATTCAAAACTCAAAAGGCATGGAAACAATTGCACTTCAGAGTGAGAAAAGTATAGTCACAACTCTTTTGTTCTTCTAGTACAAACACATGTATACACATGCAGTCCTTGCTAACAGCTGCCATGCATTCTGTCTCCTTAGTTCAGCAAGGTATATCCAGACTTCAGAAAGTAGCTTGAAGCATCATTGTTTCTTTAGAAGTGAAATTCAATAAAATACTGACACAGGAATGCAGCCACACTGTTAACAGAGTTGTACAAACGCCCGTCCTTCTCCATTCCTTTCAATCTTATTTGCTTCAATGTTATTTTCAATGCTTACCACAGTGTGTCTTCTGAAAAGTATGAAAAGTAACATTGTACTAAGGAATTATCTCAGATTGTCTCTATTCTCCATGCCCTTAACAACACAACCATGGCCTGAAAATGTTTGCAGCTGAAGAATTTTCACCAGGGACAGAGCATATTACCTAGGAAGCTCAAATGACAACCAACTAATCTAAACAGCCTGGCGCCTGGTTAGCTATTTGCTTTAAAGAAGCACTTGGAGGCAAAAAAACAGAAGCAAAAGTCTAGCCATGCTAACTCTTAGATAGATATACTTGACCCTTGGAAAGAGATGGGCATCTCATTTTCTTCCTCCACCCTATTTCTTTATTCTTTTTCTCTCCATCTGCCATTAAGTCTCATATGTTTTCTTTTTCTTTTTTTTTTATTCCTCCTTTTTCCTTTTATTGTTTTCATATAGAGAGGGTACTTCCATGAAAAGGGAGTTAATTGACTTTCTCTTTTCTCCTTCTTTTTCCTATTGTTTCTCCCCATTAGCGTTCCTATTTTCCCACAAAATACTGCTGCCTTTCCTGTCCTGTTTTGGTTAATGCTCCAGTATTCTTCCCTAGCAGCTAGGGGAGAACATTCTTTTGGCACCCACTCTTTTCTTATAATTTGATTTACTAGCAGTTTCTTTACCAGCCCTGGTAAGGTAGCATGAAATGCAGTTGTGGAACCGTGAGAAAGGGAAAAGCTACAGCAGCCACATTCAAAGCTTACGTGCAGGTTGCATGGCACACTCACTCTTCCTCTACCTCTCTTCCTATCCTGATGTTTCAATCACAGAGAAGATAATATATGTACTTAAATGTACAAAATGTACAGAACTCCTGCCATATCTAAAGTACTGCATTGCTATTATTCCTGGGTTTATGCCATCAAACTGAATGTGAGGTTGAGACACTCCAGAAGAAGTACAAAAATTTCAATAAGAACAGCTAATTAGGTTAAAAATTCCTGTGTTACATTAGGCTTATGTTCATCTTGTAACTCTGTACATTTAATTTTGCTGACTTCTGTCTCTTCTGGAAAGAGCTGTTCCTTTTGAACCATCAAGAAGGACACTGCCAACTCCCGTTCTTCCAACAAACCAGACTAAACACAACATAGCCACAGATATGAATTTCATAACTATGACTGCCTTGGATATCTGTGCCATCTCTTATTTACCAACATCATCTCAAGCAGAAAACAACCCGGTAGTCTGGATCTGAATGGCAGAGACCTGAATAGCAATTATCTCTTTGCCATAAAACATGCTAGGCCTGTAAAGCACACCTAAATGGGTTTTTAGGACGCACAAAAATAGCTGTGCGCCCTCTGTGCACTGCACAAAGGGCCAGAGTGCTGCACATACGCTTCCTTAACCTCATTTAGTTATACCTGCACCAGCCCTAGGCCACAAAACCTGCACAGAGCCTCTGCAGTTCTAAGCCCAGATTCCATGCTCCAGTACCCTGATCCCTCACCCCAGTCTTTCTTGGTATGGAATGATGTAACCTGCTGAGCCCCAAGGTTTAATACAGAGCACCGACAATCAGATCACAACACCAATGGCCAACTTGGCCTTGTCTTTGTGTTCAGACATCTGCACGGTTTCACACCAACAAACTGTCTGAAGAAAACCTGGATTATAATATCATGTCACTGCAAAATATAACATTCACAAAGCTATGTTCAGGAACTAAAGGTTTAGATTCAATCAAAGCTTACCAACCAAAAAAGCTGTTCTCGGAGGGCTAGGTGTGAGCAGCACTTGCAGTTTGTCATGTCACACTGTTTAAATAATACAGGTTCATTTTTCATTTTATTTTCCCTTTGCTAGTTCAGACAGGCAGTCACTTGTTTATTTCTCCCTGAAAGTCTTTTCTGGGTGAGAGATAAGTTACGTGGGGAGAGGAAAGGTTATATATTCAAACATGGTGTCAAGGTTGTTGCTAGACTGATGAGTCTCAGCTGTGGATCCTCCAGGGAAAGAAATAGTCAGGCCTGTATTTGTATTTAAAATTGGATTTACCAAGAAGTTGCAATAAAGAGACACAAACCTCATTAGCAGCTGGTAACTGCAGCAGAACCTTTATTTGTACTATCCTACCGGACAGCATCAGAAATATTAATCTCTTACCAACATTAAGTATAAATTTGAAGAGGAGTTTTGCCACAGAATAAAAACTGTTATAACCAGCTTGTTTGGTTTTCATATAGGTGAGTAAATTCTTACCACACAGTGCTGAATGCACATTAACAGACTCATCCACCTGGGCACATCATACAAAATAAATTAATTTTTTTTGTTATTGGTGTGCATATTTTTTGCTACTACACATTTTAGAAAGCTTTGTTCCAGACTGCCCTTACATGTAACAATACTGGCTGTAAGAAGACGCCCATCTCACCTACAGATTTGTAAAAACATGTTCCTGCATTCAGTGGTCCAACACAGGATTTTTTAGAATTCCATAATTACTTGCACATCACACCACGAAGCCACTCTAAGAAAAAAGCCCCAAAACTGCTTAACCAGGCAAACAGGAATTGCCACCCCAGAAAAAAGCCAACCATTTCTGCAACATCCATGCTCTCAGTTAAAATCCAGCAGATGTTGTAAAGCTCCCTTCGCAGCCAGATGGGCTATGAACCACATGATTTGCAACACAAGTTTTAGGCTTTTATTCCACCCAAGCTGCTACATCTCTGTGCTAAGGAAGCTGTAGAAAGCAGCAGCATCACAGTCCACTTCCCATCCAGCTCCTGGGAGCACAGCAATGGTAAACACTCACCTCTCCAGTGTATGCCTCGCCGCAGGTTCTGCTCCAGACAGGTCAGGCGATGCAGGGTTTCTGGTCCTTTGACTTTCCACAAAGGCAAAAAAAATCCCCTCTTCAAAGCTGAAGAGGCATCCAGGCAGACTTCAGCTCAGCACAGTCCAAGAAAGGGAGCTCCCAAGAAGGTGCTGTCAGAGAAACACCTGAATTTCAGTTTTTGTATAATTGCCCGAGGGCCAGCCATAGTCCTCAGGACATACCCAGTTCTCTAGACACCTTCCTCCAGCTTACTTCTACACTTCCCTCTCCTACCAGGACTACAGACCTCCCCAGACACTCACACTACAAACAACTGACCACAAGTTTCATACCAGGCCACTGAGGAAGGAAAATTAAGCCAGAACCCAAATCCTTATATGTGCACACCACTCCTTGCCTCTTCTCATCACCCTCCAGTGAGGCTTCTGCCCAAACTGATCTGCTTTGGTAGTCATGTCTGGAGGTGTGAGTGTACCTCCAGAAACGAGCTGTCCCTCAAGTGATCTGCCTGCCTTATTCATTTTCCAGTGTGCTAAGTTCTTCTGACAAGCCAGCCTCCTCAGTTTTCCACCTCTAGCTTATTTGCTGGTAGCTCTCCATCCATTCTTTACAAACACAAGAAGTGTTCAGCTTGATTGTATTTTGATAAGGAACTCTCTTTGTTCGCTGACATGCCCAAACCTGAATACATGTTGAGGTAAAGGATTGTTTCACCTAATGATTATAGAAAATTATTTTCCTGGAAAATCCTGTTATTTTCTCAAAGAGAGAGATTGTTTGGATCCAGGAAGTGAGGTCAGGTTCAGATCCTGGGGAGAGTGATGGGTAATGATAATAACACTTAGGATTTTTGCAGCACTCCTTATCCAGAGAGCTGAGCCCTGTCTCCACTATATTTCAACAGCAAGATTTGTTATCTTATGCAAACTCCTTCCTAAATTTCACAATAGCTGAAACAAGCAGGAATCATTAAATTTGTGTGCTATTGCTCTGCTGAAAAACAGCCATACAGTTCCTTCTTGACTTTGCTTTTACCTAAATAAATTGTACTACGGTCAGAGCAGAGGCATTTGACCTCTTCACTGATTACCAAGTACTTTTAATGGTATATAGGTATTACAAATAAAAAATGGGAAAGCAGAAATAGGTAAAAGAGCTCTCCTCCTTTAAGCAAGTTACCCAGTTGCAACCCCTACAAAATGCTCAGTTGCCCTTTTACTACATCTGGTTCAAAGGCCACTAAAAATGAGATTCTTTACACTGACATCAAAGGAATCTGAATAGAGCTGTCTGTAACGGGGGGAGACAAGATTAACTTCAGCTTTCTGGCTATAGAAGCCAAGCAAAAAGTAACACATAATATGTGTAATATGATCTTTTCTTTCAACAACACTGTAGAACATTGCAATTAAAAAAAAAACAAGGGAGTGGGAAAAGAGATATCAATTGTTTATAAATATAATAAATAGATTGGTTGTCTTTACTTAGTATCATATCTGTATTGATCAGGCTTTCCTCTTGGCCTGCTGCGAAGATCTAAGAATAGATATCAGTGCCAAAAAAATCTCTACTGCTGGCTGAAACCCTGTCGTGCCTTTTAATTATAGGCTTTATTACTAATGTAAATATATCCTAGAAAGTTAGCTTTTAAAGTGGTTTCTCTCAGTAACCAAGCTTATTTAAACACATCTGGAACTTCTTTATAACTCATAACTGTTTTGTGTAGTCACCTATATGATGAAGGTTAAATGCAGTGGAATTACTGCTCGGGTCTCCAATTGCTTCACAACTGCATGAGTGTATTTATAGAGCAGGGATACAAGGGGCAGAGCAGTACCAAACAAAGCCAAGATTATGTTCCTAATTGAAATGGCAGCCCAGGGTTTTCAAATACAAAATCTGGAATCTGAGCTTACTTTCCTTAACATCATCCGTTTCAGCTGCCCCACATTCCAGGACTCCTTCAGCCTTGACCTCATCTCTAAGATATATTCTCCCCTCAGTCAATTAGAAGTTCTCAAATATACAATATTTACACCCAGCAACAGGGTAGATCTGCTGATTGTCTTCCTTAAGCTGCTTGGGTGGCCCTAAGAATGAGAAAGTGTCCTCACACTGGGGAATTCCCATTGTGTGCAGAGGGCATAGCTGGCTCCTACCTCACTGCTGCACTGGTCCTGCACGAGGGCAGGAAGGAGAATGTTGGAGGTGGGAAGATTAGAAGGTATGAAGAGGAAGATTAACTCCTCATATTTTGCCCAGGGCTCTAAGATTTTTACAAAGTACCAATCCATCCGAAAGACCTTGAAATCGAAACAGAGAAAGGAACCTACGAAGTTAAAACAATTATAAAAGAAAAGCTGTAAAACAATATGCATCGGCTCTCTTGGCTTCCAACCTATGCCAGCTATCTCAGTAGCTGCTACTTTATTTTAAGCAAATGAGAATATCCTTAAACAGATCTACAAAACCATTTTGCATCACAAATTATCACTGACACTGATATCCAAACATCATTTATCACTACCCCAACTCAAAATGGATTCTGGATTTTTGAAATTTATTTGTTGCTGTTCACTTAACCAGCATTCTTGTTTTGTGACTGCTATTATCTATTATATAAGAAGGTCCCATGTTATTAGGTTAATGTGACACAGATAACCTGATCATTGATATAAATGAGAATCAAACCCTCGATATATCCAGAACTATTAATTCACTTGATGAGTCTCTTTCTTCCTGTAGTCTGTCTTATCTTCTTCTAAAGCCTACATGAGGTTATTTGACCAAAACCTTGCCCTTCTTAATTTCTGAACACTAATAGCTAATTTCAGAATATTTTATTACTTCTTTTGTTTACACAGCACTCAGTATCAGTGCTGATATTGCCTCCCTTGGCTTTTCAGAGATTAAAGAGCACACGGAAGAAAAAGTAGAGCAATGTAGAAAAGACCTTCAAAATATCATTTAAAGAAATAGAACAATATGTTTTAGGAAAATGTGGTTAAATCAATTCACAACACAACACATGACCTTTTTTTGTTTCCATAACAAACCTACATATGATACAGTTGAATTTTACTCATTTTAAACTTTTTGTTACTATGATAATTTTACATCAATCTTTGAAGAAATGTTGCAATAAAGAAAATGAAATGTCAAAATCAAACTTGTATCCAACAGTATAACAGTACAATACCTAGAACTTCCTGATTTGAAGCAATTCATTTTTCTACTTATGAAAACAGTGGATATGACTTCAAAAATATTCTTTTTCCAAAGATGTTTTGTCAGGATGTTTTTCAAAGTAGCAGCAGCCATACAACTGTAAAGCCCAACTATAACTCCGCTTGTGCCTGGAGAGCATGATTTTAACACACACAAACCCACAATCCAGCAAAGCAAACTACATAAACACTCCAGCCATTGCAGTTACTCATTCTTTACAGGTAAGTAGTTAAGTCCAAGAATAAGCATTAACTTCAATATAAAGCCAAGTTCAGTAATTTACATGGGAACTATTGTCCTCCCACTGTATTAGGTATGAGAATATTAGTGACTGCAGGAAAACTATTTAAAATTAGCAGAACTAAAATCAACAAGGTATTTGACAGTTCTGTTTCAATACTTGAATATTGTCAATACTTGAGCAAACTCTTCGCAGAGATGTCCTCATGAACCCTGCTCACTGCATTGGCTACAAAATGATCAATGCTTCTGCCACTCTGCATTGCAAAATCCTGTCACTTACACAAACTATGCAAAAGAAAAGAAATTTAAATTTCTACACAGAGCCATGGTCTCAGCAAATCTTGAGAAAAAGCAACCTTCTAGCTCTTACCCTGTCTTTGACGACTGTCGTGCTTTTGTTACTAGCTGGGAACATGGGCAGCTAAAGTTCTCCCACAACACTCTCAATCTTTAGAGACTGACAAAAGGCAGGATTTGACAAACTGACAAAACATGACATCTTAATGAGATTTTTTTTTTTGGAAGTGTTGTTACAGAACAGTCCACACCAGAAGCTGGAATTGGGGGCAGGGCTGGAAAAGAATGCGATGTGGTAGAGAATGGCGTTTCTCCTTCGGATAACACAACCTGAGTGATCCTGCAACTAGTTATCTACACACAAAACAGTTTTAGAGGCATGGTACAGAAAAGCAATTTTGGCTGCAGCACTTTCTTTTAGTACTGAAACATTCTTAAATAAAACATCATGGTTTGACTTAAACCAGCCATAATTAAATCTGCTAACTTTCCTCCACATACTATTTACGACATATGTTTCCTATAACAGGATATATTATGCATACTAGTGTAAGAGAAGATACAGTCAATTTCCTTAACATGTAACCTCTTACCTTTTATCACTTAACAGCTGATACGATGATAGCAAACGGGGACGCACGCAGGAGTGGTTTTCTAGGCACAAGTGTCAGATATTTCACACAATAAGAAATCTGCTTTTACCCGACCTTTTGCACTCTAGATAGGTTTGTCTGTAAAGAGGTGTTCCTAATTAACTGGGGAAAAAGAAAGTATTAATAAATTAGTGTCTTAATTTCACTTGGAAAATAGTGGGGAGAGTCCTAGGAAAAAAAAAAGGCCCAAACAGTTCCTGAAGCCATAGCCCAGCTTTAAGTCAAATCTTTGTGGTTTTTATCGCAGGAGCAATGTTCTGTCCTCCTGGAATTACACACAGAACAACCGGACCAGAGCGTTTAGAAGTGATGAACTAAGGTCAGCCTTAGCAATAACAAAAGGGCTGTGCCTCCCCTTCCTGGGGAGGATGTGAGGCTGTGCTCCTGCCTCGTACCTGCGGGCTGGGGGCGGCCAGGAGGGCGAGCGAGGGTCTGCCCGTGGCGGGGGAGGTGAGCGGCGGGCTGTCTGCGGGTGGGAAGCAAAGGCTGCCCGTGGGTGGGGGGCAGGAGGTCGCCCATGGGTGGGAGGTAAGCAGGGGGCTGCCTGTGGGTGGAGGGCAAAGGCTGTGCGTGGGTGGGGGGTAAGGGCAGTCCCCAGGGGGAGGGGCAGGGTGTTGCCCATGCGTGGGGGGGCGAGGGCTGTCCCGGGGGGGAGGGAGGCAGGGGATTGCCCGAGGTGGCGGGAGGGGGGGGGCAAGGGGCTGTCCGTGGATGGGAGGTAAGCACGGGCTGCCCGCGGGTGGGAGGTGTTTGCTGCTGGAAGGCAGCAGCAGCAGCTCGGGTTTCTGATCGGATTTTGGGGGTGGGGTGGGAGGTGTGCGTGGGAGAAGTCAAGCGATGGATCTTCCCTTCTTTTGGCAATACTCGCCCCTCCAGGACTAAGTCTGCACTGGAAGAAAATAACTGCAAGGGAGAACCACTAATCACACCTCCGTGTGGGAACGAACTGGGGGAGCAGCGTGTGCAGCCAGCCCCGGGATATTCCCTGCCTCCAACCTGAACTGATCCCTGCCGGGACGGTTCAGTCGCCCCTGCCGTTCACCTTTGCCTGCAGTTAACAAGCGTGCAATTTGGGTTTAATGGAGCTGGGTTTATTGTTCCTCTTTGGACTTACAATTACGTCGACTGCAGGTAACAGGGATTTCTTTCTTTCTCTGCCACTTCCAAGCATGCACACAAAGAAAGGATGGGTGGTTTTTCTTTTTCCCTTCTTCCTAAAGGCTGTGAGCGATAGCGGAGCGTGGGGAATAGACACCAAAAACACCGGTTTTAGACGTAGCATCGAAACAAACCCACTGTGCCCCCCCCGCCACATGGACTTTTAACATCGCCGAGGTTCAGGGGCGGGGAAGGGTGCGGGGGCTGCTGCGGAGGGCGCGGGGGGTGGCGCAGGGGGGAGCTGAGCGCCGCTCTTTGCCTTCCCCGAGCAGGGTCGGCGCTGCCCCGGCCGCACTCCCCGCCGCTGCCGGCGGCTCCGGGACAGGAGGAGCGCGAGGAGAGCGGAGCGGCCGCGCTGCCGGGTGGCGCCAGGGCCCGGGGGGACGGCGGAGCTCCGCGGCGCCGGGCCCGCCGCTGCGCCTGCTACACCTACAAGGACAAGGAGTGCGTCTACTACTGCCACCTCGACATCATCTGGATCAACACCCCCGAGTGAGTGGCTGCGGCGTGAAATACCTGGGGGGGGGTGGGGGGGGTGCTGCCACGGGCGGGTGTGCCCGGGGAAGGGCGGGGGGAGCCCGTCGAGCTGGCCCTCAGGTGGCCAAGGTAGCCAGGGTAGCCCGCGGGACCCGCCGAGCTGCTCCCAGGTAGCCCGGGCTCTGCGACGGGGCAAAGTTATTATAGGGGCTTCAGGCAAGCTGTGGGTGGGCTCGGTATCAGGGAGGGGGGGCGGTTTTAAACCGAGAGAGGGGAGATTGAGGTGAGGTACCAGAGAAATGCTTTCCTGTGGGGTTCTGGCACAGGTTGTCCAGAGCAGTGGTGGCTGCCCCATCCCTGGAGGTGTTCAAGGCCAGGTTGGATGGGGCTTGGATCCCCCGATCCAGTTGAGGGTGTCCTTGCCTGTGGAACTCTGTAGAGTTCCAACCCCATTCTGTGATTTCGTAGAAGAAATCCACTCACTGTGAAAGGAAGAAAAGTGTGAGTGTGCGACTGTACTGTCTTTGATAAAAATTCATGTGGAAAAATACTTTCACGTTAAAATAATAATTTTTAAAAGCCTCAATATACCAAATTGTTACAAAAGAACATATTTTACAGTCACTTTTATGGGAATGGCAAGCACAATTTTTTTTCTTGGACTCATAATAAACCCGATTTTTGAAAACATCAGATCTCCCATGAATTGGGTATTCTGAGTGTCCCTCAAGTCAGTGGGGCTGGAGCACGTGCACAGAGAAGCAGAGTCTGATATTAACATTACTTAATGGGAAGAAATTATCCAGGAACAGTGACGCTTTGCCTGCATCCTAAAAGTCAGAGGCCTCCTTTCCTAGAGCCTTGTATATATCCTGTCTCTCTGAGTAACTTAAACAGTCGTAATATTTCAGTCCTGTAGCAACCAGAGCAACCTGTTCATTAAAAAATAACCAGGAAATTAGACAAATTTAAAACCAGTTTTCTTTTGATGAACTTCAAGATTTATAGATCTTGTGACTGTATGACTGAATGACACACATCAAGTGTTCCACTGACTACAGTTTGGGAACATTTGTACTCACTGGGATATGTCTTTGAATCAGTTGCAAAGCTTTTAATCAGATTAAAATAACTAAAGGAATAGAAGAATAGAAAGTAGCAATAAAATAGGTTAAGTCAAATGGAGTTTAGGGCATTTAATCTGTAAATTCACGTGTGTGTCCTGGCTAGAGGCTGTGTCTGATGGATGACAAGTCTTCTGAACTTCTATTAACCTGTAAGTATCATGTATTCACACAAGTCATTCAATTCTTTGAGTTCCATACCTGCACTAATCCACCCCAGGATAACTTGGAATTATTTTAGCCAAATATTTATGACTCAGTATATTTAAGTGAGAGCTCAAACCAGTGAAAATGGAAGAACGAAGTTTCTTTTCCTCTACACTCTGAATAAATAGAATTCTGCTAAATTTAAACCCACCTTCCCCCTCTTTTAGGATATCCTGTTTTAAATCTACAGGAATTATCGTTTTCATTCCAAGGAAAAGTATTTAGTGTGTATTAATGGTGTGTGTTACACAAACATCACCAAAAAAAAGAACAAAAAATAGAGAATCTGTATATAACATTTTCATGATGCCTATAGCATTAGCAATTAAGTACACGTATGGGCTTGATAAATAGTGAGTGCATAACGGTGGAAAGTAGGGGAATTAGTCCAGTAGGAACTGAATTTTCTGGAATCTGTGAATGCTCATTAGAACTGGAGAAATGAGGTCCTCCCAAAATTTGCTGCTGGTGGTGTCTGGAGAGTTGGTGCACTTCGGCTGGAAGAGCTGGGTGTCTGAATGGGGCTGCTTTGCCATCCTGCTCCTCTTGGCTGTTTCTTGAGCCTTGTCTGGTCTGAGCCAGCAGGTGAGCAATGAAGGAAGCTCTGTTTACAGGTGAGGTAGAAGTACAGATCTCCCTCTAAGCTAAAGAGTGCAGTCCCTTTTTTTTTTTCCAAAACCCTAGGATTCTGGCTTGGTGTCCCACCTGGAACAATGTCTCAGTAAGTCAAAAAGTACTTCTGGATGTGAATGAGATAAATCAGGCCTGCTGGTGTAATTTAATATCCCAAGAAAATTACACTACTTTTAAAAAATAGAAGTAACCACTGGATCTGTACAGACTGGCTGTTTGTCAGTGGAGCTTCTATGTTGCTGTTGTACACATTGTTGAAAATTTTTATATTTACTAAAGATTGGGCTCAAATGCAACTTTGAGGACCCTACACACAATGGGAGGCCAGGAGGATGGTGTTAAAGATTGGAGAAGTTTTCCTGACCTCTGTTGATTCTTATCTTTTTTTTGTTTTATTTCCCACACCAAACAGTACAATTATGTTTTTTTCTTTCCTTTCTTCTTTCCCCTGGCTTATTCCTTGACTTTATCTTTTCTTATTCCCATCACAAATTCAATATATTCTGTTTCCAGGTTACTCTCTCCTCCATACTTCAAAGACAGATTCTACCTCCTCCTCCAGTTCCTTCCCCCTGCTTTTCCTCACAGAAGATGCTGTTAAGCGTTGTTGTAATATATTCAAAACAAATCTTGGTCATAGTGTCCCCTCCTTTTCTGGAGAAGTGAAACTGTTGGAAGCAGAGTGGTGATAGAGGGTCTGTTCCTATCCTTGCTGAGAAGCCACTTAGATCAGCCGAGTGACAGCTGTAGAAAAGCACGCTGCAGCTATTGCCAGTTAAATGAGAAATGATCTCTGCACGTGTTTGAGTGTTGCTTTATATTCATCTGTGAACCGTGGCTGTTACTCCACTCCACCAAGTGCACCGGTGTTGACAGTGAGTCTTTTATGCTGGGAACAGGGAGATCCTTGAGTAGAAAAGACCACCTAAAGAAAGCCAGGTAAGTAAGAAGAGAATAATGCAATTATGTGGTGTAGCAAAGACAGTTAAAAGCTGGTAAATTATTCTTACTGATAAGATTGATTACTTAGTTTGCAATGTATTTTTTTTTGTCAAGTGATTAATTATGCTTATCTTGATCTATAGCTGCAGACACATTTTGAAGAAGAATCAATGAATTTTCTTTTAAACAAAACCCACTGATGTAATACAGTCGCAACCTGATACCTAATTTTGTAGGTTAAAGAAGAAAATATAGGCAAGACTTCTTTTAGATCTGCACTTCTTCAAAGCGGTCCTATATTTTGATATGAACTTGTACATCTGACAGCTAAATTTGGTTTGATTAATGACATTGATGTTGCTGTGTAAAGCTTTTCTTGAAGTGTCTAAGTCAAAGCAAAAGTGTATTTTTCTAGAATACATCTTATTTCAGTATTTACTCAGGAGTATCTGAATGAAATTCTGTGACCACGTTATAAAGACCACCTTACATAATTATTTAGGAGTTCTGCCTGCCAACTTTATTAATTTCTGAATCAGTAGAACTGGATGGACAAAGTGAAAGAAAGAATTTGATAATAACACCTCTGTGTTTGTGGTGCTGATCCTCTGTAATAACATGTTCTGTTTCCCTCAGTGGAAGGATGAGGGCATGCACTGACTCGTGGTCTGTGGCTTTGCTCTGTGGGATATATTGGTAGAGGATACAGCGAGTGTTTCATGGTGTGTGGTTACATGGTGACGCGACGAGGATGTAGTGTTTTGTCACTTTAATAAAGAAGAAATTTTTTTCTATAACATACATAAGTCAGGTATTGCTAAGTGGCCATCAAAACCACCAGGGAGGTGGTTGAGTCTCCATCCCTGGAGGTGTTTAAAAGGCGGGTGGATGAGTTTCTTAGGGATGTGGTTTAGGAAGGGGACAGGTACCGTTGGACTTGACGATCTCAGAAGTCTTCTCCAACCTTATGATTCTAAAAGATAGCGCTAGGCCAACTCCAGATAGATCCTCCGTAGGAATCTGGTTTCCTGACCTAACATGACCAGCTCTTGGGGTGCCAAAGGCTTTCCATACACTTTTGGCTTTTTTGGTCTTTTGTGAAAGTGCTGATGAATGGCTTTGTTAGGGGTCCAGGGCTCACCAGAAACTAAACAGACAACAGAAGCTGATTCCACAAGCAATCAGCTCTCCACCACCTAAGTTAATGATCTTTGCTCACTACTGGTCAGCATCAGAAAGTCATCTTAGAGTGGACACAATTTCTGCTCTATTGTGGCTTCACTCATACTTTTGCTTATATAGAGAGAGGAAGTGATGTCTTGGGATCTTGTTATGGAAGACAAGACTTTTAACCACCAGTAGGATACTCTTGTTCTAACTGGATGCTCCGCTTGTTAACTTTTCCTTTTGTTTCCTGAATCTCATTGATGATTAAATTTTCTTTAATGGAAGCCCACGTATTGTAATTTAAAATTATTTTCATCCTTATGGATATTAAGTAGTATTATAAAGTATTACCCCATTTTTTGAGAATTATCTTCATCATTAGATAAGTATCGATTATGTCCTGCATATTATTGGAAATAGAAGTACACAGCTAAAGATCTCTGTTTCAGCAAAACAATTAAGCATGGGCTTATAATCTTAATAGATCAGATTGAAAATACCTGCTAGCCAAAGGCATGATGATAAAACACTGGCTGCAAGCCAGGCGGTTCAAATAAGGAAACTGATCTGTAAGTTAAACAGTGCTCATGGTTAACCATCAGCACCAAGTGCCAAAAGTGAAGTGATTCATCTTCTGTTGAGTTGGGTTTATTTTTCTGAATGAAGCCTGCCGTGCGTTTTGCATGTTCACTGAAATCTATTTGTCTTATATGTGTGGATGCTGCCAAGATTATACTATCATATGTACTCTATATTCTAATGTAGCCTGAATGTTGAAAGATGAAAAGCCTTAACAAGCTAGTAAAAATTCTTGAAATAATTAAAGCTATGGAACCTATGGTCATAATCACTGGAAGAAAAAAATACCAAGTATAAAGCAGATAATCTTCCTTATCTATCTCCACCAATTCCTGTTAGCCTTTTCCTTTTTTTTTGTAACAAATTTTTGTGGAAATTTAAATGACAGGTTGTAAATATCTCTAATCCTAAAAACTGGAGGATCATGGGTGGTAAAAAGCTGCACAGACCTTCACATCAAAAAGAGAGTGTCAGATAGATTTATTGAACATAGTAACAGCCTTCTGCTGTTATTATTATGTTTTATCATGGACAAACATTGGATTTTTAGGCCTGTTTTCTCAAACATAATTATTCTTCTTGCATATTTAAATTGTGTACTGACTCCACACTTTCCACGTCTTACTGTCTGAAACATGCACAGCTTGCATGATCCTCACAGTCTAATAGTAAAATATATCCTCTTAGTCTTCCTGTAAAGTTAACTTACAGCACTCACAGCATTGATGTTTTAGCAGCAGTATCCTCGGAGATTTGAAGTTATTTAACTCTGCAGACTAATACCCCCTGTCACTGCAGGAGCTGGCCCTGCAGAAAGTGGGGTCAGGGATGAGACACACTAACACCTTGAAATTTCACTAGGCTGCTCCTGTTGATCTAATTTTAAGAATAAACAGTCTCGAGGGCTGTCAAACCACAGTCATTTTCATCAGTTTCAAGTTTTAACACCAAGTGTTTGTGTTTATTTTCCCCAAGTGTTTGTGTTTATTTTCCCCAGGTTTTTGTTTTATTTGTTTTTAAACCAGCAGTGGATTTTGAACTATACACGTTGTGGAGATTGATAGAAACATGCATTAGTGTCTGCTCTTTGGGCACTGGTACAGTGGCTTCAGAAGTTAGCTGTAAGAACTCTGAATTTTAGTTATAAAAAGCTACCCTTTGACACTTGATTTGTTTCATCCATGTTTTCCAGCTGCCTTTTGGGATTTACCTCAGAGTGTTTGCATTAGACCTAGTGCTCTTACCAATGATACTCCCTGCCAGTCAGAGGAAGAAGAAAGAATAATGGGAATTTGGGCTTCACAGACAGAAAGTGCTGCATGGGATTTGATTTATTTGTTTAAACTAACAATCATATATCTTGCCATGAAACTGGGACCAGTACCATTGGTACAAAGTACCAAAGGATAAGAGCAGTGTTGTTTTGCGAAAGGTATTTCTGTGAAAAAAGGTGTCAGTTTACTAGGTCAGGTGAGCTCCACCCAGTCTCTCTGGGTATTTGGGGTGTTAAAGGAAAAATACTCCCTCTCCCCTGACTTGCCTCATATTGTTTACCTCAAGAAACATACCCCAGCTTTTCACTCAACTCAGATATTTTTCTGATGATACCTGAAACAGAAAACACATAATAGCCTTCTGACAGCTACAGGAGGATGATGACCAATGATAAAAAGCCTTCCAATTCTCTCCCAGTACTTAACTTGGGTGTGGTAAATCTCAGTAGGAGGGAAATCAAAGAACTCATTGTTGTGAAACTGGATGGTGAAGCAGATGTGTGCAATCCTTAGCTTACTACGTAAGTTAGTTACAACTAATGGACCATAACTAATTTGGGGTCCTTACAAATTAGCAGGTGTTACTGAAAGAGTAAGACTGTGGAAAAAGTGAAGGTTAAACCAAAGATCACGGAGATACATCTTTTTGGATAGCAATGGCCTACTAGATATCTAGAAACGCTGATTACTACTAAATTTATGATGTGGAAAATGAACAATACAAGTTTGCTTTCTCTGAAAATAATGTTAAGTGCAAGAAGCTACTCAGAAAACGTACAGCTTCTGTGAATGGAGTATGTGGTTAGGATGGCAGAAGACCAACAGGCCAGGCACTTCTCTGAAGAAGGTGTTTTACTTCTTAAATGATGATGAGAAGGAAGGGATTACATGGGAGGTGTACCTATTGTGAACTCCTTGTTAAAAAATATGCCTGTTACAGAAAGATTTGGAGGCAACTTTCAGAGCAGCCAGTGCTCTCTTCATCTCCAGAGCTACAACAATGTTACTGCAGTAGCTTTACATGAAAGTGTCCACAGAAATATCTGTTATTACCCCAAGCATCTTTCATTCTGGAGACATTTTGTTTCACTTGGAGGCTGTTGAACTTCACTTCCTTTTCCTGTTCTTCGTTCTCAGTGGTCCTTACAGGTATGTCATGCATCTTAAGGTTGTCTGAAAAGGCTGAAGACTGCTGGGAGCCTTGGTGGCCTGGGTGCCTGCCAGAAAATGTATTGCTGAGTACTGAAATCACAGCATCTGAGATGATTGCGGCAACCCCCTTATCCCTTTGTTTTGGCTTAAACTCTCAAGTGCCCTGGAGGTATCCACTGTGTTTAAGTGGCTGGGAAAGTAGAAAATAATAGCAGCTCATAAGTCAGTTATAACATAGCATGAGAAACTCAGCCACATGTTACAAAAATTAAAATAAACCATTTGGATTTGTCTGCCTGAATTCTGAACATTCACTGTAGTATAAAGGAGACAAATTTTCACTGATATCACTGGTTCTGAATGGCTGTTTCACTGTTACTCAGAACTTCTTGTCTTTGGCAAAAAACCAAATGTCTACCTCTGTTAATTTAATGGCAAAAATTTCTTCAAGAGCTAGCTGAGTGTTTGAGGGAAAGCTTTTATGATTGTTTTGTGGACACAAAGCAGGGAAATAATCTAGGTAATTTCAGCATCAGAGTAGCCAGTCTGCAGGTCTATACTTTTTTTCTTTCACAATTCTAGGAGTAACATGGGCTGACCTAAAGATTGCTGTGTGCTCCTTCTATTGCAGTAGTAAAAAGTATGTTTTGAGTGACAAGAGCACGCTGTGCTTTTTGCTTACCTTTGTGCTGCTCTATATTATACATGGAAATATCTTCAATTAACAGATCTGTTGCGCTAACTGATCATGATTTCATCCTATGGAATAACTCCAGGTACTGGAGAGTTGTATTAGCATCTTCTTTCTTACACATATAGAATAAAGAGGTCATACCGTAGAAGAAAGGATTTCCTTAAGCTCAGATTTCCTGTAATATAGAAAGTGCTTTAAAACTGAGCGTGGAGACTTCTATGCACTCGCTCTCTGACTGCAGCAATCATACTGGTAACTGAACTCTACAAAAGAGGGTCGCCCTCACATAAATCTCAGGTTTGTGTGTTACCACATGAATACCAGTTTAAAGTAGTACCTTGGAAGGGCGAATCCAGAATGGCACAGGTTAGCTCGTTCTCCACTTTGTAGAGATGAAGGGCATAAAGGACAAAGAGTACACATTAACTCTTGAACATGTAGAAATCCATTTCACTGCTTCAGGAGAATTTTGTGCTCCTATAGGAAGAAATGATGCATCCAGAGTTAAAGATCAGAAATTCAAAAATTCTTGTGAAATGTAAATGTTTAAAAATGTAAAAAAATCTGTAGATTTTGCATAGGAATTTAAAAAAAATTTGTAAATGGCTCTTAGCCAATATATTGGCCAGGGACCCTGTCATGACCACAAGGAACTCAGTGTAAGGGCACTGGTTGTTCAGGATCCCCAGACGGGTAGCCAACAAATCTGATGCTGCCTGGGTCAGCTGTTCTCCATCTTCACTGTGGAGACACAAACTGCCCTGTATTTACTGAAGACAGCAAGCTTTGACTAAAGAAAACAGATGCCTTACCTGAAATGGAAAGCAAAGAGACTTCTTAGCAGCACAAATGGAAAGCAAAGAGACTTCTTAGCAGCACAAATGCTTGGTGACAATTACATATTGACAATAATTTCCATTCAGCATGCAGAAATGGTGATTCTACTTACCTCATTGTGAACGTGAGCATTGCAGCACCATAAAATAAAAATAATTTTAAAAAGCAGCATTTGTTAATCGGTACCAATCTAAGATTCAGCACGGTGCTAGGCAAATGCTTCTGGTAGTTGTTGAATCTCTTCAGCATCTCTCACCTCTGAAGGGCTGAGAAAGAGATATAAACTAACTTGAAATACTAACTTTTTCAGCTGCTGGAAGGTTAACCATGCACACACTAACATTTGCTTGAACGTTGTCATTTATGAGTTGCATCAGAGAACTGGCAGGCAAGGAAACATCTGTTGTATTTTTTAGCTTTTTCTGAATACTGTTGGAAAGACTGAGTTGCTGTTGAAGTTTATCTGTTTTGGGATTGGATTTTTGGATTTGAAATCAAAACCAGGCACATTGGGAAAATTATTGTATTTCCCTCTCTGACTGGCAGATCTCACTTTAGCTTACATAAAATCTTTTGTTTGGACATTCTAGTTAAAAATTCTTACACTTGAAGATGTCATTGCTTTGACATGTATTTCTGGAGCACTGGGAACAGAGTGGTCTCGAGTACATTTTCCAGGCTATGAAGCCTGACTCTCCTCAGCAGTTTCCTGGAACGTAAAGAACTTCATTAGAAAGATCAGAAGCAATATCTAAAATATCAGTCTCCTCCTTCGCTTAGGGCTGTGATTCACGGCTCTTATCACTTGTAATTATACTATACTCTGCCCCTGCCCGTTTCCTGGAATTTACTGTGTCTTAGGAAAGACAGGAGGTGGGTAAGGGGCCTGTTTCTCAATACACAATGATGAATTAAGATAAAATTGAAGTTGGTGATGATTCTGGTCAGTCCATTAACTTGCAAACTGTGGCAACTGAGGAATAAAACATGTAGCCTTCTTCCTCTCTGGCTATTCAGGCAGAACACCTGACACAGAGCACACCACAGCTCAGTCCCACACAAATTCTCATCTAGAGAATTAGAGAAAGAAAAAAAGTTCCCTATTTTTGGAAAGTGGACTTTTTATCAAGGAACCACTTTAAATAATGAGAATAACATACTACTGTATTTTATGTCTTGTTAGCACAATGTGGGATGACGTCTGCAAAAGCTGTAAAAGGCTGCTTTGCCCCCCAGCAAGATACCTGCCATGAAATAGGAGTTTCATGTTTGTATAGACCAAGCAAAATTAATATTTTCATTTCAGCCTAAATCTGAGCAGGAAGTTGAGTAACAGAATTTTACTGGTCAGTTTTCATAGAGGGTTTGCCACTCTTAATACAGGAACTTCCTACTGTTTCTGTATTTAAATACCAGCCATTACTTCATAAAAAACCACGAGTGTGTCAAGAAGTGTGACCATACGGCAATTATCTATGTCATAAGTTACCTACATTAGCCAATTATCGTTCATTATTCTAAAATAGGTGGCAGTAGAGAATTATGAATACTCTTCAATTATAAAATGGGACTCACCCCTAATCCTGAAGACAAAGAAAAGCTTTTTATATGGCAGAAGGGGTCGGGGGCCAATCAAGTCCTAAAGTCTTTAAAGACTAATATTCTTAGTTTCTCCCAGGGTCCAGGCATAGCCACAGAATGAAGTAGTGAAAATATGCAACAGTCTTTGCAGATATGATGTGATGATCAATCTGTCCGTGATAGGTGTGCTCTGGTTCAGGCTGTGGAGGATGAGATGCACTGTTAGAAGCTCCTGAGTGCAGAACTTTGAATAAGTGATTTGCATCAACTGTACTTATTTTACATCAAAAAATATTGCAGAAATGAGGAAAATAATGTTTCTCAACTTTTCAGCCCACCATGAGTGTGGGAAACTGGAAAATTTGCAGCTTTCCAATTAATAGCTTAATGATGTTTTTATGAAATCCAATGAAAGAAGTACAACTATCTGAAACACCACTATGTGGTTGCAGACTGATTATTCAGGCTTTGTTCTGTAACTGTTCTGTAATCCTTCTAGACCTGCTCGTACTTCCTTTCCCTGCCTTTTTTTTTTTTTGCTGTTTTTTCCCTCCACTCCTCTTTCTCACTTTTGAACACAAGATTCTTTTCAGATTTTTAGTGTTTGTGGATTTGTGGGTTGCTTAGCCCATCCCTCAGGTACACAGGAACTTTTATAGGTCTCCAGAAGTTCCATGTGGCGTACACCTGCTCTTTATTGAGATTCTTTAACTACTTGCGGGAGAGTTATTTATGACATCAGTCTAATCTACCCAGTGCTTTATAGCAGGCAGTGATGAAGCACCTTTTTTCTGATAATAATATTGACTATAATGCATTAAAGAAGAAAGCATGCCAGGCTTCAGGGAAGCAAAGAGACTGCTGTCTTAGTATTTGCAGTACAGAATGTGATCTCATGGAAAGCACTAGTAGGTACACATGGGGAAGATTATCCAGCTGTTTTTCAGATTTATAACTCCGTGGGTCACATTCCAAACATGATGCAGTAAACGACTTGTGCTGACAGTTTTCTCCATTTGTCAATGGTAAAATTAATGGCAAATCAGGTTTTGAATCAGGACTTTAACAGCAACGACATGATGTTACTTCCACGGTGGAAATCAGCACAGCTCCTTTGTCACTTCATGCCAGCACTGAACACAACCAATTTTGTGCGTTTGTTGGTGGTAACCAACACAATAAAGGCATAAGCAATGACATAAGCAATAACCTGAGGCTATATTTGTATAAACTGTTAGGTAATCAGATTTTTTTAGATAGGTATTGTAGTTTCTAATTAGTTCTGCCAGTTGAGCTGATTGACTATTTCGTAACTTCACAAAAGCCTGAGTTGATTGAGCAGAAGTTCTGATTTGTTACAGGGAGAGCTTACATAAACATTGGGTTTGATTATTGTGCCGCTACTTATTGCTTTGAATCAATAGAGCTATTTTCTAAACCAGAACAGATATGGAATATCATTTTAATTGGCTCCTAAAATATGCAATATTTGTGCTTCTCCCAACAGGAGGACTGTGCCATATGGACTGTCTAACTACAGAGGCAGTTTTAGAGGCAAGAGGTCTACAGGCCAGACTCAGAGTACTTTCCAGTCTTCATTTCGGTGTTCTTGTTTGGATGCCCATGACAAGCAGTGTGTGCAGTTTTGCAGAATGCAAGACAGAAGAAGGTATCTTTTCTTAATATTGCAAGTTGTCTACGTGATTTGATTATTTCGTGGAGATAAATTAATCAAGTTGCATATATCAAATTAAATCAAGTAACAAATATATTGATTTTAAATACAATTCTCATCTCCAGTTGGGGTGGGTTAACCCTGGCCAGCAGTCACACAATTAGTGTAAGTGGGATGGGGGAGTGAATAGGAAGAACAAAAGCGAGAAAACTTATGTGTAACAATCAAGAGACTTTAATTGGTGAAGGAAGGAGGACAGACCCAGTACAGTACTGCCTTGAATTTTCTTTTTGCTGTTTCTTTTTATGATGTGTTGGTTTTGAAACAGCAGATCTCCTGTCCAGTTAGGGCCATACTTAATTATTTTAGAATAGTTTAATGTTTTATCTAGTCTAATGAAGACTGACATTGTCATTTTATGAATGGCTCTGTAAGGGCAATTGATGAGAAAACGACAAACAGAAAATCTCTCTTCCTCAGAAATCATGGATCAATGAAAAAGACAGAGGAGAAGGACAAATGCAGGGAAGAGGAACACACTTTCATTCAGTAGCACAGAGAGTTTGGAGGATTCTAAAGAGCCAGGTAAGCTACAGATGTTTAATGTTGAAAAGAAGTATTAGTTTTCCATAATTTTCTTTGTATTTGCAGAACTCTAAATTCTTTCAATTGAACATTGTCAGTTCCTGCTAAATAGGGGCAGAATTTGGCCCATGAGTTGTTTGTGTTTTTCAGTTTATATTTTTAAAAATACACAGAACTGCTACAGCCTTCCTCCTGCTGCTATAGCTCCTTCAGAAGTTGGATTCTTTGGCTATAAGCCAACACATATTTTGGCAAGTCCTGGTCCCCTTTTTATTTTTTAGGGCAAGGACTGTTCCTGTCTATCATCTTTTTGCTCATTAAGCACTGCAGCAATCTAAGCAATACGTCCTAATGCAGTGCTTTGGTAAAAACTTAAATTGTCAAAGGGAGGAAACAGAACAAACTTTGTGGAATAAAGTATTGGGAGGGAGAAATAAACCTACTTTAGGTGTCAGATAGAAAGAGGTTATTGTGACCTAGTATCCAGTTTCAAAAAGTTCCAGTTCCAAATCTACCCTTAATATTACTGCTACATATGAAATGCAAAATGATTTCAAGATAAGCAAATACTTGTAATTCTGGGTAAAATGAAGCAGCCATTAGAACTAGCAAAGTTCAGAAAAGAAAAAGTCACACCATTACCCCAAATTTTTGTTATGAAGGGAAGGACTTGGATTAGGAGTTCTCAAGCTGAATTTATTGCTACGATAATTTGATCAGAGCTAATTAGACAACTGGGTAGCATTTACTGTGTACATGTAACCAAGGAGATGAACCATAGTCCCATCACCTAATAGGGAGTTACAGCTGAATAATTAAGCAGGTTTTTTGGGTTTGGTTTTTTTTTTGAAGCTTTAACTTTTTTTTTTTGCTGAACCTCAGAAGCAAGAACTTAAACTACAGCTCTCCCTTGAGATGGACAACTTGATGCTTCAGTCTGATGCCAGTGGAGAATTCAGCAGTATGCAACACTCATTTCAACAATGCCACTTGGAGGGCAGGTGAACCCCTCTGAAGAAGCTTTCTCCCCTCACAAGAGTTTCCGTAAAGGATAACCTTTATCATGTAACCTGGCAGGGAATGTATCGCTATTGGAGAAGCATTCGAAGGCAGATCTAAACTTCAGCAACACAAAGTTTCAGGAAACATTTTTCTATGTGATTGTAAAAAGTACAGTAGAAACACACTGTTCCACCTACTGCTTGCTGCATATCTGGGGAATCCAGCTTAATCCAGGCAACCCTGTGTGGAGAAGGTGATGAGTTAGAGAGACTGCCTATGTGTGAGTTCTCATTAAGAATAAACAGATACAAATGTTTCTCTAGTTAATGTATGCAAGCCTGAATCATCATATTGTAACTTTGTGGCAGATATTTAAATGACAGTATCTATGCAGAATAAATACGAATGGCTAGTATGAATATTCTTATTAATTATAGCAAATTAAGAGTATACATTGAGTATGGAATAGATTACCCAATTTAGGCACAAATTATTCCCACGTTTCAAAGTTCCATTCAAAACCATTTATGGTGATTATTTAAGGTTGCACTGTAGCTGATGGACAGAAGTCCAGTTATTCATCCCAAAGAATATTCTAAAGTTGAAAGGGTAGGACTGTGGAACTTCAAATGAAATGTCATACAATCAGAATAATTTCCTGTACCAGACCATTTGTTGTTCTAAGGCCCTACATATGTTATCATCCACTGTATATACATTTGTCTTTACTAGTACTATAAATCACATTTTTATCTCTTCATTGAAACATCATCACTAAATAACTTGGATTATATCCAACCCTGGACATTTTTCAGTGTAAATATTTCTTCAGAAATTATGACTTTTTTTGATAGGAGGACACAAGAGTAAGATAGGAAAAAGAGAATAGGATTTTCAAAAATTACTATATTATTTAAGAAGAGGGGAATTCCCTTACTTGTGACATTACAGATATTTTTTTTGGTTTGACTGATCTTCATGCAGACTTTCCCCAGGGCACATATCTTAAACTGTAATCCAATGACATTATATTTTAGAAGAAGACAGATGGAGATCAAAAGAAAAATGAAATTAACAGTAAAAATGGTTCTATAGGCTTAAACCAGTGGTAACAGACTTTCTTTGAAGCAAGAAAGGGACATCTTTGCCAAAATATATATGATATATTTTATATATATGTGGATATATTTCATAAATTATTATAGTTATGAAAGTAAATATATCTTTCAGTTATTGCATTTGTATTAGTTTCTTACTTGCTGTACAAATGATTTTGTACCTTTATAGAAAATAGATTATTTATTGTATAAAATCACTTCACATACAATTTTCCCATAATTTTTAAAAGACACTGTATAGTTTTAGGATTTTTAAAAAATAATAGAGCTTTATTGTGAAGACTGCTTAATGTTCATTTATAACCACCAACTGGAATTCCCCTGCCCCGAGTGCTACGTCCAGTTCATACAAAAACGTGCCTTCTTCAAGGGTTTGGTAGCTCTCCTAACAGTTTGAGAATTGAGGATGAAAACAAAATAAAAATTTATATGATAATAATTATGCATAATAAGCTGCATTTCCATTTCCAATCCCTTTTGCTATAAGTGTAACCCTCATCTGCCCTAATTTGTACCCTGGGACAAACGAGAAGGCAGTGGGCACTTGGACTGTGAGTGCTTTTAGATGAACTGCTCAGGCTATGTTTGGATTTCTGCTGTCTTCCCCATGTTAATTCAATTGCAATGTTGTGTTTGAAGATGGATTCACACGTTCCTCAGTCCCAAGTGCTTTCACTCTTATTTTAAACATTCACAGAAAATAAATCAAATTGGTTCTTTCCTTGGCTTGCAGGTAGATTTAGCTCTTGACTAGTGGGCTGGGGGTTGTTATTGTTGTGCCTTTTCCTCAAAAAAGAAAAATACAGCTTTTTTGTATGTGAATTCCACTTGAAAGTAGTTTGGTTTTGGGACTCTGCACAGCAGCTGAAAACATTCTGCCAATGTACAAATCAATCCACCGTGGATACAGCAAAAGAAAGAAAATGAGAAATAACTGTTACATCAAACCCAGAAGAGGGAAGATCTACAGTTTACTTTAGGTTCCAAATAAATCTATAAGGCAGAGGATATATCTGAAAATGTTATGTGTTGGGTTCTGGAGTCAAACCACTTATTATATCTGGGAACAGTTAATGGCTACGATTGTTTTTATCTAATTTTCTATGTTCATACAATGTCAACATTAATATTCCTCAGCTCTTAGAGACTCAGTTTACCTATTTTTAATTTGTAACTAGAAGATGGTAAGTTAAATCAAAATCCTATTCTTTAAAAATTACACACAAAATTAATTTCATATACAACTAATGAACATTTTTAACTTAAGGAAAAACTCAAAATGTGATAAATCATTACATGATTATTTGCAGAAGTTAGACATAAATGTTACATTAGCCTAGTCAGGTGTACTGTAGGAGTATTCTTGGTCTGGGATATTATTCTGAGGACACTTCTGTTTACTTTGTCATGAACAATCAGTTCCAGTTCTCACTCTTTATTACATGTAAAACCATTTTTATATAACCCTGTTCTAATTCTGTCAGAGTTGCATTGCTCTCATTCTAATTCCCACTAATAAAAGTTAAGTTTTCAGCTGTTAATAGCAATAAGAACAATAAATGATCAAAAGTGTAGAAAACAATGTAGAAGGAAGGTTTAGAAGAATTTCAATTTTTCAGCCTACAGAGGAGAAGGAAGAGAGGAGGCGTCAAAGGCAAAAGGGCAGTGAGAGATGAAAGCAGTATTTTGTTCCTTGTGTTCCCTGAAGGAAATACAAGCAGTAGAGGGCTTACGTTACAGCAAAGCTGTTGAGGTAAAGCTCTTGGAAGGAGTGGTTCAGTGCCGTGAAGACAATGGTCTCCATCCCCACCTCTGACTCCTTGGCTGTGCCTTGGAAAGGCGTAGGCTCTGCCCTTGGAGAGGACAGTCAAGGCTGCGAGCGTGAAAGGGGATACCTCCATCTTCCTATGGATTTAGGGGACAAGACCCTGAGCTGAGCTCATGTCTCGTTCCCTGTACCTCAGAATAAATGGCTCCTCGCTCGCTGGGCTGGCTTTTAGGGGTATCATTCTTTTGGTTCTAATTCTTCCCATATATTAGAAAAAGCTTGTGAAACCCGGGAGTCAAGTTCTTCTGTAGATCCTTCTGTTATCACAATATAGGGATGACAAAATAAGGCACAGAGGAGGAAAAGCCCCAGATTTTTAGTAGACTTCATTAGGAGAAATGCTTCGTTTTTATTAAGAAATTTACACACACAAAATAGACCCTTGATTTATTAATTTAATTATCCTCAACTGTACTAAGGGTTCTTTGTAACACACTGAAGTCTACCAGACACACAAGCTGGAAAAGCTGATGCTTTCTAAGGGTTATAACGTCATAAAGGCAGAAGTGATTTTCTCCTGGCTAAACTATGATAACTTAAATAATTCCTCGCCCACTTTAAGAATGTTCTAAATGGTATTTACTATATCTTCCAACTATTTATTAAATACAGCAGAACTAAATTGTTTTTTCTGCATAATAGAACGTGAAATTGCTGGCATGATGTAAGAGACTGAATGAAGTGCTTTTGATGGTTTTAAAATTCTCAAGTTTGACATCTAAGCCTCTCTCTCTCACAACACACAGCTGGGCAAAAAAAGAGCTTGTAAAGAATTTCTCTTGCTACAGGAGAAGAATGCAAGCGTTACATGTGCAATAATGCTCTTTTAATAAAGACCAAAAGAAAAGGTGACCACAGTTCTGCAATGTGTTCTTACCAGATTGATCCTGAATACTTTTAGCTACTTAGCAATCGAGCCTGAAAGATGTTCCCATCAGCAGCATCTGGATTTTTTTAAACATACTCAAGATCTTGCCTTTAGGTTTTCAGCACAGCTGGGCAAAAATAACTCTGATGAGGAAGACTGCTGAGGGCAATCATGACCATTGGGTTCAAGGTGATTTCAGTAGAAGAAACAGTTGTCTTGGTAGAAGTAAAACGCAGACTAACATCTGTAAGTCTGTATAACATAGCTAAAAGTTATTGTGAGAAAAGGAACAAATTTTAGCCATATGAGCAAACTTAAAATCCACAGCTGGAAATCTATTGGAATAGTATTCAAGCAAAATTGTGAACAGATGAGATTGGACACCACATCTGCTTTCGCTACTGGAGTTTTACAGTGGAGAAGATGTAACCTGATCTGGAGAGCTTTATGCTACAAAGAAATGTCAGGATTTAGAGATTAAAATATATTAAGCAAGTTAAAGCATACTGAACTTTAACGTAGCGGTGGTATCGTGCCAAACTTTGTTTAGAAGCACATTTTACACAGTATTTTGACTTCCAAGAATTTCAGAAGTGTTTTGGAAGACAGGCGTGCCTTGATTTGCACGCCAAAGGTATCTCTGTAGCCGAGTCACCCATGCTGATAGTAGGGGCACAGCTGAGCTTCTGCAGAGGTCTAGGACAACGAGTCTCAGTTCCTGTTCTGCCATGGGAAAGACCTCAGTGGATCCTCAGGCTCTTACTGGGTTTTAGCCTAGAGTCACATCAGTGTCGGTTATCGAATGCCCCTCCCCGCTTCTAGCTCAGTTCTCATGTTATTTCAATATGATCCTTATCCATTTTATAACAGACAACATTTCTTGTTATTTCCTGCATGCACCACTTATTAGAAACTAGGTAGATATGTAAGCCTGTCTAAAAACTCCTGCACCTCTGTGTTTCTTTAGGCATTGAAACATCTTGACCACATGCGATCCTTCAGTCAGCAGTAAACAGATACCTTGACTCAAACTTCCTGCAGTTGTCTCTGTTAACAGGGAATTGTATTGACTTGCCAGGGCTGAAGTTCTAGCCCCTTAACAATAGGTTTGTTAGAAATCTTTGACATTGAAACTTCATTTTTCCAATGAATATTTTAAAATCTTATACAGACAAGATCATTTTGACACTAAAGGGCCGCTATGTTAAACAATGAAATAATCTTAGAGAAGATGAGAGCTGCCTTTTTACTGGTTACAATGGATATTCCATTAGACAACAAATCACATTTATTAACCAATCATTTCTATTAAAGCTGTTTCTCAGAGCATGAACCAGCTGTCCCTTAATTTAGTGAGTGTTTATGCATTTCATGAGTGGTGGTTTTGCTGTACTTGTCCAGGAATAATTTTTTCTGTTGCAATCAGATAATTTTAATTTTTATTTTCATAGTTCATTCTGATGTAGCTGTCTTATTTTCATGATTACTCCCCTCACCTCCCCAAAGAATTGACTGAACAATTTGGAAATGCTCCAGTGTCTCACTGTGGTGTTCCAGCCCTGGCAGTCTCGATTGCTCAAGAGGTGTGCTGCCTTTGCTTACCAGTGCAGGCCTTTAGCTGTGCAAATACCTTCAGTGCAGATGTGAAGAGGTTTGGAGCCCTTTGTCATTAAAAAATCAAGTGCAAGCTATTGTAGCAATATAAAATATATATTGAATAGCTAGTGGATTAAGTGAACTACAAAGTCAGAGCAAAGCTGATGTAAAAATCAAAGTGCAGAGGCCCTTTTGGAAGATTCCCGGAACTATGCATGCATTTAGGCAATTCTGATAGATGTTTTTTAAGCCTGTGCTTTATTTCCCTACATCTATCACAGAAGAGAATTCCATTAATTTCACAATGAAGCCAGTTTACCACTCCTTCTGCTGCCTATTTGGACAGTCATGGGTCAGCTAAGGGTCATGATTTCAGTGTTTTTAAGATACTACAGTTAAGAACCAGGTTGAACCCAGGCATCTGAATTCTTAGATGTAAAACCTTTCTTTATACAAATCTGATCATGAATTAAAACATTCAAAGTACCCGTGCCAGACCCAGAGATTTGTTTTTGATTAACATTCTTTAAGCAGAGTTCCAAATAGATTGGATAATTTTAACTCAGTTTTTGGAGAAGCGCAGAAGAACTTTAAAGAGAGGAATTACTGCATTGCAGTTCAGTAACCTCTGAATCATAATTCTGATTCTGCTACTATCTCATTGTAGGACCTTGGGTAAATTACTGAGGCTCATGTTGCACACACTAACGCAAGAGCAAGGCCAAAGGCAAAGGTTAAGATCCCTCCAGGCCCAGCTCTAAGCCAGGTTTCTCTCCAAATACAAATTTTACTTTTAAGTACTCTGGTCACGTTAGAGAACACGTGAAGAATCAGTGTCTTATGGTGGAACTGTCACTGTACCTTTTTGAACGTTTTCAAGGAATTGGTCACCTGTTGCCTACCAGGGGAAAAGAAGGGCTCTACAAACCACCTTGAGCAGCGCGTGAAGAGCGTGTGAGAGCACACGTGAAACCGAGTGTTGGGTTCTGGTGGCGATTCAGAGCAGAGCTAAGGCAGACAGAAGGTCTGAATAGCTGTTCCCTTTGGTTATGGCTGCCTGTGTGTTATTTATACCTGTGTGGAATTTATTGGTTGTCCTGAAACAATGTTGGCACTGCTTTGCCTGGTTGGTTCCAGACCCCCTGCGTGCTTTCAGCCAGAAGGGTTAGAAACATTTTTAAAGGAAAGCCGACAGGTTATTTCCATTATTTAGACTGAGGACCTGCAGTACTAGCAGAAACCTAAAGAAAACTGAGGAAGGGGCATGAGGCATTTGATCAGCATCTCCCTGACAATGTACATCCCTTGCAAGAATCTTGGGGGAAAAGCAGGCCCAGAAAGTAAACTAATGTACATCACGTGCTCAGAAATGTCTCAATATTGCAACATCTGTTATTAGTACCACTAATATTAAAATACACATCCTAGTTGCCCTCATCCAGCCCCCGAGGTTCAACTTTGTGTATGATCTTGAACGTATTCTTAAGGGCAGCATCAGGCAAGCTGTTCCACCATGTGTTTACTAGAGAAGACAATGTGGACACTGGGCCCCTGCTTGAGATACAGAATTATGCATTTTACTGCAACAATTATTTAAGCCATCGATGTTGCAAATGTGTTCTCCCAACTGTCACTGAGCAAACTGAGAAAGTATGTTTTGCTATTCATGTGCATTGTTTTCATAAATAGTTCTCGCAGCCTTTATTTCCACATTTGCAGCACTATCAGTAATTTTATTTTCCAAAGGGCAGTACCTGTTTCCAAACTACTTCTACTGTGCCTGCCTCACTAAATGAAAAATATCAGTTTCAAAACTAACACTGCCTGTTGGAAGAAACAGAAGTTCCAAACGCCCCTTTCCTAATTTTCAGGGAATGCTGGTGAAGAAAGAACATGGCACAGCTACAGTACCTGGAACAGAGAGGGCTCCAGTGTCTGTTGCCTCTGCTGTAAACAACTGTTCAGTACAATCTGTAAACAACTCTCTTTTTGCACAACTGCCAACATTTCTGTTAAGTGTCTTTTTTTCTCATCTGGCGTGAAGAAGTTATGACTATAGTCCATTTTCATATTAATGGCAATTATCTTCACTTAGAGTTGTACAGTCTGTCCAACCCTCATTAGTTTTTGTAACACTCCTTGCCCTCAAAATACTCAGTGTTAATCCTAATGTGCATTAGAAACAATGGCACTACTCCAGTACCTAATGTTAAATATCTTTTCCAGCAGACAAAGATACAGAGAAGAAAGCAGAAATGGCTGTTTGCTTTTGACACGATGACAGAAGGGAACCTATTCAGTTTCCTTGAGGACTGCTGAGATTCTACCCTACAGGCTGGGAGGACAATACTATCCCCATTCTTACATGCCACAATTTATCCACGGCTCTCAAAGCAATTCACCAAAGTCAGTATCTTCATCTCTGTTTCAACAACAACAAACTGAGGCTGTAAAACGGGCAAGGCCTCTCCCAAATCCACCAACTGGAAATAAAACCCTTCCCCCATCAAACTCTGTTAACCTTTCAGTCTTTGAGGTTATCCCAGTTGTTCTAGGGATCAGATCCCTCTTTCTAATTTTTCATTATGTAATATCTTGTTCCCTTTGCAAATACTTCTTTATTTGTACAGACCCTCTTGAACGCAGTTAGAAAAGGCCACGCTCCGCAAATACAACCAAAGCATGGGAAAAATGCTGCTCTTGAGAATTGTGTTTTCAGAAGAATAAACAATAGCATGAAGTTACTCATCTGCACAAAGGCAAAGGGAAGTGGCTGTCCTGAACACTCTTCTTAGCTTCCAGAGCAGAACATTATGCCGGCAAATGTTTCTCAGACGTGCAACTACAGTGGTGCTGTGCCTACAGCACTTCCCGTGGACTGGGATCACAAGGAGCTCAGAATAAAGAGTTTAGAGACTATAGAACAAAGGAAGGTGTTTTGATGGCCACAAGACATAGAATAGCCGTGTCAGTGTCACCAATACCTTGTATTTGTGCTTGTTTAGGAAAATTCTCCTTGTTGATGATTTCCATGGCATAATATTTCCACATACAGGAAATATAAATCTATATCTACCATAAATAGTGCCCTAAATCTTCAATAGCAATGACATAATAGCAAATACACAGAACCTTCCAGTATTTTCACTGAACACAATAAGATTTAGGCATCACTAATAAACTAATTTCCTGAGCAACCTTGAGTGGAAGGGAGGACCTGAGTTTACAAACACTTTTTAACCTACCTCTCATTCAGTAGGAGTGAAGTGGCCCCTCTTGAAGAATTCTTCTAAAATGAAGTAGCAGTTGTGCAAACTGCTAAAACAAATGCACTTCTACACTGAGAAAAGATACCCATGAAATGGACTCCTGGAGATGGCTTTCACCTCACTGCATTTAGCTGCAACAACTTTCAACTTGGAACATTTCCTCTCCATGAGGATCTGACATCAGTGTGGCTTCTTTTCTTATTCATCTCAAGTAAATTCTCCCAAGAAAGAATACAAACGAGGAGAAAACCTGCTTTCCTTCATAAAGGTGCAGCAATAGAGCAGACTTGAGTCCAGATGTAAACATTTGCTACCAAAACAGACAAAAGCACAGGCAGACAATGTCCCAGAGCAGGTTTACTGCAGACTGTGTTCATGGGTAAACCAGTAAAGACATCTGGAATATCATAGTTTAGAAATTACAATTTTAAGTCATGGTGTAAGCTTTTAGTGAGGTCTATTATTCCTTACCAAAGGACTCCACATGTCCTGCATTGAACCCTAGCTTATTGAATTCCAAGAATGACCTGATTTATTACCTCTTTTTTTTTAAAAAAAAGTAATTAAGATTCATAGTAGGAATTGCTAGTTTTTAGTACTTGCAACAGTTTTTTTAGCTGTTTCCTTATTTTGGCAAGAATCTCACTCAGCCTCCCCACACATTTACCTACATGTGCATCCCATATGTGTTTTCTCCCCTTCTCAAACACGATTATTGCAATATTTTTGACTCTTTCTGTCTTCCAAATACAGAGCTATAGGATTACACACAGCTGCACTTTTCATTAAGATGTGGGTACTGATAAATTATGAAAAGGAAATATTTATCAGAAGATTTTTATTTCTTTTTCTTTTTGTAGCAAAGCTGGGACATGACTCTTGATGCTGATCAGCCTGGCCTTTGTATATGGCAGCGAGCTATCACACCATTCTTGACTTTCCATGCAGACCTCTCAGTCCCTGGCTGCTGCCCAGCTATAAGCGATTAGTACTGCACAGGATGATCTCATTTCCATATGGTGTCCATTAAGAAAGTGATACAAAAACTGTTAGTGATGTGGTGGTGCTCTTGGCATAAAACAGAAGTCAAGGACAAACCCTGGGAGTGCCCGGTGACAAACTCCCACTTTTGATGTGTCCAGTATCGGAGCCTATCTAGGAGGCTCCCTTTGACTAACAATTCTTTCCTCTTCCATCCTTACCCGTATTTTTTTTTCCATGTCACAGTTTACTGTTCCTACAGCTGTGCTTATGCAGCCAGACCAGCAGAGGGAAAAGTCTTTCTAAAGATGCTTTTTCATGCATTGCTTATGTTACTATACTGCTGTGTTTCCCTCTTGCATGAAGAGTGTGAGTTCATAAAGCGAAAGGGAACAAAGGTTTCAGACTCTGGCTAAGCACAGTAGGTTTGTCAAACACAAAGCAGCTTAGAAAACAAACACAAACAGCACTAGAGTTTTCTGAGAAAGCTTAATTTTCCAAACAAAGAAAGCAAGCAATGAGCCATACACCACTAAAATTACCTGTTGTAAGGAAATTTGAATGTAAACTGAAAAACTAATTAGAACTTTCTTGATTAAAAAAGCCTTTTGGTTCACGTCAGCTGCACGGGGACTCAAGTGTGACTGTAGGGGACTGAAACAGAGAACCAGGGTGCCTACTGGAACACCTGAAATAACGTGTCAGTATCTGCTATATATTATAATGATGTGTTTGCAGAACATCTGCAAGAGTTAAGAACAGCACCTCATGAAGAGAAGGAGAGAGCAGCTTTCAGTATAGCTGAAGGACCCTAAGTGTCATTTATGGAGGCTCATTCTTCCCCTTAAAGGGGAAGGTTTCTGGGTGCATCATGCTAGTTCTGCATGCTCTTTGGGCACCTGATTTATAAGCACAGCAGAACCCAAAAAGCATTTATGGCTTTCTGTACGATGGACACGAGCAGTTTGCTATGGTATGTATAGATATTTTCTTAAAAGTTAAATACTATGTGTTTTTAAATACTGCTTTTGGAGGAGATACAGGGGAAGAGGAGGAAAACGGGAGGGGGACAAGGAAGTTCTTTTTTCATAATTCTTAGTAGAAGTAACTTCACTTCATGGGTCTTGGCTATAAGAATGCCTCTCCCAATATTAGTAATCTACTTTAAACACTTCCCTACGTTTCTCCTTCAGTATGAGACCCAGCAGAATATTCCACTGCTTAGGAAGCTTCCTTGCTAAGAAATTTGACTTGTGCTTCTCATAATCTGTGTGATCTACTTGTGCTCTCGATTTGTCTAAGCTGATATTTTGTCCATCCATGGCTTTCTATTACATGTATTCAGTACAGAAAGGTGTTCTTCTACTCTATTGGGTATTCTTCTAGTGTGCAGCTGAAGACTCTACAGCAAAATAATCTGGATTTTTTTTATTAGAGGATGCTTTAATATATGACACTTTCAAATCTTCTGAGACAGCTCTTATTCTTTCCAACAGACATATTTCTTTCTATGCAATGCATAGAAATACATCAGCACAGAACTGCTGGATGATCTTGGTTGTAACGATGCCTGTCTTCCTGTTTTGTTTTCGTAGTGCTTGGGTCCATGTACACATTTCCTTCATATGAATAGTCCTGTTGAAATCAAGAGCAATAACTTCATGTATGAAGTTATGCACCAGCCTGTGTATTTGGAAAATGAACACTGAAAGACTCAGACTGCCCAGGTGCAAGAAGATAAAATCCACATATGGGCTCTTTGAAGAAATTAAAGCCATATTTTAGGGCTATTACAATTATTTCAATTTTCAAAACATAACCAATGACTTTAGAACACAAGGCTCAGTTGAATTTGAAGTACATAGGCATGAAGAAAACAGCTTTAGGATATTAATAGAATTATTAGGTGACTTCGAGCCATTTCAGAATTACAGTTTGTTCAAACAAAAATCCTCCCTTCCCCCCCATTATATCTAAATTTCAAATATTTTTGTATGCCTCATTAAAAGCTCCTGTTCTCACCAAAATTATCATTGCCCAGGCAAACCCCATAAGCCCATTACTTCCTTGGCAAACAATTAAAAGAGAAGACAGGTTTGGTTTTTTTTTTGTTTCAAGTCAGACTGTTTCACCTTTCATCTTGAAAAGAGATTGGAAAGCTGATGCAAGCTTTTTAAAACAGATAGAAGTAATAGAATCAAGAACAAATTTCAAGGCAAACAGAAAATATTTGAGATTGCAATATGTCAAGAAATTTTAGAACTAATCAACAAATCATTTTTGTTTCTGATTTCCACTATTGGAAAACTTTGAGATAAAGAGTGACAAAACACATCAACTTCTAAGAGAGCAGTGACACAGGGTTTACTGAATTTTTGCTATTAACTTCTCTATCTTTATTTTTTTTTAAACTTACCAGTGTATTAGCATCTTGAAGACTTTCCTGATATCTGCATAAAATTAGGTGAAATTTGAGGGTATAGGAAGACCTTAAAGCCACATCCCTTCCCCCAGGGACAAGAAGTTTCTGAGAAAGTAACAGCAACACATATTGTATTTGTGTTTGTTTCCCAAGTAGCTAAAGGGAGAATCCTGAAGGGAAATTTGAGATCTCTAAAGCATGGTGACAACAATAAAAGAAGAGATGGGTCTTTCAGTCTCTCACACCTGGAGGAGTGATTTCGCTTTGTTCAAAACACCTGACACAGCACAGGATTTCAAATTTACGGAGGGAGAGCACTGGGAGAAGTGGACATGGAGACACATCAGACTGATTGTTCTTCTAAAAATTGCCTTCTCTGAAGTGTTTTGGTTTAAATACCGTATTGCTTATTGGGAACAAGACGTGTACCATGATGCTGCAGAGGGAACAGCAGCTGTTGAAGGAGATGGCAACGAACAACAGAGGTTTAGAGCCCAAGGCCTCAGACTGGAAGGAGTGTGGAACTCTACCAAGAGAGGTGGTGGCTGGAGGCTTAACTGGGTGCCCTGAAGGAGACCACGCGCAGGGTCAGTGAGGCAATTTATTTAGGAACTGTCACTCTATTGACCAACGTTCACCAGGGGGCAGAATAGACTCACAACTGGTTTGGCAACTCAAAGTCTACAAAGTATAAGAACACTTCTGAACACTATTCCTCTGCACAGAAGCATGAGAGGAGACTCCCCGCATCATCTGCCCATATGGGCCAGAAATGCAGTTTTATGGGCAAAAAAAACAAAGCTCCAACAGCATATCAATAAGATTGTTTTGAGTTCTAGAGACTTGTCACAGGTACTGGTATTTATCAGTTCCAAGCCATCATTCTAACAGCTTTGTTCTCATTAAAATTTTCCTTCCAGGACTTGATTTTCACTGTGAACTCTGAAAGGTTGACTAGGTTACAGATTATAGGTGAACTTCCCAGCCTTATATCCAGAACAGGCAACTTACCATAAGCTAGATTTAAATATATATAAAATTGTAGAGGTAGCTGCCAGCACTTAATCTTTTTCACTTTGGAACTGAAGCAAAACCATTGGTGTTTGCAACAACACCTGCCCCTCCTAAAACCATAAGACTAGCACTAACTCAGACCTGAGGAACGCATTCATTAAAAGAGCAATAAGCAAGAACACTTAGAGAAGATTAGATGTAATATAGAGCAATGATGAAAAGGTACCGATTTATATAACAAATTAACAAGCTTTTGTACGAGGAATCTCAGACTCTTTGACCTAATAAGAAAAAAAAAAAGACTACAACCCCCTCAGAATAAAATGTTGCAGAACATTAGCATCCACAGCCAACAATATCAGTGATAACCTGCATCGGTACAACCAGAGAGTAGCTGCATTGAATTCAGTACCACTGTGTCTGCACATGAAGATCATAATGCACTTCACATCACTGATTCAAGACTGGGTCTGCATTTTTGCCAAAGGAAAAAAACCTAAAGATAACAGATTATCTCAAATTGCATTATTGGATTAACTGCAAAATGAATAATAAAGAAATAAGAGTTTCAGACTTGCTGCCATTGGCCAAAGTAGCTTTCAAACCCACAGTAGCATTATAATAGTTTATTATTCCAATTCACAGAACAAATATATACAAAGAATTCACCCCCACACAGAATTCATGCCTTATGGGGAAGACTTTTCTCATGAACCGGTCCAAGTGAGAAAACAGGAAATTAGGGTCAGAAAATTACAATAAAACAAGAAAAAAAGAATACTGTAATGTAGACTCCATTCCAATTAAGTTATTTTTACAGATAGACTTAAACAAACACTCAAGTTTATTACTAAATTTATTGGGAGATTAAAACCAAGAAGAACTTTTATCAGGAAGAAACATTTAAACAGACCTTCCATCCTCACAGAAATCCTGAGTCACATTGCTGTTGGAAACTGCCCTGTAATTACTTTCACAGTCCTAATTTTGCCAAGGCTTTGGGACTAGTTTCTCTGTGAGGGCTACTGCTCCCTCTGCTACAAGAAAATAATTTCCTTGGCTAACTGCACACATCTTATTAATTCTGATACTTTTGGCTGCTTCTCAACCTGCCTCTCTGCTTACTGAAGGTAATGGTATCCATTTAAGCTTAATAGCAGTGTAAAGAAAGTAAGAGAATCTGAGTAATAACATAGCAAAAGCCTTTTGTTCAGAAGTTATTTATTCTGTGGAAAAAATAGTTCTCAGTCCCATAACCTCTGTATAGTGGGATATTCTGAAGGCTTACGCTAGTGTACAGATAATCTCTTTCACTTCAGACAAACAATAGAGTATAATAAAGAAACACTAGACAGGAATATTAAAATCTTGGAATACATTACAGTTGCATTCAAAGACTACACATAACCTAAGGTAAAATTCGTTACATAAGGAAATGCAGTGGCTTATTTGCATTTGAAGAAAATAAGTTTGTTTTATGCTGTGGGAATATTTATGAATGATGGACACAAAGCAGGCCAATACTTGGTGTACTGAGACAAGGAGAAAGAACGTAGCAGAAAATTGATTAAAACTGTAAAAAAGTCAGAATTGGTGCTAGATAATTCAATTAGCTCATCAATATCTCCAAGAAACCTTGAAACAGACTCTCCTCACCTTAACCAGAAATGTAGTAGCACAAGATTCATCAGAACTTTCTCGAGCACTTGGACCACGACTCGAAAACTGGAGAATCCACAGAATTCTTTCATTTTAAGAACATGGATGAAGTGCCTTGCCCAAACAAGTAGGATTTAGCGGTAGAGAGGGGAAGAAGATTTGGTTCAGCTGCATTTATCTTAAATCCACCTTCAATTTTTTGATCTTTGCTTCTAGGTTTTTGAGGACAGCAATTATAAACAGAAAAGCGAAAAAATGAGCTAACATTCCAACCAAGTCTTAACAGTTGCTTCTCCATTCTTTGGTCTTATACTAGGCTTTTAGAAAAAATATCTCTTTTATGAGTGGAGCAGGTTTGGAAAAGGGATTTTCTACATGTTTAAAATCTTTAATTCAGAATTCTTTTGGCCAAGTCTGTTAACTGCATTATCTTTGAGTTTAGATTCTTAGAGGAAAAAAAAGAGAGGAAAAATCAGGAGTCCTTTCTCAAGAAAAATGCTTCATCGTCACTAATGAAATATTCACAGCTTACGAGCCTGAACTCTCACCAGGCTTTTTTTTTTTCCCCCTTCCTCTCAGATCAGGAGATTTCTGACACCTAGTTAAAATATTTTCTTTGAAAGCAAATGCTCTAAGTCATTCCAGTACTGTTACACCTTTGGCAATCCATAGCTTTAAGAAATCAACCTAGAGAGGACTGGGCATGCATCACAGAAACACCACCATCGGTGTTTTGGGACGTGCGTTTCCAGGACATTCTGATATTTATTTTAAAATCCTCCTCAATTTTAATGACAGCCCCTCTTGTTTACTTTCTTCAGGCTCAATTCCTTTCCGAAAGGAAGGACGGACTTCTACAATGAATGAACGTGGATATTTCATAAAGCCCAGGTGCCCTTTATTGTGTGCTGAGTCTCTGCAGCACCCAGCAAATAAAACCTACAAGTGGTGAGTGACTCTGCCTCACCCTCAGGTGTGTTGTGTTGTGCATCTGGACAGACACTACACGTGTGCAAGACATTGGCACCAACCAAAGCTCTGTGCGCACGGTACTTTTAACACCCCCACCCCCCCCCCCCATTATTCGCTGAAGAAGTGCCCATCTTTCTCAATACCTGGTTGCCAGGTGTCCAGGAAAGCAGCCAGTTTATTTTGCTCTGTGTTTTCATGACACATTACACATGCTTTCTGTAATACATGTGCACCCTCTGGGCATCCTCACTGGGTGTGAAAGTGCCTTCCTAATTTTGTCCGTTTGTATACGGAGGAATTCCCACGCTGCACCCCAGCCCTGGCTGACAGGTCACACAGCATCTTTGAAACGTAGGCTTGGGGCCAGGCCCTGGTTGCTTGTGGAGTTTTGTAATTTTTGCAGTTCTTTAAAGTCAGCTCATCCCTTTAGGCAGTTCAAAGATTTTAAGTTCTGCCTATCACCAAGCAATTACCTTCAGTGCTCTGGAACAAAGTAGGCTGAGCTGCTGCTCTGTGGCTCTGGGAAGAAATTCATAGTAAGACATCAGTGTCTCTCGAAAATGAGCTACTGCTTGCCAGGCAGGTGCAGAGGTAGAAGTCAAGCGGGACTGAAAATATAAATGCACCTGTAGCAATATTTCTCTCAGTTTTAACATGGTCACCAATATTGCTCAAAGTTGATGTATTCAAAGAACAGAAAAGGAAAACCTTTTAAGCGATGCAAAATAAAAACAGTCCTTTCTCAGAGAACACACTGAAACAAATCTATATTTTAGCATGCAAAAATTTATGGGATGCAAGCCCTGGAAATGTCCATGGGTGGTAAAGTGAACAGACAAGCCCAAAACAAATTACATGAGCGACTTCATAAGAGTTTAGACCAGGATTTGCAGCTCAGTTCAGGAGAGCTTTTAAAGTTTAAGTTTAGCTTTCACAGAGGATATGCAGCAAACATGACCTTGCTGAACTGGTGCTGGGCTCTAGTGCTAGAAAGGGAAGAAGAGATACCATAAGCAGCTTGTATATTGTGTATTGACTACACGCTGAAGGGCTCTGCAGCCACTGAGCCATGGGAACTCTCACACTGCTTTGTCTAATTCTTCGTTATCACCTTCAGGAGCTGACAGACCCCTCACTGGGCATCATGGACAGGGCAGGAGGAAGCTCAGGAAACCACTCAGGCACTGCTTTGCAACACGCTTTTTATAAAAACTTGAGAGTGTTCTAGGTTGAGTACTAGACAAGTCAGCAAACAAGATCAGCATCTTTTATCATCTGAGAACACTCTTCCCTTCTTGGCCTTGGAAGCAGGCATCTGGAACTTAAAGTTCCTCTCAGAGGAACTGCTCTTCTCCCATTTTCAACATGAGCTCTGAAAGATATTTCTTCAAATTCTATGTCTCAGTGTTCCACTTCAAGAATTACAATTTGTATTCTGTTTGACACACCAATTCATATGGCTGTTACTAATTTTTCACCCACAAACAAATAAGAACAGCAGCACAATTTTAGCCATTTGTACCCATGTGTTGTGATTTACATTTTCCTTGGTTTTCACATAATGTTCCCTAAAGGAACTTCATGTAAAAATGAACTGCCATGGTGGCAAGACCTAATACTGCAGAGACCTGCAGCTGGAATATGAAGGGCAGCAGATATGAGCAGACATGTGATCCGTGCATCAATATAATCTGTGCTATTTAGACTTTTTTGAGGGGAACACAAGACAAAAATTAGACATAAGACAATCATAGAATCATTCATATTGGAAAAGACCTTTAATATCATTGGGTACAACCATAAACCTAACGCTGCTTCGTCCACCAACTAAAACCATGTCCCTAAGTACCATGCCTAAATATCATTTAAATACCTCCAGGGATGGTGACTGAACTACTTCCACAGACAGCCTGTGCCAATGCCTGACAAGTGTTTTGGTAAAGAAATTTTTCCTGATATCCAATCTAGACCTCCCCCGGCACAACTCGAGGCCATTTCCTCTCATCCTATCACTTGTTACTTGGGAGAACAGATCAACATCCAGCTCACCACAACCTCCTTTTCAGGTAGTTGTGGAGAAAAATCTTACTCAACAGTCCTTAAATGCATGGTACTCCTTATTTGCTTTTAAAAAGGCTTTGAAATTTAACATAGAGTAATTATTGTCTGACAACATTATTATTTTTTCAAGTGAACGTGAGCTCAAACAACGAGGCAGCTTTTCTGGACCAAAGTAGCCAACGGAACGAAGACAGCATCGCCTGGCCCTACAGCGCCACCTGGCGGGCAGGTGGGGCTCCGCCGCGGCGGCGCCACCAGAACGCACCGGCAGCACCCGCAGGTACAGCCAGGACGTGACCCCCGGGAATCTCCGTGAGATAATTACAGCAAACAAAGAAACCCCAGCTTTAGCTTCAGAGCGTGCAATCCCCACACAAGCCGTTTGGAGCTGTAGGAACAAGTCAGAGAGCTGAGTGTTAAACAAGAGCAGAACATTTCACACGCTGCCTCTGCGGTGAATTCTCGTGTTCTGCACATCCCTCCACTACCGCCTGTAGCACAAAAGCCTCATCTTACACGTGCTGTTCTAGAAACAAGAGTTACTGAGAACTAATACGATGGAAACGCGTAGAGCTTCTAAAATTCATTCATTTTCTGAAATACGAAACAGTTGTATTTTTGAAACAGTGCAAGAGAAGTCACCATTGATTAATTCCATCTACATTTCTCAGTCTAGTCACATGTAATTAATAGAGACATGATTAACAGCAAAGTTGTTTTGGAAACATGTCTTTTCCAGTCCAAAGAATTTCTTGTAGGTAAGCAACCATCAACACTGAAGATGGATCGCTACGAGTGCAAATAGGCTGAGGTTTTACTGGAGGTCTGCTCTGTTCTCATATGGAGGTTTCCATTAAATATTTGACCTCATATTGATCTTCAGAATCACGTCAAGACTGCACCATCCTTTGCCTCACAGAAGATGACCCTATTTTCGGAAATAAAGGCAAAACTGAAGCTAAAAGGAAAAAAAAAGTTTCCTGTAAAAAAATCCAAGAAAGGACTCTCAAACACCACTAGAGTTGGGAGGTTTATCCCAAGTACAGCCTATTAATTACTTGGATATTCACTGCACATTTTAATTAAAATAAGACCTACAAACCTAACAGCCAAGGAAGGAAAAGAATTTAAGCCTTCTGCAAGAAAAATGAATCCTCACCAACAGAATACGTAATTAATAGCATATACTTCTGGACAAAAAAAACCACTGGTAGCAAAACAGGAGATGAGTAGTCATTCCATTTCAATTGTGTTCCAATGAGAACAGTAGTACATGTGTTATGTGTGTTATAAAATTTCCAAAGGAAGAAAAGAATTCTCAGAACCAAAACAACATTTGAGCTCAGTTTCCTTCAGCAGAATCACTGTGCAGGAAATGAGGAATTTTAAAAATCAGTGAAGTTGTTGAGGCTGTTCTTGGAGATGGCTGTGGTTACCAAAACCACTTTTATCTCTATATTTTTAACTAGATTTCCACTAGAACCTCTTTAATACGCAGACACTTATTTTACTCAGCCTGCTCCATAAGTGGCAAAATAACTCCTAATTTTTTCTGGCTCCAGTGCAGAAGCAACGAAGAGTTTTATTTCTGTTGAGTCTTTTGCTTGCAGGGTCACAAAAGAATCAGATAGCAAAGTATAATTACCAGATGAGTAAAAATAAACAACAAATAATTTCATTAAGACTAGATTCATACCACTGACTTCAGGGACATTACTCATGAGCAGAAGTTAATGTAAATAAGATTACAAAGCCAGATTTGAAACACGCAGTTTTCTGCCTAGGCTGTATTTTTGGCAGAGTAAAATTTTAACACAAAATGACAAATTTATCCTGTAGTCTAACACAAAAAGCATACCATAATGTATCAGCAGCTCTGAGTAATGCAAAGGCACTTACTCTTTTCTTACCCGAGGAAAAAAAGATACTTCAAGTCACATTTTCATCATGACACTGTGGGAGGGGGAAAAAAAAAGTATGGAATAGAGAGTAAAAACAGACCACCATACTCAATAATTTGTGTTTTTTTGGTAAAGATTTAGATCTTGGACCTTTTTCATACATAATTTCATTTTATGAAGGCACTGTACTGTACTAATGCCACACAGGTTTGATGTTTGAATTAGGCTTGTACTAAGTGTTGCCACAATTCTGACCTCCATTTCAGAGGGACACAATGATAAGTAACCATGGGTACAAACAATAAATGCCATTTTCCAACTTCCACTTTCTCTGCCCTGCCTTTCTTTGTTTTTCTAAGATGATTAAATCCAGTAAGCAATTGTTTGACTTGGGTAGTGTTAAGAGCTGGCCAGGCATAAGAGTAGGGAAGCAAAATGAAGGCTGCTTCTCTCACTCTTTACATTGAGTGACACAGTGACAGCCTTTGCACAACCTCCTGTGTGTCAACCCACACCACAGCCCCCAGTGGGTGTCCATTCTTGTTGGGTTCTCCTAATAAATGCAGGAGGTGATTTTCTATTGTATCATTTGGTCCCCAGTTTTTCATTACTGCAGCCAGGCAGAATGGACAGAGAAAAGGGAGTTTCTGAGCCTCCTGAAATTAAGCCGATGTAAAATGAAAGGGAAATACAAAATTATAAAACCTAACAGACAATAATGTAAGTATATACTTGGAGCTCTAGGCCCCTTTTCTGAATTCTCAGCTCTCTCTCAAAACTGCATTTTCAATTCCAAACTTTAAAAAGCAGCAGAACACCTTTCTTGATACTGAAAATTTTTCAGCTCTGCAAGTAATCTTTAATATGAAATATTCTTCAGATTGTAAAAAGAAAAGATAATAAATCACTCCCCTTGATTACCAAGGTTTGGATTAATTTGAAAACATATTGGATCAAGAAGTATTTTGAGCATTCTTGGTTAAGCTTGCAATAACTGAAAGCCAATAATAACAGGTAATGATAGAGCATCTTTGGCTTAGACTTCCTTTCTGCTCTGCTTTACAGACTGTAATTGCTGACTTTTTCACCTAAGGTCACCACTGATCCTTATTTTTTTCATCTTTCCTGGAAATGTGTATTTACACACCAAAGAATTCTGAAAGCTTGAGGCAAAGCAGAATGTTACAGGCAAGAATGTTTGCTAATTTCTTTTTATTCTTTAAGACCAAAAGGTACATGAAATATCAAGCAGTTTTCAAGCTTTTTTTCTCCACAATGCTTCTCTGAATAAAGCCTTCATTCTCTATACGTGGCCTTTATAACTCATTCTTTGATGAGTGTGCGTTCGGAAAACAGACTTGCTTAACTGTCCTATCCTTCCTGATTATTTACCATTCCACAAATCACTAATGCACAAAGGCTTTGACACTAATTCTGAAGGTGCTCATGACTGGGCCTGTTAGAAACCACGGCTGTGGGTGTACCCCAACCCAACAGCCTCTTCCCCTCCTGTAAACCAACTGCTTCTGCCAGTACTGAGAACTACAGCCCCTTCCACCCCTTGCTCCCACCTCTGCTGGAAGGGGCAGCAGCACCAACCTCCTACAGACACGACGCCCTGCGACACCCGAGGTCTAAATCATTGTGTGCAACAGCCATCGGACACAGAGTCTGCCCTGAAAAGGGAACTAAATTGTTAGCACTGCACAAGCCACAGAAGCAGAGCTGCTGCTCACAGTTTAAACAAAAAAAATGGCTACAGACTTTTCAAAATACAAACATGTTATGCAAAGATGCACATGGAGTTATTACAAATTCATTGCATAATTTCAAATGTTTAGTCTCCTTAAAAGCTAAGCTAAAATTTAACTCCATCCCTTTTTCCTAGGTAGATTGCTGCTTCACTAAATGTAGTAATGGAATGGCTTCTGTGCACAGTGGTGTAGGAATTGTGCCGTACAACATTCTTGGTATCTGCAAGAATATAGTAATTTCCTTAGAAAAATTAAGTCTAATTACTCACTTTTATTGTTATCTTTCACTCTAAAGGATTTACCAGTGACAATTGCATAAAATGTATGTGAAGGTTACCCAGATCATTTTTGTGAAAGGATTTCGTGCAGGCTAAGGAGTACACAAACTGTGGGCAGTAAGATCCTGTTGGTAAAGTCTCCCAAATGACTCAACGTTCTCATTTCAGTTAAACACATCTTTATGACCTCAGAATGGAAGGCTTAACGCTAAAGATGATAAATACATTAAAGATTATAAAGGGCTTTGAATGCCTGAGCACTGGGGTGCTCAAAATTCCACGCGAGTAGCGCCTTCTCTTCCTGGCTTTGCTTTCTCCTGTTATGAAACGCTTCCTTTGCATTTTGTTTCACAAAGTCTGGAATTCTCATCACTGAAGGGCTCACCCCAAGGATAAACACATTTAAAACAAATATAAATAAACTCAGTCCAAAATCTGCAAAGGGTTTTTGCTAAAGGCTGAACTTCTTGCCAGACAGAGAACTGGATCTGCATTATGGGAGCAAGTGGAAATATGTGAGGGGTTTTGTTTTGTGGTGGTTTTTCTTGATTTATTTTTTTTTAGTAAAAAAAAACACAGTCAGAGGGTTTCATCCACTTTCCAGCTCCTTCAACTCTGCTGCATTATATTTAAAATAAATATTTTTTATGAGATTTTGAGAGTTTTACATTAGGATATTAATTGTTTTAGATGCATTAATTTATGTTCATTTCCAAGTAGATGAAGAGTGAATGCAATTAACACTTAAGAATTTAATCTACTTAGCATCAACTACATTACAATACTACTCAGTAGTGTACACTTTAGAATTATTATTTAATTGTACTGCAGAAGCTCAAACTCTACATTATCCAGCTCTGCTGCATTAAGTTGTTCTGCCACCAGCCTGCTGGATAATCTTGGGAAGGTTACTTCACATTGCTGGATCACAGTTATTCCAGCAAAAACATGGATGCTGATCTGAAAACATAATAAAACTCTGAGTCCTATGTAGGAGAGATATTTCCTAATTAGTGGGTGCTTATAATTATTCAGTAAGGATGGATTGAAGATAGATAACTATTGTATCAGACTGAAAAAGCTATTAATCACAGAAGAGATTATTGTTCTTGAAGCCCTTATTGCTTTTGTGTACTTTTAAAATATTTAATGCACAGAGTTTCAACTCCATCTGTCAGTAAAAAGATTATGTTTTCATTTGTAAAAGCTAATAGGATATTAATATTTGCTTTTATTTTACTACAATTACTGGTACTTTTATATTCATAGTATAGCACATAAAACTAAACTCAAACTAATCCATGTGTCCTTTATACTAACCCCCTCCCAAACTCCACATCAAATCAGAAACAGCCTCTTTGCCCATGTTTGAGAAAAGGCATAACTGTCTAAGATTGATTTTGATTAATCAGAAATTTGAAATTAAAAAAAAAAGCCAAGAAAATGTGCAAGACCATGACGTAAGCCCAAATTTGCTAGCTGAGCAGGGAACAAAACAGACTAAATCTTCACATTTGGCTTATTTAGCAGATTTAGTTGCTTTGCCACCAATGACAATGTATGTTTACTGAATAATTGACCCTAATTAACTTACAAGCAATATTTTTCAAGCAGTCTTTTTCAAAGAGTTGACCAGCACTACCATAAAACTAATTTAAGTAAGAGGCAATAGTGCTGAGAAGGAACTGCGAGGGGATTTTGGAATAAGGTCTCAGCTACAAGAAGAGTTAAGAACAGTCTAGGAATCGACCAGCCAAGCAGCAGCTCTGCAGAGAGGAGTGTTTTGTTCTGGTTCAAGAGAAGCTGAAGAGGAGTCAGCCTCGAAATCCCTGCTCAAAGCAAAGCCATTTCGTAAGTTAGATCAGATTACTTGGGACCATGTCCAGTCATGTTTTGTAAATCTATGAGGATGGAGATTCCAGGGTCTCTCAGCAACTTGTTCCAGTGCTTAATCAGTTACATGGGAAAAAAAAAATCAGAAAGAATCCAATCAAATTTTCCCTTGCTGTCCTTTCACCATGCACCTCTTCAACTTACGAAATGGCTTTGCTTTGAGCAGGGATTTCGAGGCCTGGATAACCTCCACGAATCCCTTCCAGCCTAAATGTTTCTAGGGTTACACGATTTCTAAAGATGTATTAGATTTAAATAAAATATCTATAAACAAGAGATCCTTAAAATGCAATCATAACATTGCTGCTTTTACGTTTCAGAGAACTAAGAAGAGAGAATTAAAACATACAGCCCTTCACTGTACGTGAACTTAGAATGACCAGGGATACACCTCTAGAGGTAAACAACCCCTGAAATTCTTTCTGAACACAGTGTATTCAACTATTTTAAGAGTAAGAAATGACACAGTTCCTTTCCTCTGAGCAGTCATTCTGTTTCTGGTGGAACATCCCAGTAGACCCTGACGACAGCCTAAGATTTACAAAGAAAAAAACCTGCTGAGGATTCAATAAGGCAGAACAGAACACACTCAGTGCAGAGCCATCCTCACACTCCACTAACGGCTCGCTTGGCCACCTGGCTGCCTACACTCCCCCGAAGTGATGGAGTCCAGCCCGTCACCTCCAGTGGCCTTGAACCAAAAGCAAACCTCAGCTGGGTGGAGGGCTGACTTGGAACTCCCCTGTCACAAAGCAGCGAGTGGATGCTTCCCACGTGATTCAAAGGGACAGGAACTACCACCCTCTTAAACTTTCCTTTGCATAACTGAGGCTAATTTTTTCAAAGCGTTGGCTCAATGTCTTTCAGAGAAGCAGGACGTTCTTGCAGCTCCATACACAGAGAAGCACATTGTTTCAGCACAACAGATCCTGCCAGGATGGACAAACACAGAGGTTCTTGGCCACATACAAGCTATTTTATAAACTGGGCATGGAGCAAATATTCCATTTCTTATAACCAGGACATAGAGTTATCCCATACACCAGGGATGCAAATTGTATTGTGGCTTCATTCTTCCACTTTTCTTTTAGAGATAATGATGCAACAGTTTGGTTGAAATTACATATAGAAAACCTGCAAAGCATTTATTTCTGGTTTTTACCCTTTCCTGTGAATGTTCAGAGAAAGAGGGCACAGCGTGTGAGTAGAGAAATGTGCAACATGAAAGCAGAAGCCTACAGTGTAGTAGGCCTCTTCGTGATTAAAAATTACTCAAGTTCACTTTCTGACAGAAACACATTAGCATGTTAATAAAAATATCTCCTCCAAATTTGCTGTTTTCTACGTAAATTCTTGCTTTGTCTAAAAGCCAAGCACTTTATCATTGGTCCATTTAAAATGTTTACATTTATCAAGTCGGTGACTTGGAATGGGGTCCACAGAGAACTCCTAGGTTTAACGGGTTTATTTTTATTACACTTTAGTTCCTAAACTAACAGTGTTTTCTCTGTGTGAAGTAAGTAGCTACAGCAAGGTAATCAGAACTCAAAGGGTTATTGCTGGTATGTAACACAGGAAATCAGTAAGATTTGGATGGCTACTGTGCCAAAAATCACTGTTAATACAAATGTTTCTTCATTCTGGGACATGAAAGTAACACGATCATTTAACAATATGGTGCAGCACACGTGTGTTAGTGAAAACTGTCTGTATCATATGAGGCAACCAAAACACCAAAGGAAAACGAAACTGCCTATAAGAAAAACCTTTTAGCTTAGCTTTGTAGCTGAACTATTCCAGATAACTGTTCTACAAGATATATAAACACTATCAACTGAATGTCTCATGCTTTGAGAGATTTATTTATGCTAAATAAATAACTGCTCTTATCAGTTTATCTTTGGGACTCCTTTCTTATTTCACAGATGGAAGCAATGAGCAGAATGTAAAGTAAGTGAAATGCATTTCACAAAGCCACATCTGTTCGCATGAGCCTCCTGGCAGGCTGAGCAAGCTGGGGACGTTCTGTTACTCGAGTTGGGAAGAGTAGAGAACACAGCAGAGAATGCCAGAGCAGAAGATGGAATACTGGGAAGGCAAATGATGAAACATCATATTAAACACAAACACCTCTCAACACTGATAAGATTCTTTTGATAAAGAGAACTCATTGCCAGCCACTGTTGGTCTAAATACAAAAGAATGAAATGAACTGGATGCTACTTTTCAACAGGCTCTGTTGAGCAAGACTTAAAAAAAAATTATTTGGGTTTTAACACTGCAGTACTGACAGATATGACTGGAATTTCTAGCACTTGAACAGCAGGAAGAAGATACCCCGTTTTGAGAAAAAACACTATAAATTTCTATAGTTTTAAGGCAAATATATACTTAAGTTTGAAAGAGGAAATTGTGTTTTGTAAGGTATCTTTAGATGTTTCTACCTCCAATCCAAAAATAAAAGAGGAAAACATGACCTAATCATGCTGCCCATATCTATCACCTGCAGATAACCTTTGATTTTCTGGCCAACTTCACCAAAACTCATAATGTGGTAGGGGTTTTTTTTAAATTTAAATTTTTTTCTCTAGAGGTTTGTGGAAGGCAGTTTCTTGTCACAGGTGTGAGAAATTAGTGCTGTCTTTGTGTGAAGGGGGACACTTCAGTGTCTGTAGGTCAGTCATACAGCCAGTGTTGAATGAAGCAGAGCTGTAAGTGCTCATTGCTTGTCTGCTCAAGAGGGGGTTGTGGATTGAGTGGGGATATTTTGTGGGTAAGCAAAGAAAACAGGAGGGATTTTGGTCACTGAAGTGAAAAGCCTTTGATAATGAGAGGCCAGGGAGATGGGTAATACTATTAATAGAGTTAGTATGGAAATGAACAGAGTAAAACTCTACAAGAAATTAGAATGTAGCAATTCCAGTGTTTTTGGAGCAGTTCATTGCTCGTGTTCGCTCTGCTGTGATTTGGGCTGCAAACTGGGTAAGCGTCGGCAGAACAAGAAAAATTAATTCTGCAGGCAGGAGGTCTTCTACACAGAACTGGAGATCTGTGAGAGAAATTCAGATCACTGATAAGGCAACCTTCAAGATCTCCTTAGAATGCAACTTTAGCAAATAAAATCTGAGTTTTACAAAGTAAGCTTAGTGCCTTTAACTGTTCTCCCTTTAATACACAGTTTACCTCATGCATAGCCCCAGAAACGAAAGCTTACTCTTCCAAACTTACTGAGACATTAGTATTTTCCTGCTTTTCATTACAGTTCTGTAATTTGAGTTTTGGTTGTGTGGTTTTTTTGTTTGTTTAGTTGCTTGTTTGGCTTTTTTTTTTGTTTTTATTTTTAACACACACTACAATCTGACCCAAGCATTGACAACAGAGATCGAAACAGTTCTGCATCTCATCATGTCAGCAGACGATTTTTAAAAAGTACTGGTTGGTCAATTTAGACAATAAAAATCCCAGCACTGAGAACTGAGCAGAGTGCAATTTATATGCTGTCATATCATTCATCACAAGAACATTAACCTTTAAACTGTGGCTAAAGCAATTCCCATTTCATTACTCCCCAGAGGTTTCACCTTGATAATGTTCTGCAACCCCTCTGGGCTTTTCTGTGTAGATGCAGGGGGGGCTTCCTTTGATCTCTGTCCTCAGTTCTAGAAAGACAGCAATAACCAACTTGCATTTTATGACTGTCTCACAGCTTTAAGCCCAAGATAATTCTAGCAACATATTTCCCCTCGCACTATTGTTTTTAATCCTGCTTCCTCTGATTCACTTCTATCATTCATCTTTGTCTCCCTAAGGGAAAATGAATTGTGTTTTACCAGTGAAGAAAATGGTCCTACTTAGAAATTGTTACATTACATTGATGATAATGAAAATAATGGAATGAGATTCAACATAGACAAACTTCCTTTTTGAAGACGGTTGGTTGATTAATTCGTCAAGTGCGTATGGGGAAAAAGAAAGATTACCTCCCAAATGAGATGAGAGAACAGAGCTGGCATGAGAGAGCTTCCTCACTTGCAGCCTAAGGCAACTTACCAAAGTTGGCATTTCATGTTTAGAAATAGGCAGCTGTCATCAAAAAAATTTGTTGATGGTATCAAATGATCACAAGGACTCCTAGCACTGCCACAACGTTGGGTAAATTGGCCTTACATATAATCTTTCAAAATATTTTCAAACTGGTCAAGATATTAGTAATTCCAATAAGTGACAAAACTGTGACAAGTAACTGTTTTAAGACTCCATCCACCTTACAGCACTGGTTTGTATTAAGTGATTGTGTGTGTGACTGAACTTGTTTTTTGATTCATTGCAGTGGAAATCTTGATACTGACTCAATTTTAAAAATAAAATATAGAATTGGCAGTTTGCAGGTAAGAAACATTATTTACTGCCTTCTGGCCACATATAACACGCCCAGACCATTTCTTCTAGATTCTAAATTTTTTCCTGCATAAATAAAGCTGAACTTATGGAATTCATAACGCAAACTCTAGGACAATAAACCAACGACTTTCCTCAAATTTGGGAAATAAAGCATATGGATCATTTCAAGGTACACATCCAAGGAGAATTCACCCAAATGTCTGCCTTGAAAATTACTATGCACTTTCTTCAAATATTTAATACATTCACTGTGTTCAGAGAATACAGAAATTTCAGGTATTATATGAGTCATTCACATTTATCTTTTATATAAAGATTATAAAGAAAACAACACCAACTTGAAAATTTACAGTTAAGAGAACAAAAAGTTTTTAGAAGGTGGTTTTCTTTTAAGAAGAAGTTCTTCTTTTAAGAGTATAAGAATAGTAATATTGGTTCAGACCGGGCTCATTTCCAGATATGGACACATACAGAAGATCACTGATACTCCCTCTCTTAAGTCCAACCCTGAACCACCTGGAGCTTTGGGACTGATTCAATGGCATTTCTGCACATCAAAATCCCCCCACTCTCCTCCAAGTTCTTATCTAGCATCCCTAGAACTGCCTTGGCAGTAAACACAAGAACTTTATAAGCCAAAGCCATTCTTCACTGCTGTTATCTCCTGGACACATAATAGATATTCCAACTGTATATCCATAGTTCACTTGTTTGAGAGCTCTGTTCCAGCAAACACCACATCTCTTGAGCAAAATATCATTTAATCTAAATCACACATTTTTCTGGAATAAATCTGTAAAACACTTTAATGTTTTACATTTAGTAACACTGGACTTCATTTGATGATTTACAGCAAAGACCCCTTTGGATTTTTCCTTTTTCTGTTTATTACAGATAGAAGAGATAATTGTCTTCAGTAAACACTGTGAGACTGTAAATATACATTGAATCCTTAATACTGTAATGTACCTACAAATGTGGGAAGAAGTGCCTAACAAATCAGGGTTTGTCTCTCTGTTTAGTAGCATTCTGCAAAGCTTTGAACTTTACAATTTACCACCATCCTCGTTCCCCTCCATTAAAACCTTCTATTGATTGGAAACTTTCAGTTAATTTTAGCATCATTTTAAATTTGACATCATCCTGTAGTTATAATGAAGGTAGAAGGTGTTACATGTAATCATTCTATCTTACAGAGCAATAAAAGTCCAGAATGACTTCAACATACACTTTATTTACCTTGCATTGATTGCCCCATTAATAGTTCATGTATGTAAACTCTTAAGTTACAAATGCAACAAATCACTTTTCTGATAAAAATGTATTCAAATAAAATCAACCTAAAAAAATCAATTAAAAATAAAAATCAAAACGATCTCAAGCACCTTCTTATAAAAGAGAGAAGGTCAGGAATACACCAAGTCCCAGAAGAATATTGCTGTTGCTATCAGTTTTGGAAAGTTTAGCAAATTAAAGTGACTCTCCAGAAATCTTCCAATGCTGAAGAGGAAGCAGTAAAAATAAGTATTGCTAGAAAACTACCCCTTTGGAGAGGCAAAGGACATATAGCAAGTAATCCTATACTTAATAGTGCTGATAAGTAGACACCATCCCCCTTAGCTTCCCAAGATATTACTTTTCTCATAGACATACTTCTGTGGTCTTCATAACGGTACTCTCTAAGCATCTGTCATAGCTGTCAAAACATTTAGCCTCTGATCAGCTTGGGAGAGATTTATCATTGCATCTATTCTGCAGATCAGAGACTAAGACACAAAGGCTGTCTTCTCTGTAAAAGGGAGTGCAAACTCCAGAAGCAGATTTATGGAACCCCATCTTCTTGGTTTTGTTTGCTTTCGGAATACATTACTGTTTGTAAGCTTGGCAGAGAGAACACCTGCATCACTCACAGCAAAACCTGAGCTCAGGATGTTTGCTTGGAGACTTTTTCACGCCTGCATTGCAATCCTGCTTTAGTTCATTTGCTGATATTTGGCCAAAACTTCTGTTGAGGCATTGAGCGCACTTCGACTGTTGGGGTGGAGATGGAAACATAGATGGCAGGGAAAACAACACCTTGAGAGCTGTTAAAGAGCAATCCATTCAGAAATGCTTGAGCTCAGCGAGGAAAACTAGTTCCACACCTGGTGTGGACACACAAGCAATGGGCTGAGCGCAGCAACTGACCCAGCCTAGAGCGAGCGTGGTGCCAGCACAGCACCGCCCTGCCCAGGGCGGCACGCGCTGTGCCGTTTGCTGAAGACAAGGAAAGCCACCAGTGTGGATTTCAGGACTGCAGCAAATGACTCTAAGCTCTTGGTATGCACACCCTACTGGTTCTAGGCTGTGTGTACCATGGTGTGACCCACTCTGGTGCTAACTGGTGTTTGTAGAAGGAAAACCAAAATGACGCTGCTGCAGGGCTTGCTTTTATTTGTCTTTTTTTTACCTCAACAGGTAAAATTTCACTTATTAATTTTAATTTATTTCCAAAGGAGCAAAACATTACTTGTGCACACCTGAGTTCCCAAGATTATGTCTTAAGTTTTATAGTAGTCATGATTTCAGTATAATTAATATGTCAGAGAGAAGTTCCATTATCTACTGAGACTAAACATGCCAGATGCCCTCCCTTAACTGCCATTCATGGCGATATTAAAATCAGAGAAAGGTTGAACAGGATATTAAAACTTTTCCTCTTCTCAAACACACAAGAAGTTCAGCTATTTGATTACAGTAATTAAAATGACAAAGAGCAGCTGAGCTCAACTGAACCAGTCTGGAGTATCCCACTAATGAACACAGGAAAAAAAAGAGCAGCTAGTAGAGACCTAGAAGTGAAGCAGTGCTTGCTTTCAGAGACAGCACAGACGATATTACACTATTTTCTCTGCTTTCTGAGTGTGAAGTATCAATGATGGGCAGAAAGGAAAACAAAAGGGCACAATAAAAACCTGAAGATGTGCTGAAAGAAGGTAAAATGACTAATCCAGCCAATACCAGTTATATCATTATAGAGCTATAATTCAATGATATTAATTACAATTTTGAATTGTCTGAAGATCTTCAGTGTCCGACTATTTTTAAGATTAGGTTACAAATTAGAGACAATTGGTAGATCTGTGCACAGAGATCAGAGAATCAAGGAGTGGTTTGGGTTGGAAGGTTCCACCCCCCCTGCCATGGGCAGGGACACCTCCCACTGGATCAGGGGGCTCAAAGCCCCATCCAGTCTGGCCTGGAACACCTCCAGAGATGGGGCTTCCACAGCCTCCCTGGACAACCTGTGCCAGGGCCTCCCCACCCTCAGGTGGCACCAAACTCTAATGTATTCCGAGTTGCACTCTGCAGGTAACAAGAGAACAAACAAGATTATTACTGCAGAAGCCCCAAGCTGCATGGCACCTCTTAACACAAAAGTTAAATAGCAACGTTGCTTTTGTGAAGGAAAATACTGAAGAACTGAGTGGCTGCTTAGGTTGGAAGGTTACTCAACCGGAAAAGAAAGTAAGAATTCAAAAACAAAAGAAACACAGGGCAAGAAAACCTGAAAAATTAAAAGATTAAAACTGTTTATGTTACTTGTTATGTTTGAAGCAGCAGCAGAACCAATTTAATTTACAAGAGCATGTGTAATGTTTACCTTTGCATCTTTTAAAAACTAACAAGAATACAACTGTACCGCAGGTTGGGAAGTTATAAGCTATTCTGAAAACTGCAATAACCACTAATATCCTTGAACAAAAGAAAAGCTAGCGTCTTCCAGAAAGAAGTGATGCTGAGCAGAAAACAAGTGTAGTGAGTTTTGCTCAAGTGCCTAAAGAAAGAGAGGTAGAAATTGTGGAAGAAACTTAAGAATTCTGGCTGAACTGACCATGAGAAATTTGTTGCAAGCATAGACCATTATACTTATTTATACTAATACTGAACAGGCTTCTGAATACATTAGAAAGGTTCCTGGAAAAGAAGAAAATCCTATAAATAAAAACCGCTCACATTAAGCCTTTAATGGAAGCAAAAGCCATCACAAAATCCTATTCCATACTTAAAAATAAGGAGCTCCTAAAACTTGTAATGTGGTAAATACACTATGACAACACATATACATGTGACTGACATATTTTAAACCTTGTCTGCCTCCATAAAGCCTCTGATGAAAGAGCAGAGATTTGCGTTAATTCAGTTAAACATGTATTAAAGAAAGTGCCATTACACAAGAAAAAGCATTCTTTTTGAACATTGATACCTTACCCTAAGGGAAGAATATTTCAAAATGAAAAAGTTTACTTTGAGGGAGTAAAAATTTTAAAAATTTCTAGTTGCTGAAGTTTCTTTTATTGAAATGTTACAGGTTTTCAACTAAAATAAGAAGTGCTTTTATGGGAAAAAACAACACATAGTTGAAAACCTTATGGGGAGAGTAATAAACAGGCTTCAAAAGAGGCCATGTTGCAAAAATACATGAAACAAACCTAGAAGGATGGTCCATCCTTGGTCCAGCACGCTTTTTGGCATTCCAGAAAGGAATGTGCAATTCTACTCCAGCAAAGCAGCCACAGGATAGATTCTTCTGTCCATTGGATTGAGACAAATCGGAAGTAGCTTTGCCATCAATGCGTTAATACAAAACTAAACCCCTTAAATGTTCAAATTCAAGTGTGTTCCATTAGATTGTACCAATCAGGCCTTCAGCTGCTACACCTGGTGTCTTGCTTTCATACTTGATATAATTAGATAACTGCAACTAATGCATTGGACACCTTTCATTTACAGTTTATAAGACAACAGTAAAAGTTCTAAAAGGCAAAGCAACATCAAGGAGAACTCAAGAAGAGCTCCTTTGCAGTCAGTGATAGCAGGAAATACACCCAGAAAACATTGATTTACAGGGCACAGACAAATGTTCCCAGCCAGCCTGAATTGTTGAAAGGTGTGTTGGGGAAAAAAATGCCAGGCAATTTTAATCCCCTGTCTCCAATTGTGCTGCAACTCGTTTGGCAGGATAGTTGTTTGGCTGCCTTCAGCGATTTGTGGTCTTAATTTGTGTTCATTATCAGAGCCATCAAAACGTTCATCTGACTCTCTAGCACATGCATTTGCTTAGGAACAAGCTGTCTAAATATTTTGTCAACTTGCACTGCAACTGGCACAAGGACAGTTTGGCTTTTTGTTTTCCTCCTGTCTTAGTCTTAAAAGAGAAGAGAGATTAAAGGTGTCAGTAGGCATTTGTATGGTTTTTTTTACTAGCAGCATTTCTGTATCAAATCACAATTAGTTTATTGTACAATTGTATTTTATCCTTAACAACTACCACAAACGAAGCTTGGACTGTGGGAAGAAGTCATAGCACATAAACCTTAAATACTGAATTACACATTATTGGACAGGAAAAAGAGAGTGAACCAACAAAATATGAAGCGAGCAACCAGCCCAAAGTATAACACAGACCAGTGTTCAATTAAACAGCCAGGAAAAGCCGCACGATGCATTACACCTACATAATGATGTTACATTTGCATAACAATTCATAAGCCAGAAGACTTTTGTACTGTGATTTTTCCACAGGTCACTGAATCAACAGCCTATAATTCGTGTACAACATAAATGGAAAACAGTTGCTCGATTTCATGATCTAAAGTTTCACTTTCAATTGTATCATTATACAGCTATAACTCAATGATATGAATTACATGTTTTACAGCATCAGTCTTTTGAATTGTCTGAAGATCTTCAGTGTCAGACTATGTGGGCCTCTTCCAACTCGGGTAATTCTATGATTCTGTGATTGTCCCCAGTAAAACATGCAATTACATTTAACAATAAAAAATGCAAAGTTTAAAAGGATTCCTGGACTTCAGCAAGGCCTTTGACACTGTCTCCCACAGTAGACTCCTGGAGAAGCCAGCAGCCTGTGGCTTGGACAGGAGTGCTCTGTGCTTGGTTAGGAATTGGTTGGATGGCCAAGCCCAGAGAATGGTGGTGAACGGTGTCTCACCCAGTTGGCAGCCGGTCACCAGTGGTGTCCCCCAAGGATTGGTGTTGGTCCCGGTCCTGTTTAACATCTTTGTTGATGATCTGGACAAGGGGTTTGAGTCCATCATTAGCAAGTTCCAAGATACCAAGCTGGGAGGAAGTGTCGATCTGCTGGAGTGTAGGAGGGCAGGAGGGCCCTACAGAGGGATGGTGACAGACTGGAGAGATGGGCTGATTCCAATGGGATGAAGTTTAACAAGTCAAAGTGCTGGGTTCTACACTTTGGACACAACAACCCCGTGCAGAGCTACAGGCTGGGGACAGAGTGGCTGGAGAGTAGTCAAGTGGAAAGGGATTTGGGAGTGGTGGTAGACAGAAAACTCAACATGAGCCAGCAGTGTGGCCAAGTGGCCAAGAGGGCCAGTGGTATCCTGGCCTGCATCAGGAATGGTGTGGCCAGCAGGAATAGAGAAGTTATCATCCCCCTATAGTCGGCACTGGTCAGACCGCACCTTGAGTGCTGTGTCCAGTTCTGGGCCCCTCAGTTTAAGGGAGATGTTGAGATACTGGAGAGGAGAGCAACGGAGATGGTGAAGGGGCTGGAGCACAAGCCCTATGAAGAGCGGCTGAGGGAGCTGGGGTTGTTTAGCCTGGAGAAGAGGAGGCTCAGGGGGGACCTCATTGCTCTCTACAACTGCCTAAAAGGAGGTTGTAGGCAGGGGTTGGTCTCTTCTCTCAGGCGATCAGTGACAGAACAAGAGGACACGGCCTCAGGCTTCGTCAGGGGAGGTTTAGGCTTAACATTAGGAAAAAAAAATTCACTGAAAGCGTGATTGGCCAATGGAATGAGCTGCCCAGGGAGGTGGTGGAGTCATCATCCCTGGAGGTGTTTAAAAACAGACTGGATGAGGCGCTTAGTGTCATGGTTTAAATGACGAGTGGGTGTTGGTGTTGGAACATAGGTTGGACTCAATCTCAAAGGTCTTTTCCAACCTTGTGATACTGTGTGAAACTATGATATACAACATAAGTATGGGATTTATATGAAACTGATGGAAGGAAAAGATGTTTATTTAAGTGTCACAGGATGAGACATTAGCCTGTCAGCTATAACATGACTAAACTAATCAAAGGAATAACTCATCATGTTCTGCTACTTTATAAAAAGGAGCACTATGATTGAAGAGGTATTTGATACAGTTCAAAAGTAGCAGCTGGAAAAGCACATAAGATAGGTAGATGCACACCCTGTTGTTGTGAAGCATCAGTAATCACAAGCAGTGTACTAGGTTACTACCATAATATAATGCAAAGCAAGTTCTGCTAGGATATATTCAGCAGTATTTTTGCACTTGTCCCTACATTGTTACAGAATATAAATTTTGTCTCTTTTATTTTGTCTTAAGAAGCACCGGAAAGCAGCATTGGTTGGTTGGTGCCTTGAGGAAATCCCATTAGCTTTAGGTGCACAATATTGTCTTAGTACCCAGGAATGCTGGTTAAATTTTTATCTTTCATTATGAAGGAAAAAAATCCAAATATTTTAAATACTTATTTTTTTTTTTCCAAAAAATAAAACTAGACAGCAAATTGCCCAAACTCCAAGCAATTACGTGCGCTGATCCCAGTTCTTAGAAGAGCCTCAGCTGCTCCAAAAAAAGCTAAGGACATTCTACAAAGTCCTCTTAAAGTTAGGGCAAACACTATTGGATAGAATAAAATACCAGCATCCCCACTTCAACTCAAAGGTGCCAGGCCCATCAAACTTATCAGTCCTTGAAATGCGTGGCAGCGAACTATCAGGTCCCATGAACCTTCACTTAAGGGTGAGGCTATTTGCACTTCCGTTCCAGCTTTGAAAACAGGAATATGGAATATTTACAGTATTCTGGGCAACAAGTCACCAAGTAACCACATCTATGACTTTTAGCACCCTGCAAGATGACCAGGCAGGTTTCCGACAGATACGTGAGCGACTGTTAGTGGAAGTGGCTTGAAATAGGTTTGTTGTTTCTTCACCAAGCCAGTGCTTTTCCAATAAAACCCCATCAATTTGATTTAAAAATTTACAAGCTACCTACTCAGAATCATAATTTAGCTGTATCATGAGTATCTTTGTTTTCAGCTCCTCCACAGAAATGATTATGCACTTTCACATCAGCTCTCACTACACTAGATTTTCAGCAAGAACTCAAGAGGCTCAGGTATTTTCCAAAGCAGCAGCACCGATACACTCACACGTTACAATCCAAGTGTTACTCACATGCAGAAGGTATTTCCTCTTAGTGTCACTAAACAAATTATGGCATCTTCTCAAAAGAAAACAGCAATTCTGCTGAGACTTAGAGGAGTTTCCCAGTGGCCACCTTGAACCTGTTTTCTAGTTCTGCACATTTAGAGTGCTGTGCTCTGCCAGATGTTTGCTACGTCCCTCATCACTGAGTCTTCACTTTAGAGTGAATTTGCATTTTAGAGACACCACCTTCCACCTGGAACAGAAATCCTCCAAAATTCCCAGCTGCCTTGCTCTCCATATTCCGATCTATCCTTAGGGCTCTCATCATTCACTCTCCTAATCTTCTCTCATGAGATGAGAGAAGATGCAAATACCTGACGTAACATATAAATTCCTTTGACAATTTAGAAGCAATATTTCAGTTTATCATTCTCTACCTAGCAGCCACTTAATTATAAGAATTTTGTTTTGAGGGTGTCATTATTTTCACACTCTGTAGCCAAATTAATCATAATTGAAAACTTGATTTAAAAGGACATTCTAGAAGACTGTGCACAATAAAAAACCAAAATTAAATAAGTCTTCAAAAATCAGGGTTCAGTCCTTCATATCTAGGACTGATGGTTGAGAAATTAAGTTCCTGATTTTCAGTATCAATTTGAATCTTAAGTGTTCAAATTTACATTTGCCAGTCTCCTGTACCAAAAATCTACAATCACACCCAGCATTTACACAGGTTTTTGCTACATATTTTAGGGTAAGGCACATTCTGATAAAAATGGGCTCTGTCCTCTTCGGGGTTTTAAATCTTTCGAGGTTTTTGCCTGGATTTCTAGAACAACTGGTTTTGGATATTCACCACAAGAGAGGAATGTGTGTCTATTTCTTATAAAGCCAACATTCTCGCACAAGAGTTTCACATTATTCCTCTGTAACTCATACTCTCTAGCTTTTATTGCATAAACAGTCTCTTAAAACACAAGAAAGATACCTCCCAAATTGTGGCTTAAGTATGTTGGTCACATTTCACATTTTTATCACCTTTACGCACACTTGGTTGTCAAAAAGAAAAGTATCAGGTGATGATTATTTATTACAGCACAAGCAGCAGCATGTTGGGCACAAAGACTTTGCTCACCTAGTTAAGATGCTGCTGACCTTGGTCTTTTATCCCCAGTTGCCCTAAGGGCTCCCTAATCAGACACTCTTCCCCATCATCCACAGCACCAACTAGTCACACCAGTAACAGCATGTTTAAATTACTTTGCTGAGGTTTAATGATTGCATTTGATGACACCTGCACGATACAATTTCATGTTGTTCTGAAATATTAGCTTTCTGCACTCTATAACACACAGTCAAGAGCAGGAAAAATGCTGTTACTGTCTTTGTGTCTTTTAAATAGAACACAAACAAGGCGATATGAAGTGATTTAGCTCTGTTACTGCTGTATTTGTATTATAGCTCATTAAATTTATATTACACCTACCATACTAAGGGTTACTGTCACTATTGAAAAGAACAATTAGGAGGATGAGCTTAAATAAATTATAAATAACATTAAAATTGTTTGTGCACAGTTCAAGAAACATTTCTTCCCCACGTACCAAGGTTACAGGACTGAAGTATGTCAAGATGCATCAAGCAGTATTTCTTGGGGGGGGGGAATGACTGAAGAAAGAAGTGACTGAAACCACAGGGCTCCCCACCAACTCAGCAAGAACTCCCCAAATACAAATTTCCATTGTGTTCCTGGGCTGCCTTTATATAACCCAATACATGCCCTTATCTGAAAACCATTGTGTTTCTTTTTCAGCCCTGTGAAAGTGAAATCCTTGATATTTACAGTCCACTCTCAAAGGGACCAGCACCTAAAACGATGACAACTGAAGTAAAATGGTAAAATACATAATTTCATCCAGAGATTGAACATAATTGGCAAATATCTGAAGTACTATAATAGATTTATTACAGATATACAATAGACACATTCAAGGCTTTTAGACTCAGCTGCTTAAATTACCTGGATGACTTTAACTGGGGACAGCCAACATGTCCAGGCTCAGCTACAGAGAACCATGTACCACTGTGCAACACACGAGGTGTCTCCTTGAGACACAGCGAGTTGTTTGCCATGCTGAGATCAGCATCAACTTTAGGTGTTGGCTCCAGCAGAGTCAGGTTTTCAGTACTCTGTTTTCAGCAGCTCAGTCTCAATTTCCCTCTCATTCATGTAGAGGTGATAATGGAATTATGATTCACTCCAGCGTCGTACCAAGTTATGGGAATTCCTGTACAGTTAATATTCCTTCTCCCTCTGACTTGCCTGCTCAGGGAAAGGAATAAGTCTGAACACTTCTGCTCTCTGTGCAGTCTGCTGGGCTTGTCTCTGCAAAAATCTAGACCTCAGTGATTCATGGTAATTACTTAAGTAATGAAAACCAATCAATAGAAAGTTAGTGTAAATAAAGAGATTTCTATCTCCGCTTAAAGGTGAAAAGAGAACATTCTGTTGGAAAAATGAATTATTGATTATACTTTGCAGTGCACTGATAAGAATATGCAACAATTGCCCCAAAATAAAGAGTTTAGTATTCCAAGATTGAAAGGAAAGGGGCAGAGTCAGACAACACCTTTGGCAACAGATCATTAGCCAACACAGACCACTGTAGTTTCACAGCTCAAGAATTATTTTGATGTGTTTTTTTTATCCTCCAACCCATTCATTTCTAAGCTAAAGAAGATGAACTAGTGACAGGCATACCTGGGAGGAATATCTGGAATATGTTTCTTCAGAGTTAAGATCCAATCTAGAAAGTTTTCATAGCTGGCAAAAGAGAATCGTGTTTCACAATCAAACAGAAAAAGGCTAGAAATTTTAGCTGAACTGGAACAAAATATTATCTGCTTTGACAAAAACTTGCAATAAAATATGCTTGGATTGGGTTGGAAGGAACTTGAATAATGTTCCAAGTGTATAACTGGATAATAAATGCCAAAAAAGGTTAGGTAACCAGACCAAGGTTAAATAACCCATGTGGATTAATCCTTTAGTACTCATTGTAACTTTGCTAAATTTTGACTAGACAAAATGTTACCAACTTTTCTTATATCTCTGTTACAATGGGGGAAAAAATAATCTTACTACTAATTCCAATGCTATGCCAAAAAAACCCATAATCATGTTTCATTAAAAATAATTAAGTATTCAACTGTTAATCTTGATATGGATTTTTGTTTGTGGCTTTTTCCTATAAGAGTGAGAAACAAAAATATTTCCTTTCAAGAAAAGAATTCAAATTTGGAAGGGATTGACTCATTCTGAAACAAAATCAGTTTAAAAGACTTAAGACCTTCGTAAAACATAATTTCCATTCTCTTCCAAAGTGGATTATTAAGATCCTTGCAGACATGCAAGAACTCCAGCCAAAGAGAAGCCATGTTTGGACAGAGAAAACAGGCACTCGAAAGGAATGCTGCCATCCCACTTCAAATAGAAAATTTTTCACAGCAAGAATTTTGTTTTAAGAACAGATATGTATGGATGGGAACTACGGACAATTGACCACCAGTGGAGTAAGGGAATGTTATGGAACAAACCAGAAGACATGACTCAAGGGAAAAAATACAGAGAAAGAAAGTTCCACGTGTATCAGAGGACAGAATCAAACAGTTACTGACAGCAAGGGAAGGAAGATCGTTGATAAACTTTTCTTCTAAAAATACTCCTACTCAAGATAAGGGTGATAACCAAGTTCATAACCTTGTCAACAGCAATTTACCAAACACAATCTAGAACACCACGTATGTTTTATGGCGAAATCAAATTAAAAAATTATGAACAGCAGCCTTCGAGACAGCAATCTAGAGTTGTGAAATAAATTGAAATGCAATGGCTGTGTTGACTGAAACAATAATCTCTTGCTGGGTTATCTCTCAGTTATATTTGAGACATCTTCAAACACTTAAGAAATTTGGGTATTTCTTTCAAACCTAATAGTCACTGCTGATGTCTATGAACAGCACAGGCTGCAAATTAATTCCCCAATAGCACACCAAGAGTGCTGTCCTCCTCTCTGTTTGATGAGCTACGGAGTTGTCCACAAACAAAACAAATAAGAAATTATGTTACTGCCTCAGGATTTCTCTGAATATTTCTGAGTGAAATCCCTTCCTTTGCAGCCAAGCTGACACTTTCTAACCCAAATCTCTTGACTGTAAAGCAGAAGGAAAAAATGTGAAATTCTACAGATACCGGCTTGAAATGCTGAGAATATGCTAGCATCACTGATCATGGAGTAAGCAGGAAAGCCAAGTTCTGAAAGATAGCACAAAATTTAAAAGAGTCATAAGAACTATAGCTTAAGTCTCCAAAATATTTGCAAGACAATTAATAGTCCTTGATTCACATTCCAAAGAAATGAACAACTTTCAGAAGTCAGCCTATAATGAAAAGATTGCAACATTCCTTAAACAAACAGATCCCCAAGCAATATTCAATTTCCAGGGTATTATGGTAATCTTTTAAATGCCTTTTTGATCTCAGCAATTGTTATATGCAGCTGCCTACAAAATAAGTGCTCAAAAAGCTCAAACAAGCATCAAGATATGTAAAAATAAGAACAGTTTTGATAAGATTATGTGACAGGACGAGGTCCTGAGGAACCTGAAAATCTGAAGTTGAATCTAACTTCCAAAAGGCTTGGAACAGGGGTTTGGAGCAGAGGACCTTCAGAAGTCCCTTCCAACCTAAACTGTTCTAAGATTATATGTAAACTCAAAAATTATTCTCAGAATTTATTTTTAAAGGATTACATTTCTGTATGCTGTCTACAGTGTTCAGAATATTTTGAAAACCAAGCCACTTACTTAGGTGCCTAAAGATGGTCTCAGGAACCTTGCTCCACCTATAATTATTCTGAAATATTGCTATATCAAGATGTATTTTTCCTATTTTGCTTCTGCTAGCCATTTACTAAGAACTGTCTCTTCATCAAAACAAACCAAGGCCTTAAAGATTTCATCCAATATAAATTACACAGCATTATTGGGTTATCTTCATTACAAATTAAAAGACTCTGAAGGAACTATCATTGCATTTCATAAACCTTCACAAGTCAACAAGCAGGTAAGTACAATATGAAGAACTTGTTTAATGCAGTTGAAGTAAATTAATTTTTCACTGCCATTCAAATTCTGTATTTCGTGCTGCAATCCTCCTCACAACAAACAGTTCAGGACACTACACAGGCCATATTTTAAAATATTTATAAAGAGCAGGACTATATAAAATTAACAAATCTATTCTTTTACGACTCCCAATCTGAAAAATATAATAGGAAAGACTAATGGTCAGTAGCTGCTCAACTGTACAGTCTTTCCAGTAGAAAAGCTTGCATTTTTCAAGACAATACACGTAAATCCATCTGAAGCACAAGTTCTCCACTTGATGCAGTCATGGGCTTCACCCATGTCTCTAGGTACAAGAAAAGCACACCTATTTCTGAAATTCAAAAGCTTCATCCTTAATTGTTAAGAGACAGGAACAAACTTAATAAGGCTGGATTAAAACAAAAAACTACACTACCCAGTTCATTCCATTTTTTTTAAGTTTAACAGAAATCACCACAGTTTCACGCTTCTACAAAGGTGCACCTGGAAATTGTGCTTCTGCATAGGTAGGTTCATTTCTAGGCAGCAAACTTTGCCATATTAAATCTTTCAGATTACAAATCCAAGGTTTTTTAAAAGAAAACCCCTCCTTTTTGGTTTTAAGTGTTAACTAAGTTATTTACAAGTATATAATTATTAATTTTCACTTGGTCCAAACAGAAACCAAACCCAAACAAACATAAAATAAACTTAAAATGAAACAAAATCCCCACAAAGACAACATTCGGATGCTTAATCCTGCGTATAATCAAAAAATGAGAGCAAAAACATCGACTGCAATGAAGTTAAAACGTTGAAAAATATTATCATACCTGAAAATTCCTTTCCAGGATTTGTGTGGAGCTTGGCTGGCCCTCACATAATCTCACCCTGAAGCTTAGCTGCAAGAAGCAATACTTGTTTGCAGGCACGAGGCCATCCCAGGAAAAGCCCTGCTCTGCAGAGGTCCCTCTGTCGGCAGAGCCGTTTATCTTTCTCAGTTTGCCTGCTTGTCTTGCACTTTTCACTGCCTCTTTCCAGAGTTCCTTTTCAACGTATTTTCACGCTCACTTTGCAGGATACTCTCTGCACTCCTTCCTCCTGTTTTTCCTTTACACGTGTATCATATGCCCACGGGTATGGAATGACTTAATTGCTGGATCCAGGTGACACCTGAACCAAATCAGAGAGCTGATTACAGTAAGAAACACCTGGTCACGTTCACAATGGAGCTAAAACCCACTGGGATTATCATTTAAAATCACAGTGACAAATAATCTCAATTTAAATTGAGATGTAAATTTAAGATTTAAGGTTTAAATTTAAGATTTAAATTTTTTTAGCATTTAGATGAAATGATGGCATTCATACTTCTGTTTTCACAAAAATCACCCCAAATCCTTTATATTATGAAAACATTTTCCAGCTTGGTATGGAATCACTGCTGTAAAGCTGTACTGTGAAGAAACTGTGTGTTCTCCCTCTCCCTGCCTTGTGAATTGGAAGCAGTCTTGCCATGGCAGGCTCAAGTAAAACATCTCCCTGCCAACCCGTGTTTCTGCCATAGGTTTGCCAGTTCCTCACCACTTACACATAACCTTCTTGCCAGGGATGGCTGTCAGAATAGGAACAATAGCCTGCCTAAGCAGGCTGCTGACAGCAGAACAGGCCCTGCAAGGGACTGTGCACCACTTCACTCCTACTAGATTGCTGCTGGATAATTAATTGCATATTTTGGGATAAGTTTCTGCATGCTTACAGGACATCTAGAGTTCTTTTCTAGATATTCTGCTTGTCTACTGTACAGAAGAAACAACAGAAGACTCTATCAACAAGATTTTTCACTATTGTGTTGCACAGCTTTAAAAATGTAATTTTGTTCCTTTTCAGTGATTTTTTTTAAATATACCAAAATTGCTCTAATTTGAATTCTTAGCTGTGTGTAATCTTTTCTCATTTCTAACTAAACATTGTACTTGATGCCCTGAACTCGAAGACTGATAAATACTCTTTAATTGCTGGCTCCAGACAAGAATGGGCCTTTGGTTCAATACCAGCAGCCCTACAAGAATGGCACTCTGCAGTTTTCAGATGCATTCAAAAATTCAGATACACTCAAAAATTCTGTCTTCAGTTTCTGACCACCTCTGCCCGAGAGCATCCAACTCACAGCACAAGGTCCCCTTATTCCAGGTGCTGGGCAAATGTAAATTTAGCCATTAGTCACCTGTGACAAGCTTATAAGTGTTATTTTCCCAAGTGCATTAGGAAAACCACCCATGTTATCTTTGAAGATGAAACGTGTTCAACACTTATAAGGAAAGTGCTGTTATAATAGATCCCACAATGCTGAATATAACAGCCAGGCTGAGTAGCAGCATGTTAACTGCAATATGAAATTCCTAACATCATTAGTGTTTGGTTAAAAACTCCACATCAAAAAGGATAGAGAACTATGCAGTTTTAATATTTCCCCCTTTACACTATGTGGGCAGATATCTTTCTCTATCCTTTCTTGTAGAGGTTTTGCTTGGTCTTTTAGTTTAACTTGTTTATTTCAGGACATGTCTAAGCAGTTCATACATTAACAACAGCCTGGCTGGAGGATAAACCCAGCCTCCTGATGGTAAAAGCAGAGGCTGCAGGCAGCTGCCTTGCCTTTATTTAAAAGCACAGAAAGAAGTTACCATGCAAATATCCTTTTGGTTTGACAGCAGAAATGATTTGTTTTCTTGTAAGAAAATTCTGTAATAGCTTGAATGACCAAAATGGGAGAGCTTCTATGGATCAGTTCAATACAGCATGCAGGTGCTACACCACTGGGGGCTGATAGCATCTAAATGGACATAAGATTATCTGAACTACTCTTCCATTGCACTGTTAGCTCCAATAAATGCCATTTTAAGTGATACTTACAACAGCTAAATGCCTTTCTTATTGAGATCATAAGAAAGCCAGCATCTCCTGGTGCAAAACGTGTATCTATAGATTACACCTTGCTTAGTCAGAGACCTGCACAGACTTTTTGCATATATTTATGAATTACATGAACAAACTAATTTTCCTTTTTTTTTTTTTTTGTTCTAAAAGAATGCTCCTAAGATTAGAAATTTTCAGGTAGCTCTGACATATTCCATCAATCAGTCAACACCATACTGTCCCTATGTCCCCTATGTCTTGAGTATCATATTCCATCTCAGAAAAATAAAATCACTTCTGCAATAGAACATTCTGGGAAGACTGCACTTACTCTCAATGTGAACTTAGACCACAAAAGTGAACTGAGTATCGAGGAGAACAGCCATTTGTCTTACATCAACTTAAAACTCTGGTGCCCTAAAGGAAAATAGATAAACATATTTTTAAGCCCAATTAAGGTTTTGCCTCAAAGTGTTTGGCAGAAGGACAAGAGTAAACATTTTATAACTTGACTTTACTTGCATTATGCTACGTGAAGGAGTTCCTGTGTTAACTAATGAGGTCCATAGGAGTGATTTTTTAGTCCATACATTTGGTATGCTCATACTTTCCTAGCCCTGACACAACCTCAAAGGATGTATTACCTGTCACTGTATGCAGTCTGCCTGCTCTGTTCCTCCTCAGATGTGATTGTGTTGCAGCAAGTGGAGTATTTACAGCAGTCCCTAGAGCACCAACATCCACGGAAGTCAGCAGAAACTTGCAGGCGCTTTCGTGATGCCTTTTCAGGCAGCTTTGCACTTGCTTCCATCAATGTTATCTCTGGAAACCCCTGTGTATATAAATCACTCCTGACAGATTCAAGACCTGGGGCAGCCTAAATTAGCAGTGATGTTCATTTCTCAGAACTTCTGTAGTTCTCTGAACAACAGGAATGGCATCCTGCAATTATCTCTTGTCTGTCTTTCCCTGCCAGCTCATGCCCGTTTTGAGAAACTTACAGCCCTTCAGACTCTGGCCCAGAGGAAAACCCTGTCCTGTGCCCAACGAACAGGCACAACATGTTTTCTGATGCCTTACGTCCCGCACGGATGAAAAGTGTTCTGTATTTATAGATGTCCTTTATGCAAGAACAGCAAGTTCTTCAGTGGAGGTGGTGGCTCCTCAGGGGAGGAAATTGGTGCTGTAGCGTTTACAGTCAGGAAAATTGATGGATTTCCTCATCTAGTCACTCTTCTTCATGGTTCAAGCAGGCAAGGAACAATGAAATGCCAAGAGAATGAAATGGCTGTCAGAGAATAGATTGATGAGCTTGTTTTTGGTGGAAAGGGGATTGCTAACAGTATGCAGGTTTAAAGGGTTGATAGGAACAAACAAGTGCTTCCCAAATGCTATTAAAAATGCTGCTCTAAAGAGGTTGTGGAGAAGAAGGCTTTGTGAGAGACATGAGAGTTAGAGAAAGGAGGGAATGCAGATTGCATTCAGGAAGCTATTTTATTGTTACTCATTGGAGCAATGCATAATGTAGTGAATTTTAAGAGAGAGAGAAAAAAATCACTTTTGTGGCAACTGATGTTAAAAGAGGAATTCAAGCACTTTGATCAGAGCAGGGTTTTTGTAGAATGCCTACAGCAACTCAATTATGCATATGATAGATGCTAAACTGATAGAAAAAAATGGTAAAATTATTTCTAGACCTTGAAGCAAAATCAGGGCATATGGGACATAAGAAACAAATACAGTCCCCGTAAGAATTTTTGCAGGCAATTGCTAGAAAGAGTCTAGATTCAATATTCCCTAGAAAACCTGGGAAAATTCATAGGAAGAGTCTAAACCTAGGAAGGGAAAGACCTAGAATAGCACAGGAAGTACCTCAGGTTCTAGATCCAGGAATCCCCATAAAAACAGTGAGAAAATTCCACAAAAGACTAAATTTGGGATCTGCAACTCAAGTTAGGTTTTATTTCAGTCTGGTCTATTTAGGGTCTGATGCAATGAATGCCACTGTCATGGGTACAGTCTTCCACATCACCATGTGATCCATTACACAGCTGGCCCTAATATTTAATCCCTTCAGAATCCCCTTTCCTCCCCTACAGCTGCTACGACTCAATTATACTGACAGCAGTAGTAAAATTTCATTTCAGTAGAATAAGTGGCTCTGCCTCTCAGCACCAATTTATTAAGGAAACACCATTCTGCAAGGCTCCCTTTGCTGACCACAGCTGCGCTAATCGCTTGCTGTAAATAGAACCGCAGACCTGATGATGAAAACTTTGGACTTCGGGGCTGTTCCTTATCTTCTGAGAATATGCTGTCTTCTACAATTGCTGCCAAGTTTTAAGCTACTGCCTTTCCACCTTCTGCTCATACAATAACCTGCAAGATACCAATGACTTCTATGAGAAAGTCCTCCCAAAAGGCAGAGAAGATCTTTAAAAGGATGTTCCAAGGTCTCTCACAGCTGATTTCAGAAGGCAGTATGAAAAGAGAAGGAAAAAAAAAACACCTCAAGGCACAGGTACTTCAAAAGAAAAGAATAATGCAATTTTCTCTTCAGGGAGAAATGGGCCATACAAGATCTAAAAAATACAGTGTCTATCAGACAAGAAAGCATCAAATACTAGGATCAGGAAGAAAAGAGGAGATTAATTCACGCAGTGCTTTCCCTTTAAATCACCACTTCTAAGATTTTATGTTTTACATAGATCCACCCCATTCATGGCTTGCTGAATCATAATGATTTGAGGCAAAAGTTTTTCTAAGAACTAAGCAGATTCACCAAAGGTTACCTATAGAGCATACAGCAAAGAATCATCATTCTGTGTTACAGCAAAACCAGCTCATACACTACTTTTCCTGGCTATATTACAGATCCATGTGAAACTCTACTGAGCAAGAATTAAATGTTGGTGTAAGAAGTCCTTACCAAGAGGAATAATTGTGTAAAACGAAATGCCAGAGGCGTTAAAATCTTTGCTTAATACACTTTATTTCATGCAAAACACAGGAAGATTCTTTAGAAATGTCTTTTAAAAAGCATTTCGCATTTCACATTTAACTTTAGGTATTAGTTCTCTATTTGGCTACCACACCCTACTCTGAAGCTACAATCACATAGTGCTCTCTAGTGGATTTCAGTCAAAAACCTCTGCAGGCTGGAATCCCAGGTTTAAAACGTACAAAATAATCAAAATATTCAGCTGCTACTGTAGTCACTGAAATAACAGCACTTCTGACAAGGAGGCTCAAACCTGGTACACAGGTTCACAACAGCTCATAGAAACGGGCTTGGCCTGCCTTTAGTTACAATTCATCAGAGCTGAGATTTTGAATGTGAATCAGAAAGTAAAAAAATGTTCTGTTTAAATGAGAATAAATTTGACACGTTAGTTTGTCTCCAGACATGATGACCTTACATCTTGAACAATTGACTGAGGAGTAGATTGTGACTTCTGTCTTCCGTTGCTGAGTGTGACCACGCTCCTGCATGTTAAATAAATTGTGAAGCTGTTTCAACTACAGACCTTGTCCAGAAACACGAACTGGTCGGTGGATATGAGGAGAATTGGGGTCAGAGTTTGTAAAATTATCAAGTCTTGGTAGAAAGAAAGCACTTGTGTTTGCTTCAGCCTTCTGCACTGCCCCAAGTCGTCTTCTTTCTTAAGGATTGGATTCCGTAACACAAGTACAAATATTGATGTATTTAGAATTACACAGAAAAATATTAACACATTTGATGATAGTAGGAGGCTCCCTGGTTGGTATTAAAACAGTGGACCTTCCAACACTTTAACAAACTCCAACAGTGCCAGATTTCTTCCTCATCCTATAAATAAGAGGGGGGAAAAAAAATTCCCTTCTGCTCTGTCTAGACTTCCCAGTTGAGTCAACCACTTTGCAAAAAGGGTGCCTATTTTGAGCTTTTTAAAACTGTACTGTCTTACTGTGCTTAAAACCCGAATCATAAAACAGGCCTGGTGCCATCAGCCTTCTCCCTGGGATTTCCACACAGAACTTTATGTGAAGACAATGCAGAGCCCTGGGAAAATCCTGAGTTCTGTGAGGCTGAAGACAGAGGTGGTGCATAAGGAGAGCTGTGGTTCACCGCGTTGACCCTCTCTAGGAAGTTCAGCTCAGCACTCAGCCAGCAAACACAGCTGTCTGGAACCTGCACACACCACTTTCAGTTGAAAACAAGACAAAAAACAACTGTTAAAATTGCTTACTTGAGTTTTTGCTTTATGGGATTCCTTTAAAAAACACTTCTAGGCACATTTTCAAAAGTGAGCGGCCAAATATTTGCCTCTAATATTTCAGGGTATGTTTATTGAGTGCAAAATGTGTAACAGGTCAGAATACCATAAGTGAAAGGCAAATTTTGGGAACATCCAAGTTAACTATACTTTCCCTTACTGTTGAAATATGAAGTGTCCCAGACAACTAACCCACATTCCACTTCAGTGCCAAGTCAGAGTGGGAGTCCAGAGAAGCCTGTCCTTCCAAAATTTGCAGCAAGGTGGCATCTGCGCCATTAAGAAAAAGTGTACTAAACTAATACAGTAGACAAGCGGATTGTTTTAGGATTGCTTGCTGTAATGGCAATGTAGAGAACTGTCAAAAAAAAGAAAGATATCTAACAGGAAAAAAAAAGCTCAATTTTTGCTGAAGAATGACTCCTTAGTAAGACTGCATCTGCAAGAGAGCAGAAACACAGCCTCCACAGCAATAATATTACTGCACATCCACATTTTGCTTAGATGAAGATGCAAAACAGCACATAAATCCTTACCTCATCTCTTAGAAAGCAGCATTTTTACTATGTAGGAATGGTATTCAGTCCTATTTTTCCTTAAAATTAAACTAAAATTTCCTGGGATTCATTTGTGGCTGTTCTGCATCCCTTCTGCAGTCTTGCTTGCTTCTTACACACAATTATTATGGCCAGAAGTCCCATCCCTGTAACTCTGTTGGCCTGGGTGTGTCACTGATAGGAGCTCTCTCTCCATACACCGATACATCGCTGTTCGTATTACAAACTGCATAATTTGGACTAACTGACATCAGAGTGGAAGTTCACCTTCTCATTGTCACTGTGCTGCAGCCTGGGACTTCTGTGAGTGGAGAAGCTCAGCTGACTGTCAGTCTTTACATTTTTCCCTGCCTCTTCCTTTCCTGTTCCTTCACTTACAAAATGACAGAGCGAGCGCCGGAGCTGTGAGAGGAAGCAAACATGACAGTCAGATGGGTGATTCCTAGAAAAGCTCTCGAGTATCAGAGATGTTGAATGTGAATGTGTACCTGAAGCCACCAATAAACAAGTCCCTGATGCAGATTCATTTTTTATTTGCTTTCCACAGCATCGAGCTTTTGAGAAGACATTTTTCCAGTCTTTGTACTTACACAGTTGTGACTGCTGGATGATACTTAAATCTCTTCTCAGTGACATGCATTTATCTTCTTGATAAATAAAGGCACAAAACAGGCCCTATGTCCTTTTTACCAAGAAAGCATCTGAGGGGAAAAAAATATGAAACCAAAGTAAATAGAGACAAGAACCTGATTTTGAGCATGGGAATGCTCATCTTTACTGTTGTAAGCACGCTGAACTACAACAAGCTGCCATAAAATCTAAAAAAAAATAGGTTAAGACTCACAAGCAACAGAACAAAAGCCCTCTGTTGCTGCAGTAAGAAATCTGCTCTGAGCAAGACTATTTGTCCCTTGGTCATCAAAACAATTTTAACACGAAAGCTGATATTGTCAATCCAAATGCATCCTGAACTCAATTTTCTAAATGTGCAGAAAGAAAGAGGAGTTATGCTCAGAAATCACATATAGCCTTCAAGATTAATGAAAATGAGGTGGTTTAATATTCTGCTGATTTGAGGGAAACAGCACTGACATGACTCACCTCTTTTCTTCCTTCTCCGAGAATTATTCCTTTCTAACAAAAGTTAGGATTTCTCTTTTTATAACTGGATCATGAAATGGGAGTTCAGCTGTCTATCAAACAGAAAGCAAAGCATGCATACCACATATAATGGCATTTAGAAAGTTTTTATCAAGTGAAGGCATATCAAATGGCCTTTGTGCTTTGGCTGCGGAATGTGCACCAAGCTAAATAAAATTTATTTTTTCTTTTGTGCCACTTGTGTGGATATTTCACTTTGAGAGTGAGAAAATAAAGCAAATAAAAAGGAGACTCATGATTCTACCAATAGTCATTCTGATCCTGCAAATACTAGATGAGGGGATGAGCAACCTGATCCAGTGGAAGATGTCCCTGTTACAGAGGGATTCCAGTTTCAGAGGGATTTACAAATAAGTGTACTTAAAATATATTGGTTGCCTCCATCAGCTTCAAGTGACTTCTGTGAAAACACTCCCTTCCTTTTGGCACTGGTCCTTCAGCACGAAGAAAAGACTTTGCCTCACATTTATATTCCCTGTCAAATGCTTTGCCCCTAGAAGGAATGCAGAGCCTGCTTTAAGGCAAGGAAATGAAAAGTGCAAATAAATGCATCATCACTATACTTGAAAGTAAAAGATATGCAATCATAAGAGAGATTATTTAGCAATAAAAGTTTAAATAATTTAACACAATTATTGTTTTTCTGGCCCTCCCCCCAAACCTGATGATGGTTCATTGGGAAACAGCTGAAGGGCAGCTCTGTCAGTTGGCTTGAGCAGCACCCAGGATTTCTTCCCAGACTGAGTCTCTTGATGCTTGGTTTGGCAGGAAGGAGAGAAAATGAATTGTTTTAACAAACTTAAAACAGCAAGGCAGATTCCAGCCTTGTTTGGCTGGTTTCTATCAGGCAATATTTTAGGATCCAAAGGAAGCCTATAAAGTGTCCTCTGCAAAGGCAATCCATACACGAGTCAGTTAAAAATATATAATTCTCATCTTTGCTTCTGTAAGCCACTAAAGCTGTCTTGGAGATATTATTTCTTGGGCTGAGAGTGTTTTAATATATTTAATATTGTATAAATTCTTAAATCTGATATGGAACTTTTCAGCTACATTTTTTTATACAAGAAATCTGTATCATTCTTCATTGCAGAAGGCAGATATATTAATTAGTACAAACAGACTTTCATAGAAGTCACTAGAAACCATCAGCATTTTCTACTATGACCTAAAAGCTATATAGAGAAAAAACATTTAAGTCTTGCTGCTTCCTCTCCTTTTAGGATAAAAAACAGATTTGGTTTATTATGTGACTATAAAGGGAAGATTTCTTACTTGAAAACTGGGCCCAGTACCGAAGTCAGACTGTGGTGTTTGCACAGAAAAAATCTGTCGTAGGCATTTGTTAGAGTTCATGTCTCCCTTTCAAAGTTGAGTCATGACAACTCAAAATCTTGGCTCAAGGAGGAAAGGAGTACAAAATATATCCTGATCTCTTTAAAGCATCCCTTGAACAAGTGTTTTGGATTTATTTGTTTGTTTGTTTCCTTGGGAATGTTTTATAGCATGATAAAAATGGTTCATTTAGCTGTCTTTTTGGAATTACGATGAGCTGTTTGACTGGCAAGACAGAGAAGAAATCACAAAATCTGACACCAAAAATATGTCAAGATGGCCATGTGAAGCCCTCAAAAACCCCAACGCACAGGATGCCCTCGCTACCTTAATATATTCCACCGCATTATGCCACAGCTTAGATTCCACTACCACATGGCTCTTCCTCCTTAGGATCTACCTTACACACAGCAAGGAGGGACAGTAGCCAATAAATGAGAAGGCTTTTTCTCAATTTCTGTTCCTGTGACATTTAAACTCGCCGTTGGATACAGCAACTTACCCCAGCCATGGGCAGACGGGAGCAGAACAGCCACACTTGGGCCTTTTCCAAACGGAGGCTCTGAAGAATGTTCTCACCAAGCCCTACTCTAAACGCCTACAGCCTTCTTCTTTTTGAAAAGGTCACTAAGGCACCCAAACCTCAGGGAATCCGTAGCCCAAAGGTGACTCCCAAATGCAACGCGTGCAGGTGGTTACCTTTGAAAAGCCTGCTTCAAGAAAAAAGGCAAAAATGCTTCTCAGTGTGACAGATATGATGCGTTCTGGGTTAAAAACCCACAAATACAGCAAACAACAGAACTGTGTAATTTGCCCCTGCTTTCAGAAATAGCTTTTATAAAACATTTGCTTTATATAAGATATGCAAAATGTTCCCTGTGTATTTCTGTAAAAACAACGAATGAATGACTGCATTAATGGAAAATTTTCTGACACAAAGTTTCATCCCTAAAGTTTTGCCAACTTATACCTATCTTATGACCAGAATTCAGTCAGAGTCACCTGTAACCAGTGCTCCTGAGTCAGCCTCAGAGTCTGCTTGCAGGGTGCGTATCCTTATTGCTCAGTCCATACAAAGACAAGAGATGTTACAGACAAGCAGCCCCTCTGCTGGCAACCACCACAAGACCGGGATGAGTCACCCTTCATTTGGAAAATCCCACAGTTATCCCATTTAAACAAATTCCCAAGCCCAACGATGGAGTCTGAGCCAAAACAACCTGTTTGCCTGAGGTCCCTTCCTTGGTCAGGGGACCATCCCTGGCCTAAGGAGTGACACAGGGGGTGTCCCAGCAGGGAACTGGTGATGCTTTCAGCTTCACTCCAGTTTTTCTAAATAATTTTGGAATATTTCTAAAATATTCCTAACTAATTAGGGCAATTCTTAAATTCCTAGATAATTAGGACTAGTTAAAAAAATTCCTAAATAATTAGGATAACTTCAAAATTCCCATATAATTAGGTATATTTCAAAAGTATTCCCAGATAATTAGTAATATTTCAAAAGTATTCCTAAACAATTGGGATAACGTCTAAATTCCTAGATAACTGGGAATATTTCTAAATGCCCCCCTCCCTCCGCATCCCATCGGCGCCTTTTGATGCGGGGGGACACCGCCCCGACACCCCTCTTCAGCCCCAGCCCCAGCCCCACCCCGTGCCCGGTGGGGGCGAACCCCGCACACCTGCGCCCCCCCCCCCCCGCCTTTGTGCGGTGCAGGTGCAGCTCCCGCCCCCGTGACGTCACGCGGCCGCTCGCGGGGCACCATGGGAGAATCCCAATGTTTTCCAACGGATGCGCTGAGCAGCGCGGCGGCTTGAGGCGACCCCGGGAGCGGCGGGCGGGGAAGGGAGACGTCCCGGGAAGGGGCGGCGAGGGGCTCGGGCCGGCGGGAATCGCCCCCCTGAGGCGGCGGTGATGGCTCAACCCGCCGAGGCGCCCGAAGCCGCCCGCTGAGCCGCAGCCGCCCCCGGCGCCGGGGAAGATGCTCCCGCGGCTGGTCCTGCCCGGCTGACGCCCCCGCCGCGCCCCCGTCCCCATTGTGTCCCCCCACCCGCCTCCGGCTCCATGAGCGCCTCCCCCCGCCTCTGAGCTCCCCGCCCCGCACCTCATGGCTGCGTCGGAAGAAGGGACCGGCTGCTTTCTCCCGCGAGGCCGCTCGCAGAGTGACCCCAGCATCCTCACCGAGCCCGTGGGCGCCGGGGAGCAGCCAGGTAACGGCGGGCAGGGGCGCGCCGGCATCCTCCGCCACTCTGTGTGGCTCGGCTGTCCGCCACGGCCGGGCAGGGAACTGGCGATGGCTTTTCTGCAGTCGGTGCTAAAACGATGCGAAAGGGACCGCAGCGGAGCTGTTGCCGCGGGCTCCGCAAAGCCAGCGGGCGGGGGGCGCGGCCGGGAGGGGCGCTCCATGCCCCGGCACCCCGCGGCCACCGCTGGGGTCCCCTCGCCCCCGGGCATGCAGTGGGCTCAGCCCACCCACCCCAGCCCCTCGCCCCGCTCGCAGCGTTGGCGCCGCGACTGCGGGTCACCGCGAGCTCGTTGATTGCTTTCGTGGGGCGGGTGGGAAATAAGGTCTAATGAAGCAGGGTGTTTGCGTGGGGTCACCATGGAGACAAGGGAAGCAGAGTCATAATTAAAGGCTTTCTCCCCGCAAGAAGGTAATTTTCACTTCATAGGGCGAAGCGTAATCCCCTTACGAAGTGTGGGCGCAGAGGGTGCTGCTGGGGGACAGAGCCCAGGCTCGGGTACACAAACAGCACAGCGTCAGTAGATCATTGTTTAACGGTGGCTGATGTTTTCAGCCTGACATCAATTTGAGGAGTACTTCTAAATGCGTGTTGGTTGTGACTGAGGAATTTCGGCTTGTCACAATCTTAAGCAATGATGACCCCCTTTAAAAAAAAAAAGGAACAGATAACTGAATCACTTCGATGTGGTGTGATTGCAGGGAAAGGCACAACAAGCTGGAAGGAAAGTCTAGGAGCCAGTTTACTCTCAGTTTTCTGAATAGATGGTCATATGAGAGCTGGAAGCTTTCTTTATGGGAAAAGGAGTAATCAAACCAGTGTAAGACAATGAATGGGGTGTTGATCATCGCTGCCCATGACACTGGATTCCAGAAATGGGTTTGTGTTCTGGGTCAGGCAATGTCAGTCTGGAAGAGAAAGTCCCTGAATGGAATTTTAGTTCCAGCCTTTTTCAGATTACTGAGTAAATAAAATATTCCAGGCTCTTTTCATACACCTGCTATTCTGCTTCCTTCTGAGTCAAAGGATATTAGTGTTTGTAACTATTTTAAGTTCTTCTGTTTATTTTTCTTATAAAGCAATTCTAAGCACCTTGCTCTGGAGTGAAATGCAAATTAAATTAAGGCAAACAATAGATGATTTATCTCTGATACCCAACTGTTCCAATACCCTAAGTGAAGGGAACAAAGGACTCTTCTAACATGAACTGCTCGACTCACTCCCAAAGGGGCAATCTTGACTGAAAGAGGAATGCATGTTTCTGCCATTTGATTTCTGGAAGCTGAAGTGACTCATGAAAGGAAGACATATGCAATCTCAGATTTAATTCCTCTGTCGTATTTTCTGCTAATTAATTATTTTGACCTTTGTGAAACCTACAACAAAGTACACAACATGTCTGACATGTAGACAGGGATCTAAACATTATTGTGCTTTTTGTAAGGAGAAAGAACTAGCAATACTAAGTAGCATTTTTTTCCCCCTAATACTGACTTAATCAGATAAAACAGTGTCCCATTGCATGGTAGATGCTATACTAATACACAAGAAAATATGTCTATCATGGTGTAGTGTTATACATACAGTATGTGGAGAAGAACAAAAGGTGATAAATACATGGTTTTTGTCCAGGTAGGTATAGTTAGTAGTAGAGTTAACACATTTGGTAAGCTTTTCATATTTTAAATTTGTTTTATCAAATATGCTGAACATCTATATGCTTCAAAATGATAATAAAATGAACATAAATGACTTAATTTAAATAATATTTTACCCTACAGTAAGTAATCACTTATAAGTAATCGCTTACTATGAGCAATGTAATACAATTAGCTACTCAAAAAACCTGAAATACAATTTATACCTTTGTAAGAATTATGTATGCCAGATGACATAATTGTATTTTATAATTCTGGAAAATAATTTTATTGTTATCATTGTAATATCAACCATCTATGGACTCTGAGTCAAAAGGAAGTCTTAGGAGCGCTACATGATACACATAAAACTTGTGATTTCGTCCCTGTCTTGCTCGCTGACAAACCACGTGAAGTTAGTTTGAACGTGTAGGATTCTTTGTTAATTTAAAAATTAAATTAATTTCATTAACATTTGAGTCATGCATTTAAATATACAGAGAAATAAGCAAATAAACCAATATAGATATAACTGAAGGATCGGTACAAAAACATTTCTAATTTTACATGGCATGTGAATGGTACTGTGTTCCTTTCAGAGATGCACTCTTGATTTGCAGTATTTTCTTGAATGCATGATGTGGCCAAGGATTATTCTGCATCAGTTCGTTTGACTGTGTCTGCTGTAGGAAACTATATCGAGGTAGAAAATGTGCTAAAAGATGAACCCAGCCTACATTCTAAAGATTTTTCTGGTGTTCATGCAAGTTTCTTTAAAGACATAATTCATATTCCTATTTTTGACGTATACAATTTCAGTATTTTTTTTCATGCAGGAAATTTCCATGACATAGCTGAGAAAGTAGAGATAGCAACATATCCCTTTTCATGTATTTACCTAAGAAAATTCTCCAATTCAATGCTTCATTATTCTTTCTCTCTTGAAACACCAGCTCATCAGTAGCATTGACTGTACACAGCATGGTTGTGAGACTTTCTGGCTGCCTTGCACAAGTTCGGAATCTTCTCTCACTGAGCCATTTAATCTCTCTTTAGCTGATACTGTGTAATGTAAACATCAGATTTGAGGAACTCAGGATGAGCAGACTGGGTTAGTTCACCTTCCTATTGCTTTCATTTGGAGATTGTTTTGTGAACTATTGCTTGAGGTCAAATCTCAAAAGCAGTTCCCCATGTGAGAACAAAGCTGAACTTTGTTTTGATTTTTTGTTTGTTTGGGTTTCTGTTGTTTGGGTTTTTTTTAAGAGGACTTCCTCTTCTTCCAAGAAAAGCATGGAATAACTAAGTAACTTGCAGGTTCCAGTAGCGTTTGATGTTGGTTTTGGAGAAGTTCTGATCACTGACAATCCTGACCGGTGCAAGCAGAAGCTGCAATTACTCCAAGTCTTAAACAATCAGGGCTTCACAATAAAGCTTCTTATCTATTGTGCTTTTCTTCACAAAGCATTCACTGTAGAATTTAAAAGCTATTTTATAACTGCAATTTACTAGAACAGATGTAATCTTTACAGATGGCAGTGAATTCTATCACGTGTAAAAAGCTTAAAAAAATTAATGCAAGCCACTATGACCGCATTAAACGTTCCTGCAGTGAATGAGATAAACAAGGTGGTCAGTAAACTAGACTAGAGGCAGTTAATAGCTATGTATTCTAATACAGAGATACAAATTCACTGATTTAGAGCCTTCACAACTTTAATTAAGCAGCAGCTTCTAAGAGTGATCAATTAAGACATCACAGTCATGGTCTGAGAAGAAAATATGGACTTCAGTTATCTGTCCAGGCTCTACTGACAAATAGATATTTCCTCCAGCATCGAAATGGTGTGCAGTTCCTATTGGCAGTGTAGAGAATACTAGATATAGTGTAAGAAAGATAAGAAGGAATGAATGTTTCTTTGTTTTTACTGAATCAGTTATTTTCTCCTTTAAGACAAAATAATGCATTTCAGCCTGTGACTTAAGTGACCTATTTTATGGCCAGTGAGCAGTATTTTATGAGAATTGCTATAGAACAGTGAACACTGGACTTCATATTTCAATCTGTTTAAGTACACTGTCACACTGATTGAGCAAGTCTTAAAAAGGAATATGTCCTGAATTTGAGAAACACTCATCAAAACACTTATGTCTTGTTTAACTATAGACTGTGCTTTCTTAAGAAAGGGAATTTAATTTTTCTTATTGTGCCATGACTTAATGCTGGATTCAGAGGAGAAGAATCAAAATTAACACAACTTTCTTTTGGAAATACTCACAGGAAAGAGTTCTAAAACCAGTAGCATCCACCTCTGCTGCCATGAAGACAACTGTTCAAAGCCTCTTTGTTTTTGCTGAGTTTGGGAGAAGGCCAGAATATCCCATTGTGTCAGATTTTGTATATAAAGACACAACATAATTGATTGTAGATCGAAGGTTAGCTCTGAGCTTAAAAACTACTCTAGAAAACTGTTGTCTTAAATATTAAAAGGTGATAAAAGTTGATTTAGATGACAAAAGACAGCAGTCACTGAAGAAAACATAATGCAAAGACGGATTTCATTAGTTCCAGAAATCATAGTTTTTTTCTTTCCTTTTTGTCTTTCCTCTCCTCCATCTTTCCAGATCAAGAGAGAAAGAAAAGTCTAAAGGGGGCAGGGATATAAAATTCAGAACAGATTTCAACATCTCCATCTATTTGAGAGACAGTTGCAGGAAACCAAAATATTGCTCTCATTATATCCTTCCAGCAGTCACAGGGCATAGGAAAGATGTCAATCTCGTTTGATTTGTAGTCACAGAAGACAGGGCTCCACAGACTGGGGAAGAGCATGACATGTCAAAACTCTGTATTATTTGAGGAGATACAGACAACCATGACAACGTGTGAAAATGTTGCTCTCCCCTCCCCAAATTTTGGGATAATCTGTTTTAATTTGTGTAAGTATACAGTGATGCCATCACATTCTGCTGTCTATGCTGATACTTTTCTTCCCTGGCACCATGCAATTAAAGAATGTTTTTCAGAATTGGCACTACTGAGCTCTTCAGTGGACATTGCCAGTGGTCCTTCTCCAGTGTGGCATCTGCACCAAGGCAAGGAGCTGTTGTGGGGCAAGCAGTGCCAGCTGTTGTTTACAGCTATATTAGCATAATTTCTTAGCCTTCTTGTTGAAGACTGATGAAGGGGGCTTCTCAGCCTCTACACTCTTTGCTGTGATGTACTTCAAAATCTGCCAGGTTAAAGATACTTCAGAATAGTTGTGCCAGAGATGCACAACTACGTCGCTGCCAGACACTTATTCCATTTTTATTTCTATTGATACCATTTGCAATCAGCAGCACTGTGCACTGGATTAACTCAAGGAAATAACAGCTGCATGAATCTTAAAGCTCCTTCATCACTGTTTCTTGTTATCATAATTCAAAAGGTTTGTAGAAGTATTCTTGTGTTTTTCTAAGATGCTAAGAAGAGAATTTAAGTGTTACGTTCCTTTTACATTTTGTCTCTTTGGGCTGAAGGTTGACTTGTAATCCAGCAGTAACTTGGTGAAATTATGTTTTAATGCTACTTTTGCAGCAGTTAAATGAGTTAATAAGCGTGCTATTCATGTTGAAGGTTGTTTTTAGGCTTTTCCAAGGTTAGACTGTTCCCAGTGTTTGGAGACTTGTATTTAGCCAAATATTAGAGCTCTGTAAATGAAATAGAGGCCTTTAATGGAGAGAAAAAGAAAAGTGTTTTACAATTCTCTCTCTCTTCTAAATCCCAGATTGGCAGGTAGTTTGAATGTTGCTGAAAAGATACTTAAACATTTCTCCAAGGAGTGGAAATACCGATTATACCCCATCATAACCTAGACTGGATTTATGAGAGTGAGTTCATCATATCGGAAATACCTGGTGGTGTTTTATGAACTACTTCTGCATCTAGAGTTACTTCTGCATCCTTGAGTAGTAACTAAGGGTCCTGTATTCCTCCTGGCTTTATAATAATTGTCTTTTGAGCAGAAAGGTTGGACAGAATCTCACTTTGAAATGCACAAGCCTAAGGGACTGTCACACAGTGCAAATGTGCGTGGTGCTCCCACCTCCCAGAGACCCAAGGCTGCTCAGGTATTCTAGATGCTTGCCGATCCTCTTATTCTCAGTGCTACTGGCAAAACCTGTGGGACACATGAAGGACTGGAGCTAAACTTGAATGTTGGAGTTAGAGTAGATAGTGCATCATGTGTCAGTGAAAAGCTTTTCACTAGTTATCTAACGGTTTCTAATATCCCTTGTTGAATCTCAATTAATTTTTTAGTTCTAGAATGTGTTACATATTGTATCTCCCCTATTTCCTGAGAACCCTCTCTAAAGCACCGGAAAGAACCTAGTTATGTGCACACAATTTCTTTCTTCACAGTCATGTTGGTTGTGGCAACTGTACTCTGGCATTAAAAGCTGGATGACAGTGCGTGCTGTGCAAACAATGCAGGATGGATTTTTTAAAATCATTTTTATATTGATATCTAAATAACTCATTTGCATCTTATTTAAGAAATTCTTAGGTCTTACATACATAATCATCAAAGCAAGCTGTATGAGAGGAAAAGGGCTTTTTCAGAGTTGCAGTATCTCATACATCACACTGAGAAGTATCACAGGTCTCTTGTATACTTTCTACAAAGGGTGTTTCTGTTTCCCTCTTTAACTCTTCAGATGTTTTCGTGCATCATAAAAGAACTATCACAGACTACAAAAAAAGTCAGGCTAAGATTCTCCAAACAGAGGCCTGAGAAGTACCTATGGGCTAGATCTGAAATAATGCACAATTGTGCCAGTTGCTGTGCAGCATATAAAGAGAAACTGTTCCACTTTAAGTAGTGTGCCATCTAATTTGAAAAAGACAGAAAGCAGTAAAAAAACCCCAAGTGTTTCTTCTATTTTACATATGGGGAATTAAGCTATAATTAATTGCCTTCTCCTAGTTTCTGTAGAAAGCCCGTGGCACCACTGGAAGTTGCCTCTCGATTTTGTAAGGCTCGGTCTCGTATCTGAACCACAGAAATCACGCACAGCAGTTCTGCTGTGATGGTAAACACTGCTTATGTATCTCGGTGTTCCAGAGTCTGCCAGGCAACTTGTGGGAAAAACTGGAAGGGAAAACTGTATTTTGTTTAGAAAAGGAAATCTGGTCTCCTTGTTAGAGAACTTTGATTTCTTATTGATTTATTTTTTTAAATGTAGCTGCAGGTTTTTGTTCTGTGGCCTCCAGTGTTTCATATTACTAATAATGGAGAAAGCAGCGTAGGCAAGTACAGGATGGAAATTTGGTGAATTAAGGGGAATAAAATTTCTGAAACTCTGCTCTTTGCATTATGTTACACTGGGACAGTTTATTTAAAATCACAGGCAAGTCTGGTCTCTCACTTGGAGCAGAGATTCAGTCTTTGTGCTAAATACTGTTTCATGTAATGGGAAAAGAAGGGAAATGGGCTTTTTGATGAAGGATGGACAAGGAGTTCTAATTACCTTTTCATACTTCTTCCTCTTAATTTGCCTTCTAATGACCTTTTACTGATATGAAGTAGAGGTAGTTGGCAGCTTGACAGAGAAAAGTTGAATCAGAAAACAGGAGTTTGTCCACACCTTCCCACCCAGCTTTGGGCAGGTACACGTACAGCAGTCTTGGTAAGGACAGAATTGAAAGGAAAAAAAGAGATCAATAAATAAGTATCCCTTTCCTACGATAGGCAGAATGGGCACTTGAACAGAATGGACATGGTTCAGTCAATCAGCTGTTCTACACAGTACTGAAACTCTACTTTCTCTTTCTTTGATGTTACAGGCTTTATTTTAAAACAAAAGTAAACTCCCAATTCGATTGCATACCTTAAATACGAGTACTCTGAACGAATTTTCACACAATAATTTGTGCACACGAGTTGATTCTCTCTGTAGATAAGGATAAACTCATATGTCTGTCAAATAATAAAAAAACTTTAGCTATGAATGAAAATGGTTTAAGATCAGTGACTCGGTTAATGTTTGTACCACAGTTTGAAGATGTAATGAATTACATAATACTTGGAGTCATGTTTATCTGGAAACTTAACTTAATTTTAGTGAGTAGTTAAGCAACAGCATTAATCTTTCACAGCCTTTAGTTTTGGAACTCTGTTTCAAGACTGCCCAATGTGTGTTACACCGTTTATTTATTTATAACATTATGGCATTTTTAACCAAATTCGTAGCTTTGTAATTTTAAATTTTCATACATAGAATCAATTACCCTGGCTTCTCTAAACAGGTCAGACCTATAAATACCAAAGAGTGAGTAAAGCTAAATCCGATACCTTCATTTTGCCTCTAATTTTACTTCTAAATGTAACTAAGAGTAGAACAGCAACAAATTCTTCGTGTCCGTTGAATCCCATGCTTTTGTTTCAAATTCAAGATGATTTGTGGTCAAATGTATACACGATTCATACACGCCCTAGAGAGCCCCTCGTAGAAGTCCTTGACAGGAGTCAATAGCTTCATGCTTGAATCTACATAAATATTTCAGTGGGATGATCTTAATCCAAGGGTACCTCACCTTGCTCTCTGCAGTACAGTAATATCCTGTAATCACACATGGCTCGTGCTTGTAACTAAAGAAATGCATGTCCTTATGTGTAAAGCACTTCACATTTGTTGCATATAATGAAGAGACAGTTCATGTCTTAACTTCCTTACTCTAATTTTTTTTTTTTAACATCCTCAGACTGTTCTGTTGCTGCATAACCAGCAGCTGGACAAAGATCACTGCACTGCATCAAACCAGTGAAGCCTTCAGCCTTTTCCAAGGGCTGCTACATCCCTCAGGCCACGCAGTCTGCCCCCTGCCTTGCCAGTATTGATGTATTGTGAATGTCTGTTTAATTCAGCTGCTCACAGAAGTCTCCATCTTGCCTCTTAACTAAACAGCCTGCACCAAGACTTGCTTTTTTTTTATCCTTATAAGAACATAAGAAATGCTCTACTGGATCAGAACTGTGGTCCATCCAGTCTAGGACAGTGTTCTTGACAGAGGCAGTAGAAGATGCTATTTAGGGAGAGCATGCTTGGCTAGCCTTGGAGCTTGAGACAGGCTGGAAGCAAAGCCAAGGGTGGCTGAAGGAACACCAAATGAAATATTCACCGTTGGTCTTCTGTGTCTGACTTCAAAGAATGCACACAAGTGTTGATACTTTGGGCAAGTTTGCTCAGCATCTAGAACCAGCCCTGCTTGCTTGGGGCAGCTCAGGCAAATCATTAGTAGAAATCAGTCTCCAAGAGAGTTTCTTGGCTCCTGGAAGTACTTTTTAGTTCTTTTGTCATGAATTATATGAATCTGTGTGAAATATTTAGATAGAGGAAACGCTGTCAACAGAAAGGTTAGCTACTGTTCTACAGAAGAATTTCACACTCTTCCCTAACTGGAGCCTAGTCTTTCACTCATGCAAATTCTCCACTTGTTCCCCATGAGTTTTAAATGCCGAGTTTTCTGTTTGACTAAAGAAAAGTAATGGAAAATTCAGAACTGAGACAAACTTTGTCACTTCAGATTCCTCATGAGAGATTTAACTCTGGAGAACCGAGCAACCTGTAGCACTTCTTCCTGCAAGTGAGGAGCATATGTGATCTAACTGTCATCTGGAATCCCCTACATTTAGGAACGTAACAGAGGTCCTGAAGAACATGCTATTTGATTGTAAACACCCAATAGTAATTCAGAATTGTGTGGTGTGATATAAAAAAATTACATCCTCACCAAAACCATGACTCTGGTAGATCTGTAATAGGAGCAAATATCAAAATTGCCTGAGGCTGTTTTACTTGAACCCTCACAATAGTGGTTAACGTAACAGATGACACGATCAGATTTTCTTAAGGCAAACATAGGGTTTGTGAACAGCAGCTGACAAGATAGACAGCAAATAGACTTCTTGATGTTATGGTGTACATTTTCTGCTGTAACTCAACCAGAAGAATAAACTGAAAGGAAGCCAAGCAAAAGAGTTCATTTTAATAAGTAAAAGTCCAAAGAAGCGGCTTTCAAGAATCTGGAATATTGTGTGTGAATGAAAACCTTTTCAGGAGGGGCCCTAACTCATAATGGAAATGTATCCTGTATTTCATTTTTTTAGACCAAGAAAGCATCTTTGAAGACAATGCAGGTAGATCTGGAAAACTGCCATTCCTCCTGTCTCACTGAGTTGGTGCTTTCCTACACTCTTTTCTTCTCTGTGAAAGAGCAGAGCTTGTCACAACATTTTTACTTTTCATTCTGTTTTCTATACCTTTGTTCACTCTTCTGCCATCTAGTCTGAGTTCATTCTCTTAGCTAGCACTTTTCTTCTGCCTTAGCAAATGCAGGAGCCTCCTGCTCCAGATGGCTTTCTCCTGAATTGTTCTTCTGGAAATAGAATGGGTGTTACTACTGTAACAACAGAGAAACCAGCAAAGCCTCCATCCCTATAGTTTCAGCATTTTCAGCCTTCAATTTGATCTTGAATTGTCAAATTCTCATTTATAACCTATGACTTAAGACTGGATCCTCTGTTGTCTAATGAAGTGTCAGTGAAAACTATTCCCTAAGGGCACCCATAGAACCTCTCCTGTGTGGATGCTTTGGTGCATAAGCAAGAGTCACCTCAAACTGAGACTCTTCTACAGGCAATACTTAACAGGGTCATTAGTGGCTTTTTTTCATGGACTGCATCCTTTGTTGAAAGTTGCCAGTAAGCTCCAAAATTATTGTGGGCGACATGAGGTGAAAAGTGATTAAATGGCCCTTTATTCTGAAAGAAGAACCTGGGAAGAAAAAAACATAAGAGGCTGCTTTCAATAACTTGCTGTTCCATTTATATTTTTCTCACTCTTGCTCTCATAACACTACTTCTAGGATGTGTTTAGGCTTTATTCCAACACATCAAAGATCTCTAGTTCCACCAACATCTTCGAAAAAAACTTCACTATGACCTGGGGCATTATCTGTCTTATTTGGGAGATGATGTTTTACATAATCAGCTCTCTTGTGTCCTGCATCTGCAGGAAATTCATTCCACTTTCCATCCTGGAATTTAATATTTATCTATTCCTCTATTACTTTGCCTGTTGAGCATTTTAGACCTATCTTGCAGTAACCTATTTAAAAAAAAAAACCAACAAAAACCCCCTTACACCACCCCAGACCCAAACAAAACCCACACTGCTGAGATCTTAGTATTTTGAGATCATGGTTTGTTTGGTTGCTTTAATTAAGTGATTTTAAAAGAGTTAAGTTACTGAATATGCTCTTAGCAGCTTAGACAGCATGAAAATATCAGCAGAGAAATACATGCTAAATTTTTGTGTACGGGATGGTGTTTTCACTCTACCCAAAAGGGCAGATCTCTCAGAAGGATAATACACCTTTATAATTTTTTTCGGCCCCCTCCCACCTCATTCTATTAAAAGAAATGGAAGGCTACTTCTGGTGGGTTTAATGAATTCTTTTTTAATCAAATTCTCCTCCCATCCTCCCTCAAGAAATTCCCCTGCAATTTGCCGTCACAGCATTGCAGAAATCTTTTTTAGATCTTGGTAGCTGATGGAAAGTTGTGCGAGCACAAAACCTGCTTTTGAGCAGATTCATCTAAATATACATATCCAAATAGAAGAAAAGCAGAAGTAGGTACCCTAGATCTTTAAAACTGACTTTCATTTTAAGTTGTTTCTTGAAGAAGGAGAACCTCAGGTATTTGATAGCATCTTTACAGAAATACTGATTTTTAAACACCAGAAAACATTTTTTCCTGCTTTATGTTAATTAACTGATTTTTAGCCTGATAATGTCTGTTAAAATGGAATTATACAGACTTAGAAATATCTTTTCTGACAGAAAGAGACAAGTCTAAGCATATCAGAGCCAATGGGAATGCATGCAGTTTAGGGATTTTGTTGTTGTTACAGATCATAATATTCTCATAATACAAGACAGCTTACGGAAATATGGCATAGTCTTATTTTGTCTGACATTGTAAAGAAAGATAGATTTAAAGGATTAGTCTTGGTAACTTAGCTCTTCCTTTGCAATGTATTGTGATATAATAGAAAATAATGCAGTGCATATCCTGAACATGAAAGAGAGCCTCTGGTCAGAATCTCGTTAGTGCCAGAAGTGATTTAAAGCTGGCGAACAGTCCCAGTTTTCTGTCCCAGAAATGACAACACACGATGTGACACTGCTTATTCTAACGCTACATAAGAGCATATAATGCACTTGATTAAGATATCGTTCAACATGACTAATTCCTCAAGATTCGTGTCTCTTCATTGTTAGAAATCTGAGCACCACAGAGGAAAGCAGGATTAGGTTTTGGATGGAAGCTGCTACTTTGACAGGAAATCAAACTATCTACTTTCTTTTTTCCCCCATGTTTGTTGAGAGGGATGGGCCAAGGAGGCAAAAGTGAACTGTTTCTCAAGTAAGATGAGCACCTAATTTACACATTCATTGGGCACAAAGCTGCACTCACTGTGCTAACAAATCACCATAATGAAGCATTTGCACACCCACACACATTTATACACGTGCTGTTGCTCAGCTTGCACCTGCAGTGATGGTGAATAGATGTGTAATTGCATGCATAAGTTGTTGAAAGCAGAGCTACTAGGCAAGGTCTATGTAGCTGTAGTAAGTGGCTGCTTGCTTTGTCCCCATTGCTGTGGTTGGCAACTTTTGGGAAGCTGTTTTACCACATAAATCCTGTTCTTCTATTATGCAACTCTCAAAGACTTTTCCAAGGAGCCTGTATCAGCTCTACAGATGTTGGTATCGAGTCATGAAAGCGTTGGGTAACTGTCTCTTGCAGAGGTAGAGTCTGCCAGCTCCTAAGTGACTCTGATATGCTCAGAGCAAGGACAATGCTTGAGGGGCGAAGTTCAAGCACGCTCAGCTCTCACAGCTAAAGGAAGTTTTGTATAAGAGGTCAAAAACTGGTATTGGAGACTACATGCTGAAATCTACAACATTTCTCCTAATGCAGTCCTGTATTCCTGGCTTGCAGCTTCCAAGTCATATCCTGTGGTCACTTGATATCTCAAACCAGTAAATTCCATCTTCACAGGGGCCACTAAAATGCTGAAGTCATACCAGTTCATTAACATCTGAGTCGTGTTCCAGACTTTAAAATCTATTATTGTGAAATTTTTAATCAGACCTTCTCAAAATCAGGTTTTTGTTCCCTCATCTCCCATGTAACAAACATCTGTGCACAAAACAAAATCATCGATAACTCAGATGTTGTGTATCCTCCAGAAATAACACTGAGGTTGCTTTGTACACATTTTGCCATTGCTACAAGCCTGACCAACCCAGTGCTCCTGCTCTCATCTTGTCATTTGGATGGCTTTCAGAAGGGAGGACTTCAAACAACTGTTCCAGAATAGCACGTCTGGAGTGCTTTTAAGTAGCAGCTCTATTTCATTGTTGTTCTACCCATAACACACTCTGCCTTCTGAGATATGAAGAAGGCTTCGCCTATTCCACTGCCATCTAAGTCTACTAAAGGTGACAGCCTTCTTATTTAGGATTATTTCTCATGACACATGGGTTAATTACAACTGTTTTCCACAGATGAGTGATCTTAAGAGAGGCCAACTTAGAGAACCAACTTTGCCCTAATATCCATTTATAAGAGCTTGCTTAAACTTCAGCTATATTTAGGGCTGAATTTCAGCAGATGAAAGTACTATTGGAAGAGCTGTTTCTCTAAACCAATTTAGAATGCAGAGCCAAGGATGAAGCCATTTGATCATTATAAGAGATGTGAACTTATCTTCTAGATTCAAGTGCATTTAGCTGTTGAATAGTCTTGCAGAATTGCTTGGGCAAATGTAGTCTGATAGTCCTTAAGAAAAATTACATAACCATCCTCATTTTCCAATTTCTCCCAACCCAAATTACATTTACAGCTGTAATACCTGTTCTGGTTCCAAAGTCTTATCCTGCATTCCCTGAAAAAGACTCCAGAAAACCCAACCAAAGTTTGGCCACTCAAAAAAAAGAGAAAAGCCAGGCCATTATTTGTGTAAGTAACAAAGTTATTGCTAATGGTTTTATGCAGAAAGAGGTCAAATATTCAGATCACAAACAGCATTGAAAAAGTATATAATCGCCCTCATAGAACACCCAGGTTTTGAAGAGGCCCAAATAACCCATCCTCATCACATGACTAAGCCGTGATGGGAGGCACTGGAAGGACAATTTCACTGCAGTTGCCTGTGGAATTCTTGTTCTGTAAACAACAGAATCTCAGTTCTTCTGGGAATACTGCAGTTACTTCAAGAAAAAATATAGTTTGCAATTTGTTAGTTCATGCTACACACTTTGTTTACTGTACAATAAGAGAGTTGATGAAATGGCTTGGGAACTGAAGCAGAATTTTTCAGCTATTCATAATTTTGTAGCTGATTTAACCATTCACCTAGAACTGTGATGCAGAGCAAGTAATTGCACGTGTTAATGGCAATTACAATAACTAACAGGCATAATTAAGTGGTTTGCATATGCACTCATGGGATTTTTGTGCATACAAATGATTTGTATATTTCAGCATCTGATTTTACAAATTTTCTTCATTGTATGTAAAAGAATTCTCTTTTATATGTTACTGCCATGCCTATTTCATTTTGCACAATGTATTATACCAAGCCTTCAAAGCATTTAAGTACACAATTACTACTGAAATATATTTGAATCAAACAATTGTTAATTGACTGATTGCTTAACCAGACTGGATGAATAATGCTTTTTTAAATCAAAGACTGATTCTTATGTGTTTTTCTAGTTCTCTGGTAGATCAAGGACTGTCTTATTTACTAGAAATGCATAAATTTTAGAAACATGGGTTTGTAACTGAACTTTGAAAAATTCCTTTATGCGACTGTGGGACCTTTCTTGAGAATTTACCCATGGAAGAACCTTCTTACTAAAGAGTTGATAGCACAGAGGTCAGAATTTGCCAGAATGCTTTTCTTCCTTTGGTTTTGTTTCATGACTTCAATGTTTCTTTTATTTAACTTTTTTCTTACTAAATGATTATCCCATTCCTGCTTGTGAAGTACTGTGTTCAGTTTCTCAACAGTTGCTTTAGTTAACCTTGTCACAACAGTTTTACATGTGGCAAACAGACTGGTTCTGAATTGATAAAGATGGGTTATTGTGCATTGATTAAGCTGCACACCTCTAGGGCATTATCATCTCCTCAGAAGCAGAAGAGGACAAAGTCTTCTCATTCGCATTTATAAAGGGTCAAATTGAAGTTCTCAGAGGCAAGGAACCAAGTGGTCCTGTTAGTCTGGGAACACACTCAAATGGTTCAATCTATTCTTATTTGGTTAATTTCTCCTAAAAGTTACAATAGTCTCTCCCATTTAACAAAATTAGGGAACATCTGTACAAAGCAAGGTTTGAATAACCAAGCATGTGTTTTTACAAGCATGCAAATAAACTTAGTTGAGAGTTGCACTCAGTCATAGAGTGAACTGACATAAGGTATTGGACTAGAACTGAGCAATGCCACTCGTATCTGGCTGCTGAACTCATACAATACACATTTTGAACAGCGCGAGGAAAGTCAATAATAGTGCCAGGAAAACTGTAATAGAATCAAAGGGAATATGGCTCCACTTCCCCAGATGACCTGCAATAATTTCAGGTTGCATTTTCTTTAACTGATGCTGACTTGAAACATGAACAATTTCTGTCCTTCTCAAAAACATACAGAAATAGCAAAAAATGAGAGAGTTTGAATTTCACGCACAGCTGTAGCTCTAAGGCATTGAAGCTATTAGATCACTTTTAGTTCTACCTATTATATGAGCTGTTTTAGAAGAGAGAAAAACCTACTCAAATATATTTAAAGTTAAAAGCCAAACATAAAATAACAGCATTCTGAATGTATGCCAGTGTCTGCATCAATGACGTTCAGGAGCCAACTGCATTCTGAAACAACCACACAGAGCCTGAATTCACATGCTGAACCATTACAGCAAACACTGCCAGATTTAATGTATGCAGTTGTTTAAACTCCTTTGAAATACTGAAAGATGGCAATCACACAGCCTGGCCACAGTGCTTCGTTTGGTCGTTAGTTCACACCGTTTTTCCCAGTCACATTGGTCTGGTGCAAAGGGAGGCTTTATACTCGAATGGGGGGAATCATCTGGTTGGAAAAGACCATTGAGATAATTGAGTCCAATTGTCCCTGTCCAGTACTAAACCATGTCCCTAAGAAGCTCATCCACCTGTATTTTAAACTCTTCCAGGGATGGTGACTCCACCACCTCCCTGACAGCCTCTGCCAGTGCCCAAGAACCCTTTCAGTGAAGAAATTTTTCCTCGTATCCAGTCTGAACCTGCCCTGGTGCAACTTTAGGCCATTTCCTCTCATCCCATCGCCTGTGACTTGAGAAAAGAGACCAACACCCACCTCACCACAACCTCCTTTCAGGGAGCTGTAGACAGCGATGAGTTCTCCTCTCAGCCTCCTCTTCTCCAGGCTGAACAACCCCAGTTCCCTCAGCTGGTCCTTGTAAGACTTGTGGTTGTCTTCGGTGGAATTGTGTTAATTAACTCAAGCTGAGGAACTGGTGTGTTCTCTTTTCTTATCTTTCACTTTCTCCCACATACACCCCCATTAACTTGAAAATGTTCAAACTGCTTCTACTGGGCAGGGGAGGAGAAGAGAAGCAAGGTAGCTTCTTCTCAGAGTTAGTTTCCCTGTTTTCCATTTTAATTGAGATGCTAGGCCTGTGTAACCTCACATTTAGGAAAGCAATCTTGAATTGCTGATGAGGAACTAACCTGGAAAAATCATGTGAATATGTATAGTGAAACAAACTGAAGGAAGTGCATAAAAACCTCTGGTTTATTACCTTTGCAGAGGACCATTAATTCTTAGAATGCTGTCATGAGTATTGCATCCACATCTGAGTATGATGCATTGCAATGCCTGCTGCACTTTCTGTGGAGGTCTGGGGTAACAGGACAACCTCCTGCAAATGATACTTGTTAGAACAAGGTCCTGAGCAGTGGAAAATACCCACATCAAATAACAAATTTATCTAGCTGCTTGTTTTCTTCCCATATACTAGAGGCAAACATTTACCTAATGAACAGGTAGAGACACAGCCTGTTTTTTTCCCTGAAATCTCTAACAGTATCCAGTTGTGCACATTTTTCTGACATTTGTGCTTCCATTTATTTCACATAGTGCTTAGTGCTTTGCCATGTTTTGAACACAGTGTATAACAGGAATATGGAACTCAGTCTTTGGAAATCACTCCTGCACAGAGTCCACTGAAACTCTATTATAAGATGTTCTTAGAAATAACCTCTGCATATTAACATTCTGCTAAAAGGACTGCTTGTGATCCAATATGCTATTTAATTTTTTCTTACACTTTCATAATCTGTGGGTATATGGGTTGTATATATAAAATATACATAATATAACTAAACTGACTACTATTTTTAGCCAAAGGTATTTTTGCTTCAAGAAGCTCCCATAGCATTCTGATTGGCCTTTTCCTCTGAGCTGTTGCAACCTCTGGGTTGAGTTAGGGCAGTAATGATGTCTTCCTGAAATACTTCAAGTCACACATTTGTGACACAAAAATGGACTCTAGTGAAGATCCAAAAAATCCATCTCTTTAAATTTAATCTTTCATTACTGCTATGCAAGTGAGAAGAGAAAGATATTTTTGCCTGTTTTCTGCATCATGTGATTTTAGACACAAAGACCTTCATTCTGTAGATGTATTAGAAAGATACTAAAACAGATTTCTTGTTAAAAACTACCATTCACTGTATTTTTCTAATACAAGAACATCTGTGTTTTCATGAACAGAAGTCACGTGTTGCTAAAGTAAAGGCTGAAAAGATCTTGTCATTTCCATTGAAGAAAACACTTGAACCTCCATCTACTTCACAGAATCTCTACATGTACTCCTGGTCGTTTTAATGGTTCTCTCTAGTAAATCTGAGGGCTAGAAGATCAGTTGTCATGGGAACTGGCAACAGATGACTCAAGAAAACAAAATTAAATGTTGGCTTGATGTCAACAGCTAATCTAGTGCCCTGCCAGCTGAAATCACAGTTAACATGAACCATGCCTAACAAGCTGCGATTTGAACAGAGTTGCAGCCAAAGATAAAGTTTCTCACCCCATGAATTGGAGAACAATTTAAAAATTGAAACTAAAGAGGGGACCCGACAATTTTGGGAACAGTGAAACTTGTAAAAACATTGTTAATAATTGTTAAGTTAGAGCCTTAAGAGCTATAAATCAGAGATTTTTCTTTAACATCAAATTCATGATATCAAATTAATTATCATTTCTAGATCTGTCTTAGTGTTTTCAGAATCCATAGGATTGATTTGTTCTGGGACACAGTCCAAAAATTGTTTCAAATTGTGGTTTTAGTGCATCTGTTATCTAGAAAATCCAATTCTTATGCTATAAGCTATTTAGCAAAGGAACATCTTTAAGTGCATCATCTTTAGACTTGGCATTTAAATAAATACTCTTGTTTCCTAAAGAGTCATATCCAGCCTCTTTTGTTCATCAGTAGACTTGAAGACCTAAAGGGCAGCATTAAGGACTGTGATTCAGAAAATATGTAAAAAATTGTGGTTTATATACCATGATGGAAAATGCAGTGGCAGTTAAGAACAATCTGCTAATACTTGGCTCCTCCTAGTGACTGTTAAATTAGCCCATATGGAGTGCAATAGAAAATAGTACAGGCTTGAAATAACATGAGTGTGTTTAGAGCTTGTTTACATAAACAAGGATTATGAAAATCCATGCAGTCAAACTTCTGAAAGTACAGTGGACTAATTAACTATTAAAAACTACGTGGACACTCATGTTGAGAATTAAAGTGAGCTCAATTTAATTTAGCTTTATTGTTTTCCAAAGTAAATGAACCGAAATTGAATTAAGATTACTTTAATTCTAAGAGAGAGTATTCATACAGATTTAGTGTGGTTTAATTAAGCTACTCCGAGCACACACAGTTAGATAACTGGGATGAAATTTTTCAAGTATTTTTCAAGTAAAAAAGCCCTTAGATTCACAAAAAGGACAACTTTTACACTGAAATGTCTTTGTGTACGTTACTGTATCTCTCTGGTTGCTTAAGTAAATGCACAGTGATTGGTTTTTCTCTTTGTTTTGGGATTTCCCATATACATTCTTGCCATGGTCTCTCTAGTGATACTGCATATTCCAGGCGACAGCAGTGGGAATGTTTTCTAACCTTACTGCAGTTTTAGGTTTTTGGACTATGTACTGGAATTGTTGACCAGCACAACGCAATAATCTATACCAGGGCTTTGAAGCTGTATAGGAGTTTTAGACTATCAGCATAGCTTTGTTGTCACTGGTGGATTGCCAGAGTCTTGTTCAGAACCTATGACGAATTGTTCTCTAAAAATTAAAGCATTGGGTTGATAGATAATAAATCCAGCAGGATTGCATTTGCCTTTTACATGTATAAAATACAAAGAGGCCTTCTCGGTCAGCATTTCACTTGCATCTAGATCGATTTAAGGTCAGAAATAGATCAACCCTAATCTTCCTAATGCATCTCCATTTTTCAAGTCCCCACTCAAAGGAAGTTCAAGTCAGTCAAAGCTACAAAAAAAGGATCTCTATGTTTGTGAAAGACTACATTCATCTGTTTAGAGAGTGAAAATGTATGTCTGCCGCAGTCTGCATACGTGAATTTTGTTACCTGTGACAACTTTCTTCTCTGGAAGATGAAGTTGAGGAGTAGACAAGAAGTAGAAAGAGATAAAAACTTTTGTAGTAGCAGTGCAGTGCCCTGGTTAGTGAGCGCATCTGAGACAGCGCGGACATGCTGTAGGCTGCTGCTAAAAAGTTAATTTGTGGCTGGCCTATCATGAACCAAAAAAGGGAATTGTGCTACAATATCATGTCTACTGAGATTGTGCAATTTGTGATCTTTGTTCAAGACTGTGCCTGAAGGCACGATTTAGCCCATATTTTGCACACAGGCAATTGAAAGAAAAAATAGATGCAAGTGCAGTGCACAATTCATCTGGCTTTTCTTCCACCACACATACAGGTAACTGCATTGTGCAGTTCTAGGTAAATACTGTTACAGGCTGTGTCTTGCACATATTTGAGTTATATTCCACATAGAATGTTCAATAAAGAGCAGAGTTAATAAGGTTTTAATAAAATCCTCTCTATAATGATTGCTTATTTCCAGCAAGTGTTTTATTAATTCAAAATCGCTCTATATTTTTGATGGGAGTTTTGACTTTTTAATAAATCAAGAGTCCTTTTTTGTGTGTAGTCCTGAGCTGCCCTTGGTGCTGAATATTGGAGTGGTCTTCTCTGGTATGGATTAATATATCACTCATACTCCCAATGCTAGAGATAGATATATTGTTGTGAGGATATATATCATGTTGGCATATCTCACTCTTATTAGCCGATTAATGAAGAGCCAGTTTCAAATTCTTATAGCAATTTTTGAGGGAGGCTGATGAACAGAGGCCCAAACCAGTAGGTCATGAAAGCATTTTTAGACAAAATTCAACAAATCATGACATGCTGATTTGGATCTCTGTATATGCATAAAAATATCAGCCAGTTTTAGTCCTTAGAACAATGAAAATACAGTTAAAAGGCTGTGACCTGTGCAACTTACAGTATGCTTATATTCAGTTGTTTAATGATGTATCCTGTATATCCATGTTTTTAGAACAGACTGCAAAAACCCCACATACTTTTACACAATGTGCAAATTACTTTCTCATTGATTATTCTCTTGAAAGAGCATCACAATTTCAAATGAAAAAAACAATAGAGATTGTGAAGTAGGGGTTATCTAATGTGAGAAGAGATAGGATAACGTGTTAGAGGGAATTACCATTCAGTGTTACTGCTTTTTGACATTGCTCTTTTCACTTTCTTTAATGTTGGCTGATGAAAAAATGGTCATCTGTGTTTCAAGAGATATGCTCTGTGGTGATGAATGTTAGAAGTTACAAGGATCTTATTTTAACAGGTGAGAGAAGAAATACATATTGTGTGCGATATTAGGTAATGTCTTTAAAGCTTCCCTCAGAGATTTATTTGGTGCTCCAATTAGCAAGTTCTATTGCAAATACAAAAATTCATCTCAAGAATCAACAGTTACTCCAATTCTGCATGTTGTATTTTTTTTTGTACTGAGCTAAAATGAACCTGACTTAGAAAAATTCATTTGCAGTCTAGAATAGTGGATAATTTATAGGAGTCTACTTTTCCAACTTTGATCAAGTGGAGTTTTCTATTGTGCTTTAGTGTTTCTGCCTGAAAGTCTAAAGCATTCTTTTGGGATATCTGTAAAAATATGGGTAAATAATTGATGGTTGTGGACATGGATATTTGTCAGGGTTGCATAAACAGATCATAGGATCATAGGGTGATTCAAGTTGAAAAGGATCACAGAAGATGATCTAGTCCAATACAAAGTTTCTTTGCAAGGAAGAATTTCTATTTTCTCAGAGGATGCTATGGTCGGAAAATAAACTGAATTATGAAGGTAGATCTTGTGATTGCAAAAACAAGTGTATAGCATGATTACATTTCTTGTTTCTGTCAAATACCTTAAGATGAGCTCTTATTCCTGTGGAAATCAGTGCCAATGAAATAAATAAAATGTTAGGTCTTTCAGTTCTTTTGCAGTAGTACTTATGTATAATCAAATTATCCAGCTTTCCTTCATAGAGTAATGCTCACCACAATCATCAACAGAAATATGTATGGTTTAGTGATGTGGGTCAGTAATATAGGCAGAATCTGCCCTGTGTATTAATTGCACCCTGCTCCTCACAGCAAAACATTTCTTCCTGAGATCTCATCTCAATCTCCCCTCTTTCAGCTGAAAACCATTACCCTTCATTGTATCCCTTCACTTCCTGATTAAGAGCCCCTCCCCAGCTTTCCCACCCACTATGTTCATTTACAGGGTTGTAATGACCATTGACAGAAAGCCCTTGAGCTCTGACGCTGGTGCAGTTGGAATACTGCATTTATCATTCTTCACCTAAGCTGTTGTGACCAGACTGAATGATTTTAATAACAGCTCAGCATTACACTGAGTGGCTTCTGTTTCAAAAACTGTGAAATGGATCTACCAGTGGTTTACTGTAGAAATAATAATTTCAGACCTGAGTAGAGCAGATGTGGTGCTACATATTCCCCATTAGCTAATTTATGACTCTAGATCTGTGACTGCTGGAAATAGGCAGCAGCTGTCTATTCCTGACCTCTCAATATAAGGTACCTGATTTTCTCTTCCCTCTTACACTCAAAGAGTAACAAAGACAGTGGCTGTACACAATCACATCTACAAGATATAAATACAAGCAGAAAACATATTTAAATTCTCGGCCTTTTACCACTTTGCATTTTCCCTCTTACAGTAATTTATGGGTTGGACAGGATTTTATACAATTCAGTTGCATAACAACCTTTCAGTGAACCATTAAATTGCTTACACATACAACAAATTTTTATGACAGATGATAAAAATAAAAAATGACAAAAAGCCTTATTAAGAAAACAAAAGGAACTTACTTATTGTCACATCTGAAAAACAAAAGTATCCTATTTAAGGTTGATCAGGAGACACAGTGATAGTGGTATACGAATTTTGCAGCTTTTGGACATGCTTTTTAGGATATTTTAAGCATGCTTCCAGGAATATATTAAAAAAATCTGGTCGTCTTCTATTAACTGTAACATTAATTCCAAATCAGAAAAGGTTACAAATGTTAATTATTGAAGTTGTAATAAAGTACTCCAAGCATGTTAAGTGTATTCAGGTGAGGAAGGCTTTAAATGAGGGATTTCTCCAGGTTCATGACAACAGGAGAAAACAGTCTCTTGAAACCTAATCTCAAATTTTCTGGTTTACAGAGTAGTTTCTTCCAATTTTTATGAATATGACTCTTCTATAGGTATTTATTAAATCTGATAGAAGTCTCAAAATTGAGGCCAAACATAATTCATCTTTAAGAAATCCCGAGTAAGTTATAGTCCTAATTTCACCTATTTAAGCCCTATTGAAGAGGGATTCCTCAAATGCCAGTTTTTCTTCAGTGTGTGTTTCATAGCATCTAGTGATTCTATTTGAAGAGTTCTAAAATTAGCACTCAGCATTCTGATACACAGACGAATGTTCACGTGATCATTTTTTTCTTGGAAAACAGGAATAAGAAGCAAAACACCTTGTATTTTCAAGAGGTAACCTAGCCAATTTGCCCACACACGCCCCTTCCTCAATGACTAAACAAGCTTTTCAGTATCCACACACAGCTTTGTACGCCAGGTTTGTGCTGAATCAATTGCTCAAGTCATTACCTGGTAATTTTGACAATTTTATCTCTTTTTATCGAAACACTGATAAACAAACTGCAAAATTAAACAATGGAAGATGAGCTGTTGCCCAGCTTTAATGTAAGGGGTCACTAGAAAAGAACAAATTTTAGCTCTAATTAAAGGAAGATCTATGATCTCATAAATAAATGAATGTCTTCTAACACAGAAATACACAGAAATGAAACACAGAATGTTATATCCAACACTACTACCACATGCACACAATTTTATATGAAATATTAAGGATGCTTTAGAAACTTCACATACTTGAGGTATTTTTGGTAATAAAAGTTTAACAAAACTTAGTTTTCCAAAACATGAAGAACACCAAAGTGCATGAAGGGAGTTCAGATTATTAAAGAGATATTTCAAAAAGGCATAGATTCACTACAGAGATTATTTATTCCTGCAGTGTGAGTTGCTGGAGGTGCTTTATATAGGGGAGTGTAAAAATGAGAGTTCTGAGTCTCATGCAAAAATGCAAGATTAAGGTTTGGGTCCTGTTAAGGAAGAAAAAGTGTGGTTTATTTACAGCAATGGAGAATCTGAATCTGAAGTTAAGCCATTCCAAGCTTTTGGTGAATTTTTCCCCTTCAGTAAGAGAGCAAAACGTCAGCTTTCTGTATATGTTCTTTCATTTGTTAGCTTAGTCCTGTATCCAAAGTTTTGAGTCGCCCTGGTCGCTGCAGTCAGCCCCAGCGTTACCTGTGTGGCCGTGACGCAGCTCCTCCGTGGATTAACAACCACTTCTGTTGGCCTAAAGAGGAATGACTCACAGGAACTTCTAAACCAGAAAAGATCTGTTTTATTTGTCAGCTTTTGCCAGATTTTTAAACTTGTGTGCCTAAATTTCAAGTATTTAGAAGCTTAGTAAATGTGGTTTTAAAACTCAAGGAAGTGTGTTTGCACATAAGGCATCTCCCTGACAGATGAATCCTATGAACCTTGTTACGACTACGTACTTAAATTTAAGCATATGTTTGGGAACTTTGCTGGGTCAGAGTCTTGAATTTTTAGTAGAGATTTTGCTTAATACTTCTTAATTATACCTGAAAGTTAGGCCTTTGTCATAGCTTTTTCCAGAAGTTCAGTAAGCAGAATGGGTGAATTCTGGGCACAGAATGGTGAGACAGTCATTGTCCCTTTTTTAAATTAACTAAGGACTTAAATACAAGTTTTAGATATGAAAAGTTTGCCCTTTCCCTTGTTCAGCTATTGTCTTACACTTTTCCCTACTTTACCCAGCTGCCCAGTATTCTGATCAGAGCCTTAGTTACCTGCACCATTTTAGCATTCCTCAATATAGGAATCACTCAGAAAATGCCAGTCTTGCCAGCAACAAGGCAAAGAGACTTACAAGATGACTCAATATTCTTTCTCTTACAATACAACACAGAAAGATGATTAAACTTTGCAGCACATGCCTGACAAATTTTAATAGGAAAAACTTACTGAATAACAATTGGATTAATGGCCAGATACTGATTGATGTTTCAGGATAATGCTCACTAGCAAACTTCTAAATACTGTCATTGCATTTAATTCTCTAAGATATTTAATCTCTTGTCACATTACAGATGTAAGTACATAAAAAATATCAGCAAATCCAGAATTTTTGACCTAAGTTATGTAATTGACATCATTAATTAAAATATTTCCAATTATATTAATAGTCATTGAAACAGTACTTGGTTTGAATTGTTCCTTAAAGTATCCCCCAGAGAATAAGTAACAGGCTGTCCATTGAAGTCTTGTTTATGACCTGAAGTCTATACCTGTTTTACATATGTTCATTGAATTAAAATAGATCAATCACATTATTGATGTGATTAGAGTACTTTTAAGAACAAGCCATTTGCATGAGTTGCAATGAATCATTCAGTCACTGACTACTCTGGAAAATAAATTTGTGTGGTTGTGGAAGATACGAAGACTTAGTAAGAGAAAAAACTGTCAATATATATTTCACAGGGAACATCCCCTCCCCCCCATCATTTAGTTTAAATTCATAAGAGTTTAAAAAAAAATTATTTAGATTTTTCCCCTGGATTTTGGAAGTTAAGTAGCCATTTTAAGAGCAGGAGTTATGCTTAGTGCTCCAAAGCAGAATTGTGTTCCAGAATACTTGCAAGAATTGCATGACCTAATATCTACAGAAGCAGACAGTGCTTGGTTTATTTAAAAAATATTTTCCTGTAGAACTGAAAAATTATAACTTTTGAACATGGGCATGATGTCCAACATTTCAATCTACTAAGAGATGTCAAATTCTACTGCTTGACAGTAGGGACAAGATATTTCTGAGCGTTCAACAAAGAGCTGAAGCAGCTGCAGAATGAGATTTCAACAAAGAACTGTGAATAGTGATTATATTTGAAAGTCTATAACAATTCCTGTGCCTGTGTTTTTGGCCAGTTCTGTACAGACACCTTGCAAGCAAAGATCTTCCCAAACAAGAGCTGTTTTTCACTTTGATCTTGTTTTCTGCGTTGTTACCACAGAATACTTTAACAGAACAGTCCTTGTGGTTTTAAGTCTGCTTTTGCCTTCGTGCAAGAAAATACTGTTTTTAAATTTAGATGGTAATAATATGTTCTCAGTGACAAAATAACATACAAACCCATCCTGGGATGTGGCTTGCTTGAAGCAGGGAGCAGTGCAACTGTTCACTGAGAGTCCTCTCTTGCTTCTTTTAAATCTGGAGCATCTGCCTTTCCAAAACACTTCAGTGTTCAGTCTCTCTAATGACTCCATTTAGAGGATTGCAGGAAGGAAAGACTCTTTTCCTGCATTCTGTGAAGTATGGTTAAGACTTGGTGGAGAATAATATGGAATTTGAATATTCTAGAAAAAAATAGTAAGGGAAAAGCCGGAACAGGCTTTTGCTACTGTAATTTAAGCTGGAATTTTTTTGAACAGTGCCAAAGCCCTTTGCTGACAGTGCTATAAGACAAAATTGCCTTGGGAGAAAGGAATCACAGGTCTGATGTGGTAGCTGACCAAAAGTTGCAGTGGGGTTAGAGGCACTTTAATGACCAAAACATCTCCAGTGTGTTTGTTTCTGGTGTTAAACAAAGTCTAGAGGTCTCCTCCAGCATTTCCAATGAAAAATCCATATTGGTTAGAGAATGACTTACAGCTTCTTCTACAGGGGAGGAAAAGAGAGGCTTTTGCAACAGAGAGAAGTTGATTTACAGGTTCTTATCTGGTTCTTCATTTAGAAAGCTGAGCCCAGGTCTGAGCCTTACGTGAGTTCTCACAGTGCACTATTGATGATCCAGGCGCCTGCCAGGGAAGACGTGATTTTCATGGTTAAAATTGGAAATGCATTCATCTGCTTTACATAATATAAACAGACCTGGATAAAGCCCAAAGGGTCCATCCTTGTATTCCTATGCAACTTGAAAAGAAAAAAGTGAAGGAGTTTCAAGGGAGAACAGTAACAGAGGGTGGAAGGAAATAAGCATCTTCTTCCTCGGATTGATCTGCTGCATTCCGTGGGCTCCGAGCAACAGCAGCACTGGGAGGTGAGTGGAAAGGAACGGAGGGAATGAATAGGAAAACGGATAAATACTTACTTCCTGCTACTGATGCCTTATTTTGTTAAAGTGATCGATCATATTTACTTGGAGTTTTAACTGAGGTGAGTGGATATTTTGTACCCTAAATCTTTGGGCATGTTTTTAATATTTCTGAGATGCTACATTGAGGGGGTGCAGCTAGCTTTTGTCAGTGAAGAATTAAGGCTCCTGAGACATTTTGCTTGTGATACAGAATGTGCTATTTCTGTGATCATTAGGAATATAGAAAAAAATCCATTATCTATGTGTTAGTTGAAAAAGTAGGCTTTTTCTTTCATATTTTATGCTCCAAAATCCATACATTGAATAACCAAGAGTGTATTCCTCCAAAATTAGGAATCAATGATGATGCTGGCAGATTAATTGCATAACTGTCCATTACACATGCTTCATTTCAATATTGATATATACACTTTTTGATAGGGAGAGGGATTTATGTCTACAATTATGTTACAGAGAAGCTGGGGGGGTGGGCAGGGAACAGTGAATTTATCCCACTGCAAGTGTCACAGTGCTTTTTAGTTTAGATGTGTATTGAATAGCTGGTCTCTTATCTCCTGGCACTGGTGAGAAAAAGAGTTTGTCTAAAAAATCTAGCAGTGTAGGGAAGTTTATTTCTATGAAACATTTAAATCTGGTCAGGTAATCTAATAGTTGTCTAGTATGGATTTTGCTGTATGGTGTGAAGATGCAGAATGTTTTTATGCTACCTAGTACTTAAGACATTGATTATATTCATTTTCAACTTACAATTCAAAAAAATAATTGAAAAGAAATGTATTATTTTGTAAAATATGAACTTTTCCAATAATAATATATAAAACAACATAATGAAGCATTCAGAAGGAGAATTTTTAAATATAAATTTGGATGTGAATTATGATTAAAGTAAAGTGCCTGGTGAAATTAAATGCACATACTTAAAAAAAAGTCATCAGTTCTCTTCCTCTCTCACTCTACCTACACATTATTTGTATGGTATGTGAAAAGCTGTTCTGTGGCTTCCACACAAAAGTGAAGCAAAAAGAAAGCCAAAGATGTTTTAGTTAAATAATAATTATTCTTCAGGATCCGTTTAAAGCATAAAACAAAATGTTCTCCAGATACTGAGAAAACATCACATACGTGGTTTCAGATAATTGCATGTTATGTACCGGAAAGCCACTCCATTAATAGCACATTATTCAGATTTTAAATGCAAGCACTAAAGACTTAAGAAATGCCAGAATTAGGGTTGCCTGTGCAACCTTTGTTTGGCTCCTTGTGCGTATGCATCACGATGCAGCCTGTATGGGCGTGATCACACGTGTTTTTCTCCAGTAATCTAAGAAGGCAGAAGTTTTTTGTAGCGTCTGTCACTACAGTACTGGCTCCACAAAAGCCCTAAGTTGTGGAGGGCTGGTGTGTCCACCTTACAGAGCTGAGAATTGTTGAGAGCAGAGCACCAAAGAGAGGTAAAAATAATAATTTTGACTGCCTCACTTGAGATGTGTGTACTGTGATTTTTCAGAACCATTAGGTAAGGCAGTATTTTCCATGATTAGAGAATAATGCCTACTAAATTCTGCGTGGATTCTTACCTGCATGGAGATTTGCGTGTCGGCCCTCGTTTCAAGATCAGCACCCTGTTTTGGCTCCAGATCTTTCACTCTATTGTATTTCTAATCCTTACAGTTCCTCATTCCTAGGCACAGTTTTTCTTCTCTTAAATCTGAGCCTGGGAGAGAGTTTCAGGACGTGTATTTTGAAGGCTAAGCCAATGAAGAAGTTGTTCTGCCTTCAGCTATTTGTTTCCATTCCCACTTGTAGTTCAGCATCCTGCTTGTCCTTCATTTTTGCCCACTGAATGGTTTCTGAGGAATGCTGTCAAGTCTAGCACTGAAATAACCCAAGTGAAGAGCACCATTTAGAAAAGAAGTTAAATCGTACACATTAAAGAGTTAAGGAGACTTTCAGAGTTTCTTAGGGGCAACATATTACATTTTAAGTAAACCTAGGTAAAATATTTTAATCTCCCTTTAAATGAACAGTGTGGTTTCTGCCATTGGATTTGTGGTGTTAGTCAATGACTCAATCCAGAAAGCATAATTCATAGCAGCACCAGTCCTCATACCTGTAATACTCTATAGTGGCTGTGCTGTAAGCTTTAAATGTTACACACCGGAGCGTGCTGTGAATGCTGAATTGTTATTTATATTAGGAGTTGATCAATTATTCTTGATTAATTCATGGACTTCAGATCTGTGGAAATATATTGTCCACTTGTTTCTGATGGCAATCTGGCACTATTTTGCAATTATAAAGCAACCCTCAGTTAACAGAATGTGATTTATGTAGTTTTTGGAGGGTTGAAAAGGAGTTAATTTATAATGGACCCTATGTGGGTATTGTCATGGTATTACATCAGCAGGGTCTTGTCATGGTGACAACTGCCCGGTACAACTTCAGGATTATGTGAGTGGAACGCTTTTCCTCACTCTCCTGGTGGGGTTAGAGGTGAACACGTCTCAACTGAGAGTGGGTAAAAGATTTCCAGTTTTGCATTAGCATTATTCTGTTCTGTGGATTTTGACCTGAACACTTGACAGGCTCTTGAGGTAAAGAGAGAATGCAGAGGATAAAGCTGTTTGGAGGAAGAAATCTCCTAACCCGGGGAAACAGAAATGTTTTTCTTAATGAATGGATATCATCTGAAATCTGATGAAGCACATGAGGTATGAAGATCCCAAAGGCCCCTGTGGTGAACCCAGTTAGATTGCTGCTTGATTTATAGCAGTCGCTTTGCCTTGTTATTGCAGTTTGCTTTTTTCCATTTCTGATCTCCAAAAGCGATGATTGTGAGAGGTAACTCTGCAATGGTGTAACATTTTCCATCCTTTTTTGCACCTCAGAATAAAGACTCACTTTTCACTGAGCGAGCTGGTAAGGAACCTAATAGTGAAAATGCTTTAACTGAGTGAGGTGAATGACTGATCTCATTTAGACAGCAGTTCCTATTGTGACCTGGGAAAATATTCTCATTGTTTCCAAGAACTGAAAAAAAGGTTTTATTTTAAAATTAAAAAAATTGAAAAATATGGAATTTTTCATGGTGCAATAAATCCTGTTACTGTTTCTCATGTTTATGAAAGTAATTTCATTTGCTGTATATTTTTTACTTATTTTTTACTGGAGAGTCCTGTGGCAGATCCTCACTTGATATCAATAATAGATCAACGGATTTTGTAAGAGCTGTAACAGCTTCTAACACTGATTGCGAATCTGCCCTTGGAAAATTATTTTTGAAAGTGCTTAGTTCTCTGTGGTAGGAAAAAAATTTGTGGTTCAAATATTGGACTAAGGAAAGGATCTATTCTATATCCAGTTCTTCAAAACTTTGGAAAAATCATCTGTGCCTCAGTCTGCCTTGTAAAGTTTGACTAATACTTTTTTTTTTTAGTATTTAAATTGCAATCTCTTCAGTTTCCCTTATTTATCAATTATTTTCTTGGGGTTTTTTTACAGCTTGTATCTTGGGATTGTTATATGGCTCCAAAAATCACCTGCCCCACAATCGTAGAACAATAATTTTTGAATTCTGAGAGGAAAGTATAAAAAAACCCCTCCTCCTTATTTGGCATGATGGTAGAACCAATCACTGTAGATAAAACTGAGCTGTTTACAGTTAGGGGCTGGTTTGCTGTGAGTGGTGATCACACAATAATCATGTTATGACAGAGCTCTGAACCAAGAATGAAGATGTCAGAGCTACCTAGCAGGAAATGTAATTTTAATCTTAAGATAAAAGCAGATCAAATATACCCAAGTGGCTTATTGCCAGAGATGCTAATTAGAAAAAACTGTATTATGTGCACAGCCATTTGTTCCAAATGGCTCTTCAGGGACCAGGTTAAGGAGGCGTTTCTCCTGAGTGATTTGTTCTTGTTTAGAGAGGTTCTTAATGTTTGCATAACCATTTCAGTGAAAAAATGCTTCAAGTGAATAAAATAGACCTAAATGTGACTCTGGAAATCATGGTTTTCAAAAAAAAAAACTTGTAACACTCCAGGAGCTGAAATTATAAGGAAAAGCTGTAAATTACAGACAATATCAATAGTAGAAGATTTCAACTCCCCTCGCACAGTCTGGATCACTGCCTGCTGGACAAGACATAGGGATAAATAATTTGGGAACAGTAAATGACTGCTTCATTAAACAGTTAATTTTAGAACCCATGAAAAAAGATACCACTCTGAATTTCATCTTGAGTTCATAAGGGTTTACGTAGGTGGCAGCCAAAATACTGTTGTGGGGGGATAGGAGGCCCAGTGCATCCAGCATGCAGGTACTTAATTTCTACATAAAAATGAGGTTATTAGGTAAAAAAGGAAACCCTCAAGTAGTCCAAAAAAATGAGATGCCTACAAGATATCTTTAAGTTGATAAAAACATACCTTGTTTGAAACCCAGGTGAAATATATGCCCATAACTCAGGGTGAAGCTGTCCTAAAATACCCTGAATGGCAATGGGAAAGTTAAGGAGATGCTGCAGGGAAAAGGTTGGCATTCAAACATTAAAGTTTGCCTAAATGAGAAGAGAATCACCTTAGAAAATCCATGCATCTTTCTAGTTTCCCCTTCACTAGTGCTGCACCAGGTTTCTCTTTGCCTAAGATGGTACTGATTAGCTCTTGTCACACATCCTCCTGCCAAAGCAGCTGCCAGGAATGTCCTCTCTATTAAACAGACATCCATCCTATATCTTAAGAATCCAATGGACACTGCAAATGACAATCATACCTTTCACAGTAAATTAAATTACTTGTAGCCTTTTTACTCTTTTTACTCAGAGGCTCAATGAATCCCAGAGGGGGGAAACAGGTTGCTCAAGGCCACCAGACAAGTCAGTGGCAGGGCTGCACCAAAAAAAAAAAATCAGCATTTTTGGGATATCTTGGCCCATGCACACAGAAGGTCTTTATGAAAAGTGAGGCAAAGAATGTAAATAGTTTCCAATTTATGGAAAATTGTCTGAAAAAAACCCCACACTGAAGCACAAATACCATAAAACTTGGGGTAGGATCCTGGGCTGGCAACATGGGGTAGTTTAGAGGAAAAATTAATCTTTCCTGGTAAGGATTTACTGAAAAACACGTGAACTGCCCCTTAGCAACGTTTTTTCCTGATATATCCACCAAATCTAGTTCTGCTAAGAGCCTCTCTCAGTCATAGCAACCCCACAGTTATTTTTGCTAAGCATTCAGTAACCGTGTCGCCACACGTCATTACAAATAAATAATGGATCTTTGATGTGACAGGCAAAGGAAATGTGAAGGAGGAGTTGTTAGAATGGTTTCACCTGGTCAGCAGGTGGCCCAGTGTGGGCAAGGGTGCCACAAGCTGTCGTTGGGGACCATCACGAACAGAGCAGCTTCCAGCCCAGAACATGCTGGTAAGCTGAATAACTTTGTCAGAGAGCTTTTGCTTATCAAAAGTCAAAGGACCAACACAAACCTGATAGTATAACAGTATAGATTATAAAAATTTCTTATGTATTCATCTCTAGATTTGCAGAGAAGCTCTGCAGGCCAATACCTCAGTCCAGTTCATATGTACAGCTGTGAATCTACCCTATGGGCACAGTTTTGACAATTATGCATGTGAGCTGGATAATGAAAACCCAAAAATACCTAATTAAACATGAATTTGCTATTATGCTGCAAGAAGAACTGTATGAGTTTATAAATAGTATACATAGGTCTCCCTTGCTGGATGAAAGAGGGTTACTGCTGTTAAATTTTTGCAAACCTTCAAAGTCATAGAATCATAGAATCATCTGGTTGGAAAATACCTGTGAGATTATCGAGTCCAACCATGATGAGGCATCATCAGGCAAGTCCAGAAAGAGATCACAAAGAGAGAAGGGGCCTGAGCAGGGGCAGTTGTGATAGAAATACAAGACTGGCCAGATTAACAGAAAGCTGAATTTTAGCCTGTAAATACAAAACTGCAGATGTGATCTGCCATGATGTAAATATGTTGTGTCACAATGCCTTCTCCAGCTTTACCACCTTCAAAGCTGTTGCAGTTTCAATAGATTAACTGACATTTAAAAATACAAATGTGGGGAGAGTCACTAATAAATTGAGACTGGGGAGCTCCATTTTGGTCATCTCTGCCTCTAGCTTCCTCTTAAAACATTTAATAGCAGCTTCGTTCTTCTTGGCTTCTATGAAGTGGGGCTTTTAATTTATTTATGCTGACGAGGAATTTTCAATATCCTCTTCCCCTCTTGTTGCCATTACAGAGAGGAGGGCAATAATTTTTGAAGGAGACTTTTTTTTATCTAGAACATGCAAAATTAAAAAGATACTGGAAAGTGCAGCATAACTCAGGCTCACAGAACTCTAGAGACCTAGTTAAAGAATACCTGTTAATGGAATTAATTTTTCATGCTCCACATACACAGAGGAGGGTATTTCAGGGAATATATAGGTCTACAATATAAAATCAGAGTAAATTTCAAAAGTAATGTAATGAAATGGTAGAAACTTGACCTAATGAAAATACTGATTTGTTTAAATGTCCCCCGAGTTGTTAATTGTACAACAAATATTCAGCTTCACCCATTGAGCAGTGGTTGAAGAGGAAGATGCCACATGTGATTAATCTGACAGTTATTAGCAATATTTAATGCAGGCAGCTCCGTCTCAGCCTTCTGCTTCTGGTTAATCTATTTATTTATTACTTTGCTGCCAAGCATTGCTTTAAAAATGAAACAAAGGACAGGGTTCAACTATGAAGCATGGGTCACTGCCATCCCATCTTGCCTTGAGGCTGCTTGTGCCACCTCTCTCCAGATTTTGCGCACCTTTAGATTTACTTTCTTCCCTGTTCTTTAATTCTTCCTACAGAAAGTTCACCTCCCTCATGAGAAAATATTGAGATTTTCTTAAAAGTCATGTAACTTAAATTAAACTTATGGGTTATTGAGTCTTAATGACTCACTTTACCAAGCTCTTCTGAATTAACTCTGTGGGCCAGAAAGTTAATTGATTTCTATTGTCTATTTGCAAAATGTGTTAATGTTCTTCAAGAAGAAATAAAGAAAACTGAACTACCAGACCCTAATGTTATTTTTGCAGCACTAAGTGTTTCTCTAATAGTAGATCTCAGTCTATTACAAGGTTACCCATGCATGACTACCAAGCACCACGCTGCCTCGGCAGCGCTTTAGAAGATGAACAAATATATTCAGGTAACAGAAACTTTAAGAGTGTAGATTTCTGATTTTCACTTTTGAAGAATAAGCGTTGAAAATTTGATCCATGTGCACTCTAATGGTTCAAAAAAAAAAACCAGCCAAGGTGATCCCAGAGTTTTCTCACTCTCCCACAGAAGAACAGAAAAATAGCTTGGGGGATGCAGTTTTGAAGCCAATATTACAATTCAGACACCTGGCAATAGTAATACAGGCAAAGAACTCTTTCTGTCCTTATGTTGGCGAGGTGGAAGCCTTCTCCCTCATTTTTGGTACCAGAGAAATAGGACTGAGCCTGTTGGCGTGGCACAGGCGCCGTGCTCTTTGTGGCACCTGCGCTGCCACTGGAAATCACCTCTAAACAGCAGCACAAAGTAGAGAAAAACAGCAGGGTGCTGTCAGCTCTCCCATTACCCCAGATAATGACAAGTTTTCCTAGTTTTTCTTATTCCTCTAAGATAGGTGATAATTACCTTTCAATACAGCATTCAGCAATCACCTGGAAGGCGATAAACGCTCTACTCCAGAGAGATCAGCACAGTGAAACCCAATTATAAAGAATAAAATGGGAGAGCAACTGCAACAATCTGCAAATCCAGAGATCCGTGGAGCTGGGCAAATAACAGACTTTTTACCATGCAGGCAGTTCTGAACAAGTATTTTAAAAATTTCCATTTGAAGGAAATATTCACCATTTCATACTTTGATAAATCGAAAGAAGTTGAAACAAATAGTTTCGTAACAAAAATATTACTCAGAGTTTCTTTGGTGCTGGAGGGTAAGGATACCCTTCAAATCAAAGGTGTTACTGCAAAATTTTATCTAGAGTATTTTCTCCAGCTCTAGCTTTTGTTGTCTCCAGTGGTTTGATGGCATGGGTAAAAAGCTTTGGAATCTGCAGGACTGTTAGCCAGTGTAATTTTATAGAGAGTATCACATTTGGAATTTGGGATTATAAAATTCTGGAATCAGGAAGTTGCAAAGAATATTCAGTTTTCATGTAAAAAGCTGGATTTTTTTTTACATCTTCCTGGTGACAGACCAGAGATGAGGAGACAGCCCTTAGGCTAGAGAGTCCTTGAAGGCAAAATAAAATACAAATTCAGTCCATCAGTCAATGGTGATGCTGGATCTCTGACTCCTGATTTTAAAGAGTTTTGAGGTGAAGACACTGGGTTTGGCAGTAGTACAGATATTAACTGTGCATATGCACCCCTGTAATTATTCAAAAGGCAATTTATGCCAAAAGACTCACTATATTATTTTCTTCCCAGCATACAATAGCATGGCAGCTTACCAAATGTCATTGGGAACGGCATTTACTGGTATTTGCACGTGTGTCAGGATGCAAACACATCTCTGTCATTACATAACTACTGAAACATAGACTGATGCTTTTCCCACTGGGATACTTTTTTTTTTCCCAGAGTAGTTTATTATTCAGTTATTCAGAATTCATAATAGAAGGCAACACATCCCTGAATAACATTTAGATTTTAGGTACCATCTGTAAATGAGGGGCTAATATACAAATTACCCACAGTGCAACTGTATTCTGGTCTACAGAGCTGTCACTTTTCTGTCAGTTGGGAGTGGAGCTGGATTCATAAGTGACCAAAAAACAACCCTTCCCCCTACCCTGAAAGACAGAACCCAGTTTTAGAGGGGGGTAGTCCCATGAAATTTGCATTGCTTCCTGGTACACGAAAGAACATTGCTGAAGCTTCAAAACAGTGTTTGGAAGATGCTTGTTAAGTTCTTTGAATGAAATATTGAACAGGGGTCTAAAAATGAACTCTAGTTATTCAAAGTAAATAGCATGGAAAGAAAATTGGTGTTTTTGTAGAGGAGAAAGGAACTATTTACTCTTTATGTTTTTTAAATATTATGCTCATTGAAAGTGTGATTAAATGGAAGGTGAGATGAGCTAGGCCACGCGTCACGTATTTCCACTGAAGACAGCCAGGCAGCATCATATTTGACTTCAAAGTAAATTCCCCTTTATCTGTGCATCCTAGCAGGACTTGATTTTATTAAATATCATGTTAGAAACTCTTACTTTGCTGTGTTTGTATGAAGTAGCTACTGGTGCCATCCCATCTGTGCTTTAACTCTCATTAGCCTCTGCTCTCATTTTCTACAAAGATTAATCTATTTTGAGAAGAATCATAGCAAGAAATTATGCTGGTGCAACAAGGTCTCATTCTGCATATTGTGAGAACTGTGAAGCTGTCCTTCTGTTTGCACTGAATCTAAGGCCACAGGGTCAAAGGAAGATGGTTAAATGAGTCTGTAAAAAGGAGTATATTGGCAGCCCTCGGGTTTGCCTGCGTAGCCGAGTGGTTATAAGTAATAATCAGAACTGGCCAAGAATACAGCCACTATGAATCCCACCTGCAGCTGTGGCAACGATATCTCAAATTGGGGCTAAATTAGGGATAAATATGCACATCCTTCATGTGCAGCTGCATAATACAATCACTGAAAACATTTTTCTGTGGCTGACAGTGCAGTCGTTCTATGAACTGCTCAGGTCTGGTACATTATCCATTTGAGCACCTTCAGTTTGCACTCCCTGCAGGTAGCACTGACCTCACAGCTTCTGCACTCTTTCATGTTCGTAGCAAGGTAAGAGCTATCCTGCCACTGGGCAGCTCTGTGGAACTTCCTCAGCCTGTGACTGTCATCAGAATTTGCTGGGATGCAGGGTTTGGCTAAAGAAGCGAAACAGCCCAGTGTTCAGAGGTGAAGGTTCTCTTTCCAGCACTTGTTCAGCCTGAGAGAAATTACACTACGTGTCACGTTTTAGCTTTCTTCCTTTGTACAGCACTTGCATGTATGATTCCATAAATATATAATGTCATACTCATGTGCCAGCACATGTCAAAGAAGTAAAACCTAATGGATCAGGTGCCTGGAAGCAGGATATGAGCTATTCGGTGTAAAGTGTCCTCTTTAAACTCCTGAGGGGGGATATTCTGTTTGCTGATTTATTGTGACAGGAATTCCTAGTCCTGTGCCCACACAAAATGTCATCACAGCCAGTATCAATTCCGTACCTCAGCAGGGCTGTCACGGGGACAGGGTGACACCAGCTCTGCTGACCATGGGCCAGTTAGGTCAGGGAAGGTATCCTTAAATTTGCTTCCCTCAGCACCAAGGGACAAGCTGGAGAGGCTTCAGGCAGCCACTGTAACCCTATGGGGAAAGGATGTCACGTCCATCATTGTGCCTTATTTCCAAATAAATGTATTTATTTTAGAGCTACTCTCTGAACTCATCGTCCAAAGGCTCTGCTGATAGTCAGATGTCAGAATCGTAATTTTTTGTTCTTTCAAGCTTTTCCCCAGTAGCTTTAAATAGAAGAATGAATTTTCCACAGAGAAAGAATCTTCTATTAATAGCATTAGATAATTTCAGCACTTGAAAGGAAGAAATTAGTGGAGGTTTTTATGGTTCTGTTTTTTTTTCTAATACTTTTAAAATACTGTAAGTTCTTGTGCAGGCAAGAGCGTCCGCCTTCGGAGTTTTAATTGCAGGAGAGAAAATTTCTCTCTCTGAGTTCAAAAAACAAAAATAGTGAATGAGACTATGTGAAATGGCTTAAAATAAACATCTTCAAACAATCTGGTCCTATATGTCAGTTCTTTCTCATGCTTTTATAATCTCATCTCAGTTGTTGAAACACTTACACAGATTGCATAGGATGCTTGAAGATAGTCAAAAGGACTTCTACTAAGCCAGTGCAGTGAATTGGCAGTAAGAGGTGATGTTCTGAAGGGCAGTCTTGACAAATTTCCTCACTGTGTTTTCTCATAATGGAGAATTTTTGGCCAGTTACACTTCCATGATCTCACATTCTAAGATCTCTCCTCATTCATTTAAGAAAATGAGAGGAAAACAAGCCCCAGGCTTCTCTGCGTTTTCCAAATAAACTTTGTTATCCTCTTATGTGAAACACTAAGAGGATATTCTAAGTGGCAAAGAGCTTTATATACAGCTCCACTTAAAAGCAAAAACATAAAACATGTTTTGTTCTGCAGTCACAGAAATTTCAGTCATTTATTGTAATGAATGGGCAGTGTCAAAGGAACATATGGTATTTTTAGCTCTGCTTCATTACCCGGTGTGGCGAACCAAGCCTAAACACTTGTAACTTGCTCTCAGAGAGAGGCTTTTCCTGCGTAGTCTTGATTAAAGTCAGACTGTTCCTGTCCCAAGGATCAGTAAACTGTCCCGAGCAGGAAGAGGAGGATGCCTGCAGGAGAAATAAATCTGTACAAGTGGTGAAATGACAATGAAAACCAGAGTCGGATGTAAAAGCAGAATGTGTATAAAGGAGAGGAAGGATAGCCCGGTGGAAAAGGGAATAACTCTGTGAGGAGATGGAATTTCAGTGTGCCAGAACCCTTTTCTGACCTTGTGTTCAGAACTGAAGACTGGAGCTGTATGTTGGAGGCAGATAAGCTCTGGCGAATGAGATTGAAACAAGGCAGTATAAGGCATAACAAACCATGCCTATAAATGCAATAAAGCTGATGGGCACATTTGATACCAATTTCCTCTGTTAATATGTTTCACAACATCTTTTCACTGTTATATTTGCTGGATGAATCCATTTGCCTTGCCAATGAATTTAGCTTCTGCTTCAGCAAGTTGACCTTTCTGTCTGTTCCCTCTCTTTCTGCACAAGATCCTTGACCTGGTTTGATACGCTCGGTCTAGACATGAGCCAAAGTACAAGGGATCTGGCTTAGTCTAGATAAATTATGGGATTTCAGAATGAAGAATGGTTTTCTGCCATGGGCTTCCCCTGTTGCTTCTAAATATAATATTATAGGTAGCCTCAAACAGAGAATTACTCTGGTTAGGAAGGAGCAAGCAATGGTGCACATTAGTCTGGAATAGCATGGATCAACCTGGCAAGTACTGACCATTCTCCCAGTTCTCGTAAAAGCCTGTGGGGTTTAGAGTTTCTTGGAACATCACAGAATCAAACCCCAATTCTGCCTACATCGGTGAAATTCAATACCATCATTACACAAAACAATCCACAAAGCCAACAGCAGCCTGAAATCTCTGCAAAACTGAAGAACAATGACATAAATTTCAAGAGAGACTGATATGGAAACCTTTAAATACCTTATTTTTCATTGCAGTCATAAATAATCAGGTTTTTCAGCTAAGATATTGTCATTTCCTGTTAGACCCATGTAGCTTTCTGACACAAAGAAGCTTTCAGGAGATTTTTGTGTCTTTTTAGTGGTAGCCCCCAAAGCAGACGTAGGCTTCCTCACGAGGAGGCAGCTATTATGATATTGGGGAGGGGGGGGTCTTGTTTCCAGCTCTCCATGACTCATGTAAGCAGCTGAGAACACAGTTAAAATATAAAAGCTGAAAAGAAACTGAGAAGGGGGAGTAGCTTTTCCACTTCTCTTTCTCTTGGAAGAGTTAAATATATAAATTTAGGTGAGACAGGGTAAAAATATTCCATGCTGTTTTTCCTTCCATGCTACTTGGGCTTTGTGAAACTTATAAAAACAGGCTCAGGATATGGTTGAAATGAACATACTGTTATTTACTTGTTTAATAAAAAGCTCATGCATTGAAATAGAAATTCAGTTTGTATTCTTTGGTGGTTTTAAAATGGAAGTTTTGTAACAGATCCATTATCCATTTTGCAGAAAAAATAATAAAAAGAGAAAAAAGAGAACATAAAATAGGAAGAAGTTCAAATATTCTTGCTGATGAAAGGCAAATGTTAGAAAAACATTCATTAGATGATTCCTTCTCAAAAATCATGACCCAAATGAAAATTAAGAGCTGGAGAATAAAGAACTGTCTGGGATTGGTAGCCTTAAAAAAACATAGGAATTTAAAATCTGTTGCCAGTAAAATTACCAAAACTTGTCTGTACAAAACCAGAGCCTCCCAGCATGCTCTTAATTTTGAAAATGGTAGTTATTTTTTGTTCTTTTGCATAAACACTGACCAGCAGAAGTGTAATCATGTGCTTCCTACACACTTATCAATATTGTAGAATCTTGTCAATATTTTTTGAAATAAAATACAGGAAATCTCAGTTCATTTTTGGAAGGATGGTTGTTTAGTTTGGTTGGCATTTTTGTTTCAAGGAAGACTCTTGATTTCTTTGCACTTTGTAAGGAGAGAGCTCATTCTCTGTCAAATTGGAGTCGTTAGATCGGACTACTTAAGAAATTCATGCCAGAAGATGTCGAGTCTTCAGCACCAGCTCACCTCTAACACCTCTACTTGCTCATGTACACACAGCCAATATATTATATTACATTATCAAAAGGAATAATGATTACTTTCATAGTTCTCCCTGCCTGGCTGGTGGGTGGCACAGAGAGTTAATGGACAGAGGTCACCGCTCTCCTGCCGAATTCTCATTTTGTTGTTGCCATGTGGGATATTTTCTCCCTATTCTTTGATTTCCTACTCAGGACAAGGCTTAAAACTCAGAAGTGTATTTTTCTTAGCCCCTATAGTACAAGAAGGAAACAACATGGAATGGAATGGAATCATTTAAAGAGATGCAGAGGAGACAGTTTTATGCATTTTGAGTAATTTCCATGCTCATTTCTTGCCCTGAAGATCCTGCCATTCCCATTAGAATCACAGAATCATCTGGTTGGAAAAGACCTTTGACATCATCAAGTCCAACTGTACTTGTCCATTATTAAACCCTGTTCCTAAGAAGCTCATCTGCCTGTCTTTTAAACCCCTCCAGGGATGGGGACTCACCCACCTCCCTGGGCAGCCTCTGCCAGTGCCTGAGAACCCTCCATGATTAGGAATAGGTTGTGGTCTTGTTCCAAACAAACAGTGATAATCACTACAGTAAATTTGATGAATAATTATTTCTCTTGGCCCTCAACCAGTAAAGAGTTTCATTTCAGAAGGCGGATTGCTCTGTTAGCACTTCAATGTTTGTTAACCAGTGCCCATCTTTTTGGAAGCAGAATCTCAGTTTTTAGAGTATGAATCTCCCAGCAACTCATTAATTTTTAAAGGTACTCAGATCTCTACAGTTAAGCATGTTGCAGTTTTGTTAGAACAGTGCTTTAAAGCCCTTTTCTGAGCCCTGAGTGCCGTGGTAAGGACCAGATAATGTTAACTTTAACTCAAGATTTGACATGTGAGAAGTGCCTCTGCCCATAGAGACTTTGTACTGTCTGACCCTCTGCTCTGTGTGTATGCACATATCTGTGTGTCTTTTCGAGGATGCTGAGAGTTTTTGGTACCTTGTCTTTTGAATGCTGCAGAGTATATAGTATAATTGCCTTTTTGGAAAATACCAGTATAGCCTGGTACAAATAGATCTTTAAAAACAATGCCCTCCTCGAAGTATTTCCGACGTGTCTTATATTTACAGAATGTTATGTGCAGCAGACCAAGCTAGAAAATATTTAACAATTCATCCAGGAGATACGACCTCCTAAGAAGGGTTTAATCACAATTTACATATCAACCAAATGCAGAAATCACTGGCAGTTTTGTATTAGTTTTACAAGGAGCCAAATTGGATGCATAACCTTTAGACAAAAGTTGAATTCAGTAACTCTGCCTGTTTTCTATCTACCTTTCTCTGTAGCTATTCTGGTTTATGTAATGTTTTTGTTGTCTAAGTATTTCTTCTTCCAAATCTCTGACCTGTTTGGTGCAGCAGGCTCGGAGGGTGCACCGGGGACTGTTGACTAATTGTGTTTGTTGCCAGTGGCTGTAAGGAGGTGGAAGTGCAAAGCAGCAGGAGTGACAAAGGGGAAAAAAAAAGGCAGATGCTCTTGTGTTTCAAAAGCAGAAGGAATGTTTTCTGTCTGCAGTAGTGGCATTGAACAGCAAGAGAGCACCAACAGAGCTGTGGTGCATTCAAGGGAGGAAAGAAATTACACATTAAATTACAAGGACATGAGGATTTGATTATTTCTCTTAATATACAAGGTTGGGATGGATCTAAAGTGAGAGCTGGTTTTATGTCTGACAGACACAGACTCCTATAAACAGAAGAAATTCTAAAAAGGTCGGTTCTGGGGCATGAATGCCTGAAAAAAGCAATGCATGTTTGCCTTTTAGCAAGCGTGGTGCTCCTACACCGATGACTTCCCTGCCTGTTACGTGTCCCTGTGATGTAACTGCTGTTTGCAAGCTGCACTCAAATGGGTTTGAAGGTGCCTCTTGGAGACAGCACAGGGTGTGGATCACTCTGCAGACTCCTCGAGGACGCTATAAAAAACCATCCTCTCAACAGGTTTGCAGCAAGACTACAGCTAATTAAACAGCTGCAGGTGATGAAGCGCTGGTCCTGCAGTGCAGACAACAGCCTCGTCCTGCGGAACAGCTTCTCTCCAAGAGGCCTGGGGAAGCTGCCCAGTCCTGGGAGGTTGTAACCCTCTGCAGATGCAGGCTGGGCACGGCTCGGTGTGCGCTCTGGCTCTGGGCCCTCTGCAGAGGCACTGCTCATTTGACTGCATTTGAATGGCTTTTTGGTGACTCTCAGGAGGTGCTGCTCTCTCTGCTGCCTGAGCAACCTCTCCCTGGGTGAGGGGCATCCAAATGTCAAGTTGCCCCTCTCAAAAGGAGATATTGTACAGTACTCGGGTAACTGAATTAAGCATGATTACACAGCAATTCCTTCATTAGTCTCATTTTCTTACAGTAATTTAGTTCTTCCTTACCCAGGTAAAGCTTGTTGTGGCTTCCTTTATGCAAACGCTGAAGAACTTACTTTGCTAATGAATCGCTAATGTCACACTGAGCATTGTAAATCACAGAAAGTGCTATTGGGACTTAACACAAGGATTCAAAAGAATGAAAGGTTCCTGATTAATTTCTTTGCACCTTGGCTCAAACAGCACTAATGCTGTTAGGTGATACGTCAGCTCCCCGAAGGAACATTTTCTGGAAGAAATCACAAATCTCAAGCATATGAAGTGTATTTTTATCTAAGAGATTTAGCTGGAGTTGGCACTTCCCTGCTCTCTTTCCTTTGATAATCTGTTTCCCTGTTCATTTCAGCTAAAGCTCGATTTAAAATCCAAATACTTTGAAGGGATGCTCAGCATGACAGAATGGAAATAAACTTCCTTGGCAAGCACAGCCCGCTTCTACCACCCACAAGTTATGTTTTGTGGTATTTTTTTTTCCTCTTTCAATTAAAGAAAAATGTTAAATCATAATTTAACATACTAAAGAGCAGTGAAAATTACAGAACAAGGATATAAGGCAAACATTTGAGTATGAGGTGAAAATAGAAGCTCGGATTCTGGAGGCCAGACAGAAGATAGAAAGAGGGCACAGTAATTTGCATTTTCACGTAGGGAAGTATAAAAACCTTATAAAGATTCGTACGACCCAGTTGAAAGAAAGGTGATGCAGCCTAAGGACAGTACTTGGTAGGAGCTGAACCCAGAGCTCGTTTGGGTGTGGGGCTCATAAAGGACTTTATTTCCCCTCGTCATTCTGCCATTTATCTGTTTTTACCCTGCCTTTCTGTATTGCCATGAGTCTGAATTCTGCACAAATTTGCTATGCCAGATTTTTCCCCCAAGGTAACTCAGCAAATGACGCAGTTATCATGTGGATGAACCTGGTCCCTTATCCATCTGCTTCCCTTTGGGAATGAAGTATTGTGTGAGAGGAAATCTAAGGCAGGAAATCATGAACATAAAGGACTACAGTTTTGAGAACAGAGAGATGAGAATTCAAGCCTTTTTTACCTACGTTGTTGACATACAAACCCTAAAAATTTGGATAGATAAATGTCTGAATTTGTACCTCGATCCTGTAATTTTCCCTACTTTGTTTCCGTATTTTTCTGGTGTAACAAATCTGATGTGTCAGAGCAACAATCTATGTCACCTCAGCAGCTGTACATCTAAAATTAGCTTATGATTACATTCAGTAATGTAGTACAAGTACCTTCCCTTTTCTAAATAAATAAGCTGTTAGGAACTAAGTTTTCTATTTCACAAAAGATTCTGTGTAAATTTTTCCAAATCGACCCAAAACAACATTGAAACATTCACAGCTCTGAATACAAGCAGAGTCCTTCAAAAGTTAAATAAATTTCAGGTTCATCAAAAGCTTTTTTTCTCATTTCTGATTTTCATTTCTAATTTCTAACAGTCATTCAAAATTGGAAAAATCAAAACACTATATGTTCACAAAAAGGAAATGGGAACTTTGAACTGGAACATTCCACTGCAGTTTTCTTCCAAAGAGAGTCAAGAAAGAGAGCAGGTCTGTAGAAATGCACGTGACTGAAAACATTTTTAGAACAAGGAAGAGCTCCATCACAGGAAACATCTAACTAGTGCAAGAAAAAAGCTCTCCAGTTTGAATTCTGCTTCTCTAGGACATAACAGAAGTGTTCAAAGGCTCCAAGACACAATTTACCCCTATCCTGCAGATTCATTCACTGCGATCAGTTCTCCCTCTTAGCATAGTGAGCTAAGGAAAAAGGCATTTGTTTGTGCTCCTAATTTTCTTCCCCGAAGCTCAGGATAGTCCTTACTCTAAAACCACAACAACTTTCTGCCTTCTTTCCCCTGCAGGTTTCTCTTACTATACAAAAAGTACCACCTGTATGAAGCACCCTTTGCAGAGAAGGGCTCTTTCTTGGCTAACGTCACAAATACCTGGCTTGCCTGGCTCGGGACTGACCAGTGTAGACACAAACCCTTAAAATCTGAGCTCTCCCTGTCGCATCCTCCTTAACATCCTTTTTAGAGGTGGGTGCTAATTCAAGGCAGCACTGAAATTTAGTAGTGGCAAAGGCACCTCTATTCCAAAAGCTGAAAAGATCATTTTGATTCCACTCTCTCTGCCCTCTGGAGTGGACAAAAGGGAACTTTTCCCCCTTTTTACCCCCGCATTTGAGTTGCAAAGAGAGCTGCAATGACACTGAAGGGGAGAACATGCAGAGCTGCATTACAAACCAGTTCATCAGAAAACAGAGCACGCCTGCCTTACAGATTTGCCTGCAGCTCGTCTGCTGTGTTATTTTTAAACTGCCTGCAGGTTGCAGAATTTTAGTGGTCCTTCTCCTAACACTGTACACAGAGGATTTAGCAAGGCACAACTTCCATTACCATGAAATTAAGCTACCGAAATTCCCAGCACATTAAAATTCAGCATCCTTCATCTTCTCATGAACTTCTTGCTGCAATTTGCCTATTCACGAGAGGACATCACAAGTCTCGTACAGTCTCTCTGTGGCAAGGTCAGTATGAGTTGACTCTGCATCCCTGATGTTCCCAACCTCCATATATCAGCCTGCAGGTGCTATAATCAGCAACCCAGGTATCAAGCTACAGACTCTTTGGCTCATCGTGAAAAACCCAAGACCAACCCATCTGACTGAACTCAGTGCTCAATTTCACAACACTGTTATCATCCAGATGTGACCATCTCAGCACCAAAAACATCTGTTGTACAAGTGAAGGCTACGTGCAGGCTTAAGATGCTCTGCCATCACTCATCTGGGACTTGAACTTCTCAGTGCTCCCTGCAAACCTGCCCCATTTCTGTGGGATACTGGATGGGACAGAGTCAGGACTTGACATACTTAAATGAGCTGGTTTCAATGTGCAGAGAAGCTGCATGGTCTGTGCACAATTCCTGTAGAAGGAGCTAACAGGAAACCATGTCACCACAATATTTTAAAGAAGAAAATAATGGGGCATTGTTGAGCAACACTGATCAGCCACAACTGCTGCTGATGTAAACAGAAGCTCCAGATGCTCAGACTTTCTGAGGGATCAGACCCTGCGGCCAACTGTAGTGAATATTATGGTTTGTTTCCTTCTTCTCTGTTGCCTGGTTTATTCTGCAGCCCAGAGCAGTACTGCAGAGGAATGTCCATCAGGTCAGAACCTCTCCCCTCATCTGATTTTGATGTCTTAGACATCAAGGCATTCACACTCTAGGAGCTCTAGAAATTACTGCAGCCAGCACTGTAAGAAGCACTTGCCCAACATCATCAGCAGGGCCACAGCCACGTTCATTTCCATCCCTTTGACACACACACAGAGGAGATGACAGCTGTGTGATATATGAGGGGTTTGGTTTGGATCTGGAGCTCCAGCACAGAAGCCTTTGCAGGGACTTGGAAGTATTTTCTATGTAAATAGCCAACAAGCTCCAGTCAGAACAAAATGCTCTGTCCCCACAGTGCTGACAACCATCTCCTTGTGGGACAGCGGGGGCCACTTGGTCTGTCTCAGCTCCGCGTGCCGGGCAGGGCTCGGCTGCTGTGCTGGGGTTAAGCTTGTGCTTGCTTGACCCCAGATAACGACTGCCCCTCATCCTGCAATGTTACTCAGCAAGTTAAGCTGTTGCTCATTTCTCCTTGCTGATTTGGAGAGTCTGGATTTGGCTCTTGACTGTTGATATTTTGCAGACATCCTCTATATAATTACATGGCCTGGCCCCAGGCTATCAGGCTCTGGGAGGAATAACCACATTATTCCACAGAACAGTTAGCATAATTAAAATATTGACTGCAGTTTAAAAAAAACTAAATGTGCAGAATATTTCTCAGAGTGGTTGGAGGGTTGGCAAGGCTTGGCAGCTTGCTGGCTGCAGGAACTGGCTGGTATTTAGATGTGCCTTCTCCTTCAGTATTCATTGCTGTACGTGGGAACTGCTTTTTTGTGCTGTCAACTTCTTATCTCCCAAGCAGCCAACCCACAACCAAGAAAAAATGAACTGACTGGAAATGAGGAGCTCCAAGGGCTTTCTTGTGATTCTTTTTTTGCCAGTGAGACCATTTCCTTGTTATTTATGACTTCAGGACATCTCTCTTACTGTGTCTCTATCTATTTTTATTTGTGTCCATCTTTCCAAATGCACGGTGTAGGAACTGCGTACGGTGAGAATGTACCAGGTGATAAAACCACTTGCTTAAGAACTGTCTGTACCATATGAATAGCATTAATGAAGTTTAAAAGCCCACGAAAACCTCCACTGGAACTTTTGTTTTAGCTACCCTTCCTTCTTTGACATTTGATTTCTATCAGTATTTCATCCGTAACCAAAGTCTAAGCCATAAAATCCACAACCAAGAGGGCAGAGAGAGGGAATGGAAGAAACCCAGTTGACAGGTCTGGTAGAAGCTACACAAGCACTCATCACTACAGGACACTTCAGGAATTCTTAATGCCTTTGTGATATCTCCCCATTTTCTTTCTTAGGGGAGTATCTGGGATAATAAAAATTGCTAGAGGGACACAGGTTTGGGTTTGAATGTCTTGTTGGTTATGTCTGCATCCGCTGTTATCTGGCAAAAAAAGGTAAAATGATCTCATGCTACCAGTTAAACAAAACGTAGATGATGGCTAAATCACTTTGCAGACACCTACATCCTGAATAAAATGCAGTAGGATCAGTAATTTGACAAGGTACTGCTTTAAATCAGCTTCTTATTTAATCTTCATTTACATGTTTGAGAAATTCCTATAATGGTAGGAAGTGTTGGGGCAGCAGAGCAGTCTCACAAGTGAGGACCAGCTGAACTGAGGCTTTCCTGTTCCACTGTAGCTTCCAGGGACAAGGGTCTGATTTACAGTCTGATCTACAGCTCGGTTGAGATGAGCTAATTTTGTGAACATTTCCATTCCCACTCGAGGGATGTCACAAGAAATAGTCAAAGGCTATTTTATGAGGCTTCTATTACAGCTTTAAAGTAATCCTAATAGCAAATTAATAGCAGACGTGCTCTGCCATTTTCCACTCTCATTGCCATCTCTGTAATCAAGAGCAGCTCTGCTTCTTCAAAGCTTATTTCTTCTCATTTTTGAATACTCAATTAGGAAAGGAGCAGGATACCTTGGCACTCCAGTCATGGTCTGTAGGCTACTGCCCCCCTTCTGTCCTAGGCCCATTGCAGTTTCTGCTCTCAGCTTAATGTTGACCTCCAAGCTGTGAATCAGAAGGACCACCTTGGGTAGACATCATTCTTTCAAAGGTGAAAACTTATTTTTCCATACATGTTAAATCTCTTTTAAATTAAACTCCAAGATAAACTCTGTGGAACAAGACAAAAGATGCTCTAAAATCAGTACATACTAAGAGAAATTCACTGGGCATGTACAGTGATGTGTGTGTGGAATTGTTGCAGCCTTTTCTCTGTTCTAATAGTTCACGTGGCCAAGTTTTTAGTTTATCTCCACTGAATGATTCATCTCTATTACCAGTATTTTCAAAACTAAATGGAAGAGGAGGAATGTGTTCATTCCCCTGCTGTGTTTAATAATCTTCCAAAAACTGTTTCCTGTTTACTTGGAAATCCCCACCTCCTTACTGTTAAATTGCATTTTCACCCTGTTGACTTAAAAACAAAGCCTAGAAGATGCTGTATAGTTTTTATCTTGCAGCCATAAAGCAACTTATGATGTTGTTCTAGAGAGAAATTACTTGGAAATGTACATATGTTTGTAGCTCCACATTGCTCATTTAAATCATAACTGATTGTTGAAAAAATTTACAACTTGTCATTCATAAAACATGTCTGATGGCAGCTTCTCTTTTGACAATCACTGTATTGATGCTCAAATACAAATCTCAATGAAGACAGCAATAACCTCATTTATGGAACTGTGCTACATTCTTTCATGGCACTGGGTAGCACAGAACTGTGAATACTCCGTGTGTATTGTTCTGTGCAAGGCTTGTCTAAAAGCAAAACTTGCTGTGTAATTTCCAGACAAAATATTAAAAACACCTAAATGGCTTTTCCAGCTGAACCATTATCTCTGAATTCCTGTGGCTTGGCTGGACAAAAAGGAAAGAATTTTCCCCTTGCTTCCTCAAGGAATAAATTTGCACAATAGTTCTAAGATTTTACTTAAGTAGCACATATCAAACAAACTATTGTTATAGAAAGGATTTGCATTAGCTCACACAAGTCAGTGTGTTCTGTGTTAGCTTATGTGAAAAGAGTTCATTTAAGAGGCAGCAATACCCTGTGGCCTGAGAACAGAACCTGGAGCCTGGGAATTCAGAAGGGACCTGAGCTTTCTCGCACTTCCTCTCAGCTTTTCATAAAGGTCTTAATTTTTTTAAATTAACATTAAATTTACGTGATTAACTGGAGGCCACACGGGCCTGATTTACAGATGTGTTACATCTCTGCTGCTGCTATTAAAGCTGTTGGGAGGTTTCAGCTCTCCACGTTTCAGCAGGCTGCAATGCAGTTACTCACAGCCCTTGGGATGGAGAGTAGCACCGTTACCTTGGTGAGTACCAGGCACGGACAAAGGCAGGAAAGTGATGGAATAAAGCATAGGGTGTGCAAATTCAGCACATCCACCCCTCTGCAGGCCTAATAGCCCTGGTTAATCCATGAGGGATGGCAGCAGTAGAGGTACTGAAATATTTGGCTCCAGACAAGTGCTGTGCAAGAGCAGAGCAGGGAGAGCAGCTGGTAGGGAGCACCGGGCTGGCACTCTGAGGTTGGGTGTCTCTGGCTGGTGTCCCACAGCCTGGCCACCAGCTCCAGCAATGCAGAGACTTTCTTTCAAAGTCTTGCACTGCTCACCTCGATGAAGAGCAACGAGGCTGGTGTAGGATCTGAAGAACAAGTCCTATGAGGAGCGGCTGAGGGAACTGGGGTTGTTCAGCCTGGAGAAGAGGAGGCTGAGGGGAGACCTCATCACTGTCTACAACTGCCTGAAAGGAGGGTGTGCTGAGGTGGGTGTTGGTCTCTTCTCCCAAGTGATAGGTGAGAGGATGAGAGGAAATGGCCACAAGTTGCACCAGGGCAGGTTTAGACTGAATATCAGGAAAAATGTCTTCACTGAAAGGGTTCTCAGGCACTGGCAGAGGCTGCCAGGGAGGGGGTTGAGTTGCCATCCCTGAAGGGGTTTAAAAGATGGGTGGATGAGTTTCTTAGGGACGCGGTTTAGTACTGGACAGGTACAGTTGGACTTGATGATCTCAGAAGTCTTTTCCAACCAGGTGACTCTATGATTCTATGAATGCTTGTTAGCTGCTTGGCCTCCACGTGACTCCCCTTTTAACTCTGTGTTGAAGCGTTTGGTCTAAGAGCTGCCTTCCCTCTCTTCCCTTCCCAGACGAGATGGAGCAGTCCCCTGCAATGCGTTCTGACTACTTGGTCTCAGGGATTCGAACTCCGCCAGTGAGGAGGAACAGCAAACTGGCAACACTGGGCAGGATCTTCAAACCATGGAAGTGGCGGAAAAAGAAGAACGAGAAGCTAAAGCAGACATCTGCAGGTAGGGTGGGAACAAGGGAGAGCTGTTGCATAGAGGAAAGCTTAGCTTAGGTGAAATTTCCTTATATAGGAAATTAATGGTGACCTGATCTAAACCTAACGCAGAGGTTTCATCTGTTACGGATTAATGATGTTTAAGGCTAGAAAGAGCTCAAACAGGCTTCCTATATAATATAATACAGTACATTTAGAAGAAAAGGTCAAAATACAAGAGTGAAGCACCAGTCTCCACACAGACTGCATTTTGTGGGCTCTCCCTTCTCCAAAATAGGCTACGTTTATGGTCCCAAGTATCATCACCCCCTTTATTTGGGGTGACGACTGTGTAGGTCACAGTAACAATATGGAAAGGGACTGGAGGGAGCTACAGCGTGGAAAATACCTTCCCTCGAGCAGCTGTCTCTGCAGTGAAGGAGCCCAGCACACAGTCCTGCATGCTCCTGCTGGTCTCCAGGGGTGTCCCAGGAGATCAGTAAGGAGATAAACTCCCTTGCCTTTTCCTGAGGTAGGATGGTGTGATTCCCTCCACTTGCCCCGAGGTCCTGTGAAGCGTCACCGTAAAGGACACCGCTCCCTGAGGCAGCTCCAACAGGCCCTGATAAACAGCAGAGACACAGTAATAGCCCCAAGACTCTGCACCCAGTGAGCTCAGATTCTGAAATGATAACTCTCAGCCCTACATGTGGGTGATTTTACAGCTGTTTAACAAAGGAAAGGGCACAATCAGGGTGACCAGTCCATGCTCCCCATACCAAAACCCTTGCATTTCTTTCCAAGCACACGGTAGCTGAGACTATGGGGGATTTCCACATCTTTCCCACTCCGTTATATCAATGCTCTCTTGTTAACTGGGGCTGTGCTATGCTACTACTTTGTGCAGTGCTGGAGAAGAAGATGACAGCACGACAAGGTCGGGATGAACTCATTAAGAAAGGCCTTCTGGAGATGATGGAACAAGGTGAGTAAGAATTCTACGTCTTTTTTTATTAGTTTTTCAGGGCAATCAACATAATTGCAGAAGAAGAAACCAAAGTGTCCAATTAGAAAGGAAACCCTTCAATCCAAACAGAGAGGAAAATTCAGTATCTGAATTAAGTTTTCTTCAAATTCCTCCCTGCTGCAATTAATCCATGCAGGATTTTTTTTTATGGTTTTTTATGTTTTACCATCTTGAATGCAACTCCATCTTCATTTGATTTATACATGGTGCAAGCTGAGCTGGTCCATATGTTTATGCAATTGCTCTAAATGGAGCTAAATCCTACTGCCAAGAAAGTCAGCTAAAAGTGGTATAAATATGAACTTAAACATGCAGGTGCATTCAGCTGATATGTACAACCCATTGATCCAGATCTCATAAAGTGATATTAATCTGGTGTTTTCAGCTGTCTTTCCGGTAAACCAAGTTTGTGACAAAACAATTACCATTCTGCCTGTTTTTCATTCACATGGAGAAGTGAAGCATTGGTTGTGTCATTTTAAAGCTTTCTGGAGTACAAACCCAATTCAGCAGAAATCATTGAATGAAAGATGGTAAAGTGTCAGAAACGTTGCACAAAGGACTGAGGTTCTGTATATCCCTACTCCAAAGCCCTGACATGATCTGGGTGACTGTTCTGCAAGATCAAGTGAGCTTCCACTGTCATGGACAACATCCCAATTGCCATTTCCACCTAAACAGACATTAAAAAAAAAATCCATTTTACTTTGAAAACTTGATAGCAAAAAGTCATGATGAAAGATTTGCCTTTTGAGTCTGATAGTTAGGAATTATGTTCTTTGAAAGAAATAATTGAGGTTTTTTTGTATAAAACAAGTGTCATGCCTATAAATAGCCCGTGGGACAATACTCAGTGCTGGAGTGTAACCGAGCAACTGAAGAATCAGAAAAAGAGCATTCTAAACAGGATTTTTTTTTAATGCACTGAAGATATTTTCATATTATTTTATTGGATATATTTTAATATGAGTTTTATGTTCATGTTGAAAAAAAAATCCATCAAGCCATCAATTTATTCTAAAATGGACGTTTTTAGAAAGCTCATTTTTAATTCTGTCCATTGAACTCTTTGTGTTGCTCATCATTCTAGATGATTAGTTGCCATATTAGCCTATTAGCACTATGGGATGGAAAATACACCCATTTCTGCTAGGAGTATCGAAGTTCCCTATAAGCCATGAATTTGAAGAGATGGATATTTAGAACTTTGCCAAAGCACAGTAAAATAAAACTTCTATAGAGCACTTTAGAGAGTAAAATAATAATAATAACAATAATGAATCAATGAACCTCTTGCATGCTTAAAAAGTGACTGAGAGGGAAACTGAAGATGTTAAGTTGCAGGATCATTTTAAGAAAATTAAAATAGTTTAAATAAATATGTATAGTCCAGTGAGAAGTGATGACAAGCTGTGCTTTCAAAAATGCTGCTGCAAACTATTTGCAGCAAGGAAGTTCCTCAAAGCTCCTGTAAACATCAAACTAATTTTCGGTACCACCCTGCTGCCCAGAAAGGACAGGGTGGCTGACAGTCAGCTGAAGGACACTGCAGCCACCTGTGAGTTATTTTTCTTTACAGAGAGTTACAAATCTCCAGGGTTATTTTATTATAGTATTAGGAGAAGCAGCTTATTAAGTGGAATCAAAAGTTGACCCAAATAATTCTCAGTAAATGATTAGTGCCCTACTTGGACTGAGCTGAAGTGGCAGCGGTTTCAAGACTAAGTCCTGGTTTATGCAGCAAGTTGCAACTGTCAAAGCAGCAATACCATGCTAAAAGACTACAGTAAATCCTAAAATCCCTTTATTTCATCAGGCTCTACTTCTCTTTCAAAGACATGATTCCTGCTCACCTTCCTGAATAGCCCAGACTAGGAGAGATCTCCAGATCTGCTCCTGCACGTGCTGTGTCACGCTCCAGCCTCGTAGCACGAGCTCTGTCGGGGAGGGTTTTGAACGGGGCTGTTTGGCTCAGAGCAGAACATGCATCAGTCTGTGAGCAGCCCAAGGTGAAACTGCACTGTCCTTGCTTTGCTGATGAGTCATCCTAACAGGTTATGTCACCCTTTCTCCTCACACAACCCCAAAATCCAGCTGCCCAGACACACTTTGTAGATGAAGTTGCACAGCCTGGGCCCCTTCAGTCTTCCCCTCTCCTGCTCTGCTCACGTAGGGCAAATACAGCTTTGCTCCAGGGAAACAACCTGCGCTGTGTAAGAGGCTACAGGGGGCAGGACGTGGCATACAGTGGGATTCATTCCCTACTAATTTACAGCCCTTCTGATTCCTTTGCAACACTCAAGACTCTCTGCTGCTTTCCATAGCGGAGGGTCTAACGTCTGTGCTTCTCCTGTCCCCGAATTGTCTCTAAAATACAACATTGGCACCCACTGCCAATCCAAGCAGCACACCCGCCTTGATCTGAGCACAAGCCGATCATTTCTGACCAGGAACATGACTGTAGTGAGCCCCAGATGCTCCTCAATAGGAATTCTTCCACAGGGCTGTCTTCTGCTTGTTGGTACGTCCTTAGTCACTACGCTCTCCGTTGGCCGATCGGAAGGCGCTCGTCTCTCTGACTGCAGCTTCGTTGCGGCAGAGCTGTCAGCAGCTCCCCTTTCCAAGGGATGTGAGGAACATGCAAAGCAGAGCTACCTTGAAAACATTCAGGGAGCTTCCCCCAATTTTTCTCCCCACTGCAAGCACAAAACTGACCAGATGTAACTGTACTTCAGATAAAGGGCTGCCTCTCAAATAGTGCAGGCAGCTGTTAATACACCGGTGATTGTGTATAGGCTGCCTTTGCAATGAGCTGAAATGTAGGCAATGAACTTTTTCCCCCTCCCCTTCCCTGTATCATAGCAACTGTGCTACTGCAGGGGCTATTTTAAGAACAGTAACTTTTCACCAAACGTGATTATGAGGCAGACTGAGCTCAGCGTACAAAAATACTGCATCCCTTCCGCAGCATCTGTGGGTCAAAATCTGATACCCCTACCCAAAAGGGCAATAAATAAATATTATTGTCCAAATAGTATTAAAAAGCTGTGACTGCTAGCTATTTTAGATAAATGTTCAAGAAACTTGCCATGATATCATTGCAAAAAAACATAGCCTTGTCAGGAGCATCCAGAAAGGAGTGTCCAGAGCTGAGAAATACAAGGTAGGAGGTCAGGGGTGGGCAGCAGATGTGTCCCTCAGCAAGGAGCACTGGCTAGAGCAGGAAGCAATTGCTTTGGTTTGCAACAGTGATGCAGATCTTGTAAATTCTGAAGAGAGTCATGAAGTAAAAGCATAGTTTGTATTCTGAGGAGTCTTGCCTGAATAGGAGATTACTAGAAAAGCCTCAGTCATCAAGATGCGTACAGCTGCAGGGTTTACTGGCACAAAAATCTTTCAGAGTAAGCAAAGGGAGCAGTTTCTAGGTCTGCATGAAGAGAGATTTGAATTTCTGATCAGCTCAATCACACAGGACACGCTTTTCAAAGTTGAGTAACTAAAACCTACAGCTTGGTAGGGAATATTGGCAGCCTTGTCTTTGGCAAGGCTCTGGCATTACTGCTGGGGCAGCTGGATGGCAGAGTGTCCTGCAAGGAGCCTGGCACAGCTCAGGCACATCAGACCCACCTGTGCAGGTGCTACACTGTGAGCTGTGCACATGCAAGGAATTGCCTCCTCCCAGACACCTCTGGTTTTCCGTGCTTGTGATTGTCTCCCCCATAGCAGGTGCTTCTGGAATACGGAGGCCTTCCCTTACACACACAATGGTCCTTTGTCCAGGCTGCTGGGTGTCCATGGAAAAAGATGCCCCTTGAGACACAGAGTGGATATTACTGTCTGGGTGGGTTGGTCTCTACAAGTTTTTCATTACAGATGCTCAGCACCGTTAGAAATCAGACGCTGCTCTCAGACAAATCTCAATCCCCTGAGCATGAGCAGCCTTGAGAGCCACTCTTCTCAAGGGTACAATGGGGAGTTCCAGCTTTCATTGCTCATGGTTTAGTTAAGATCAAATGTTTTGGTGTTTTAGATACGGAAGGCAAAGTCTGCACTGGTGATGATGCCACAAGAGCAACACAGAGTGACCCTCCAGCTCCTGTGTGCCAGGCACTTGCCTCAGAAGAGGTGCAGCAAGAGAGTCCAATAGCAGCCACAACGAATGTGACCTCACTTGGGGAGGAGCTGCATTTGGATGAGCTGAAAGAAGATGCAGGTACTGGATATAAAATGTGAAATACTTCTGCTAAAGCTGCTTTATGAGGATTCAAATATGTCAGTGCATTTAAAGGGTCAGAGCATCTTGTTCAGCTCAGCCCATACCAGGTTAGCAAGCAGTACTTAAAATCTAGTAATTTTTGTGTCTGCTACCAAACTGAGAGACAACACAAAGCTCTGCATAATGGGATTAGCAGGATTATGAGATGATCCAGTCTTGGCATGGAGCCCCTTTGGAATTAGCAGTGACTACTATGAAGACGAAACAAGCATCTCTTAAAAATGTTTTTTAAACTTCCATGCTAAGTCTGAAGTTTTTTGTCCTGGCTCAGGAGAACAAGGTCAATACCCATCCCACACCATCCATATCATCATCACGCAAATACAACCACTGGAATATTCTCAGCAGGATAATATTCACTCTGCAGTAAGATATCTGTTAATAGGTTTGTGTACTCAAGACTCGGGTCTGTCTTCAGACTGAGTCAAATGTGCTGTTTTTACCAGAAACAGCAACAGAAAAAACCAGAAGCAAACCATTCTTTGCAGAGAGTGTAAAATGGACATTCTTTAGACAGCAGCAGACAACAGCAATGTTTTGGTGCTACCACTCTCAGAACAGGATGCAGTTCAGAAACAGAGATCTGTTTGACTGAAGAAGAGTGTGTTTCTTGTTTTGGATCTACTTTCTCTGTAGGAAATGTCTCACTGTGGCTGCTCCTCTGCACTTTGTGCCACAGGGAGGGCTGCTGGTTTCAGTGAAGTTACTGCCAGAAGAAAGTATCACTTCACTTAGGGAAAGGCCCTCAAATCTGACTAATTTTCCTACCAAGCTACTAACATCTGCTGGAGCTCTAGATCTTTCTGTAATGTAACCCATCAGTGACTTTATTTTTCTCTTCCTCTATTCCACATATTTTGTCTTCTATGCAATAGGTACAAAAATGCAAAGTGGTGCCAGTCTGGAATGAAATGTATTTAAAACAAAATTATTTCATTCTATAATTCAGGCAACTATCACACGGAGCAGCTTTCCTACCAAGCCAAATTTCACAAGAATTCCTGTTAATGATGCATATTTGTTCTGCTTTCATGTCTTTTTGAATGATAAATACTCATTCCTCCTCTTCTAGGCATACTCATTAATCTGTTTGTCAACAAATTAAATACAATTATCTTGCCAATGCTATTGTTTCCAACTGCCTGAGTGCTCTGGTGCCTTTCCATGCACTCTGAACACAAGGGTGCTGGATGTTCATTAATACAGAGAACTTGTATTCTGAACAAGACATAAAACTGAGCCAAGAAAAGACTTGTGAAGTGGCAGCTGTGAGTGCCCACTGCAGTGAGTTTGTGGGAGATGTCCTAGAATGTTTTGGAGGGAAAGGTAGTTTGTTTAGATAAATCCAGAAAAGAAGTGGGGTTTTGGCATGCTTAGATAAATCCAGAAAGCTAAAAGAAGTGGGGTTTGTCATTTATCCAGCCCAAGCACTTTGGACCTCTCCCATGCAGAGACTTAAGCACTGATCTCCCCATTAGGATGAGTGCTTCACCTGCTGGGGTAGGAGAAACGTCTGCTACTGAGCCCACAGGGGCTGGAAATGCAGTTGGGAGAGACCTTGGCTGTAGCTGAGGTCCTGGATCAGAGTCAGGCTCAAAGCTCTCTGTGAGTCCCCATGAATGCCAAGAGAGGGATCAGGACTTTGAGAGTGTGAAGGTCAAACAGGGAGGCACTGTGTGAGTTTAAGCACTGCCAGAGTCAGCTGGTGTCTGAGCAGGACTAAGGATGTTAATTTTGGATTTCATCACTGAAATTCCACCTGTGTCCTGCTTCAGCTTCATGCCTTTCTGGATCTATTTCCCTGTGCCCTCGTCACAGCCAAGTGAATTTCATGAACTGCTCAGTGATTCAGCCTGCGCTAACTTTAAGAGCTCAGTGCTTTTGCCACCTTTCAGGAGGCAATCCTGAAATGAGCACTGCTTCACCATTTCAAATTAAGGCTTTGGAGACTGAAGTTTTTCTCAAGTACTTCACTCATTCTCTGTTCCACAGTAGTTGCTGAGATCCACTGGCAGGCTTTTCTTGGTTATCAACTTTAAGGAAAGGCTCAAGAGTTCTGGAGTCAGGTACAGTAAGTGAAGACTTGGAATGCAAATTGAAGTCATGTATTAAATAAGATAAAAATTAAATTATGAAGATAAATGGATACAACAAACAGAAAATCAGCTTTCATGTAATATTACTGGTTCAATACTCTTTGCCCTTTGGCTGCGTGTTCCTAAGCAGAGATGAGTACTCACTCAGTAACTGTGCCACAGCTCCTGCATGCTTTAAGAAAGTTCATTGCAGTTCTCTAAAGATGCTTTGCCTTGCTGTCTTCATTATTTTAAAAAAAAAAAAAGTATAAAAAAGCTTTGAGGAAGTAAGAGAATCTCAGCAGTTTTCTCAAGAACATCAAAACTAACATTTCTTCAATATTCTCGTACACTTTATTCTTTACCTGCCTTGGCTGGTTGGCTCTTTCACACAATAGTTATTTTCAGTGAGGAAAATAAGTGCCATGTGTTCTGTTTTTCTGAATGTTCCTGGCATTGTCCCCTGGCCTATCATTAACTTCATGTTCCATTAATTTTACTCATCTTCCTACTAGCCAAGAAACCTTCAGCAACCGCGGAAGAATCAGAAGATGCCAGCCTGCCAGCATCTGAAGACAGTCCACAAGCCTTACTTGCATCTGAATCCACAGATTCCCCCCAGAAACAGACAGAAAGAAACCCAGCACAGCTTCCCAGCCCTCCGCTGCTCCCAGCTCCACCACCTAAGGCAATCTCCAAAATCACAAAGAGCATAACAGGTCAGTCACTACTGGGCAGTGAAGGCTTTCCAATCCCTTACCCATTGTTCGCCTACAGAGCACAGCATATATTAATAATTTTTTTTCTTACATCCTTTTTTAAACCTATTTGCCACAAACTGCTGTGATTTGGGCAATTTATATTGGGTGAGCAGAACGCTGATGATTTCCATGAACCGAGCGGCCTGGTTGTGTGATAAGAACGCGCTGATCTCTGTACTTCATATATTTATCTGAATCTCTCAGGGGATTATTTGTTGCACTAAATGCATGTAAAACCAATCAAACCAACTGCAAACATCTGGTGAATCAGATGCTCAGATTGATGTGTCATGAAACAGAAGGAAGGTTTAAATGTTTTCATTACCTACACTCCCACTGGATAACAGCACAGCAGCCAAAACCGAGTTCAGGTCAATAGTTTCTGTGGAGGTTTCTGTCTGAAGGTTTGCTCTCTAGGGTGGATCTGAACTAAAGCTAGGAAATCTGATCTAGTCACACAGAACACACGAGTGATGCACATGGCACTCACAAAGAACTCCTCCGTGCCAGACTTCATTGAGTGTTTCAAGAGCAATTCCCCTGGGCCTGATTTTCTAATGTATTGCCAATGTTGTTACATTTTCCAACATTCTGGCACTGCAGAAAGGGTGTTAAAGTGAACGTGATTTTAGCTTGTTCCAATTTTAGGGCCCCTACATATGGTAAAAGCAGTTAAAAGGGCCTTATTGCAAATTAGAATCAAGTCCTGACATCTAAATGTCAGACCTGTTGGATATTTAGACTTTGAAATGACATCCATTATCTCAGCCCTGATTTGCATCCATGCTTACCTACTGGCACAAAGAACAGGGTTTTCAAAGTCCACAGGAAACAAAATATCAGAGAGGCATTGTGATGACAGAGAATATTGGGGTTTTCTGTCTTTTTGTGGAAAATGACAAGTATTTTTTTCTCATGGAAAATATCCGTATTTTGTCCCTGCTTCAAAGGCATAAGAATTGAAGTGGAACTGGATTCAAAATGGTATCAAAATACTTCTTGGGAGATGCTGTTCAAATTCTCTGCAATGTGTCAGGCTCCAGCCTGCCCCTTCTGCCTCGCAACACAACCAGACACAACCAGACACCCCTTTTGCTTTGCTCAACTGATGAGAAGGCCGTGCTCTGCCCGAGAAATGGGCTACTTGGAAAACCTTACCCGTAGATGATAACAAGATTACAAGTCCATCGGGCACTCAACAGCATTTTGAGTCTAGGTATTTTGCTGCTTAACTAAAGTATTTCCTCTAACATACAAAATATTTTGAGTTTTGATATTTCATTTTATCTAAATTTCCTATAAAGAACAATTCTTAGTTTCTCAATGACAGTGATAATTTAAGACTAAACAAATACTGTCAGTGAGTGAAAGGGAACACAAATGCACAGGGAGAGAGAAACAAAGAGCAATTATGAAAGAAAAGGAAGATGAAGAGGTTGAAAAGCTCTTTTGTGCTTATTTTCCTCTGCCTTAGCCATGTAAGAGGTGCTGTTAACAGAGGAGGGAGGAATAAGCCAAGCACCAATTAATCACAGAAAGGGGGGAACAGGGCAAGATGCCAGGACATCACTTTGTAAGATTATTCACTGAACAGCTGTCATTAGGACAAATAAGGTGTGATCTGAAGAAACTTTCACTTCTCAATATTGGCCCAAACTGCAATGAGGACAAACCAGGCCTTTGAGCTGTTCCAGGAACAAGCAATGGTAAAGACAAAACAGTCTCCTCCCTTCCTGCTTTACGGCTCAGCTGAACCCAGGTTCTTGCTCAGAGAAAACACGGACACCCTCACTCACTGTGCAGCAGTAAAAGTGACTTAAGAGGTGGGTTTTTTCATCTGCTTAAGTCATGATTCAATGGGCAGGGATTGATGATGAATATCCCCTGTGCATCCCCTCAGTAGCACATAATCAAAATCTCCTTGAGTGCCGAAACCCCATTTTTTCTTAGGAGGTGTTGGCTGTCTCCTGGCCACAGCAACCATCCTGACCAGCACAGGGTGGGAAGGTGTCTCATTGCCAAAACGTTGCCCACTGGGCACCTCAGCACTTGAAGAAATGCCCTTGTGCTTTCAAACATTTTCAGATTTTAAGTAGGGCAGCTTTTGCACTAGCTTGACCCTTTTTGTCTGTACATAGAGACACGTGTGAAGCTCTGACCATTGGTTTGTTTTCTGGGTTTTGGGGGAATGAAATGTGAAAAAAATGCCTTTTAAAATTTTAAACTTTAAAACCGAAAAAGTTAAATAAAAATCTTTCTTGGACAGGAGAGAAGTTTGTGATATGGATGTGACTCTTCTCATTGAAGGACGCTCTCCTTCTCACCCCACAAATGTGAAAAAGAGACCAGGTTTAGTGTTGCCACTCTCAAAAAAAAATTATGTTTTGTTTTGGTTATGGCTACAGGAGGTCTCATTCCCACTTGGCCTTTTGCTATTGCCCTAAGTAAGTTACACTGCTAACAGGAACCTAGAGCTTTTCACATGGGTATTTCAGGATACTGCTGGCCTGAGCAGAGGTTTTTGTCTGCTATGAATTGATGAAACTATCTCAAAATAAGTGAAAACAAGTAAAAATAATCTGTGGAAATAACTGTACAAAAGCTGCACAAGCTGTACCAGTTTAAATTCCCGTTTGAAACACTAGGTGGCAACAAGGGAAAAGAAATATTCTTTTGTATGAAGAACTTGCACTGTGTTTTTACACTGAGCTGCTGGTGTAAACACCACCATATGCCAGAGGCTTGGGATGGAGATATAAAGGAAAGAGAAAGAAAACTACAGAACAGAAAAACTAATCAGCATCTTTTTCAGGCCAGATGTTCAGTTTTAATCTTAAGAGTGTGAAACAGTGACATTTATAACCAGGGAAGTCCACTGTGTTTTGGACTCAGGTGCTAGAGAAATGTATATGTTGAAATCCAATTTCCAATGAAATGCTTAAATGGCATAAAATACATCTGAATCTGAGGGTAAAAGAAGATTATATTGCCCCACCTTTCTTTTCTCTTCTTAGTGCTCAATACCACATCTTTCATTTGGATTTCATTTGGCAAGTTTTGTTATGTGAACATTATCCTCATATTATAATGGTTTTGGCCTGTCCTCAACTGGCACAAGGAAGAGGTTTAAGCTTGCAGCAATCACAGTGGAGCAGATAATAAATACCAGTACATTGTGTCCTGACTGGGAACCACAGTGCATAAATTTTAATAAGGTCTGCCTGAGTCCAGCAGTGAAAGTGCTGGATTGGAAAGCCACCACAGCAGAAGCCATCGTTGGTTGGAAGGAACAGTGCTGGCCATCAAGGACACATTGGTGGGCTGGAAAAAGGAGAATCTGATACTGTGGGAAAGAGGGGAAATGGAGGAAGCATCTATTTTTCTAGATCAAAGATCTGGATCTGTGTAGCATGAGCCTTTTGAATCCAGAGAGTTACTCAACTTAAGCAGTTACCTCCTACCAAGAAGAAAACATCACCACTTTCCTCTGTTCAACACTACACATCAGTTTCTGTGTGCAAAAAAATAAGAAGCTTTGCACAACATCTTATCCTCTTTTGTTTTGACAGCAGGAAGCGAAATAGATGACCCAGCCATGAAATCTCCTCCTTCCACCATCCTGAAGAATTATGTCATTGTTGGTTCCTCCCAAATCTCAGGACAAGCTGCCCTCTTCCATCCCTCTGGCCAGAAAAGCTCAGATCCCCACGTCAGAGGACAGGTAACAACGCCAACCGGTTCCCCTCACCTGGCTGCCGTCCACCTGCCTTTACCTCCCAGCAGAGTCATTGAAGAACTCCACAGGGCTCTGGCCACCAAACACCGGCAGGACAGGTACCTACAGCCTCTTGGCTATATGGATGCATGAGGACAGTCACTCCACTACATTATTTTCCTTGGTACACGTCCCTACCTTGTTATTAGCAGTTTACCTACTCCTACAGCTTGGCTTTGCCTTCCTTTTGATGCCACTACTCTGAGCATCCCCCCCGGTTACAGTGCTTAATTTGGAAGATACTTCAAAGGATGTTCTTCCTTTATAAGGAGGCTACTGGGGCGTGGAAGTAAGTTTTCAAACAGGTAGAATTGTTTGGTAGTCTTTGACCTATTGCAAAGAAAATCTCCCCACAAGATCCCAAATTAGAGTACCTAAGGCAAATCCTGCTCTGAATATCAGTACTCTACATATGAAAAAAGCTGCTATTTCAGTATGTGCCTCTTGGCTTATATGGGAGCATAGACAGTATCCAGTTTTCATACGAATGCTTGTGTGGGACTACACTGAGTACTTTGTCTGGTTTTCATTATAAGCCCTCCCGTGGATTAGAGGAGGACAGAGACAACCTTTTCCATCACAGAGCTTTGGGGTTAAATTGGTGACATTTCTTGGTTCCATAACAGCCATTATCATGGGGAATAGCTTCATGGGATATTATTTCCAGGCCCTGTTGAACCTTCGTCCTGACCATAAAATCCCGGAATGGTAATAGTTCATGCCATGTTTGTTTTATATTAGGAGGATGTGCTGTGGTTTTTTTTTAATCAGTACAGTATTGCATGTGGCTCTATATCAAAGAAATACATTAGTCACTGTGCTTCTGTACCTTATCTTTGTGACAGAGATAGGAAAGTAGATCCACGTTAGCCATTCTCAACAGTCTTGAGAACGCTGTGTTGTCCCACATTGAACTCTCTGCTCTGCCCATTAGGAGCTTCTGCTCATTCTCATATAATGGTAAGTTCCTACTGTGGCAATAAAACAGTCTTTTGTAAAAACTGGGCTGTGCACCTTCCACCCACAGCTTCCACGGAAGAGAAAGCAAAGGCTCTCCAAAAAAAAGAGTGGATGTCCGTCCATCCAGAACATCCAGCATCGAGCGCAACAAGGAGAAGGAGAACTCGCTGGGTTACAGCAGTGATTCGGAAAATAAGCGGAACTCAGTTAAAGAGTCAGATGAGAACAAAGAAAACATGATCATGAACTCAGAGCTCAAGGAAGACACTGTTTTTTATCAAGATGAGGAGGTTTTGAATGACTCCATTATTTCTGGTAAGGAGAGTCACTAATTCTATTATAAAGATGTACTATCATAGCCTAGAGGAATGCTTTAAACAAGCCTGCAACAGAAAATACTGAGCAGGATAAATTCCGCTGTTATCATATCAATTTTTCAAGGAATCTTGATGAAAAGTTAAAGTTTAATCCAAGTCATAGCAGGGATGTGACTGCTGCCCATTTACCTGTGCAAGCTGGGACATAAGCAAGGCATTTATGATCCTGACACTGGGTGGCACTGCTTGTGCCAGAATTCATTCAGATGCACCCAGAGGAAAGAAAGCAACAGGGACAGCACCAGAGGAATCCTGAAAAGCTCCAGATTCTTTCTAGTTTGAAATATCTGGGCTGGTTTGCGATTCAGAAGGTAAAACTACTCATTAATCCAATCAGGTTGCTGCCTTAGTACATCACCAGCTTTGCCATCACCACTGTGATGCAGAACACTGCATCAGCGCAACAGCCCCGTGGTTATAGGGAGATTGGTACAGGTGTCAGATAACTCTGGAAAAAGCAAGATATTGTACCTTGCCTTTCCATTAGCACATTACTCAATAAATCATACTCTGAAACCTTGAAAAAAAACAAGGCAAGGCGAGTTTATGAAATAACATAACTAGCCCACAGCTGGTAACCACTGCAAGCAAGGTCTTTCTGTCAGCACACTGTATTAGGATTTGTCTTTTGCTTGATAGAAAGAACAGTAAACATACAGGAAATTAAAAGTCGTGATTCAACTGAATTAAAACAGAACTTTTGTCAAGAACCTGCAGGCCAAGCATGAAAAGGGTCTGAATTTTCAAAGCATTTATTGTTGACCTAGCTGAGCTGCCATAAATCATGAAAGAAGCCACAGCCAAGATCCTGCCTGAGATAGCTTGGTCCTGAGGCAGACCCGCACCAAGCATGTCTTATTGACCAGAAAAATAACCCTTAGGAAGAAAATACTTAAATAAGGGTATTTGCCAGTTCACTTTCCGCTGTGATAGTGATCAGGAAGGAATTTGCCTTAGGGTGCTGAGAATGGATGTAGGGAAAACTAGTTTGGGCCTTTGTTTCCTCTTTGTTCTTTGGTTTTGTTTAATTTATTTGCTTATTAATTCTGAAACATCAGATATGGGTTCCTGCAGAAGGAGGAATAACAGAACTGGCCATCAGTGGCCCAGTCAAGATGAAAACAGATGAACTGCACTGTGTCTTCCTCAAGGGAGTAACATCATCTCCCTCTTTTCACTTTGTCATGCAGGTATTATTTTTCAGGCAATAACCCAGTTGGTCAGGCATGGGGAACGGCTCCTTAGACCAGCAGATCGGCTTAATCCAGATCTCTTGCAATTTTTTTTGGTGCAATACCCTAAAGATTAATCAGTGCAGAGTGCACATGGACCATGGGAGTGGCTATAGCATAAGCCTTTTAGAAATCCAGACATCTGGATGAAGCGAGCATGGCTTATCCTGAGTGGGTTGTACGCTCTCCACTCCTCTAATACAACAGCAAGATTTGGGTTAAAGTTGAGATTTTTCAAATATGATTTGTGGTTTTAATTTCACAAAGTAGTAGACTGTCCTAACTGTGTGGTGGAGCAGCCTGGGAGCCGTTAAGACCCTGAACAGCAGCTTCATTTTACTTTGTTTCAAGCAAAATATTGCATTGTTCCATCTCACTTTGAAATACAAACCTCTTGGGCAAGCACTGAGCTAGCCTGAGCCAGCATCTCCACAGCGGCTTCAAAACTTGACCTTGCAAAAAGGTGCAGTCTTTTACCTGCAGAGCACTGGTTTCAGCTGCCTTTCAATGAGATAAGGGGCAGCAGAAAATGAGCCCCGATCTCATCTGAGCAAATAATCCCTGTGATTCCAGCCCTTCTCCTTGTGTAGTTCAAAGATCAGGTATATATGCTATGGCAAGCAGTTCTGTAGCAGCCTGAAGGGAGTAGGGGAGTCCTGCACGCTGGTGCTTTAGCTGATGAGTGGGACAGTAACTGTTCAGGGTGCATCTCCAAGAACGTGGATGCACTGAGCCGCCTGCGAATGCCCCACGCAGCACGTGGACCCCACGTCTGTCGGGTGCTGGAGACACTGGGCTTAACTCCTGACATATCCGAATGGCTTGCTGCCTGTTTGAAATTTCCAGGTGAAAATGAGAACAAGCTCAGGGATACTTGGGGGTTTCCTTGCCCCAAACGTGTTTCGGATTGTTTCCAGAAGGAATTCTGTTGGTTCCCATGCTGCACAGATCAGGCACTTCAAACGCCCCATCTGCACCCACTCGCAGTGAGGCAGGGGCTTGGAAATCCTTGACAGAGCCCCAATCCTGTGAATTCATGAGCTCAGTGTTTCTGATGGAGCCATACATTCAGTTAGCAGAAGGCCCTGGGTGGCAGCAGCCAAACCATTTCATTTCACCCATCTGTTCAATGTATACCGACCCCTTCAGAGGGCTGCGTGATCTAATTTAATTAACGTTTGCAACAGACTTTGAAAGCATTAGGAGGGAGGTGCTAAACAAGGGCACAGCTTTTAGACTCTAAGCGGGGTTTTGAGCTGATTATCTCAAAAGTTTCATTTTAGATCACTGCAACTATCAGGAGGCTTGTCCCTGCTCACACAGGGAGACCATAATTATCCTCTGCCCCAGTCTTCCCAACATGTGTGTGTGGATGTGGCATAGACACCTCCCCTCTGCATAAAGAAATTCAAAATAATGATATTAATAATGTAGGGTTACAGATCCCTAGCAAATAAACCCCAATATTTTGGAATAAAAATGTATTTGGATTCTAGTATCTTGCCAACCTCCAGAGCATCCTTTAAAAACAGACTTTAATCTTATCTCAAATGCCAAACAACAATATCAATTAAATGTAATTTTATTTTAAAATGAGGTGACCTTTTCTAGGAAAGGTGAAGCACTACATTAAAAAATACCCTTTGTAGTAAAAAGGAACCAAACCAAAATAACCTCCTCTTACACACCACGCTCCCACAATGAAGTAAACACTTTGCAGCCTGTCAATACTCTCAGCCCCATCTGTCTGGTGCTACTCTGCAGTGATACTTTCCAGACTCTGCTGAAGCTTTGGACTGGACATGAAATGAGCCAGGGGTGTGCAGGGATCTGGTGTAAATTTACTTGCTTGCAACCTACCCATAACACGATTTCTGGAAGACTGAGGTCCTACCAGTAGGACTCACTGGTCTTAATAGCACTTCCCTCTTCTGTTTACCCCAGTCTGCCCCTCATCACCTCAGACTTTGCATCTGCATTTGAAAATAAAGACGGCTTTCTGCTTTGTAAAGAGTTTAAGTTTACAGCCGTTTTATTGCACACTTTTATAAACACAGAGCAAAATGGCTTTATAAACTCAGAAGTCCCAAATTTCATTTGCTTGGCCTGCTGAAATGTAAAGAGTTACACCAGAGAAACACCTAAGCTCAAACACAGGTCTCTTTAGTAATAGAGAAAGGATGTTTCTAACGTCATCAGAAGGGCAGCATCAAGGACTCAGCATCCAGCACAGTACTGAGCAGTAGACTCCTACTCAAAGCAGCTGCTGCATGTTTCCCTGTGAACAGTTCTTTTGTAGTGACAATGGTTTAGGTTGTCTGGTTTGATGGAAAACATGTGTTATTATAGTTTTATGATAAGCAGAACAGGTCATGCAATCACAGTAAGTATTTGTGTCTCTTATCACTCAAATGCCCAATTCATTTGCCAGAATTCTGCAGATCATCATAAAACCTGTCTTTTAATTTCATTCCCTGGAGTATTTGCCCCTGCTCTCTTCAGAGGGAAAGGCCATAGTAATGATTGTTCACTGCAATTCTGTTATGAGACAATGTCACACTGGGCAGGATGCAGACATACAATGGCTTATGTTTAGTGTTAGTTACACACGGTGTCTGATCTCAGTTCTGACTTTCTGATCGCTAATGATTTCTAAATATATATCTATATGTGTGTGTGTGTGTGTATACACACATGTCAAGCAACAACTTCAATTCTTCCAGTTACCATTACCTATTGCTGGTTATGCCTGGTGACCCAGAGATGAGGGTACACGTGTCCTGGCCACTTCTGTCACTGAGAAATCCAGCCCTTCTACTAAGGAACCACTAAATGGGTCAGGAAACAGGGATTGCTCTGGGCTGAAGGGATGCTCAGAGGACTGAGGCAAGACACAGAGCCTTTGGCTTCTGAACTAGTGATGTGAATCATGTCTCAGCTGCAAATAGTTTTCACCTGAGAGCGCTGATTCCTTGTAAAGGATAACAAAGATAACAGAGGAATATGATCCTTCTGCATTTGTCAGCAGTTTTGTGTCTGACCCCTGCACAGCTGTAGTGCTGCTTATATTAAAGTGCACAGCTGCTCATATGAACACACAGATCACTGTCAGTCTGTAAGTTTCCCACCCTTCATCTGTTCACGTTTCAACTCCAAGGGCTGTCTTTCTAATAATTTTCTTTTCAATGATGTCATAGGTACCTTGCCAAGGAAATGCAAGAAAGAACTGCTGGCAGTAAAACTACGGAACAGACCGAGTAAGCAGGAGCTGGAAGACAGGAATATTTTCCCAAGAAGGACAGATGAGGAAAGACAGGAAATCCGGCAGCAAATTGAAATGAAACTCTCCAAGTAAGTTTACCTAAGGGCAGGGAGGAACCTCCCTTTACAATGAAGCATCCTCTGGGTGCGGTCAGATGAGTGTCACCCACCCCCAGGTCTGTTCCTCTCAGTGAATCCTACATGAACTAATACAGCACATTTTCAATTGTCAGTCGCTCATGTGAAAAAAAATCTTAGCTCCCTCTTCAGAGATTCCCTTGATTTCAACAGAAAACAAGACAGAGGTCAATGTGGGAGACAAAATCCTGCCAAATCTACCTGCAGCTTCCCTGACATAATCAAGTTTCGAGGTCCTTCATTTGTCAGCACTAGCTCAGTTTGAGGATAATGGCAATTGTTATAGCTGCATATTTACTTGAACAAGGGAAAGATGCTGTGTGCATTGGTGGCTGTATTTGTGCTTTAAGGAAGAAGCAACTTTGGCATCACTGCCCTCCCATGGGTTACATGGTTGTGTAAGTCCAGCTGCAGGGATGGCAGGAATGGTCTGGTTTAGATCAGTAACCAGGGCAACAGCATAGAGCTATGGGAGAAATAGCATTACTGTGGAATTTCCCTAAAGCAAAGATTTAATACAACTGTGAGGCTCAGACTGCACCATTTGGTTTTTGTGTGTGTGTTTTTAAAAGCTACATCTGGGTATCTGCAAACATGAATATTTTAGATGAGACAAAGTGGATTGTTAAATAGTCTGTGCTGCGCCTGCCCACAGTGGGACACTGAGCACTGCTCGCCGCCAGAATGCTTGGAATCAAATTGAGAAACATGAACAGAAGTTCATTTTCAAGGCTTATTAAATATTAAATATCTCAAGCCTCTCCTGAAAGAACCATTTATTGATATTTAGGCTCACTCATTCACGTGTGTGCATTTGATTAAATGTTGCCTCAGGGGACAGGGAATGAGAACCACACGTACGGATCAGAGCCCAGGTCCTAATGGATCAGAGGTTATGGAGGAAAACATCCCTACCATCCCCACACTTGCACTCAGCTAAGGAAAATGCTGAATGAACATAGGTGAGATTTTGGGTTCACTTCCTGACACCCCTGCAATGCTGGAGATGGAATAAACACCTTCCTGGAGTCTCAGTGGTGGCCGTTTGCTCTTTGTAGCACGGTAGCACTTTGCACCCAAAGAAGAAGAGTGCATGGTGCCAGTGACTGCACAAAAGAGAGCAGATGACAGTCCCTATCCCAAAAGACATTTCCATCCCATACAAGTAGAAAATATCGCATTTACAATTTACATTCGGTTCCAAGAGTTATAAGCAGAGAAGTCATAGATGTGCCACATCAATACCTATTGCTTTGGGAAGGAAGGTGTCATGAACCTTGACCATGGCCTTGATCATCATGACCTTGCAAACCTCATGCATTCATTTCAGGGAAATATTTCAATCTACCCTCTGATATTGTTAATTCCAGTATTTGGGGCATTCAGTTGCTGGTGAAATGTCTTTATAGCTTAGGAGCCTAATTTTATGGCTCTAAAATACGCAAAAAAAAATGTTTTTCCACCCATTCCATCCCTAAAATTAAGTTGGACCATCATGGACTATACACTGAGCGAGAAGATTATCTCAGACACATGGTGTGAACGATGGGCTTGTCCTATACAGGGACAGGAGCTGGACTCGATCATCCTTGTGGGCCCCTTCCAATGCAAGTGGTTCTGTGATTTCCAGCTCCATCTCAAATTGCTGAAATACCTAGATTACATCTCTTTTCAATACAGCCTGACTTCTCTTAGTGTCAAAGGTCTAATGGAATTGTGGTGTCAGGTGGTGTAACCACAAGATTTATACCTTTCTTCTCATTTACCGTTTATTATAGCTTGCTTAATAATGAGCCTAAGCAATTATATTAAAGGAGGAATAACTAAAGTCCAGTACAAAGATTTAAAAAGAAATGGTGAAGAAAAGATCTGGTCCTTACTAGAAGCCTGGTCATTCCTGTCTGCAGGTAAGTGCAGAGAAGGAAGCCCCCATAGTGTCTCCTGTGGTCTTACAGAGCAACCTGTAATGCAGACTGTTGGTCTGATTGATGATGTCCAAAGGATGGCTAAAAGCCATCTTTGTTCCAAGTGCTGGAAGGCAGGCTTTCAATTAGCTTCTTCCTCCTGGAACGTGGAAGATTCAAGCACATCTTGGGGAACAGACGGTGCTGAGATTGCTGGAATAGCCAGGAATGGCAAAACAGATTGGAAGCAATCTCCCAGACAACTTCCAGCACATATGTGCACTGGCAGAGCTCAGCTGAGCCCGTAACTCATCCACCAGAATAGGACAGGACCGTGCAAACAAGCTCAGGTGGTTGGGTGGATGTTAGGACTGACAAGGTCTCACCCCACAGAGTCCTCACTCAGAGCACAGCCTGGCAGTAGTGAAAATTGAACCACACTGGGCGGAGTGAAAGTCTTGCAAGAAATGTTTAGGTCTTTAAATTCATTCATTTTAGTGGTTCTTGTGCACCACAGTGTCTTTGTGACAACAGAAGCTTACAGCTAGGAAATGTGCTGCTGAGCACTGTCTGGGAATGGAATCCAACAGCAATGTCTGTTCTCCATAGGATTTTGCCACCACTTATAGATAAGAGCACGTTGCTGCTGTACTGGTAACACTTTGATAACAGCCATGGGACTTGCTGGTTCAGTTATGAATCCACGTGTACCATCAGGCCATAGACCTATATTTTAGCACGAAGAATAATGCACGAGCAGATTAGTGAGTAGTTACTGCTCGTTGTCTGCATAAGAATGGTGAGTAAACAGGCAGTTGTTTTCAAAATCAATATTTTTCAGCACATCTGTAGGCATTTGAAAGTCTACAGCAGTCTAGCAAATTGCCTCAGTCCCACAGCTAACAGCCTAGCTCTGTGCTCTGGAAGAAAAGCTCTGCTGATGTATATAATGTGCAAAATATACTGAATAATAGCATTTATGTAACTTCTACAAATGCAGAGATGAAAGAATAACATTTTCTCCAAACGGCTGCATTTTTAAATGTTTCTTGTTGTAATACATTTCAAAAGTAGTTGTGAACCTGCTGAGAAAACCAGCTCTCTGCTATCATGCTAATGAGTCTTTATGCAATCAATCAAAGCTAAAATCCTTATTTTTTCTTCACTTTCCTACTCATTCTGTCTCAAAAGAGAGATTGAGGAATTCTGTTATGTTGTGGACCAGATTCTACTTTTACAGCAGTGCAAGTCCACTGACTTCAGATCTGTTATTGACTAATAACAGTGAGATTATGGATTCAGATATTCATTTATTTGCATTGGTGCTTTTCAAAAGTGTATTTCCCATATTTTGTGCTCCTAGCCAATTTAGTCTACCACTTGTTGCTGTGGAAACATGCACTTCTCCCTCCACCTCCATCCAGTATTCCATTTTCCTCAGATTTCCCTTTCCTGTAGTGTTTTTTTTTACTCATTCATGTGTTCCCAGTGCCCCAGGCCATGGTGTGCACTTGCAATATTCTACTGTGCATTAGGCAACAGAGCTCCCAACAGGTCTTGGTTCCCATTATGATGTGTTCGGAGTGCAGATAATAAGCCCTCAATGGAATTCAGTGAATTGAGAGCTCTTTGTGTCGAGAGGCAGAAGAGACATTTGCAAGTACAATTATTTGCACTAGCTGTTTTCTGCCTTACAGACTCACTTTGTTCTAGAAGGGAGTTCAGCTGAAACCTGGAGGAGTAAAATAGTTGCCAGACTGATGAGTGATGCAGGAAAAGGTTGTTTAATTAAATTTGATATCTGACTGTTCAGAAAGTTAATGTTTGAGCTGCCTGGGTGGCTGGCAGACACTTCTCAAGTGTGCCTGGTACAACCACAGTTAAAGATACTCCAGTATTGTTTAATGTTTCAACGAATTCCTGGAAAAGATTATACTTGCAAGTTTAATTTCATATTCTGTTTCACTGCCTTGTTATTTGCATAAGTAGACGTGATGCATTAGGTGGCACTTAAAGATTATGGAGACAGGAATTCAGGTACAGGAATGTGGGCATAAAGGAAATCAGGCAGGAAGAACGATGGCTTTGTGAACACAGAGCGGAACCATAACTTGAGCACCTAAAACTGATCTTTACCACATTGAAAATCCTGGCATGGGTAAGTGGATCGTGCTGAGACAAGACTTCTTGGCAATGTAAATTGAAAAGGAGGTACCTTTATTCAGTACTTTACCACATCTGGAAATCTGTAGTTCTGCTGCTGCCCTGAGCCTCTTGGAAAAGCATTTTCGAGTTGACTTGCCCAGAAACTGCAGACGTAGCTAAACGCACGCCCAGATTAGACCCTGGTTTGTCCCTCAGCCTCACCTAACAGAGCATGAAATTCACAATGCTGCCAGAGACAGAACAACACTGAGTGAACAGCACTTGAGATTTGCAGTCTAAAAGCATGAAGCGTGACAGTTCAACACTGAGCAATCATGGAGGGAAGTTTCACCTATTGAGGAGACAGAAGCCGTGCGCCCTTTCCCAGCAAGGGCTTGTCCAGTGCCATTTCCTCACAGAAAGGGCTGAGTGGAAAGGCATCAGCCCTCCAGACCAAGAGATTCAGTAGGAAACTGGGCTGGGTGGTGGGGTACAAACTACTGGTTGCCCTAATGCAGGAGAGAATTAAGTAGATACTTAGTTTACAGAAAAGCTTAAATTCACCTGGAGAGGTTTTTTGATGGAGCTCCAACTCCCCCTCACTGAACTAGAAATCAGGGAACTTGCCCTGATTTCAGAAGGCTGGGAAAACATGACACAGATTTATTCCAGAGACAGAAAGGCAGGGACAGGCACAAAGAACGGATCAGCTGTCACTGCTAATTAGCTGGGTGCAATTTAATGCATTTCGTTCTTACTTGGCAGGAATCATCTACCAGGTAACCTTGTCACTGCTGCTAAAAATAACCCCAGCGAGCACAGCGTGGGCGTCTGTGAAAGCCTCAGCTCCTTGCCTGAGGCAGGAGCTATATATAGAGCTCCAGTTAGATGGGAGTGTGTGTGTGAGCCCAGGGAGTCTCCTGTTCTCCTTGCTCTGCACTAGGCAGCAAGACGAGATGCTGGCACAGCAGGGGCTGTCTGGGGAGTTGCTGCTGGAGATTTGCATGTAGCTGCAGTATTTTATTAACAGCTTGCACAGTGCCCAAGTGCTTTTTAAACCTGGTACTATGTGAGGATCTGGGATCTTTAAGTGTCTCGTGCCTTTTGCATTACAGGCTCAGCTTTTCAAGCTACAGAAAAGAAAAATATTGTAGGGAAGGATTGGAAGAATAGGGAAGGTGCAAGGGATAGCTGAGAATTTGTGGAGCTGCCTCCAGGATTTAGATGTCTGGATCCCATATACATTACTATTCCCCATGTCCTTCCTCGGTGTCAGGCAGTGACACACAGCTGGAAACCCTGTTTTGTACCTGGTGACAGACAGCAGGGGCCTTAGAGTCAAGGGGACTGAGGTTTGGTGCCTGCTGCCAGAGCTACTCTGAGAAAGTCTTCAAGGATAAGAATTAGGAGGAAAGGAAGAAAGCTTAAGTTTTGTTAACATCTCCAAGCAATGGAGCAAATAGGGCTTCTCAGGTGCAAGGGAGCTGCAGTGCAGCTCAAATCATATTTCAGTTCCAAGGGAGCTGCAGTGCAGCTCAAATACATTTACTGGAAGAGGTTCAAATAGATCTGTACAGGCCATACCTTGGCTGTCCTGTCCTTTTTCTCTTAAGGACTGAAGAGTTCTTGAAAAAGGTCAGTAGCCTTTGTTCCCTTTCAGGTATTACACTTCCAAAAATAGCATGAACCTCACTAATGTGCATCCCTGGACAGCAAGTAACAAACCTGACTAATGCGAGTGTGTGATTATATGGGACCCCCTGGGCTGGAGCTCTTTAACCAGAGGTGCTTTATTGCTTCAGAAATGAAGCACAGTGCATGCACAATTAATTAGGGAGCACCCTGTCAAGTCTGGACAAGAGCTGTGATCTGCAGCTGAACCTGAAAGAGCAATTTGCTGCCTCAGACCAGCCCACAGCATGTTTGGTAGGAATTTTTGAACACATCAATTCATTTATAAAGGGCAGCAACAGAGAGGACTTAGTCCTGTGTGTTAGCTTTACATTTGGACATCATGCACATGACTCAGAGCTGCTCTCAGTGCAGATTTGTATCCCTAAGGATTCAGCACAGACCTTCTGTTGAAAATGTTGGCTATTTACTTTGTGCAAACAGGGGAAGTGTCACTGAAAAAGGCAGTTACAAGAAAAGATTTCGTATGTGCAGGGCACAGATGATGAGAAGTTGTCTTCTGGGAAGACACTCCTTGGACTGCTCTGTTCTACTTCCCTGGCTCCAGTACCAGGAAGCCACAATCAAACGTGTTTTCCTCGGCACAGCAAAGGCAAGGGCAGCAGGTCAGTGCACAGCAGGGAAGGGAGGAGCAGAGCAGCAGGTGTGAACGCAGACGGGAACATCTTGGCTCTTTTCTGGGACACACAGTCAGTTCCTCAAAAAGGTCTTTTAGTGTAAGTGGCACATGTGAAACTAAGGAAAAAAAAATCAGGTCTCAGAAAGCTGTGATGTATTACAAGGGAGCATTGTTATGTAAATAAACCTGCAGGAAAACTGCTAAAGCAAGTGTAATTAAATAAGGAAAAAACATTTTAGGGAAGAAAGTAGTGCACTTGTTTTGCCCTGCCAAAATGCCTACAAGTAACAGTGTGTGCTCAGGTTCAGATGCTCTCTTAGAAAGGAGGCGTCTGCACATGCCTGAAAAGCTGGGCCCTGGCCCTGCAAAGTGACAAGGAGTCACAAACCAGAATGGAAATCTGCAGAAAGCCAATAATGCCCTGAAATGCTTCTCCTCACATTAGATTATGATTCAGGTCCTTAAGATCGTTTGGATTGGCAGCACAGGTAATCACAAGAAGAAATTACTTTAATTTAATTTGCAGAGCTTAGTTGATAGGGACTAAAGTAAACTGCTGATTGTCACAGCCATTTCTGCTGGTTTCTGGCAGAAATGACCAGAACAAGGTGCTGTAGCAGTTGTGAGCTACTGCTAGAGCAGGGGTTCAGCAGGGATTCAGGTGTTCTCAGTGGCATTGTCAGTGTCTTACTGAGATTATTTAGGATTAGTGTTTTCCTTTTAAATCTGTTCATGAAATTCAGGAAGAATGTTTTATGCACTTAAAGCCAAGCACGTACTTCAGTGTAGTTGAAACAGAAGCAAGATAGGATAGATGTGAAAGTGTGTAGTGTGAAAGACTGAACAAAGCAAAATCTCAGCCAGAAGGGGGTCTGACTGCATGGTTTTCAGTTTTAACATACCCAGTTACAGACCTGTCATGTGAAAGCATGTAAGAAAAAAAAGAGAGAGCAGTTCTGGTGCTGTGTTGGTTCTCCTTCCCACTCTCCTTTTAAACCTAACTCAGTTTATACTGAACTGGATATAAGTCAGCTCCACCATAACTGCTTCTGTGACTTGTCTGCAGAATACCTGAGGAGGTAGAATTCATTTCTCCCACAAAAATTGTACTGTGGCTTTTAGTTTGGGGAAGGGAAGAGAAGGGGAAGGGTACAAAGCTTTCTAACTGTTTGGCAGTGCCATTTGCCTGTGCCATACCTGGAGGGCATAGGCTGCACCACAGCAGGATGTTATCACTGATTTGTGGGGCAGTGGTGTCAGATGACTCAGATGCACCTTTGTGTAAAGGGCTCGAGCATGCTTCTGGATTTTTTTCCAAAACCTGACTCACCACAAATGATCCAAGGAAACTGCAATTATCACAGAGCAGCTGCTGGCCCTCCAAATACTGAGTTACTACAGGTTGCACCTCCTGTAGCTCTAAGCGTAATTTGTAGCCTGGTTCATTCAAGATCTTAATTCCTCCCAGGAATCAGAGGCGTGGGCTTGCTGCTTTCATACAAAAAACTGGGTCAGTCTAGCACAGTTTCTACTTTTGTGAAATAACTTTAGAGAAGGCAAGGGGGGTGAAAAATCAAGGAAATAAATATTTTGAAAACAAGGAGGAGGAAAGAGAGAAAACAGGTCAGAACAGAAGGTCATTGTTTCTAATCAAGCACTACTGAATAAATATTGTGCAGTCATATAAATTATTAAAATGTAGTTCTACATAAACCTTTTTTATTCCATTGCCTGTGCCCACCTGGCAAGCTGCAGCTGAATAATCAGGTCTTGTGGGGGTTTTCCTGTTTATTTGTGTAACTTGGGAGCTTCTAGGGTCAAACACAGCACAGCAAGTTTCCTTCAGTGTCTGTTTTTCAGGATAATTAAACCATCTGAGTGGCCAGCACACTTCCTTGACCTCTCCAGTCTTGGGAGAGGTTTTTTCCCTCTGGAAAGCAGTGTTATTTTCTATCTTTTTTATTGGTTGTTACATGGAACACACCACAAGATAAAGGAGTCGCAGATTTATCAGTCCATGCTCAAATGTTTATCCAGTAAAATGAAAAAGAAACAGACACCACCTTTGGAGGACCTGCATGAAGTCCACTTTATGTGGAAGACTGTATCGAGGCATTTAGGAAACACCTGCTTGAAGAACCAGTGTGTTGGTAAGATCCAAGTCTTAAATCCCATCAGAAAAAGAATACTTCAGTCTAATTAGTCCATTGTTGTAGAAAGATGTGACATTTTGTTTTGTTAAAAGTATACAGAATACTCCTCTGCCAAGAAAGAAACAACCATGAGTGCCTCACCATTGAAAAAAAAGCCTTCAAAATCAAGACTTCATGGCTCACAGCCACTGTCATTTGCTTGAGACAATCATATTCATTAAGCAAATTAAATTCTGAATGAATTAATACTTCATTAGTTTTTCAGAATTTTTTTTTAAGAAAGAGCCAGTCAGAATCTCACAATAGTCCCTCCAGATTGCAGCTGGTCTGTTGCAAAGGGATCAGGCTAATTTGAGGGTGTCTGCAAAAGCCACGTTCTGGCCAGGCTGTGCTGCAGCCTCATTACTGTAATTATCACAGGGAGTGGTTACAGTACTACTCAACAGGGGAAAAATCCTCCTTCTCAAGAAAAGGTTAAACAAACCAGTTCTAATGTGGTAAGGGAAGTTGTATTTGTAGGCATTGTGCAAGTAAGTTTACAGAAATCTTCTTGCAGGCTGTTTACAACGTAAAGGAAAAAGATAAATGAGAAGGATAGGTCTGTGGAACCCCCCCAGCTGAGGGCTGCGAGGATCAGGAGACCTGGAAACTCAGGGTTAGAAGGGGCTTTGGGGGGGACCAGAGCCCCAGTACTTGCTGTGCAGCAGCTGCAGTGAAAGAAAGTGCTGCAGGTGCCTAGGAAACCACAATGTGACAGGGGTGCTTTGCAGAGATCATGGCCTGTTGTAGCTGTGAGGAGTTCACTGCCACCTCTGCTTAGCTCACCCCTCTCCTCGCAGCCAGAACCCAGATTTCAACAGCTCCTGACTGAAATTCGCCAGCAACCTCCACTGGGATTTACGCCACCATAACTAAACACAGGGTCCTGGGGGGAACCAAGGAGTGTCCCAAAAAGCTTTGGGGAAGAGCAGACAGGATACGAGGATGACCTTTTTGAATCAAAAGCCCTCTCTGCATTTTCATGTCAGTTGTACAGTCTGTAATGCTCAGGGTCACGATTCGTGGCAGCAAGTGACAAGTCCTGCTCCTCACACAGCCCAGTTTAAAAAGAAAAGAAAAACAACCATCATCACTAAAATACCATTTGCAATGATAAGTGAAGAAATCCTTGGAGGGTCTGTGAGTCTGTTTTTTCCAGACATGACACTTTGCCACATTTTCCCATTCTATTCAATAGAAGTAACTATACAGACCAGCTCTGCAGAGCATTGTGAGATCTGCTAGTGAAATAACTGTGAATAAATGATTATTCCTGTCATTGTGACCAGAGGACTTGGACTCTTACAGAGTGCTTGGGCCACATCTTTGAGCTGTCAGTGGAATTTCTCATTTCCTGCTGTTGGCAGGAGCACTCTTTGCATTGAAAATCAACAGATAACCTCAAGAGAAATTTTTAAAATAAAGCAGAAGGTTAAAATAAAATAAATGAGAAGGCAGTAAAGAAGGAGGATTCGAGCATCCTGTGGGCAAAGGCTGTGTGACTCTGGTCAGTGCCAGAGGGCAACTGCTGTGCCCTGTGCTGGGCTAACAATAGCATGAACGGGAGAGACAGAAAATAGTGCAGCAGATGGTGATTTGCTGTCTGAAGGCAGGGATATCCCATCCTGTTGGAGATGCTGCGTGGGAGAGTGATGGGAAAGAACTGGAAAGTATTTGTGTTGCCAAGGAGAGCATTCCCAGAGAGATCCCTTGCAGTTGGATGGCAGGGGTGGACTCACAAGTGTGTCCCAGCAGGGTCTGTCTATCCCAGAACCACCACAACTTTAGGAATCACTAATTTAAGATTTGTTTTCTTTCTTTAGGGATTACACAAAGCCAAGAGAGCCTTGATTTTCCTCGATTGACTGCAGTGATTAGGAAAGCTATCCCTTGGCACAAAGCCTGACCTTACACCCAGTTTGCGAAGCACACCCGCTCCCGTTAGGGGTCGGAGCTGAGGGGTTCAAGGGGTCACAGGGCTTGGAAAGCACCAGCTTTGGGGCAAATCCTTGCTTTGTGCAACACCTTGCAGCAGCAAAGATACCTGCAGAGGTTGGCTTGTCAGTTCACAGACTGCAGATTGCCAGAGGGTTCTTTATATACAAATACAGGTTACAGGGCACTGAGAAAAGTATTCTCCAGAGCTGATATTGTGTGGGGAAAATCCCAGCAGCTTGTACTGATGGTGAGAATGGCCATTCCCAAATCATTTTGCATTAAATGCGGGGGTGGAGGAGGATGTACATGTAGTGAGCAGAGGCGGGCTGGCGGGCCACGCATACCAATATTTCTTTGTCTGCTCTCTGCAAAGCCATCTGTGGTTTCTTCCAGTGACCCAGATCCCACAGCTGTACATCAACAGTGGCAGCTGTTGGTAGGGGCAACTGTTTATAGGTTAAGTGGACAGTGCTGCAGGATCTTAATGCTCACCGTGTGACATCCTAGCTGAATTCAGGACATTCTGGGACACTTCCATGCAGTTTCTCTGTTTGAGGGACTCTGTAGCATAGCTAGTGCTGCAGTCCACACTGACACAGCTTTCTTTCCTCCTGTCCCTGCTCCCTCTGACTGTCGTGGCTGAAATTGCATTCCTGGCTGCCCAGGAAGGTGAGCCCTGAGCCTACAGGCACTTAATTTCTTGCAGGGTTCAAGGGCAACCCTGGTTCAGTCTCCCTGGAGGAGATCAAGCACGAGCATTGTATTAGGAGTCAATTACACAGTGAAGTTGAAACCTAACTTCTTTTCCTTTTCTTTCCTTTTTCTTTTTGTACATATCACCACCCCATAAGCACCCAGGAGTGTGCAATTGTTTTCCAAGGAGTAGTGGAAAGTCTCAGTGAAGTGGCAGTCCCCACGACTGGACTAAGACTTGCAGACTCCCTCCAGCAGTGGCCATCAGAGTTGATTTTAGTATCACTTCATCAGTGGCAGATATCTTTATATAAAATAATATAATGGTAATACATACATAACAAGATAGAACTTAGACCCTGGGATTTATATGATTCATTTTGTTTGCTTGTCATTAATCATCAAACCCACAACATTCTCAATTTGCCCAACTCTGAGACATGTAACATTGCTTTTTTGTGTGTGTGGGAACACAGTGCTCCAGAGAAAAAATAATATATATAATAAAATAGAAAAAAAAGTCTATTGCTTTGCAGAAAAACATTATTCACCATTTTCAGTGACCTGCACAGTGCGACCCAGATCATAACCCGCAGGTGGTGTCAGTTGGAAGACCCTTCAACATACATTTTAATACACAGCCTTCAGCTCTCACCAGCCCTCAGTGAGGAGCTGCACTGGGAGTCTGCACCACTCGTACTGTTATTGGAAGAGTGTGTTCTTTCAGCACTTTTCATTGCTGAGCTATTTTTAGTTTGAATGTATTCCCCAAACCAGTCCCTTGCCCTGCTGCAAGGCAAAGCAGAAGCATGACCCTTGCTCGTGCTGCTCACGCTGACATTGCTACCAAAAGAAACACTCAAGCTACAAATTCAGAGCAGGTCTCTGGCTGAGTAATCACTTGTACTTTTGTCTCTCTAATGAATAAATATTCTATTACAAACAGGACAGATCCACTGCCTAGCAGCTCTGATAAACCACAGACCAGGGAAGGGAGAGGAGAAAGCTCTTGTTCTGAAATAAGCAGCTATTACATTCACAGCTAATGTAGGCACGTTAGCCCTTGTCTGTTAGCAAATAGCTGAACTGAAAATGAAAACCTTTATGTTGCATCAATCCTGAATTATGCCACAGCATCCCCCAAGAGCCCTTAACTGCATGTTGAGAGAAGTATGAAAGCAAATACCTCATGAAGGTGATGGAAGGAGGCTCAGCACCTTCGCTGAACTCTGCAGCAGGCTCTGCTCTCCAGCTGTGTCTGGACCTTCTTCCTTGCACCTCCACAAAAGAATGAAGCCAAAGGTCAAATGCATCAGGACTTTCACAGGTGGTAAAAACAGTGATTAATGTAAAGCCCTCACCATCTGAAACCTCTCACGTAATTAGATCCTGGCTCTGTTGGTGTGTTTCAGCCCACACAGTGCTTATCACTGAGTAACACTGCACTAGCAAACCTGTCACAAGGATGGGGGTCGTTTGGGGACAGTGGGTTGTGATACAAGGGTTGCACTGGGCAGGTATGGAGTTTTCATTCCAACTGAAATCTGAATTCCCTGTTGCAGTGCTTATATCAGAGAAATTATAATGATGGACAACTGTAATTGCCTGGGAGAAAAGTGACAATATAATTAACTGAACTCTTGCTGATTTGCAGCCTTGAAAATCCAGACAGAACTAAAGGCCAAACAAATGAATAAGACAGGTAATTAGGGCAACACATATGGCCTCTGCATTTATCCAGTATCTTCTACTGCACGTCCAAAGCAGTTGTATTATTTGGATGCAAAAATAGTTTATGAAGGAATTTAGACACAAATATATGGAGTTTTAAAGCAGCAAAGTTTTTTGCATGCAACTTGCAGAATCTGCCATACCAACTCCCCCTTTTCATACAGCTCTTTAGCCTCCTCCTGTCAGAGAATGGCAGCAGCTACTCTTAACCTGGTACAGGAGGTGCTGGCACGGCACTCAGCTACCACTCTACACGCTCCAGAACTACCTTGGGTTTAAAACAAGTTTGTGTCTCAGTGTCTGCCTTCTAATTTTGTACAGACTGTAAAAGGCAAGTCCTTCCTACCAAGGATTTACTACTACCCATAATTGCACATTGCAGGCAGTACCGCAGTGCCACAGAGCAGCGCGGGGGTGACTGAAAGCCCTGGCACACATCCTCTTCACAGCTCCTTACAGGAAGGATGAAAATAAACTTCTTGTTGAATTGAACACGATGTTCTGGTAACAGAGATGCCAATTGAAGAGGCAGAGCCTTTGCCTCCTGATGGACAGCAGGCACAAGCTGGAGGAGCAAGCACAGGGCACTCCCATTTCCCCTTCCTTTGCCTGGACTGGAGCAGTTCTGTGAGAGGGATCCTCCTGCCCCCTCTCCCAGCTCCCTCTGTGAAATCACCTGTCAGAAGAGACGATCAATGCAGTTGCTGCTGGCTACAGCTCACTCACTGAAGGCTGGATTGATTGCTCACTTGTCACTCCAGAGTCCACAGGCACATGCACGTGTCCAAGCCTCCCTAGCCTACCCCTCCCTTTGTTGAAGATTATCAGAATCAGACGGATCTAACGAAGAGCAGAAACAGGATTCTAAAGTGTGTCTTTTGGCTTTGGCTACAAATCCAAAAGAAATCCAGTTTTATGACAATCATCCTCACAGATACTGTGCAACAGAGTCTACGCAAAAATAGATTTGGGAAGCAAAGGGGCACGTTCTGGGGACAGGTGAGAAACCCCACAAGAACACAAGGCACAGGAACACAAGGCTTTGTGCACTGGATTCTGCCAAAAGCTTGCTCGCGTCTCTCAGGCAGCTGAGACCGGGGGCTTGTGGGAGGAGCTGGAAAGTCAGGGCTGTGCCTCTCTCAGGGTTGTTTCTCATCAGCTGTGCTGTGCCCATACCTGCAAGCCCACGGGTTGCTGTGGCTTTGCTGAGCTGCAGTTCCCTCAAGGGACAGAGCGGGTGCTGCTAAGGTTAACTGTGAGGACAGAGAGCTTGGCAGTGTCTCGTGCGTGCGGGGCACACTGATGTGTTGCCCATCTGATAGCAGGCCCTGGGATCCCAGGCAAATCCTGCTGAGGATTCAGAGTCACCTGTACCATCAACCTCGGGGTAATGCTGGTCCCAAGACATTAATTCCCTTGAATGTGAAGGAGTCAATCTGACTGTGTGAAGGAAATATTGACCAATTGATCAGCAGTCACAGGCACGTGTGGGAGTTATTGGACTCATGAACACGTGACTTTGCTCCAGAGGGCTTGAGCAATTAGTGAAGCCAAGTCCCGTGTCTGCACTTGTGCCTGTGTCAGATATGTTTGTTAGCAGGATCTCAACCCAAACTCTTGTGGTGGAGAGCTGCAGCCCCCTCCACCAGACCAGCCACCAGAGACTTCCCCACGGATCCAGCTGGCAGGGGCAGTGCTCGTTTTTCTCCCTGGGCAGCCTGTTTTGCTCCAGTTATACCCCACACCTGTACATCAAAGGGAACAGCCAGACACACACAGGTTTATTGCTCCTCCCAGAGCCAGCATGGAGCCCTCATGGACACCACAGGATTTCCATGTGCACATTGCATGGAGAAAAGGAATATCTTGAGGCCATGTGCAGACTCTCAGCATCCCAGGAACTTTGAGACCAAGAGTGCACATGGCTGTACATGCAGGGTGTTCTCAGGATGAACCACTGGTGACTGAACTAACCTGCAGTGACCTGCTCCTCTCACCCTCAGGAGTAACACTGCAGAGGACATGAGAGCAGGGAAAATCTTTGGCTTCTGAGAGATGGAAACGTGTAAGTTTCTCCAGTTATCTTTCTGAGCCCAAATTACTGGAGAAAACATTCTAAAGAAAGCAAAAAATATCACCACCAACCCCGCCAAGCACTGCCCAGACTTCAAACAGCTGAAGATCACTTGGTGCTTTATGTTCACTTTGCACAGAAAAATACGAAATAAATATCCAAAATAGAGCCCTTCTTGCTCTGGAGAGCACGAAGAGCTCCTGGTGTGCAGAGAACAGCTCAGCCCAGTAGAGGCATAAATGCATCTGAAGCAGTTTCTTATTTAAAAGCTTCCTTCAGGAGGGATGTGCAGCTGTGATGGGTAACCTGTGTGTGCCCTTACCTTGCCCCAGGCACAGCTCAGCAGAGCAGCGTGGCCTCACCTGGCTGGGTCGTGCTCACCCTGCTGCCCCTCCTTGCAATCCCCAGCCCTTGGGGGAGGCACCTGCAGTCCCTCACCCCCACCAGCTCCTGGTTTGCCCTTCGCCCGAGCCCAGGCACCGCGCGGCACAGCTCTCACAGCAGAGGAAGCAAACAAAATGAGTTTCTGGGAAGAGAGAGGCCTTTCCTCAACAGGAAAAATGATAGATAAAAAGAAAACGTCCCTCTCCCTGGGTAGCAATAATGCCAATAGTTTTGTCACCGCTCATTCTTTGATCGTGACTTTCACTGCATGTGGTGTTTTGACTCCGTCCCCAGCTTCCCGAAATCCTGTTTAGAATTTTATTTTGAAGAAAAGTCCACATCTAGTTTCGTGACTGTAACAAAAGTCTTGGGAGTGTGGTCGATATCTCTGAAAAACTCAGGAAAAGAAAAGCACAGTGCCCTCTCGTGTGTATTTACTGTGTGTATCGGCACCTTTTCCTTCTGTTGGGGATGTGCACAGAAATATATTGATGTCTCTGGGCCCCTACCATGTATTTGTCAAAGCCAAAATGGAAACAGGGTTTTAAATAATTAACCACCATACATATTATAACCATATATAAATATATAGAGCATCTGTATACATCTGCATTCTCATTGTGCTCTGATCATTTCTGTTAGGCTGTTAATCCCCCATTTCAAAAGAGCCCTCTGAGATCTAATGTACAGATTCTGGGAGAATCTATAAATCTCACTGTGATTAAGAGTGGTTTGAGAGGGAGGCATGTGAGCAGCAGGTTGGGTGGACTTTTCATTTGCAGATAAGCTCTCCAAGTAAGTCATTCTTACAATTTATATTATAAAATGCACATTAATCTCTTTTAAACAAAACCTCACCAGAGTTGTGTAATTTCTGAGACATACAGGGAAATGAGAGAGGAGGGAGGAGTCCAAGGGTAACAGGAATTTAAAATACATGTTTAAAGCCTTCAGTCAGGCATTTTAGCATCATTCCTGTTTCAGTATCTGGCTTTCTACTCCGAAGAGAAATCCAGAGCCCAGGATAGGTGATAGGAGACGCTAGGTGGGAAGAACACGAGTCAGGCTGTAGGTGTTTCTAAACACACGTTCCCATCATCTAAGTTTTCTGTTCGTGTGAATCTGGTCTGGTAGTTGTGATGCCTTCACGTTGCCAAAGGTGAGAGCCTGCCTAGTGATCTCAGGGAAATTAACTGAAAAAGGATAAGGAGTTGCATTGATATTTTTGTTGGTCTGATAACATATGAACAGAGAGTTGATTTTGAAGATATATTTGGAAAGCTTACAAACCAAGACGTTAGAATGGAGCGCTCTTACTGGTTCTTTTACAGGCTGTTAACAGTTAATTTTTTTCATCTCTTTTATATTTGGTAAAATGTAGATCTTGTTATAGTATCATTTTAATCATCATTCCTCTGTTTCCTGCACGCAGTAGGGGCATAACTAGAGCAGTGGTTTGCAGTGTGGTCCCTGCTCTGAGTACTCCTTTGTCTCTGTAACTTCATCTCTGGCTTGGCAACATCTGCTGGAGGGCAGATGATGAGAACCCTTAACGTTGCCAGAAAGCTTCATAAACTCTTTCCGATCTGCTTGCTGGATTATTACTGGAAAGCTCTCAAATGCAGTGTGTGTGTGCCTAGGGGAGGGCTTCCAGTACCTGAGATTCTCTGCAGATACCAGCAGTGTCTCACGGGGAAGTCTCATTTAGTATGCGGAATAAAATCACTGTGGCACCGATCATATGATTTGAAGACTCAGCCCCGAAGCAGCGCAACTGAAAAAGGGGAGGTGAAACTGCACAAGACACTCTGTTCAGACAGCACGAGGCTGCGAGCAGCACACGGATTCTATTCAGGCAGGAGCAGAGCTGCTGGATTGGTCTCTTGGCTGTGGAGTCAGAAGCCACGGGAGAGCTTTATTTCTGGCAAGGCTGCGTTTTGTGAGGATGCACCTCTGGTGTTACTAGAAAAAAGGAAGCCTGCGCGAGATTAAAATGTAGAAGCAGTGACAGCTACAGAAGATCACCCTGAAACTCGTTCACTGCCCACCTTAAATATCCCTCACAAGTGCATTTTTAACTCTTGGCGAGCTGGTTCCAACTGACTGACTGGAAAGTACGGTGAAAAGGATGCACGGTGTGAGGAAGCGATTTACTGACAGCAGAGCAAACTAGAGAGCTGCCACCTGCACTGCTGACATTCGGGAAAATAAAAAGGCTCTGGGGACAGCTTCCTTGTATTTTTTTTTGAGTCCTGGAGAGGGAGTCTGTAGACCCCTCCCTGAGGAAGTCAGCAACCAGAACTCAGAATACTGCAGACTTTCTAAAGAGCAGGCATGGTACAAAATGTGATTTTGGTGTTTTTCCGCAGGCGACTCAGCCAAAGACCTGCTGTTGAGGAGCTAGAAAGAAGAAATATACTTAAACGTGAGTATTTTTTTTCCCCTGAACTATTTTATATGTGTTTGTTGCATTTCTAGAACATATTCTTTTTAAACAGACAATTTCATTCACCAGGATGAAAGTTTTAGTTTTTCACGTGTCCTGGGTTTCAATACTGCAGGAATCGAAATTTACAACTTGCTAAAAGCATGCAATTTAGTACAGGAAGGAATGACTTGTTCAAATATAGGCTTTCAATTAATATGCATTCTGATTACAGTGTAAGGATGTCCAAGAGGGAACACAATCTTAGTGCCAAACTAAGTGGGATGGAGAAAGCATCCCAAAGATGAGTCAAAGACAGACCATTCTGAGATATTAGAGTTCTTGGAGGGACAGTTCCAGGCCTGTTACAGATGCTGCCACAGGGGAATTTTCTCAACATCTCTCAAATAAACACAAGGCAGGAACCTGCAACTCTTTTCCTAAAGATTCATGTTCTGACCTGGGGATCAAACAAGTGATGAACATAATCTCTCCCCTTGAAAGGAGAAGTATATTGTTTCTGTTATTTTCATGGTCTGTCTAGTGTTGAAAGACAAAAACCAAAATGATGTGAACAATAGTTTGTTTCTCATTAAACAAGTGTAAACCATAAAGCCTCATAAGTTTGTCATACAGGCAATGCTGCCTATGCTATCATTTAATTCATATTTAATTATTAATGTGATTGTAAGTCTCTAGGAAAAAAGTTATCTATGTTTTGTTACTAAAATCTGCCTTCTTAGTAGCTCATAGAAAAAAACCTTATGCTTTTGCCATTGAAGTTATTGAGGATTTCATTTCAGTTTTAACACAAAGGAGGTCCACAGTCAACTTACATTTATCAGTATGTTCCAACACATACATTGCACACAGTAAATTTAAATGTATGTACCATGGGCATACCTAAATGAGAAATAGTATACACTCTGTAAATGTGAATGGATCAACTTGGCCTAAATTCACCTGCCATCTCCCTCAAGAGACTGGAAAAAGCAGTCACCCAGGATTCTGAAATGTGGGGGGCAGACTGGAAAGAGGCAGTACCTAAGATCTTTGAAAATCTGTGTCTTTGGGTTTTTCCTTGACTAAGGAAGAGTTGATCTCTACTGAAAAAAAAATCCATTCCTTCATGTTTACTTTTTGAAGTGCTGGTTACATCCTTAATCTGGGTTAAACTGACCAGCTTTAATAACAGAAAAGTTTGAATACATTCATATAATGAGATTAGAGAGAGATAAGGCAGAAAGAAGATAAAGCAGAATTAAAGATATTTCCTGAATACCAGCTAAACATACTGGTCTAGATTTGTATCTCATTTAAAGAGCTTCCAGAATGGAGCAAATTTATTGAGTTTAGTTCAGCTGCTCAGGCTTTATACAGGTTCATCTGAGATCACAACCACTTCTGTTTTACTTACCTCTTCCATTATATAAAAAGCTGGGGGGTTTATAAAGAGCTCAGGTCATGTCAGTCCTAATCTTAAAAGGCCGGACAGACGCAACAACTCCAGATTTGGTTTGAGTGAATGTGGAAATTAGTAAAGTCTCCTTTTATTAATAGGGATATGGATATTTTTATAGTTCAAAACCACCTGGAGTGGGTCTGACATGCAAACTTGTAGCAGTGTAAATGCCCTTAGTGGAACCACGACAGCCTCCTCCAGGCTGTAAGGGTTTGTACAGCTGGGCCCTATGTTTCCTGACATCTTTGATGCTCATAATACACACCGGTAACGGAAGCCACGCTACCCCCAGAGCTGTTTTGAGGACTAATAACTCACATCTGTACAACTCTGTCAAAATGAGAAGCATATTGCAAGTGCTTCAGTACAAATACTTTGTTATTTTAAAAGAAATCTCAGTAAGATTAAAAAAAGTGACTTCTTACCTCCCTTAGGGAGATGTTTCTGAGACAGAAGTAATATTTAAAAAGCAAACTTAAAGCTTCACTTTCTTACAGTTTTGTTGATCTTCTAAGTCCTTTACTCTAAGTTCAGGAACACTGCTGATTTCCCACAAAGCATGAAAAGCACAGGAACTAAAATCACAACCCAGGTGTTGACGTGTGTTCTTCCTGCACTCAACAGAAAGCTGATACTCACATTCAAGAAGGCAGCATCTCTTAAATCACACTGTACAATCCCCTGTTCATTCTTAACACCTGGAACAGTTTTAGTGTCACACACAGCTAAGGGTTCCCTGAATAACTCACAGAGAATTACTGCTCTGCGCATGCCCCTTCGTAATTGGGAGCATCGCTCTGCTGAGATTTATAAACCCAGCCCTCACTAATGAATGGATCTCTGTGTGGGCAGAGTGATGTCGATAGAAAAACCTCCATGGCTTGCTCTGCAATAACACCTGAGCCTTATAATGGCCTTAAAACCATTTCCTATCAAATCTTGGTTTATTTTTTTCCAGAAGAATCGTTTCTTTTATTTCTTGAAGCTGGGAATAAGCACTGAACCTGAGTGAATGTCTCACAGAAATGGATCTCTATAGATGTTTAGTATATTTGGAAAAGCATTTCCTGATCAGAAATGTGTATTTGTGGGGTTTTTTTTAGGAATTCTCTCAGTGCATATCAAAGTCATATCTTAAAAAGGCACTACAGCATAGAAAATTCTCTTATTTTAATAAAAATATATAGATAGGAATTTCTGCTCTAAAAGGGGTGAATTAAAACTGGTACCTTCTGGCAGGTATCTGTGTCTCTCAGAATACACCTTACTTTTTAAAGCCTGTTCTCTTTTTAAACATTCTAAACTTAAATAGCTGCTCATCCCTGGCAGTGCTAATTTTAGCTGACCTGGTCTCTTTTAAATTTGTGTGCCTTGCCACCAAATTGTAATATAGCACCTTATAGCATTTTAGATTCGTTTCATTTACATTTCTACTATAGTCAGTTGTGGCTATGCACTACTATGTTATTTTAAATAGATTGCATTTCAGTGTGATCTAATGAGTACAAAAATAGTGGAGAAGAATACTTCATTACTAAAAATATCATTCTCAAAACTCATCTGCAGTGCTGGTGTCTTTTTGAGGCACATTAAAAATCACGTGTGCTTCAATACTGGAAATGCCTAATGAATCTTCACAGTAGTATCCAGAGAATCCCAGAATGGTTAAACATTTTTCTCGAGGTCTTCAGCTTTGTTGAGGTCGTGGGCTCACACCTTAATTTAGTAACAGATAGTACTCGGAATAGAAACGCCATTAAGTCATTTCCCAAGGCAAAGGATATATTTCACACTGTGTTACAGCACTCCAGTCTATTTTTAGACCCAGTGTGTAGGAGTTGTCATGGCTTGAATGCTAATAGGCACAACACACAAAAGAAATCTGGCTTAGGTTAGAATGGAACGCTACAAAAGAAAACCCCGTGAGGGTAAAGAGGTCCCAATGTCAGTGGCAAACCCTGAATAGCAAAAAGAAAAGCATGCAAGTCAAAGATAAGTACTGTGACAGCGTGAGCACCTAAAGATGTGGCCTGAGAATAAGGTTACAGAGGAAAGAACATACTTTCCCTGGAGCTGCTGCAATAAGGTTTTTCAGCATCTAAAAGCAGTGAGTGGCTCCAGCAATACGGAGAATAAAAAAGGATGATTAACTGTGGTATATTTTTATTTTCATTCTAAAGTTTATAGAATTGGAGACTTGGTGTGGTCACTTCTATTCTATCTGCTTGGAGCTAGAGGTTAGAGCACAGGAAAAGCTGGCATTGGCACCAGCACATCCTTACAGAGAGGTAACTGTTCTAGTAGAGATGGACTGAACTAACAGAACATTCATCTTCTGTGCTTTGGTTTGTACTGCCTGGGAATTTGGAAAAAAGGCAATCTTCCTCCTGAGAAAGTCATCTTTTTTTTCTATATTCTCCACAGAACGAAATGATCAAACAGAACAAGAAGAAAGAAGGGAAATCAAACAGAGACTGACAAGAAAGGTAAAATCTTGCAATACCTTCTGTTAGAAATACAGGAGAGCTACCACGACATCAGCCAGCCATAGAGGGCTTTATTACCCAAACCCTCCCCTAATGCAGGTCCTCCTTCGCAGGGTGTAGATAGTGGTATTTAGTAATATGAATTAAAAAAAAAATCTACCTTATCTCAAGGACAGGAATCTTAGTAAACTATTCACATATAGAATTTAAATCCAAAAACGGGTATCTGCTTGCACAATGCATATTTTGCACCTACTTTGCTAAAATGGACTGTTTCATTCTTTGCAGCAATCGGCAGCAGAGCTGACTCCCTGCTGAGCACCAGGTGTGCTCCCACAATAGATTTCTCTTTGCATTTACAGTGTTCTCAGAATCAGAGCTCGATCTTGTTATTGTTCTGTTCCTAGGAACCCTTTACTGGAATTAGAAGCCAAATATTTTGGAAACTTGTTAAAGCCAAACTGAAATTCTTACAATGGATCCAGTCCTGAAACCCTTACACAATCTGCTGCTGTAGTAGAAAACTCTACAGCATGTAATATAACACATAGATCACTGTAAATTAACTATGATTCCTTCATATATTGTAAATGCATATGATAAAACATCCAGGCTATTTTCCTCTTTTGTCCATTATAAAGCCACTGTGCTGTTGCTCACAACTGCCATTAAACCATTATTACTCACCTAAAGATCATCTGAAGGATTGAATGTTTCCCTGGAACGTCCAAGGTTCATTTTCCACGTACAGAAAAGCACACTGGGCTAAGATGAGAAGCAGAAAATGTTGCACATTTTATTGTTAAGTACGTTAATAACACTGGTTTTGTTTTACCAAACTATTTTAATACAGCTGAACCAGAGACCTACAGTTGATGAACTAAGGGACAGAAAAATCCTGATTCGATTCAGTGATTATGTGGAGGTGGCAAAGGCACAGGACTACGACAGGCGAGCAGATAAACCATGGACAAGACTATCAGCAGCAGATAAGGTACTGACTTAATTAAAATGACACAGCACTGCTTTCTGCTTGCTTTGTCTATAATGACACGTCGCATTCTGCAAAGACTCTGAACCTCTGGGACATTTAATCTCTGTCAAGGTTACCATTATTTCTTATGCTGAAACCACACTGACCAATCACAAACATTTCCAGCCAATGCAGTGTTAACATTTATCCTCAGACTGGAAGTTTTGTCCCAAACATGTAAACATCCTCCGCTATGTTTCTAAACATGTAAATATTTAATTTCCTATGAATATCAAGGAGTCACTCGATCCCACGTTCTCACAGACCTAAACAAACACTCATTTTTGTTCCATCACGTCCCTGCCACAGAGCTGATTTACACCCTAATTTCACTTTCACATTAAGCTGCTTGAACAGTAAGAAAAATACTTCAGCATGATTCGAGATAGAACAGCTGCTGAGTAAATAATGAATTTTCAGGGCTGCAGCAAGCAGAACAAGTAGGGTTGCTGAGATAATTACTGGATTAAATGGCAAATACAGGAGAGTTACTGCTTTGTTCTGAGAGGTGGGGATCAAACACTTCATTCTCCATTCCAGTGTCTCCCCAACAAAGTGTGACACATACAGAAAAGGAATAATATATTGCTGTTCTCTTGAGCTTAGGGAAATGGTGAATAAGCTATCACATATTTATCAATAGAGCGATGATTTTGTACTTCCCTTGTATGTTCTGGGTCCATATTAAAATTAGGCTTTTCCTGGTTTTACTGTTTTTATACTTTTTAACTAGGCAGGTTTATGAACTAAAAAGAAAGTGCTAAGAGTTCAGTTGTTGTACTGGTGATGCACATCAGGAACTGAGGACCAGGAGTTTGACCACAGTGTTTGTGACCAAAACCCTTCTCTTTCAAGAGTAGAAAAATACGTTATTTTTCCTCCTTTTTTTTTTTAATAAGACAGATCTCTGATATAAAACACAAACATGGTACAAACCTCATAAATTTAGATAGATAAACTATGAAGTACTAAATATATAAGAATCTGTGACAGCACTAGCACGTTCCAGTTCACACACAGTTGTCATATAAACCAAAGAATACTCTGACTTTTATGCTCAAATTTCATTATATTAAGCACCAAAAGAGACTCTGTTCTTCACTTACACCTGTGCAGTCCTATGGACACAGGTGATAACACAGTCTGGACTGGTATTGGAAAGATAAGGCTAATGGTATCATTTTTATTTAAAGACACACATTGAAATTCCATAAATGTCAGTTGACCAGCTGACCAATCTCTCAGCAACTTTCTCTTAATCTTTAATAAGTTTAAAGTGGAATTTTATTAAATGTGAGATTAAGCAGTGTGATTTTATTTTCCTGTCAGAATAGCTTCTAGACAGCAGTGGCCCTGTCAGCAATCAGGAAGGGATGTCAAGATGTATCACACCATCAGTCCATAGAACCTGTGCGTTCATTCAGCATCTCTGCTGCCCCCAGTACGCTTCGCTATGCCCAACACCCGTTTTTTCTACATTAGAAAACTCCTCTTCTGCTCTGCAAGTCTGGTATTTCCCAATACTAAAATATTTGTTAACCTTCTTCTATTTTCAATTTCTAGGCAGCAATTCGGAAAGAGCTAAATGAATACAAAAGTAATGAAATGGAGGTACACGCGTCAAGCAAACATTTGACAAGGTTGGGTTTGCAGCTATTTATTTCCATTGCCTGCTAAAACCAGTCTACCTGAGTCCTCACTCTGTAGATCTTGCTCTTCGGTGCTCGATGTGGGAGAAAAAAATGCAAAGGAAGCTTTATTTTAGAAGAAAAGGGAGGCATTTCTCTTCCTGTTCAGAACCTGGCTATTCCGGTTTTCTTTGCTGCTTTGATTCGTGTGGACTGAAGCCCCCAGACCTCCTCTGGAACAGCTTGGCTTCAAAAGCTATGACAAAAAATTAAACGTAGGGTATAACAGAAAGAACCCCCAAATTTTTAAAAGTAGACAGCTTAATACACCGTATGAATAGTCTGTACACTACACAAGTGGGTTAGGACTCTTAACTGCACTGAAGTCACAACATAAGTGTGAAAATGAGTTGGCAAAAATTAAGAATTAAACTTGCAAATATTCTTCAATATTGTTATTGTACCTTTATACAGAATTAATATTTTTTAAAAAATTGTTTTTACTCTAACATAGTAAAAATATATAATTTTAAAAAATTCTATCAAAGTAATTTGAAAAAAGTTTCTCTTTTCTCCTAGATTTCACAGGCCATAGAAATTTTCTTCTGAGAAGAATCTGTCCTTATTTTTTGATATTGCTGCTGAACACCTATCAGGGAATACATGAGTCTTTCCCTAAAGTTCAGTCCAGGATACCTTGATGTTTATGTGAAAGAAGGACTCTGCAGATGAAGTCTCTGCAGCACTTGGGTGCAGAAGGAACCACCAGAGATGCACTTCGCTCTGAAGCCAGAAGAGCGACGACCTGTGGAGTGGGATGATCTGCTGAAACAGACTGAAGTAAAGCTACTTGAAAGACCCTTCCACTCTCCTTTAACACTTGTTTCAAACTGTTTTGCAGTCTATCTTGGAAAAGGAGATGTTGTGCATGTACAGGCTTTACCATTCCAAGGCCTCTGACATAAACGGACATGACACACTGTCATTCAGTATTATGTTGACAAGACATTTTGAACTTACCACAATTAGTTTGTAAAACACTTAAGTTCATGTTCTAAAAACTAATTTAATGTATTATAATTTCATTCTTTTTTATATAATGTCTAACAGAATCACAGCTACAAGCATTTTTGATTCCTGTTACTTTTGTTCTTTAATTAAATGACTACTTATTGCAGGAAATTAAAACGCTTTCTAAAGCTCTTTTTTTCCCAGGATCAGTTGGGAAGGGATTACAATTATTATGCACCAGATCACATCGCTTCTTTATCACCACAGAGTCTTCAAAAAGATGATCTTCACCAAGGTTTCCCATACTGTGGAATATCAATGTTTTGGACTAGATCCTAATCAGCTTAACATGATTGTCATTCTACACTAGTTGAGGTTCTGGCCCTCTAAAGAATCACAATTAAGTTCACTGCTGTTCTCATTTAAAATTACTAACTTGGAAAACTCTAGGTAGAAAGGTAACAGTGGACTTTTATTTTAATGCTTTCTTGACAGTAGGAAGAAAAAAGTTACTAAACACTAATAACAAAGAAAATAGAATTGATTGAGAAAAGTATAAAGCCAGACACTACTGACACCTGACATCCAGAAACATCTGAGGATGCTACTCAAAATACTACTAAAAGGAAAAAGTTAGAAAAAAGATACACTGATCACTGGAAAGCAAGACTGACGAGACAGCAGGAAAACAGCTCGTACGCTCACAAGACAAAGCTTTCTCTGCAACAGTCTTAAATGCAATCCTTTTAGGAAATCATTCAGTGTTAGAAACTTGAAAAAGGCACTCTAGAACTTGTAGCTTCGTTGAGATGATCTTCATGAAGCGTGAAAATAATAAAGAATACAGGGTATGTAAAGTGTATGGCCCACTACTGAATTGCTGCTGATGGTGGATAGAAAATGCAAACAGCGATGGACAAACTTCCAATTACCTTCTGCTGCTCAGTGTGGGGATGAAATAACAGATGTACAGTGCTATTCTATGGCCAAAGTAACATTTAAAAATGGAAGGCAAGTGTAACACTTAAAATATATGTCAGAAAGGGTAATTCTAGAAGCAACTGATGAATGGGAGATGTGATGCCCAGAAGCAAAGCATCTTGCTACCTGGCTGGAATTTTATACAACTTCTTAATGTTTGACTTATGTGCCCATCAGCTGAAGATTTGAATTACCAAATTACTTGATCCAAAGATTTTTTATTTATTGCAATTTTGTAACTTGCTGTCTTTTCACATAAATACAGAACACTATAATTAGCTTTCTAACATACTGTTAAGTATATTTATCAATAATTTTATTAATAATAAAATACTACAAATTCTTAACAACAATATAATGATAGTACAAAAAAGGGTAAACAAAAAGAACTGAAGAGTTTCTTTAGCAGAAGAACCATTATTATGACCCACTGCTAACTAAAACCTTACATGAAGGTAACACTCCTATTCAGCATCATTGCATACTTTCACTGATAATAAAAATGTTGTATAAACCACATTAAAATGATGCTGTAAAATATAATACAGAAAAATATTTTAAGGGTAACCTAGAGCAGCTTTTTAAATTTGAAACTCCTGTGAGCTGTATTGCTAATGTGACTTAACCATCTTGCAGTTATGCAGCAATATGCTTCGCTTCTTCCCTATCTTCTCAGCTGTCCTTCTGTCACAAGGTTCCTTTTTTTCTGCTTTGGTCTGGTAAAAGACAGAAAGTTGTGACTATTCAGAGTTCCACGTGATCACTGTCACCTAAATACTGCCAGCTTACTGGTGGGCAAGTCTGTCAAGCTGTCTGGAGACTGCACGCACTCCCTGGGCCATGTGTTGTGCTCTGTTATGGCTGGAACTTAGGATGGCATCCACTGAAGGCAAGTTTAGCTTAGGGAAGCTGCTCTTGTACCACTTCTTATCAATGCAAAAAGAAACAGGCCTGCAGTGCACAATTCCTAGCACTTCAATCTCCCCATGCTGAACTTGGCCTATGGGAATACTCCCTTCTGAAATGCTTCACATGTTTACATTTGTTAAATTTGATTGTACCTGCTCAAATTTTTTAGTAGTTAACAGGGTGGGGTAAAGACTGATAAGCAGACAGTAACATTTCATACTTGTGTTCTCACTAAAAATAGCAGTTATATTGTTTTTCCAATATTCACTTATTGTAAGAAGAGAATTTGGGCCTTTTGTTGCACTTCTAAAATCTTAAGGAGAAAAATACTCTTTCATAGAACAAATTAAATTAAATTAGATCAGTGAAAAAAAGTTAAGCATCTCATGAGGTCCATCTAGTGGAGACAGCAGTGATCATAGGCTCAGAAAAACCTAACAAACACAAAAATCAGAGACTGATAAAAATATGCTTATCTCCAAAACATGATCTACGTCTGTTACGACTCGATCGGCTCTCACTGCGCAGCAGTTTTATTTGACTGACAGGCAAGCATGTATTACTGATTTAAAGCATATTAGTAATGATGTGATCTTAAAAAAAAACAAACCCACACAGTATATATTTTTCTTGAAATATTTAATACAGCTATTTGCAATGTTTTTTCTTAGAAACTCCTACTGACGTGTAACACCGCAGACAAACAGGACTGAGGTCAAAGCGGGCGATCTGATCCCTAAATAATTTCTGACTTTGTTCTGGATCTGACAAAAGGGTAATTCCGTATACATAGACCCAAACCATAGTTCCACAGTTGTCAAATTTTACAAGAGAGTGTTTATATTCACCTTGAATTTCAGGAAGGTATCTGAAAATATTACTTACAGAATTCTGTCTTCTGATGGAAACAACGCCTGCAATCCTCTGCGAACATTACACAGTTCCTCTTCTTGCTGTGCAAAAACAATTCCATTTATCACATACCTTAAATAAAAGTCTTTTATTTAAAAGAAAAGGTATTGTAAGTTTGGTGCACAGCATATGCTGCTTTTAATATATCAACTATGATACCTTTCCATATCAACGTTCAACGTAGGAAGACTCAGAACTAGGACAGGATAACCATACCTACCTGCTGCTTCTATCACCCAGGTAAAGTGTGAACTATAATATGTCAGCAATACTTCGATTTTGACTCATTTTTATTCTTGATAGCGGACTAGAAATTACAATTTTAGTAATTTAGCATTCAAACAGCTATACTTAAACAATAAATAAAAATGAGGACATAACTTTATTTACCATTTCTTTAAGAAGTTTCTCTTGGATTCCTTTTAGGTCTTCTTTCATCAGATGCATCTACAAAAAGACACTGAATGCATCTTTTCTCTGTTCATAATTGGTAACTCATTTTCAAGAGAACAATTACATCCCTAAATGCTTTATGACCAAGAGACACAGATGCACATGCATCCAACTGTCTAAGGAAATGGACATGTGCTTTAAATTTTTTCTTTCTTGGTAAACTGGTAAACAAACCCACAGAATACAGAATAAATCCTGCAGCTGTTTTCCAGATAGCTGCAGATATCTTCTAAGGGGTGAAATCTAGGCCTAAACCAGTGAATATTGTTATATTAAAGGATATTTTATAACAATGAAAAACTACAAAAAATACTTATGTGGCATTAATACAATACTGAAGAATAAGACTTTGAAAAGTCAATATTAATATCTGTTGGTAAAATTATTAAAAACAAGCAAGAAACAGAAGTTCATTGTACCTCTGAAGTAAAAATATGTTCTTCATAGTCAACACTATGGTAGATGTTATTTTCAAATGAAGTTTTAAGAATCTGAATTCTAAAGAAAGAAATAAAATGCAGTTCAAATAGCTTTGCTACATATGAACTTTCCACACATGCCATGAGTATATTCCATTATTTGTAGTCTACTTGTACTTAAAAGCACGGATAACATCATTGTCACTACTGGAACAGTCCCTCAGGTATGTGGAGAAATTTAGATAGAGAATTACATTTTTCCTGTAATAATGTATCATTTTAATCTCATTTTCTTATCTCAAGTACTATGTCTATTTTATGGAAGACAGAAATTGCACAGAGAACAGCAGTTGGCCTAACTTATTCCTCAAATGAACAGAACACAAATCTCATCCCAGGACTAATGAAGCTTACTGACCTCTGTTGCTCATTTTTCATGTATGTACTGAAAGTAAGCGCATGTTTTTTCCAAAAGGTCTGGAAAGAAAAATATCAATAGATGGTAATCAGTAGGAGCTAATATATTCTGAACTAAATCTGACTAATATCTAATATGAATAAAATAACCTACAACCACAGACTCAACACAGAATGGGTAGGAGTTACACACTCATAACAGAAGCTTGGAAAAAAGCTTAGCTGACAGTATGAGGTACATCACGAATTCTGTTTCAACAGAACCAGTTTCACCAAAAATCTGTTCCACGTAAGTTTCAAATTATGAAAAAGAACATACATAACATTGTAATCAGACTTTCCATATAATTAAAAACACGCCTTCACAGTACAAGAAAAAAGTGAATGTATTCTTCTGATTGCATAAATAAAATCAGAATTAACGATTGAAAGGTTATATGAATAATCTATGGATTCCATAAGAATTTGCTTTTCTCCATGATCAAAAATTAAAATACAAACCGAGAATTCTTTTTCCATGTTTTTCAGAGACTGAGAATCTTTTTCAAAATTCTCTAGTTCCTCAAGGAGAGCAAAATGAAATTTGTCCAGCTGCCTGGTCCTACCAAAACAAAACGAGTCCCTTTTAGAAGGCAGTCACTGTATTTCAAGGGTGTTTAAAAAAAAAAATCTTTTGTTACAGACCTGCATTCATGAAGCTGGCGACTCACTGCTGTCAAATGCTCATGGGAAGCTCTTAATGTCTGCTTGGTAAATTGATCCATTTTCCGTGAGCGGCTCTGTGGGGTGTTTTAACATTAAATTCAGATTATTTTCACTTGTAGGAAAAAACCCCAAACCTGTAGCACGTTTGGTACTGTAATTGCTTAGTATCACAGACCATACTGAGAAAAACCCCTTTTCTTATATTGCTTTTGATAGATTTCTTCCTCACTTAATTATAAATGTATTTCTAAAAATAAATAACATGTGGAATGAATGATGTGTGCTTACAGCTGTCTTAGATGAACAAATGCATTATTCAGGCTCATGTTTTCCTTTTGGCAAACAGATTTCATTCACAGGTTTGATAATTTGAGAAAATCAAAGCACAATAGTATGCTGACTACTTTAGACATATAAGCTTGTTTGAAACAATAGACATGATAAAAAAACCCAAACCAAACAAACCAAACAGACCTGAGAAAGAAAATCATTGAAGAGTTAGGAATATCAAGGGATTGAAAAATGCATAAAAAGAAACTTGAATTCTGTCATTTCTTGAAGTTTTATGCACATAGCTATGCTCATGTCCTTCAGGCACATTCTGTGGTGTCAGACAAGCTACCATTCACATGCACAGGTTCGCACACAGACAACTAATTCTGTATAAGAAATGCCTTGCCTCAACTTTCTTAGTAAATTCTTTCTGGAGCTTCTGACATATGCTGACAGTTGAACAACCAGGATCCCAGACGTCCCCGTCCAAAACAGACAGTTCATTTACAGATACAGCAGACACGCTTTCAGACACTAAAGTAAAAAAATGGTAACGTCACAAATCAGTATGAGAAGGCATCCCATCTGAAGTTACAGCAGGGCCTAGAACAACTTTTGTTATATATACATTAATTTCACCAGTTAGATGGCTGAGACTTTTCAAATGGATAAAGCCTCTGAATATTTAGCATTTCTTCCCCACCTCCATTTTTTAAAAATTTGTAAAATTATTTTTATGGATATTATCTTTTCTTGTTAAAACTTTGTTACATTAATTTAAACTTATGCCCAACTATAGTAAACTTTCACTCCATAACCAACCTCCGTAAGTAACAGCATCATCTGTTTCAAATAATTTTCTAGGCTGTAACTTTATTCTTCTGTTTCCTTTCTTTTTCCTCTCTTTGTTTGTTTCTGTTTCATCAGAATTGCTTTCTGTATCACTGTGGTATGTTCGTTTGAGAAATGTCTGTTTAGTTGGTCCTGTAAAAAAACACAAAAACAATGCTTAAATTTAGAATTATTTAGAGCAATGACATGGGAGGGTAAAGAAGAGTTTAATGATCCTTTGGATCAATCTCTAGGAGTACGTGTCTTGGCTTTAAAGCTTGAGAACTACACAAAAATTAATAAGCGTTATCTTTATGGAGGGCACGTTCAGTAGATACGAAAACTCGATGCAAATGAACAACTGCATTTCAATGGAACACAGAAATCTGAACCATGCAAGACTTGCTCATTAAAGAGATTCACCCTAAGCCCTCCTTCCCTGATAATACCATTATCCTTACTTTTTTCCCCAGTATCAGTAGGAATCCTTCTAACTCTTTAAGAGCACAACTCTTTACAGTAACTACATTTGGGAGCCCAGTTTTTGGGTTTCTGAGGGTAGATAAACCAAGCAGAGAAAATAAGAAAGAGTAAAAATGCAGTAATACTGAAAATATATTAAAGAAAAAAAGATTTAAAAACTTGGGCAATATTTTTATGCCAAACATTTTTCTTAACCTTTACAGAGACACACAGAAAGTCTTTCTCTTAACTTAAATGTTTGTACCTGACTCATGTATAGGGCCACGAGGTTCTTCACTTGAAGACTGTTCTTTACTTCCACTGGAAACAGACAGTGGAGATGGTGATACACACTCCTAGAAGAAAAGTCACCGATTTATTACCTTCCAAATTCAAGCACTTACAGAAGTCTTCATTGTTTTTCATAAAACTATAAACATGAACAGAGCTACAGTAAGAGGAACAGAAATTTCACTGCATGAATTACTGAATTAAGAAAGACGCGTTGCCCTTAAACCTCACAATCTGTAAAGTAGATAAAACAGATGAAACGCTGCAGCTCTCTTCTGAAGAGCAAAGGATTTAGCAACATACCTCTTTACTTTTGGTGGTAGGTTGAGTGATTTCATGTAGTTTTCCTTTAATAGAAAGTGTGTCTGTAAAGCAACATCTGAAACTTGAATCTTCATTATTATCACCTGCTTCAGATCCAGATCCCTTTGTATGTTGTCCACTGACAGTTTTATATGTTGTTAAGCTTAGCTACACATTAACAAAAAAATCATTATTGGAAGGAGATGTACAAAAGCACAACACAGTTGGGCAGCTGAGTGGAACAGCTTCACTTAAAATAACTGTAGAATATTGTTAATATTCTTACCAAAGATACTTCAGATAAAACTGGTGAGGAACTTTTATTTCCAAATCTTAACGTCTTAGCAGACATCTCAGGGGACTGAGTTAGACATATATTTTCAATATTCTTTTTCTGTGAACAGCAATTATCAGGAGAGATTGCTGTCTCAAAGTTTAACGTTTCATTTTTTTCTGGTGTTGACTCCTGAAGACCTGGTGATCTTTCACTATAATTATGCTCCTGAGTAACATCTCCTTCTGATATTCTTTCAGCACCTAGGAAACAGTTACTTAACTGTCAGCATGAGGAATGAAAGTTAAAAAAAGTAAGTTAAAGCCCCATACTGCTAACTGTTCCAACTCTAGGTATTTGCAAGCCTCAGAGGTATGGAATTTTCCTTGCACATGACTTGCCACACTTGCAATTTTTGCATTCGCCGCACTATTTTAGCTGTTATCAGATTCACTCTAACATTTATATATTGCATTTCTGTATTATGCTGATGTCAAATAACTGTACCAACCTATAAAGGTGTTACTGACATATTAACACACTTCCTTAAATTATGCGGCACACACTGAATTAGGGGATATCTCTTATTTTAGAAGTGAAATAAATGTAAACTTGTACTACTGTGATAATCCAATTTTTGATACAGTAGTGCTATAAATTAAAAGTCAAAATACCTACTTCTCATTTTCTCAAGAGATGCAGGACTCTCAGGTGAAGGCGTTTCAATTTTCATTTGCTTGGCAGAATTCTTTGATACAGTAAATGCTTTATGCACAAAGTTAGTTACTGTCTTGAGCTCCGTAGATACAATATTCTGGAGTTCCTTTTGCGGATTATCTTCCTTGTTTCCCCCATTTGTGTGTTTCTATTAAAACAGAGAGTTTACATAAACATTATTTGAAAACACGCAGAAGGAGCACATATGTGCAGGTAAAGAACATGTCATCTGTATACACAGCTGAACAAGTAGAATGTCCAAAAAGGAACATCATTTGAAGTACTTAAATTTGTAAGAGTATCAGGTGTTCCAATATCAATAAGCATTGCATTTATTTAATTCAGCACTCAAATTTCTATTCTTATGAACTTCATAACTATTGGAGGCGACAGAGGCAATTACTGATGGTTTAGGGTTTAATCAGTGATGTTTACAGACCTATCCAGATCACTGAAATGTTATGCTAAAAAAATAGAAATGTTTTAGCACCCAACATCATTGCTTGTAACTAAAAAATCCTATTTGGATATTCAGCGAATGCATTGACATACCCTCTTATCCAGTCAGCATTTTCTATTGTACACAGGATAGGAAGATCATTATCAAAATCATATTATCTAAAATAAAGTTTGGCTCACTAAAACCTCCTATTTAATAGACATTTTCAAAATATCATGAAGTTTTTAAAATAAAGGATACAATAGTTCTTTGCAGGATAAAAACTGAAATATTATTAGAACAGAGAAAATTATTTAGGATGCATTTTCTTAGCAGCCAAATTCTCATTATTAAAAAAGGGCACTACTAGAAATAATAAATAAAATTCATTTCAACTTGCTCATGTTGTACTAAGTACAAAGTAGACCCCAGCTTATTTTGAAAAATACGGCAGAACTGGATGTTTCAGTATAAAGTGCAACTGTATACCTGTATTTTTAATTTCTCCACCCTAGAGGTGCATGCTGAAGCTTTCCTTTCACACTCTGACTCTGAACTGGAAGGCTCTTTGTAATTTTTTGCTGATGCTGCTCTTCGAGGTCGTTTCTCTCTGGTGGTTTGTTCTATCGTTTCATCAGTTCTTGAATTCCGCTTTTTACATTCATTTATCTTTGAAAGAATAAAACCAATTTCAGTGTATATCAGAAAGACTAATAGATAAATATGTACGAATAAATGGCAGGTAACTTGGCTAATTATTTTAAATCCATTACTTCAAAACATCTAAAGAAGTTTAACTTTACCAAAGCTCAGAGAGTCCAATCACCAGTCTACTAAGCATTTTGGAAAGTTTATTTTCACTGTAGATAGGGCACAGTGCATTTAGGAATTTATGAGTCAAAAAAAGTGAAGAGGCAAAACAAATGCTGTTTCTGAAGTACAGCAAAGTTTGAAGTACTCAAAGTAGGCACTTTGAGCTTGCTTGAGTAGATGTGGGGAATTTTGCTACTAAAAAAGGATATATTTCAGTAAGTTGACAGATTCAATATTGGGCAGCTGAAGCCCTCTTCAGTTTTGATTTACATGGACTAAACATCATCATCAATACCGACATACGGTGATCATGCCTTCGTAGGCATGATTTACTTTGAGTGCATATATGCAGCTTTAAGCTACTAACATTAAACAGACCTGAATAATTATTGTACAGTCCCAGCAACTAAAGAGTAGTTGAGGGGAATGAGGAAGGTTTGGGGGGATTTTGTTTTTAAAGTTGTGGCTTACAAACATCTGCAAGCACCTTCAATTAACATGTTCAGGATCACTTATAGTTTATTATACTCCCCCACTTTAATACACTTCAAATACTTTTCAATTATTATTCTTTCTAAACATCTATAATATTTTTGGTTTTGCAGTTCCACTGTGTTACATACATTAATTTAAAGAAATTCTAATCTCAAAAGTATTACAACTCAGTTAAGCACATCAGACACATAAGAACCCTTGCTGAAAAGCTAATGGCATATTCAATGGAGCAGATGTCTGTTAAGCAGTAGAGACATAATCAATAATTTTAAGTAATAAAACTTACAAAAGCATCAGTGTATAATAATTCTAACTCAGTATTATGCCTGAAATACTAGCAAAATACTATATAAAAAGAATACAGTACCTGACAAGAACAAATTGCATTTAACTAATTATCTTGAAATAAGCATAGAGAAATGGCACATTAATTAAAAACTATTTTAAAACAGTTTCTGTAGTGAGTTAAGACATTTTAAACATGCTTTACAAGTCTAGTTGCATATTTATATTTACCTTTTTCTTATTTGCATTTTTGCCTTTAAGTTTATCCACAGGGCAAGCAGGTTCAGAGAACTTATCTGTTGTTATAACACACACAGTTAGATAAATCAGCAAAATATTTGAATGTTTGACATTTAGAGCTTTAGTTCAAAAATTATGGTACTGCTTTTACATCCACAAAATTTCCAATTCTGTAAACTGCTTTCACCACATTGCTTTAAAAATATAAAGTATTTTTTGGTTGACAACAACATCCACCTGTCTCATCCTCCAATAATTTTCCAAGTTAAAATACGGACTTTCTGGAAAATAACTTTTATAAATTATTAGAAAATTCCTTATGCTGGGAAATAAGACAACAAAAACTGTATCTGCAACACAGAATTTATTATCTATGGACAAACATTGCTGCATTATTAAGAAATATGAAAAAAAGGTTCTTACTTTTGTTTGTGGTTACTGGTTTCCCTAAGGTTTTATTTCTACTGTAATCAATTAACTGGGGTTTAGATTTTCTATTTGATTCTTGTAACCAACTAATGTCTGTCTTGCTGTCATCACATCTGAATTCTGTGTCAGTGTCACTAAAGAGATGCTTCTTGTTTTGATTGTTTCTAGTCTACAAAACCAAAAAGTCCTTAAGTTAATGATTTACTTCTAATACATCTCTCACTTACATAATTGGTATTTAAAGGTAAGAAGACAAGGTATATTGAGATCCACAAAAATCTGAGCCTTACTTTTTTCTTTCCTTTCACTTCAGTGCTAGTTTTACTGTCATCTGCGGTCCTTAAGTAGAAAAATAAAAAAAAAAAATCTTTAAGTAGCACATTTAAAAATATTTGTTCTAAATCCTTCTACTATTCATGTGATATGTAGGATTCAAACAAATGTACCTAGTTGTGTTTTCACACAGATTTTGGAAATATCTGTTTACCTCAAACCCTGAAGGATGTGCTTATTTGCTAATGATCAGTAAGAACACACACTAACAATATGTACCTTCACGAGCTGATCATTAACAAAAAAATACCCCACTTTATTCAGGAGTTTTTATACCCGAAGTATTCCATGAAGGGAACTAAAGCTATTTTCTTCACAAAACACATCCCTTTTTATCAGCTTCCCAAAGCAAACAGCCTAGCAGACCAGCAGCAATGCTCACTGCTTGAAAAAACAACACTGTTAAGATATTATTGTCATTCCCTGGATTTTCATAATGAATGTTGGAGAATGTACAAAGTACTACTCTTGATGACAATCAGCAGACTAGGACACAACGTAACATCCCTACCCTTTTTTATTTGGATCTGCATGAACACTCAGTTCAGTAACATGCAATTCTTTGATCTAAAAATGTAAATAAATAAAAAACAAATTAAGTTAGGATAGCGTATGTCACTATAGATCTGAAAGTGATGGAATTTATTTACATGGCAAATTTTTTGCTACTTAGTTCATTGACATAATTTGAATTTTATTAACTATACTTTAGATATAATTTGACTGAGCTCCTTTACATTGTATTCATAAATTGTCAATTTCAATTATATTCTTACTCCAAGCTTTATTGTAGGCTCATCAAACCCACTGATGTTAAAGTTGTAGACATCATCCCTGTCAAAAAGACAGACAGATCAATTTTGTGACCGAATTCACAAAGTTAGGTAAGGGTAATCAGAGATTTTGTTTGAAAATGTTTTAACTACTTACATAATATGATCAGCAGTTATATTAAGAAATGAAGTGGTTTTCAGGTTTGTATTCTGAGCTTCTTTCTATATATAAATCAAAAGTTAACTCATACGTCAAATTTAAGACTATGCATTCATACACACTGTCATCTCAAAAAGCAAGTTCTCTATCATGTACAAATAAAAAACTTAGCAGCTGCTCAGACTTCTACTTGATTTGCAGCAGTACAACATGGCAAAAGGGCACAAGGTCTAGTAGAAACCAGATCTTTTAGAATTTATCGTTTAAGGATATCAACACAACCTCAGAATCCTGCGTCCACAAACATTAAGGCTAATTTCTGGCTATTTCCCATTTAAGAACTCAATCTCATTTGCTACAATATTTTTTTTTAAATATTTAGCATTGGCATGTTTGAAAGGAACAGATTTGATTATATAATATATAAACAGAAATTAATTTGGGTTTCACTGGCTGATAGTTGCCTGTAAAACTATTATTCCGCTGAAGTAAATATATAATAACTATTTTAAATACATACAGTCAACACATAATAAGCATTAACATCTACAGATATTTAACATTCAGTAGTATTTGTGAACTTTTGCTACCACCATATATGTACAGATATATGATACGGAAAAATTTCCCACAAAAGTAGTAACAAATTACCTTACAGCCAAAGGATTTATTTAAATGTGGCCTAAAAAAATAAGGATATACTTTGTTAAAAGCTAATTAGAATATATGCAGTGGGATATAAATAAAAGCCTTATCAACCACAACAAATTTATTCAGGCATTTAGATACAAAACCAAGAGGATGAAAAGAGATCAGTCCTTTTGTGCTCTACACATTCATTCCAGATCACAGTTATACTACAGACTCTGCATGTCTTCCAAGTCCCTATCCAAAAGGTTTAAAACGTGACACAGCCTAACTATTCCAGTCCTTTGTCATCCAGTTATAATCAAACAATACAGAGCATGTAATTGTGTGTATCTCCAAGCATCATCTCCAGCAGACTAATTTTCTTTAAGAATATGTTAAATTTAAACCCCGTATAAGTCAACTCTCAGGAAAAGTTAAATTCTATTCACAAAATGTGTTGAGTCAATGAGTGAAAGACCACTGAATGGAGCTTCTAACAGCCTTTGTAGTTATTTCAACTACTGCAACTATTTGACTACCAGTCTGCTACTCTTTGGTATGATAGGGTTTATCAGAAGTGAACAGGTAATTCAGATGAAAGCAGGATGGGTATTAACTGTAGACAGAGGAGTAGATCACAAAGCCACATATACAAAAAGAATGAGCACAAATTTAAATAGTTCATATCATACCTGTTAAAACCCAAGGAGTCTCTTGTTTTGATTTTCTCATCAGTCTTTACTTTATATCTGTCACTGATTTTACTAATTAGTGATTTCGCTGCATCTGTCATTTCTTTAGACTTTGTTGTCTACAAAAACAGAGTTTAAGACTCACCTTTGAAGCCATTCAACAGAACAGCAAAGTGTAAACAGAACAACAGGTTCCCAGCAAGCACCTAAACTTCATTAAACGCCTTCGAGATGTAATAAGTCACATTCCTTTGAAAAACATTTTCCCTTGCATTGCCCAAACAGTAAAAATAAAACATCAGTCAGCAGATATTTTCTTTTAAATGTTGTGGTTTTGTGTACTTCTAATGTTCAAAAGTGAATGAAGTGCAAGTATATTTTCTAAAAAGATAATTTTTAAAAAGAAATTCAGAGTAAACAAATCCTAAACAGGTCACACTGAAGAAGTAAATAGAGAAGCTGACGTTTAAGTCACTTGGTATTAATGCAAAGTCAATTAAAAATAAATTTGTGACTAAAGGAAAAGACAAAATCCGGAATCCAAGTCAAAGAAGTTAAGGTAAGAAACTCACTGTCTTAGATTGCTCTGGATTTGCAGTCTCTTTTCTAAAGAGAACATCAGGTTCCTCTTTCGTAAAATCAGAATGCAAAGATGTTTTGGACGCTCTAGCTGAAAGAAATGTTTTAAATAATGTTTCAGTGGGAGTTTAAATATTTTTCCTTTCTGTACTTAACGGTTTCTGTTCCAAATAATTAACACTCTGATGGTCTACTAAGTATTTTGCAGTTTTCTTCTTTCTTAATTCCATCATTTATTTGGAGACATACTTCAAAAAATTAAATGAAAAGCTTTTGGGTTCACAGTTCTCTCTCCAACAATATAAATAATGTGCTGGGTAGCACAGCTGTAGGTTAAAAATTAATCTGAAACATTTATAATACTAAGAGTTAAGTGTGATCATAACCTGGTTGGGACATATGTGCCAACGGTGGATTTAGCTTTTGCCTGTCACTAGTTGTTATATTCTTCATAGGCACAGAACAGGCTCTTTTTTCCCGTGTATTGGTTTTATCAAGAGAAATCTCCAAAAGACCAGATAGCCTAAGAAAGATAATATCATCTTATTATCAGTGAGTTGCAGAAAGTGATTCATAATGATAAAAATGCATCACGAAGCAGAAAACACTGGTATCTTGTAGCTATCAATGCACTTGGTACGTAAGCCTACTGTCATTGTTCAGTTAACCAGCGCAACGTAAAACATAAAACCTTCATATTTTTAAGTCAGCTTTGAAAAGGCAACAATATCCTATGGCCACCATTAAATCTTCAACCAAGATGACTGTGGTGTGTCAAATCCACTGCTTTTTATGGTACAGTTCACTTATGTAAACCCACATGCCATTTGTGTTCCACCTTGATGTCATCTGAAAGAAGGACTCTCCTAGTTGTTAGTAAAGCCTACTTAGATTCCTACTCCGATCTTAGTAATGAGTACTATTTTCATAAACAAATTCACCAATTCAAAGCCTTTGATGAAGACAACAGAACAGCATGGCTACTTCATGAACAATAGCAAACACATGAGAGGGCTGATTTGGTGCCATAAATTTTTGAATAAAAGAACAAAGTGACATTACAAAAGCAACCTCACTTACACAGCCAACAATTCTAAATGCAACCTTCAGGGAAGACAAGATAATTAAATGCTGGCATGTTCTGAAACCATGTAACAAAATTTCAGTTCTGGCAATATTTGAAAATACTCCCAGCAAAGAGAGTGACAACAACAGCGATTTGGTATTTTTCTCCAATACTTACAAAGGTTTGTTGTTTTTCCCTATTGGCTGAGAATCAGGAACAATATCTAAAGCTTCATCTAAATGAGAAATTAATTTGATATCAATTATTATTACAAACTAAATGGACAAAATTAAAATAACTTGAAACATAGGGGCTATCAACGCTTGTAAAATTACTTGCCTAAAGCTTGCTTTTGTGTGGCCTCAATTTCTGCCTCTTGTACTACTTCTTCAGCACACATTTGCTATAGCGGGATAACACCCAAAGGAAAACATTAGCATAGGACTATAAAAAGCACAACCTCATGAACTTGTATTTTCCCTAATAAAATATGAAATTATTTTTTCATTTCATAGAAGTGGTGATTCTGGTACCTGCTTGGGTAGTTTTGCCTTATTTTTGATTTTTGACTTCTTGATCTTCTGTTCCATTTCACGAAATTTGTTGTCTTCCATACATTGTTGCCCACTCTAAAAGGCATTCGAAGTAACATCGACAATTACAATACATAAAAGCAGAAATAGTAAACTTCTAGAAAGCAACACTTGAAATATTCTAAACTATACATTCTACATGTTAAAGCCTTTTTCTAAAGCATGGGTATAACAAAAAAAAAAAGCTTCAGTATCTCAGTCTGGCATTTGACCTGAATCTGACCCAAAAAGTCATTTAGAACCAGAAACAAAATAAAAATGTTACTTTAAAGTCTTATTTTAACTGAAACAGAAGCAAAAATACACATACTCAAACGTACTCAAACAGCAGTTCAGTGATACCTATATATTTTTGTTTAATTTTAGCGAATGTCTAATCAAGAATGCACTGAAACCAATGCTACGAATGCTATAACCTGCAGACATTAACATTTCACTGCTATAGCTGAATGTATTGTATGTTTTTAAGAGTTTTCAACAGTGCATAATTGATTTGAGATTCTGTGCATACACTGTTCACGTTATGTACAAAAGAATTGTGGTTCTAGTAAAAGCAAGTTAACTGTGGGGTTAGAACTGATGAATGAATGTGAACTTCGGCTAATTTTGTAAGAGTTCTGTCTGATTTTAGACATATTAAACCTGAAATCCATAGGACAAGAAAACATGCAATAAAGTAAACCATATTATTTTCTAAAAATAAGTTGCTGACTGCAAAATTCTTGCTCTTTATAATATGAATTATGAACAGATTAAAACAGAAATTAATGTAAAAGACTTAGTTACAGATGACATGCATACTCCACTAGGTTCTTCACAGAAATTCTTTGTTCTGGTCTCATTCATTGCCTTATGGTCAGACCTTTCAGCAGAGCTAATCATTTCCAAAGGAAATTTAAACCGTCCTTTAAAAGGAGTGGCTGAAAACAAACCAGAGACATGTTAGATTTCTACGTTTCCTTCTGTTATGATTACTGTGCTGTTTTTGACATCAATACCAAGAGTTTTGCCCACAATCACATCTATTCCGCAAACTTTAAAAAAAGTTGGCTAGCATTGATATAATCTCATTACGTATCTTTTATAATTCTATAATTATGATTTCAGTTAAATTACATTGAGGTTAATGAGTCCACAGTGTGTGGATGTCTGGAGGCAAGCAATGCTTTTTACAGACTGGCTCTGGCAGAAAACAGTTGGTCATGTATTTAAAGATTTTACAATGATACATTTCTGCTGGAATAGACTGTGTTGTTAAGATCCAAATGAAAATGTTATAGAAGCTTTCTGTCTTGTTTCATCCTAATTTGAAAATATTTTCTTTTCTAGCCTCTGTCACTCAACTTTTAAGTGATGCATGGATATATATAGCTAAGGATACTGATGTGCTTGAGCCAGCTAAAGCAAGAAAATTAAGTTTGTTAGTCATGCTGTTCTGCCAATACTTGTACCTTCAGCCTCTATTGGTCTTGGTTTTACAAATCTCTCCCTTGTAGAAAGTACTAAGTATCTTCCTTATCCTTTTCTCTTCTAATAAACTGCTAACTTCTCAGCTTGCTACAGCACAACCAGCTGACTGACAGCAGCAATAAACCACAAGTGGTCTTCAGCTGTTTGGAATACAAGTGCAGCTTCTATATTGCATCATATCTTTAGACTTCAGTTTAAAAATCTCAAGCTTAAAGCACCTGCTAGAGAGATTTTATAAGGTCTACTTTTCAATTCCAGCTCTGCAAAGAATCACAGTTCATGCTTGTATTTCAAAGACATTTATAGCATATTTTTACCCTAAAGTACTTGTAAACTTACATGTGTTAACAAATACCAGTGGACTCCTTGTGGAAAATCTTGTAGTTGCAGGAATAAGCACAGATGCTTCAGATACTTTCCTTTTACAAGATGCAGTTACCTTTAGGAATAGAAAAAAATTTGACCATAATACACAAGTTATAAAAAAATCTATTTCCCAGAGTCCTTTGACACTTTCTATTACTGGAATGTCAATTGTTATTGCTGCACACAATATAATGCGATTTTATGCAATTCCCTTTTTAGAGATAGCTCACCAAAATACTTATTTTTTAAACTGTGGATCAGTAATTGTTGTTTTCTAAATTAATTCAAGACAGCGTAGAGAAATCCAGTTCCTTGTTAACTCGCAAAGTAGCCAAGGTGATTCACAGGATTTTCTGCAGAGCTATCACACAAGCTATAAAGCAGCAGAGCCTCGGGTTCAGTAGACTACTGCGAGCAGTCCATACACTGCATGCCTTTACATGATGAAGACATGGTGCCACTGCTCCATCCTTCCCCCCTCTCCCTGGCATATCTGTACTTAGTCCTAGTAGATGCATAATGTTTATAACATTACAGTGATTAGTGGGGCAAAAGAAACACCAGGCTTAATGAATTGGTCTCCTCTAAGTTTAAACCAGAGAATGAACTATGCATAGAAGCAGTCCCATGAAATTGTGATTCAAATAACCAGGATAGAGGACTCATCTTGACAACTACATGTTTTTTGTAATTGTCAGTTTTTGTGCATGTCAAGCCTATAGGACTTGTCTCTAATTACAGCCATTACTATTGCTAGACTAGTGAGTCTGCAGAGGCTATACTAGACTCTCATATTGTAAATGATCTAAGCATATCTTGAAAACATTTCTCTTTAAAGAGAACTCTCAGAGCACAATGGTCTAAAGAATGTTAACAGCTGCTTTTTATTTTTGTCACGTTGTTGTAGTTCCAAAATACACAATACTGAGAAAAGTCTTTGCGAAGGGTTTTACACAGCTTTGTGTCAAGTCATAAGAAAAAATAAAACCCCATATTAATTATATTCCAACTATAAAATAAAAGGGGGGTTACATTATAAAATATGAGAAATATTTACATTTACTTGTATTTTTGATGTATGCTTTTCTGTTTTAATAACGCTACTTACCATGGACGAACTACCTCTGCATTTTTCTTGATTGTTATTCTTATTTAGAGTCCTCAAATTTCCAGGAAGCTGCTGGGTTCTGAGTTTTTCTTCTTTATCAGGTTTTTCTTCCACAGATGGTGACAACTGACTTTCTGGTACCAGAACCTATATAATATTTTTGATTTTTATAATTTTTGTACAATGTTTTCTTTTCTTATGTTTTATATATACACAAACACACAGCGTAACTTCTTCACCGTAAGTAACACATTCCTCACTTTTTGATAGAACTTCAGAGTTAATATACTTCTAGTTTGAAAAGCACCCAATCTAACTCATTTTTGCTTAAAAAGATGGGTTACCAAATCATGATTCACATAAAAGAACTTGTCCTGTGTGTATTTATCTGAAGTATACAATTATTTGGTTATGAATATCTCCTAAATACACAATACATACTTACTAGAAAACACTTCACTGGTTTTAGAGTTATCTTTACTTATAGGCATTTTAAAAGTCCTTGTTGAGTGATGAGAAATTAGATCAAAATCAAAAACCAAGAAAACAACCATCTCAGCTTACGGAAGTAAAATACCTGTGATCCACTTTCATCAAAGATGACGTGTACAGTTGTTTTGGCAACAGATGCAGTCTGCTTCTTACTAAAGCCCTACAGAGTGAGTAACCATCTATGTAAAACTTTCCTCACTTTTTTTAAACAAGAAACAGAAAGAAAATATTTAAGCTAGAGATCATAACTGTCTGAACTCAGGTTATAGGGAAAAACAATCTATTAGGTCATAGCAGTTCCATTCCTCATGAGATTCTCAAATTTCAAGGCAAAGCAGTTTGTTGAAAACCAAAAGTTTTTATATTTGTAAGTTTCCACTTCATACGTGGAAAATGATGCATTAAAAACTTGACATTAAACTACAGAAGTCCCTTCCCAGCCAGTTAATTTTGTTTCAGATCATTTTAAATCTTAGCCACAGAATCACTCAGGTTGGAAAAGAACGTTTAAGATCAAGTCCAACTCTTAACCCAACACTGTCAACTCCACCACTAAATCAAGTCCCCAAACACCACATTTACAGGTGTTTCAAATCCCTCTAGTAACAGTAACTCAACCACTTCCCTGGAAAACCTCTTCCAATGCTTGACAGCCCTTTTAGTGAAGCAATATTTCCTGATATCCAATCTAAACTTCCCCTGATGCAATTTGAGGCCATTTCCTCTTGTCCTTAATAGGGATCTTTACCAAAGCTTAACATATTACGGGAGAAATGTTCTTCTGTAGCGGCAATGCAATCAGAAACTCTTGGTATAAATAAATACCAATAATCACAGCTGTAACAACATTTACACGGCAATAAGACATTCATTTTGAATCAATTAAAAACTATTCAAAAAGGTGGTTAAATCTTACCTTACATTTACTAAATCCATAAACCTTTCTGGCTGCATCTTTGATGTCCAAAATTAAATCAAAATATAAAAAAAAAGTCTTTCCTTCTTGATTACCCACATTCATTGGGCTTTTAAGCTCTATTGTTAATAATTTCTTTGAATCTTTTTCTGGAAAAAACAAAATTTGAAAAGTAGTTTCAGTACAATTTAACAATATCACATATGATGTTTGTATATCCATGAAACTTAGTTATATTCTTCAGCTAGTAACATGTATATTTTATTTAATTTAGTCTAACCTACAGTAAATTTTTAGTCAAACAATTCAGTCTTTTAGAAATACATATGCCTATAATGCTACAGAATTTTCTTTGAAGGTTATTTTCTACAGCTGCAGCCAAATTGTACTTACAAAACTATTCTAACTAGTTTAAAAGGAACATTATTAAATGTCATTGCCTTGTGCCTTATTTTGCAGTGAAATAACTATAAGATATTATCTTAAAATTTATGTCTAAAATGCAAATGTGACTGCAGTGCAATTTCATCCCTGACAAAAACAATACCTACAGTATCTTAAAAGGGAGTTTTGCTTTGCTGAGAATTTAGTTAAGTACTTTAGGGTTAATCAGTTTGAAAAACCAAGTTAGTATGTAACAAAAGGTGACATTTTAGTGTCAATACCTTCAAGGCTGTACAGCTCTACCTCTTCTTCTGGTATAATGACTGTTTCCCACTGATGATCCTTATATGAAAAATACACATTTTTAAAGCTAGAAAAGCATTATATTACAATTAAATGAAGTGCAGTGATCAGAAAGTTATCCAGTGGGGACAAATTTTGAACTTTTTAATACCTCTGTTACAAAGAGTGGCAATGACCATACACTTCACTGATAACAACGAACAATATTTCCGAAGAGATTTGGTAGAGGTATTAATCTAAACAGCTGAGTTATCTACCAGAATTATAACTTCGAAGAAGCTAGTACTACACACACAAAAATTAGCTTACTGCATCATCTGCTGCCACATAGAACGATATACTGCTGCTACCAACATTGAAATCAATCCAAAATTCTTCAAGATTTGCATCCATTGGTATCTGTAGCTAAAACAAAAAAATATGATGAAAAGAGTAAGAGCAGAGAGCAATGACTCACACCAGCTAACAGGCTTTGCGTTACAGCCTGACAAACTTTAAATACATGCACATCTATATATTCCTGACATAAATTATTTTCATACACGATTCTTATTTTTTCTTAACTAGAAGGCAAAGAAATTTCTTCAGTTACACAAATGAAAATCTGTGGATATAAGATTAAGACTGTAACTTACCTCATATTTATCAAGAGCTGCTGATAAACATGGATATGTAAAAACTCTGTAAGAGAAGGATATTGTCAAGTATCCTAAAATGCCGTAAATAAATTTTGCATAGCTGAACACAACTGGACTGTGTTTTCAGCACAAAACCTGTGTCCTTAGAGACTTAAGAGATTACAGCAATCAGAAGAGCACTCACCTGACTGTACCTATTCCCCAGATGGGATAACATGAACTTGTATATATCCTCACAAATAAAGCTGTGGTCTTGGACTTCTTGTCACTATGCTCATATTTTAGCTTATCTGCTGATATTTTAAGAACGGTATTCAAACTGAATACACACTTGATATAAAGAAATGTTATCATCTAAATAAGAAAGCTCATAATTTTTTTCCTTTTTATGTTCTACTTCTGAAGCAGATGTTCTCAATCATTATCTCAATGTAAATATCCTAAATTAATAAAGGAATATATATGAACGGATTACTAGCTATTGTGAGATATTATGATTATTGAATTAATGAGCATCTTGGGATTTTGCAGCAGAACTAAGCAGAATACAAAAATTACTTCCTTATGAAAATTTATTAAAGTAAGTGCAGCATATGCTTTTTATATTGCTTAAGAATACTTTCGAATGAATGTTCTTTAGTGAACGGTTTCTTCAAGCTGTTATCCAATCATCTGAATTACATAAAATTAACATTATGACAGGGAAGATAATATCAGTGACAAGATGCCAAAAGATGGTATTAACTAATTTTCTTTACAGTTCAATATTTTTAAAGTATCTTAACTCTGCATGGTTTCCTTGAATTTTACCACAGCAACATTAGTCTTATTTAATTCAGAGTTTCCTAAAAACAGTTTCTGTGATACAAAGGTTAATTTAGAAAAATAGCCATAAAAAAATAAAAGAATAAAATAATATTAGCTTAAAAAAATCAGTTTTACCTTCTTTTGTCTCCTAGTATGCCATTCACTTGGTTAAGAAATTTTCTGCAGTCCTATTAAAACACAGAAATTTCTTACAGCATTGTAAAATAAAAACTTACTTCCTCGGAAATATTTTTCATGACTTACTGTTTCAAACTCAGAATCTTTAATTCCTTTAAATGCACTGGACACAAACTCCATGGAAAACCACTGACACGCCAGTTCTCCTCTTTGTTTTTCTGGAATCATTCTGCATAAAGCTTCCGTAATGGCCACTTGCAGGTCATAGTCTACAGCACAATACATTTTATAGGAATAGTGGTTTTAAAGATACTATGATATGAAAAAATTATTATGTAGGAAACATACAAGCAGTGCCAAAGGTTTCGTATTACATATCACATTATGTCCTAATAAACTATCAAGGCCATATAGATAAAAAACTAGGATGAATTAACAAGTCAGGTTTCAAACTGAAATTTCAACCAAACTTTCAATGCATGTCAGAGCAACACTAGGCATCCAAGCAAGAGACAGAAGTGTTCCACTTTCCCCTGTCTGAACTGGGAAGTGGATGGATACCAAAGTGATCCCCAAGAGAATTTATAGTACTACTAAACATGGCCAGCAGTTCACTATCTTCAAAGACTGACTTCCTTATGAGATTTCGCTATTTTAAGACATGTTCTAGAGAAAAAAAGGACTGAAAACTTCGAAGAGTTAGCCACGTATCGCATACATCTGAAACATTCCTGTTTGCAGATTGTTTTAATGTGTATTTGTAATTTCACAACATTCTGCAGCTTCTAAATGCCTTCTCTGGATTCTTTTTAAGGGTCTGTTCATACTTTTAAGAAGCACAATACTGTATTTTTTAACTCCCATGCTCACCTCCAGCATCCAAAATTCTCCTCCCCATGTCACTCCTGCCAAACAAAGTTAACATTTCATCAATATATGATAGCAATGCAAAACATAGAAGGAATGCTTATTTAATTACAAGCTTTTAATGTATGAGATGAAACTGTGATGCCACAAAACTATTAGACTTCAAAGTGGTAAGCCTGTTCTGCTAAGGACAATCATCTGAAAGTACTACTGAGGTAACAAATCACCTGGTACATACAATTGTTACTCTATTTATTTCATTAAATGCTGTAAAAATATTTCCCAACGTAACTAGCTTGTCCTTCCAGGCACTAGTTCACAACTAGTTCACTGTGCTTTACATACTGTGATGAGAAGAAGCCTAACTCAGTGAAGAGGTAACCAGTGAAGAGGTAAATTTAGGTTTCTAACAAAGAATAGCCCAGGTGAATACCTGCCCACAGCCACTACCACTGGCAACACAACAGCAAATGCAAAAATGAGTTAAACAGGGACCAAACTGCATACATTATAAACAGTCTTATTAAAAATGGTTTTCCATCTATGTAAATGATGTAATGATACAAAAATTATATTGAAGATTATTTACATGACAAGCAACATCTCCTTTGTAGAAAATATCTTTTTCCTGGCATCTCGAGGCACGTTGTTAAGCATCAAATTAAGTTTTCTTACTGCCTAAAAAGAGCAGAAAAAAGGGAGTGAGACTAAATAGAAAATAAGTTGTTAAAGTTATTCTTATTGTGGGCTTTTGTAATATATTTCATGCCAATGAAGAAAATAACATGCTTAAATAATTGCAAAACAAGAAAAGACAATGAGTTCTATTTGCCCTTAAATGGTATTTATCTTACTATAACTACCCCAATTTCAGTAAATTATATTAGCTTTAATGTGAACACCAGTTGTTAAAATGTTATGTTTCTTATGTGCAGGTTTAAATATAGAATAAAAAGTTTCAAACTAGAGTTCTGCCTGCAGTTGATTGCTGACCTAACTGTACGTTATGTTTACATTAAAAAGCCTTTCCTTTGCTGCTGTAGTCTTTGCAGAAGACACTTCTATAACCTGCTATCTTTAAAGAGGAAAAAAAACCCTGACAACCTGAAGTTGCTAAAACAAATAGGAAAAATATGCAGTATACCAGAAGGTATACAAATTTCCTGCAAGCATCTGAAGAATTTACAAGCAACAATCTTAATCCTATTTATAGCAGTTGTGACAGAGCATATTATTTCCTATGCTTATACACAACTTACTGTTTTGTAATTTACTGTCCAAAACAAAAATTTTAGGTAAGTAATCTGCGGGAAAAAAAAAAGCCCAACATATAAACAACAACAAACATTCCCACAGAAACAATAAATCAACCTTCTGATAAGAGAGCACTACAATATCCCCTTTTTTGTACCATCTGTACAGTTAAATTATTATCTTTGCAGACTTGGGTTAGCATCTTAACAGACAACTGTTGCTTAGAAAGAAGAAGATTTACCTCCTGCTGAATATAAATACTAATTCTTACATCAGTGATGAGGGTACATATTCTCAGAACAAAGTTTTCTAGTACTTGCATTTTATCTAATGAACGGGAAAAAAAGAAATTAAAGAGTTATCAAGAGTGTATTAGGGTACCACCTCAGCAGCATTTGGAAAAAAATCCATTTTTATTTAGAAATATAGCGTGCCTTCCTTTCTGTATAAGATTAGTGGTATTTAAAAATAAACATCCTCAGCTTCGTGGTTCAATGCAAGATAGAATAGTTACTTCAACTTACAGCAAATACGTTTTTTTATGATGTTTCTATTCCTATGCATCACTGCAAAAGTCCTCTGGGCATGAGACCATTATTCATAAAATATAATTGAATCAATTGTACAACACTGCTCTCATATAATCCAAACCCTGGAATTCATCTTCCCAGGGACAAGGAAATGAACCTTTCATTTTGATCGTGACAGCATAATGGTCCACAGTGACTTTCTACCTAGTGCTATGCTGAAAGGTAAGAGCAGCGTGATATTCATGACAACAAAGTCAATAAAGAAGGACAACTGTGCTATGCTGAGCTATGATAGTAGCTTGGAAACAACGTTCTTTTTAGGAAAAAAATCAGTTGCTATCTCTGAGGAGAACAGACTAACCCGTTTTGTTATTACTGATATTGGCAAGTTACAAGGAAATGTGTCAGTAGAGAAACCTCAAATTAAACAAAGTTATACTAGAGAATCATAGTCCTTTGTGTGTAGAACATCTCTCTTGAGGATAAGCTCTTTTCTGCTACAGTTTATCAGCTGAAGTGTATAGATGTGGTGGTACATCTACAGTAGATGAAGAAACTTTATACCACCCTCATTATGCATGTTCCTCTCATAACTACTTGGCCTTAAGATGGTACTACCACACGTAGTACGAGTTATTTTAACACTGATAACTTCACAATGTCTCTTTCAAAAACTATCATATCCAGTGCACACTTGCTTTAAACTCACCTTCAGGTCTGCTGTCACATATAGCCTACAACAAAAAACAAAACAAAATAAACCTCATCATTTTGATACTGTAAATACTACAGCATAAAAAATTAGGTAATACGTGCCTAAAGCAAGCGATCAAAAAGCATTTAAGATTTTAAAATTATTTCAGTCTCAATGAAGAACATAAGAGGCTACTTCCAATACCAAGTGTAGTTCCCCAAAATTAAATTTCAGTTAAACTTATGGAAATTATTTTCCCAATGGCAAAAGTTTTTATGAACAGAGGAAAAGAAAACTCACTGAACTTTTAACCTTGGGGTCTTGGAATTATCATACCATTAATTTATCAAATCAAAATTAGATTACGATGAAGTTTTTTTGTTCATTGGACACTTGCATTGTTGAGTTTTTTTAGATTTGATTTCATGATGCTAATCACGAACAGAAAATAAGTATGAATACAGGAAAACTATTTATTCAAAAAGCCTTATAATGTATTTCAGAAATCACTGTAACATTAACTTTAGAAGGATAGTAAATGAAATACATCTGAAAGTCTTTTTGTTGCTAAGCTAGTAATAGTTATTTTTACAAACACATATAATGTATTTTACTATTGATATAGTTTTACCAGCAAGATGTTGAAGAAGTCTTCAGCCAGGTTTGTAAGCATTTCATTCTTTTCATTTCTTCTGAGGATAAAAATTTGTTTTACCTTTTCAAACCAATTAACCATGTAAAGGGAAAAGTAAAGTAATTCTATTTTAATAACACGAAAAAGGACAAAAGTTTGTATTATGCTTCAGTAAAATTATAAAAAATATACAAAGATTAAAACAATAGCAACAAGGTTCCACTCTGCTGAATAAGCTTTAGCCCCAAACTGAAATTTTTCACCCACAGTAAATAAACGTAGATGATTTCAAGCTAATGCAGGTAATTTCTGTAGCTGACTTTTCAATACCAAACCTGGAGATCTACTTTTACGGTTGCCATCATAGAAAGAAGAGCTGAAAATGGATAATGGTTGAGTGAAAAAGTCTACTTGTAGGTATGAATATAAGCATGAAGTTATCGCTTTTTTTTTAATTAAAACAAGTGAGCAGGCAACAGAGTAACACTCATCAGACACTGCCATTAATGTGAAATCTCTGGTGAAAGCAATAACAAAATGGTGTCTATTCTTCAGTATATTAAATGTATTAATCATTTCTAACTCAACATAATTAACATACAGGTTGAAATAACACAAAATAATCAGAATAGCACTACAATCTGTTGAAAGAACAGGTACAATATTGCTGTTACAAGTACTAACAAAAACACTGCACCAGGAAATTCCAATTCCTGACTCAAAAACAATATAACAAGCTCATATGAAAAGATACCATGTTACTGTAATTGCTGTAAGCATATCTAAATAAATTATATATTGCATAATTTGAAAAACCTTCACTGTGGTAGAGCAGCACCACTTTACAAGGAGTCTCTTGTCAAAGAACATTTAAAAATGAATGTTGGTTGCAAAGTTATGGGAAATTCTTAACTCAGAAACAATCAAGGACCAAATCAAATACTAAGCAGTTCAGCACATAAGCACTTCTTATGCATGCTTTAATAATTTTTTTCATATATGCTTTATAATTTTACTTATCCTTCCAATAAGACCATATTTTATCATTGCTGCGAGCCCATCTTCTCCTGCTATGCTGATTTTTTCCCCGCATTTCTGAATAGAACTTAGTAAGGTGGAAATGCTTCTGATTTCTTGTTTGACGAGTTCCTGAAATAGAAATTATAACATAAGATTTAGTGTATAGTTCTAGGAGAACCTGTATCTAATTAATCAGATATATTTTGTTCTCAAAAGCAACCGCAATTGCAGCTTGAAGTAAAGAGAGTTACTTCCTAAATTTTATTTCATTTTTTCAAATAACAGTACAGATGATTCTGATGTAATGATTACATTACCTGGCTCAGAAGCTTATCTAATTTGTTGACAAACTGTTTGCTGCATTTATGAGAGACATTTTCACAGTCCTCTGTTGCCAGAAATTGTTCTAATAATTGGAAATCTTTCTTTCTTGAAGCTTCATCAATTAACTTTTCAAGCTGTCAACAATGAAAGAAAACAAATCAACTGTACTACTGTATGCATAACACCAATACTCTTTCAACAAGATTTTTACACAATCAGGTTGCATCCTAAGCAAATATTCTGAATCACAAAATCATTAAATGTAAAATCTAAAGTACAGAACACCATACCTAACACATTAATAACACAAATACTTAATTCATTATTTGTCTGTTTTCCTTAGCTGAATGTTTTTTCTTTGCTGATATTACAAGTAAATGTTTACATAAGTGCTCATTGTGTCAATACCCCTTCCTGAGAAATGCAAAATATGGAACGTACTAAGTTATCTATCAGTGACCCTAAAAGACATTACTATATCTTTGAGGACTACTGCCTTCCTCAACTATTTTGCCACTCTATTCTTTCTAAATCAATTATAACCAGATTTCAACACTTAAACATCTTAAGTATCATCCCAACTGATTAATGTATGTCAAATTCATTATTTTTATCAATAACAATTTCCAATTTCTCTTGCTTTCTATTAAGCTACTTAGCACTAACCTATGTCAAAGGAAAATTTCTTCCCATCCCCTTCTTTGCCACACTGAAAATTTTACTTGTAATTAAATAATAGAAGGAGTGTTTTAAGTTAGTAATTAAGACAATCAACACACATATTTTGGTCCATAAGCACATACCTGCATCTTGTTTCTGGCTGCCATTTTTGCAGTCCATCTACTCAGCTGCATAAGAAGGGAACAACCATGACGTGACCAAAACACAATTCACTGATGTAGACTTCAAATTGGTTTTGCAAGCATGTCAGTAACGAGTCAAAATACATTACAAATTCCTAAGTTTGTTACTAGTGTAAATACTGTTTAAGAAACTAAACTAACTGGAGATAAACAATGGCTTAAAATAAAAAAGTGAAAGCAACAATCCACTTTGGCAATGGAGGAAGAGGGAGCTGCAGCAGACTCTCAGTATTTCTCCATGAGAGAAGAGGATGATGATGGTCGACTATACCATCAACACCAGGTTATTTAGAACAGGTAAGTTGGGAGCAGAACTCCAGAAAGGTCATATTATAAAGCAGTAGATTAAATCATCCAAGAAACACATGGTAAATGTATGCAGGGTAAAAACTTTCTTAATTACACATACAGTGATGGGCTCTGAGGTGACTATTACCACCAAGCAGAAAGATCTTGAAATCAGTTTTCTGAAAACATCGTCTTAACACTGAAAAGCAGACAGAAGCATATAAAAAACAAACAACAAACTTCATCATGGTTTGTATAAACTGATGTACATCGGCCACTCTACCTTGCACAGTGTTGGGTGTTCCTGCCCCAGAAATTACACAGAACGGGGCAAAGCAAAGGGAAAGAACGATTAAGAACAGAGAACAACTTCTACAGAAGTAATTGAGAACACACACCAGTCAATCCCGTACTCCTCTGTATATACACAAATAACAAGAGCAGGATGGGGATTTTCATTATTTTTTTCCCCAAAAATTTCTGTAGAAGAAACAATTGGGAACACACACCAGTTACTCCTGTGCTCCTCAGTACATACAGATACAACATGAGCAGAGTGGAGGTTTTTATTACTTTTGTTCCTGAACAGAAGGCAACGCCTTATGCCGGGGCCTTCGCTATCACCTCACAGGCCGCTGGTCTCCTGCCTAGCCAGAAAACACAACGCCTTTCCAAGCACCTTCTTCTCGACGAGGGAGTAAAGCCTCCACCTTCAAGACACCCGCAGTCGCGATCTCTCCCCCAAGAGCTTTATTAACGAGGCCCACCCGCCGCCGCCTCAGCAGCTGCAGGGTGCAGCAGCCCCGCACAATATGGCGCCCCCCGGCACGGAAAAACCCGCCACTTCCCGCCGGCCAATCGCTCCCGGCGCCGCCAGGCTCCAGCCAATCAGTGCCCGGGAGCGCGGCGCGCGGACCAATCGCGGCCGGAGGCGGGAGGACGGCTGTGCCGCTCGTGGCGCCGGCTCGCCCAGCCGCCGCGGAGGGGGCGGTGCTTTGCCGAGGCGGTGTCGTGATGGGCGGGAAAAGGGCGGTGCCTCCGCGCCGCCTTGGGGGGGCCGGGGTGTGTAAGGTGTTCAAATGGAGCCCAGCAGTTCTAAAGTGGGGCGACACTGGTGTATCCCTCACCGTTATCACAAATGGAGGTGATTAAATTAATCACGGATCTCACATATTCCAGTGGAGCATCAGGAAGCACCTCCACTCATTCCTAGAGCAAGCACAAATAGTGGAGCATCCAGACGAACCACCTTTCACAGCAGACACACCTGCAGCAAGTGGAAATAAAACAACATCACTGGCTGTCTAAAATAAGAAAGAGAACAAATCAATACTATATTAAGCAAAAAAAAATCTCCACATAAAGCATTTGAAATACCACCAGGTGTCACTATAATCCAAGGAAATGACAGGGAGTACAAGAATTGGAATGTTCCTCCTGAGGAGCTGATCCCATAGGAGTGGCAGTGCTGAGAACTTTGAAGCAGGCATGTGGATAAAGGGATTCACTGCAGCATTATGTTAGGAAGAATTTCTTTACCGAAAGGGTGGTCAGGCACTGGCACAGCTGCCCAGGGAGGTGGTTGAGTCGCCATCCCTGGAGGTGTTTAAAAAACAGGCAGATGAGTTTTTGAGGGACATGGTTTAGCGGATGATGGGTGCGGTTGGACTTGATGATCTCAAAGGTCTTTTCCAATCAGAAGATTCTATGATTAATTAGCCTTGTCCCATTCACTCCTAGGACACTTTATTAGAAGGCAGAGAGTGATCTGATACAGATCTGTAGCAGCACAGCTTTACAGGGACTAAAATGCAGGAGGAACTTGGAGCACCAGAAGTTTTTAATACAGAAATTGAATTCTGAATTCTACTTCCGTCATATGAAGCAGAAGTAATGAAAGCTAATTTGCATTTCATGCTTTCCCTCACCAGTGCCATTAGCACACGCACAAGGTTGGACTATTCATAGATTTTCAGATCCTGTAAAGATAAGTGCCTTGCTTATTCTATAGCAGAAGAAAAGCAAGCCACAGAGCACAGGAGGGGTGGATCATACATTTTCTCCTGCATTAGCAATGCTTACGTGACTGGAAGGCTGAGAAGGGTCAGCAGTGTTGATACCAACAGTTTTGGTATTAAGTGTCAGCTGAAATAGTTGCAGATCTGAGCTCATAAGGAGAAGTGCCTAGAGGGCTACTCTATGTTCTTTTTCATTCTTTAATGTTTGGTTGGTTTGGTTTAGCAGAAGGGAGGTCAACACAAAGCAGAATTTTCATCAAGTTATGCATTAAACAGTCTGGAACAACCAGTGAAGTTATTTGGGTCACAGATACGGCAATTACACTACACAAAATCAGAGAAAATGAAAGCAAAACTGTCTTTAGGGTGGGGTAGCACTATGTACAGGGACCCTTCACTACAGTAGCAGAAAAATTTAACTTCATTACAAGTACTGAAAAACATTGCATTGGTCAATATAATCAATCTTTGGCACAGCTACCCTTATATGCAGAACTGAGAAGGGTCAGCAGCGTTAATGCCAACAGTTTTAATATCAAGTGTCAGCTGAAATAGTTGCATATCTGAGATCATAAAGAGAAAGCCAAATCAGGAAAGAAGCCAGCACTAACATTAGACTCATGTTGACAAATGACTAATCCTTTAGACTTGCTGGTCTGTGTGTTTACCAGGCAATGCTGTAAAGTACATATAACACTATATTGAGCACTGCTGATACACTAAATGAAGTACTATGGTTATAATTTACTCTTAGTGTACTGCTGTTACTACCAGTTGGAATTTGTTTTTTTTTCTTCTAAGATACATACGAAGAAACTATGCATTTGAAACTAAATATAACACCTGTAGTAAAAATAATACTAAGAAGCTGTAAGATAAGCCTGATGGTTGGATGTTCACAGCAAAAGCCAGACCTTCTCTTAAATACTCTTACACACCACCCCAAATATCCTTACCCCCCAGGCTAAAAGAATAACACAACAGGGAGGCTCTGGAATTAATGGCTTAAGTACAGTCTAGCTCAGCTTTGGAAAGTGCTATTAGAAGAAAACCCTTTTCTTTTTCATGAAACCATATTAAGAATCAACTGGCAGTGTGCCGTTTCCCAACATTAGATCGTAATCCTGCAGGTGCTGCATGTCCAGAACTCCGAGGTGAAATGTCAGCAAGTAGGAAGTAGCAGCCTGGTCATTTTTGCAGCTATATAGGCTATTAACTAATTTTATGAAGTGCCGTTCATGTTTTAGCAACTTGAACCCACCTTGCTTTCCTGAGTATGTTGCTCTGTAAATGACAGCTCAGCACTAAGTTTCCTCATGGGGTCTAACTGTTAACAGGAGTACCATTGACAAAAACAACATACAATTGTGAAAAGCATTTATTACAGTCTTTTGTATTACAATAGCCATAGTTGTATTATTGTTTTAAAAATGAATTATACACTTCACAATGGTAACAGGTCTCCACTAAAAGAAAATGTCATTTTGTCTAGCGTATGTACTTCATTCATATATTGTGTAATGTACTTAACTTTAGACAAGACATTTAATCAGGAAAGACAACACCTTTTCATTTACATGGATTCCATATGTTTCTTTAAAAAACATGTTGAAAGAACCTTGAAATTGTGGACTATGAGACATTAATTTATTGTATGACTAATAAATACAAGTTTTTAAAAGTGCATTATATGGCAATAACCCTCATGAAGAATTCACTTTTATAAAATCCTTGTTATAAGGGAAGTGCTCAATTCAACACAGTGCAACAGTCAAGATGTCCTGAGAATTTATAACAGTGGTTCAAGTTTACGTTCATGACAAGTGTGTCCTACAACTAAATGGCTTAATCCTTTGTCAATTACAATCCTTTTGATGTTCACTACTGAATGTGACAGGAAAACATAAATGCAAATTTCATCTTTACTGTGACAGGTGCCAATAGTCGTGTGAATATTTAACAGCTTAATGCAGAGATCATTTTCCACTACAAGGCAGGGCTGCTCAGCTCGGCGTGACACCAGACAACTGCTCTAGTAGCAGCCACTGTCCATTCTTCTCCAGCAGCACAAGACAAGCAAAGAGAGGAAAGGCAAACTTGGACTATTACTTCAGTATTCAAGATTTTGCACATGCAAAGGTTGTGGGAGACAGTACAAGCCAAACTCATGCTGCCAAGACCTCTCACTGACACTGTAGTACATGACATTAACCTTTAACACGACAGCCTCAGCGTTACATCATCTGCCCCTACCTGCCATAACACTCAGATCTGACCCTTGCTAGCACATAAAGAGCCTCTCCCAGAAGATGGCAAGAGCATCTTTCTGCCAGTAAGCCAAAGACTGCACTGGGCTCCAGCAACAACCATTGTAAACTGGTGTCAAATACCAGTCTCACAAGAGAGATTTTTAATGTTGTGCTAAGAGGTGATTCAGTGGTTTTGCTGATGGAGGAAATACAGTAAAATAAGAGGGGGAAAAGGAGGAGGGAACAGTTCCTTAAAATTGCCTTTACTCAGCACAAGTGCTTGTGTGTGTGTGTTTGCCTTCTTCTTTGCTGACAAGTACATAAAATGCCACTTGTATGGACTTCAACAATACCGGATAAGCTCTAAAAAATTCCTTAATTGAGCAAGTTTCACCAAGGGTGTGCAATTTCAATTCATGCCAAGAAAGATTCTGCTGCAGTCACTGAAGGTGTGTTTCAGTTCATCTAACTCAACATCAACAGACTCTGGCATAATTTGGCATAATCTGCCCCAATGCTGAGGATTTCAGCATGGCAGAAGCAGCCCCTCAACGTTCTCTCTGCACTCAGCAGAGATGACACGGTTTGTCACACCACAGGTAGCCTGCTAACCATAGCAAACCCATCTCCATTGCCTATGAAGAGTAGAGGCTGACTACTTCAGATACGTTATGTCCTGTATTGTCATGTAATTTATTCATACGAAGCCCACCACAGGAGGAAAAAACCTCCTTACCATTAGTTAGTGCCTCTTCCTACAGAGCTGTATCAGAAAGACTAGACTTTCATCTCCCTGCACTGATTCTTCTAGAAGACGAGCTGCTGCCAGATTGGTAATGGTCACTTCTCTAATCCAGGTACAGACAATAATGCAGGTGGATTGAAAGCAGGCAGCACTTCCCTCTCTGTAGCTGGCAATTGCACCTCAGCCTCACCTACTCCTCCAAAACACTTCCAACTTAAATATTCAACCTCACAGTGCTTCAATACAAAGTTAAAGTAGACAACAGTCAATTTTCAATGGTTTCAAGTAGGATAGAGCTTTTTCAGTACTCTGGAAGAGTTGCTCAGGAACTCATAAAATCATCATTCATGACTTAAATTCCTTTGAAAGCTAATGACTAATGGAGCCAGCCAGCTCCTTCACCTAAAAGTCTACCTTTGATAAACAGGTATCACAACTAAGTAGTAACATTAATTTGCCAGACACATGAATTTTCTTTGGGTTTCTGCACTTTCAGAATTACTCACTTCCAGAAATACTTTTTGGACAAGTACATACTTGGCTGTGCGTTGCTTACAATGGTGATTTTAAAAACAACTGGTGATTTTGATGAATGAGCAGCAATCCAAAATAAGATACCCAAATAAGTGGCCTAATTTTCATAGTATCGTCCTAAAAAGCAGCTCTTTTAATACATTCGATCAGCCAGTACTGAAAGTTTATGTTACACATATAAAGCTGAATGTTCCATGCAGTTGTGAATACGTATGAAGAAAATCATGGACAAGCTGTTACTAGATTTAAGCCTGCTGCCAATCTTAAACCACACTAAATCTACAGAATAAAGGTAGTAAAGCAGGAAGCGTTGGAAGACTGTGTGTTTACTTTGCTCTCACTGCTGCAGCAGGGATTCTGTTTATGGGTCTATGTGAGTATCAGTTTACCAGTAAAATCATCATTTTACCTTGAAGTTCCTGGTTTGTGATGCAGTCTCAGAGTTCAACTGGTTCATAATGAGAAGGTTCTTGATTAAAAAACTTAAAGGTACTACTCCAATACTACCAGGACACTGGGGGTCAGGGAGCCAGGACTCAGTGTGCTACTCCAAGGCTCCGTAAACAGCTCCCTGTATTGTCTCTTTTTTAATCTATCTCATCCGTTTCTTGATAAATTAACTCATTTCAAGTGATAGTTTAAGATAATTAGCATTCATACAGTGCTTTGAGATCTTCAACTGTAATTGTAAAACAAGTCCAAAACTGCTTGTTTCCCTTAAAAACAGGTGCCCAAGGGAAGGACAATTCCTGTACCATCACTCAGAGAAAAAGCCTGCTTGTGCATCACCTGAGAAAGATGAGCACTTCCCAAGAAGATCTGCCTTACAGAAACTTCGGTAACAATCATTCCTGCTGCCTACAGCAAACACCACAGATAGTAAAAGGCACCTTGTTTTCTTTTAAAGGGAAACTGAGGGGCTGATGGGACACGTTCTTGTATGTTTGCTAATTATATCTCATTTCCAACCCAAATATTAATGGAAATTGTTAACACTGTTACGGTCTTAATAATATATATATAAATCCAAGTACTCCCCTACAGTGCTACAGTGTCTGCCAGCCAGATTATGCATAAATGGAACAGTATCCTGACTCAGTGAGATAATATAAACACAATTAGAAACAAAACGAGAAAAGCCCCACTGCCCATTTAGGAAACAGACAGTACAAAATGGTAAAACAGATCAGTTAGAAATATTCTGTGCAACCCAGAATCTTACAAGCAACGTGAAGTGTCTTATTTTTCCCTCTGGTAGCCTGACAGCATTCCCTGGAACCATTCTGCACCAATTCACAGAACTACAAGAAACCACACAGGCTTTCAACGAATGTAACTCGATACACATTTTGGCCCTTTTTACTTTCTGAGAGGTTTGGAACAGTTTGTACAGGTCACTGGCTGCTCCCCTGTCCTGGAACACTCTGCCAGGTTTGGCATGTTTCAGAAAGGAGCCTGTTGCCATAGAAGCAGAGAGCTGGGCCAAGGACAGGAGTGCCACTGAGACTACTGACAAGCTGCTCTGCATCCATTTCCTTTGTTCAGATGAAGTGGATCCAGCTCTCCTCACATTCTCTAGGCATCTTAAGGGGGTGAGTCCTGCAGGTAAGACTGTAGTTCTTGCCTCTGTTGTTATCCCAATACTCCTGGCCGTTGACTTGGTACCTTGCTGCAAACTGGACTACAGAGGACAGCTGAAGGAGGAAAGGAGGCACGGGGAGAAAGAAAGAGAAAACATCAATCTGGCCCTGCCCATTTTTCTCAGGGATGCTACTGTGCCAATGAGCACACACTTCATGGAGGCTTTTCCACTGGTTGAAGGTATATCGCACAGATACCTGCTTCTCAAAAGCAACATTGCGGACCTGGATGGTGCCACTGAGTCCCAGATCTGAACTGGTCACTCGTTCAAGACACACCAGCTGCTCCTGAAGCCGGGAGGAGAAATCCATACAATCTGCAGGCTGCTGGAAGTCAGGGACCAAGCATTGCATGGTGAACTCCAAGTCCGAGCTGCTGTACCACAGGTCTGAGTTTATGGAGAGCCTGGAAAGGACATGCAAGGGGATTGACGGATCTTCCCCAGTCTGGAAGACTTTCACCTCAGTAAGCTCCAAGCCCAGAGCATCAGCAAATCTCACCCGGTTCATACGACTCTGGCATCCAGGAACTTGGCACTGCACTGCTGCCCGCTTCCTTCTTTCGGGCGATGTAGGCAAAGACCTCGCTCGGCGGCGTATGATAGGCCGTAAGGCTGGGTCACAGCTGGAGGAGCCGCCGCTCTGCAGCGTGTGCGGCTGCGGGGCCCCCTTGGCCGGGGCACTGCTCCCAAGGGTCACACTGCTCTTTGTATGGACTGCTGGGGGCTGCTGCTGCCGCTGCCCTCGTCCCAGCGCTTCTCCAGCCCGTAGCATGTTCTGATAGAGATCAGAGAGGTAGCTGGGATTCCTCCTAGGACCACGGACCTCCATCCTGAACCGGTACCAGCATTAACACTGCAGGTAATAATAAAGCACTGCCTCAAGCACGTAACTCGCGAGCGGCAGCCACAGGCGCTATTTGAGGTTATTGCACTGGATGCAGCAAAAATCAACTGGAAGAACGTAGCCTGCTGAACGAGGCGCAGAAAACTGGAAGCTCCTGCAGTAGCTGAAAGCGAACCCGTCCGGGGAAGATAAAGGCACTCTCAGTGGCTGCCAAACTCGAGGCCGCTGTGCTGGCTGGCAGACCCGCTGCTCAGGCTGGAAAGGGATTCCAGGCTATCACCCGTGATGCTGGACGACCTGAAGCTGGAGAGCGACTGGAGGCTGTCGCGCTGGACCCCGGAGGACTCCAGGCTGTCGGAGAGGTCCCCGGATGCCTGGGGGTTGCCGCTGCAGCGGGCGAGAGGAGCCTGCAGGCTGTCCTCGCAGACGCTGAGCGAGCCGGGGCTCCTGCAGCAGCAGGGACACTCCAGGCTGTCACACTGGATGCTGGGCGGGCTGCCGAGCCCGGGGAAGGCCTGGAGGCTGTCGGGCTGGAGGGAGCCGGAGCCGAGGCCGGGGCTGCTGCAGAGGCTGGAGGGGGCGCGGGGACTGTCGCGGCGGGGGCTGCCGGGCGGGGCGGCGGGCTCGGTGCTGCGGCTGGAGCCGGGGGGAGCTGCGTTCGGGGACTCCACCGCCCACATCAGCTGCGCAGCCTTCGCTCCGCCCCGCGGCGAGGAGCGGAGCTGCGCTGCCCAGCCCAGCCCGCCCCGTCCGCAGCAGCACCTCCCGCACCGCGGCCCTCGGGCCCCGCGGCGCAGAGCGCCCCGCGCCCGCCCTCGGCCGGCGCGCATGCGCGGAGCTGTCCCTCCCGGCCCAGCCTCACCCATCGCCGTGCGCGGAGGCGGCTCCTGCCCCGTGCGCGCCGGCGGCGCGCGCATGCGCAGTGCGCGGCTGACGCCGCTGCCCTCGGCCTCGCCCTCAGTGCCCGGGGTTGGCCGCAAAGACAGGTGCCGGGCGGGGAGCGGCGGGGCCGGGGAGCAAGAGTGGGACGTTAAGTAACGGTCCGTGTTGTCCCCGAGCGCGGTGGCGATTCCCGGCGGGAATGGCTGGTGCATCCCGGGGGGACACAGCCTGCCATGGCGGGCTCGGAGGAGATCCAGCCTGCAGCTGCCATCCCTGGCTCCGTGCGGGTGGAGAGCGAGATGCGGGATGCGGGATGAGGATGCGCATGCAGATGAGGGATGAGGGATGCGGATGCGGGATGAGGGATGTGGGATGAAGGATGAAGGATGCGCGGTTCTGCGGCCAGAGGATCCACTGGGATCTGAGAGGCGCCAGGAGCGGGCAAGCATCCTCCCGTGGGATCCCTCCACGGCCCTGGGGTGGAGAAGAGGGGGCATTTGAAGAATGGGACTGGATAAATGTAAACGGATAAGGATATCAATATATAAATAGCACTGTAACAAACCTAAAGGCGAATGAAGTGAGGTTTTTTGGTGCCTGCCATCTGTCACTTTTTGCAAATCGTATCTCTGCATCCTGGTACGGGAATGAAGTTTCTGGAAAATAAAAGAATGGTGCAAATTCTGAGTAATTTTAGTAGGAACTTCTGAGTGTTGAGAGATTTTGTTTGGAAGAAGCAAAAATGTATGCATGTGATACAAAATTTGCATATATGAATATAGGACAAGGTTATTTTCTGGCACAAGAACAGCTCTGCATGCATGGAATGCGGGTGGCTGATCATCTGTTAATGTTTAATTAAGAGCAGAAACACCCACCACCATTTGACTGTGGTGCTGGGCTCCAGTCAATACATGAAGCTCTTCTAACCTGCTGGAACAGCCTGGCCAGAGAGGGTATGGAGGCTCCTTCCTTGGAGATACCCAAACCCACCTGGACATGCTCTGTGCAGCCTGCTGTAGGTGACCCTGCAGCGGGCTGTGCTGGATGAGCTCCAGAGGTCTCTTCCAGCAAGTGCTGGGGGAGGGGACAGTGTTTTCCTGTACCCTTTGGTAGCTGATGATGTTTCTCTTACTGCTTTAAAAATAATCACATGGCATTTATTTACTGCATCTCTAGGACTGGTGATGTTTGCATTTGATATGCTGTGTCTCACGAACCCAAAAGAGTGGACTCCTTTGAAGATCATGTAACAACAAATGTGCCAATACCCTTTGGAAACACTAAAAATGGGACCAGGCATTCAAGAGTATCCCTTAATCCTGCACAGGGAGACAAAGAAAAAGGAAAGCCAAATCAATGAAAACCACAAAGGAATGGTAAAGTAAGGAAATTATTTTCTCTCTCTCTAGTTTCAGAAATCTCTGCATAGTGTAGATGAGCTGATAAGTGCGTGGCTGTACTGCTCAGATGCTCATCTTCTCCTCTGATCAACAGCAACAGAAATGATTGTGTGATCGTGCAGGTCACAGAGGGGCAGAAGTGACAGCATAAGGCTGTTTTTCGTTCTTTTTTTGAGCTTTTCAGTTGGTGAAATCATGTTTTTTAAAACAAAATTTGACTATACTGAACAAGACTTACACCCTAACAAATTAACTGAAATGCAGTCAAACCAGATCAAGAGGGCACCCTTTATTCCTGTTCTAAAATTATGGTTTAAATCTTTCCTTTTTAAAATCAGTAAAATTTCTTGTTGGTTGAACAAACACTGTTTTCTGCTTTTTACAGAATACACTGATTTAATGATTCTGTGTGCTTACACAGAAATGTATCTGATTTAATTGAGAAACTTTATCTTTTAGTTTTAAGGTGTCCAGATCAGTAATGCCATTCTTCTTGTTTGCACATGATTTTTTCTCCTGCTGGTATTTCCACAGTCCTGGTATAACAGGAAATGGTAAATTTTGTTTGTGCCTTTGTTGTGAAATAGTTTGTATAAATATAATAGTTAAATATGTAGTCTTTACTATTTTTTAACCCAAAGGTAACTTTGAAATGTTCTGATAGGGGATTCTATATAAGGGCCAGGTTCTATTATTATATCATCCGATTGAATTATTCACTTTTGCATTAGTAGTATTAAAAGAAGTGATCATGGCATAGTTCTGATGAACTTTAGGAATAGTTGCAATCTCTCTTTTTTGTATTCAATGGATGCAAGTCATCATTCTGATGGTCATATATGTGGATATTTATATGTGATATTCTGTTTAATCCTTGCCAGTTACAGCAATGGAAAAAGCCATCCAAGCACCAAAGGACTAAATAAACCAATTTCTCATGTGAAGGCTTCTCCTGGAAGATCAGGCAAAAATGTATCAAGTCCCATTGAAAGGGTAAATAATTCAGTTTTGTTGTAGTTTACAGAAAAGGGGGACTTAGTTTATGTCAGCTTCTTATTACCATCACATACTTCTGTCTCTTTTCAGACTTCCCGTGACACTCAAGTTGGTAACCAAGCAAGTATTTTTAAGAAGGGAGGAACCCAGCTGGATGATAATACTCAATCCAAAAGGTAATTTTGTGTTAATTAGCTCTTTGATTTGTAGACATTTCAAACTGGTGTATAAAATGCTTATGACAAATCATGGCTTCTCTGTTCTGCCTTTGACTTAACTGGTCCCAAAATTCAGCATTTCTGAGGACAACAAGTTTAAGTTATCAATATGGATATTTAGTTAGTGAGTTCTCAGGCAAAATAAAACAAAAAACCCTCAGCAGTAGGCAGTGTTATCTCTGCCAGAAAGTATTAATTTAACCTCCTTACTAAGTTTCTATGCTAATTTTAGCTTCATTCACGTAGATCTATGTCCTTGAAGGTAGCAAGACCTTTGTAAACTGTTGTTCCAAAGATGTCAATCGTTCTGACAGGATATGATCTTTCTTTTTATTTAGGACAACGAGTGTTAGCACATCACTGCACAGAGCACAAGGACCAAAGAGGAGCCTACCAGAAAGAAGGCAAAATGAATCTTTTCTGCACAAGATCCCTCCTAGCACAAGGGGCAGCACACAAAGTAGCTTCTGTAGGGTTAAAGATGTGCCAGTGCAACATTTTTATTGCAGTAAAAAAGAACAGTTGGAAAAGGGTCGTGAAGAATGTGTTGCTGAAGCCAGTCCGGGCTCTTCTAAATGGCAAGAAGCATCCGTAAATGAAATGTTTCTTGATTTTGAATCAGTACAAATTATTAAAGAAGATGCTGAAGATGACAGTGCCAGTGATCTCTCTGATTCTGAAAGGATTCCCATTCCCCCATCTCCCTGCACACCACCAGAACTCATTCTCAGAGCTGAAGAAATCGATCTGGTTTGTTTGGAACATGATGTGGGGTTTAAAGAATCAGAATATTACTACCCAGACTTCCTCCCACCCCCTTTCAACTCATGGGACTTGAAGCAACTGGCCTTCTTTGTCCACGTGGAGGGCAAAGCTGACTTTCGACCAAAGCCTACAGGATTTCTGGAGAAGTACATTGATCGCCTTTTGCAGCTGGAATGGCTGCAAATGCAGACTGTGCAGAACGAGAGAGGAGGAGCAGCCAAAGCCAGGCCACAGACTGCTCCCGGCTCCCTCCGTACCTTGAAAAGCCCTGGCAAAGCTAGAGCGTTGCTCAGCCCTTCCCCTAACAAGCAGGTGGTTCCCCAAGAGGGTGGTACAAAGCTGCCCAGAAGCTGTTCAGGTCACAAGGGAGATTCGTACTGGGAAGGAAGGCACCGCTCACATTCTCATCACTTGAAACTTCCTGAGAGAATGGGCTGTGCTCTGTCTTCTCCGAGACCAAGTGGTGAAGTCAGGAGTGAACTGAGAAAAAAGCCAACTGCAAAGCAACAGCTTCTCACCACGCAGCCCTCTGAGAACAGTTCTAAAATTCAAAGCGTTGGTAATGTCAGACCCCCTAAGCAAACCCCAGCTTTTCATGGTTCAGCTGCTCCCATCAAAGGCTTAAAAACATATGCGTGTACAAATCCAAAGACAAATGGCAATACCAACAATTATGTTCCTTCTAAAAAACCAGCAGGGGACAGGAAAGTTATAACAAATGGCACAAAGCAAACGACACACAAATTTAAGTGAAGAAAAATTCTTTAGTAACTGTTGATGCTTCTTGACTATGAGAAGGCGTTTGGCCAGTGCAGAAGGGTCGTAGTTTCTTGATAGGAAGATCCTGAGAAAATATGTTCTTGATGCACAGTTCTCAGTCAGCACTGTTTGTTTCAATACATTTGACCTTAAGCCAGCAAAGCCAGCAGGAAATCTTATCCCTGAAGGCAAGAGTCTTCCATTGGTCTTTCCTCAAAATTATTTACAGTTGCTCAATGAAATTAACGACAGCAGAGTGTGAAAGAGGAGAGAAATACCTGATATGTCCCCTGTGCACCAGCTGAAGTCCATTGGGGTCTGTGGTGTTTCTTATGCTTACCTTGGTGTATTTGAGAGAAGAGGATCCGTGCTGCTTGTCTGGAACAGATGTGCTATTTTGTGAGACAGGTGGTGGTGTTTTCTGATGGAAAAGGGCTGGACTGTTTTTATAAAATAATGGAGCATGATTATCTATGCAAAGTCAAACTAATTCTTCATGCAAGGTGATGAATTGGATTTTTTTTTAATAAGAAGAGTGGAGATAATGTTCTGAAATATTTTAATGCAGAAAGGATTCTTTGTAAGACAAAAAATTACTGGGGAGCAGGCAGCTTCAGTAGTGACAAATTAAGAAAATGGAATGTATATTTTTATACCCAGGAATCTTCACTGTGTTTACAGACAGCTTTCCTTGAAGTTTGTTTTGTAAGCTTTTTGCCATGTAGGAGAAATGACCAAATTTCAATTTGCATATGGATATTTATGAATAGTGCAAAGTGCTGTTATTACTAGAGACTTTGTGGCCTAATTTTCAGAACTGGTAGCCTCTCGAAACATGAAACCAGATTCTTAGGGATTAATTTAAAGGCTATTGCAAGTTGAAGGAAAGATACATTTTGATCCAAAAGATGTCTGTTTTTCAGTGGCCCGAGATGACCATTGTTTATCTCATGGTCCTTTTGGCTTGGCTCCTTGTTTCTGGGTTTAGTGAGGTAAGATGGGGCAATACCCTAAGGAAAGATACTGCAGAACCAGGCCTGGGTCCTGTCCTCAGCCCTTCTGTTTTCTCTTGTGTCTGTGAGATAGAAGAGAATATGAAGGACAGTTCAGTCAATATTCAAGTGTCGGTTCAGCTGTTACAATTTCCCATCTCTGACAGCAGCTGGGGACACTTTCTTGTTAAAGATTGAATTCTTATTTTGTACTTTCCTTCTGAAACAAAATACTGAGCAGCATTAACTTCATCCTCAGCCACCAGTCACAGGGAACTATTGGTGAGGGTTGAGCCTCATGAGCTCTGGTGGATGAGTGGATTCCTTCACATGGTGACAGAAAATGAAAAAGTAGCAAATACGAAAGAGCACGTTGTGTATATAGTTAAATTACACTTCTCTTGATCTCATCTTGGTTTTAAGATGCTTAGCTGTTTCTATTCTTTCATTGTGCCTACCAGATCTTCAGCTTTGTACAATTTCAGAGCATGGGTTTATATGTAGTTTAAAATGTGAGAATATGAATAAATGTAGTAATAAATCAGAGTATTTTACAGTACATAAAATCATTGCTCAGGAATAGTCTAAGAAATATTTTTAGTGTTTTTTTTTCCTAGTCAACTGGAGACCAAATGTGAGATTTTAAATTGATAAGGGAAACAAATGTGATATACAGTATTATATTTCCATATTCAGTATTTGTGAGGTTACAGTTAAAATGAATTGTAGTTGCATGTACATTCAGCTCTATGCAATTAAAGTGAAACTTAATCTGACATGCTCAAAGGTCAAATAAATTGGCTGTGTCAGAAGTGTGGTGAAACTCAGAGGATGGCATTCAACACCAGCAACTGCAGAGGACCAGCACATTCCATTGTTGCAGTTTCATCCTTTTGTTTTGTTGCAGACTCATCATGTATTGCAGCTTTTTTTAGATGAAAGGTTCATGCATCCAGTGCTGGAATTTCAAGCTCTGGCCCAGTTCTACAGGCATTCATTAATTGAGTTTTCCCTATTCATATTAGCAGCAGTGAAAGTCAGTAGAGCTGCTCTTGCCAATAAGCACTGCCTTAGTGCATGATTTCAGTAAACTGTTGTAGTGCACTATTAAAAGCACCAAAACCAAGAAGTGCAGGATCGAGTCAATAAGTATTTTTTTATAAACAAATTCTGTGAGGTGCAGTAATTAATTTAGCATGTTATTATCACACTGAATATTACTGTATGTTAAATTTTCCTCTGATACTTCCGTAGGTTCCAAGGAGGGCAAGTAGTTACAGGCACATTTTGCATGATTACTTCTTAAAGAATAAATAAATACTGTTTCAGTCAGCAAGGGTGATTGGCAGTGAGAAATGTTCTTTCTGACAGACCGAGGAATATCTTGTTTTAATGTAGCACTTGTGATCTGATGGACACGAATCTGATGTTGGAGACTTTATAAAAAGCAGGTAGAAATGGTGATGCCACTTAAAAAGAAGTCTGAATACTTTTTCCTCATTAAACTCTGGCTGTGATCTGGCCAGGTTTGTCTTGCATGATGGTCACACAAATCTAGTTTTTGTTCATTGATTTGAGACTTCTAATAGAGTCTTCTATGTTCACACACAGAAACAGATACTGTGTTTGCCTCAACAAACAGTTCTTGGCGTGAGCAGAACTGCACGGGTTGGATTTCATCCTGCAGCACTTCTGCTTCCACTCTAACTTGCCTCTGTTCTGGGCCTATAGATACAAAGAGCTGCTTTTATGAAAAGGACTGCAGTTTGTGTTCCCTTCATTTTGTATTGATGGGTATTGTCTTCAGAAGCACTTCTGAATATAGCAGAAAACTTTATTCTATCAAATTCTTTCAGTTTTGAATGAAAATAGTTCCACAGCACAGTGTTTGCGTGGCTATTTATATTTTTCTCTGTGTTTAGCAATATGATCATATCTGTGTCTAAGCCTGGCATTGACAGTGCTTCTTGAAGAACAAGTTTACTGTGATGCAAGATATTTAAAGAGTGATTATTTTTTTTTCTAGATAATCTAAAGGTTGAATGTCGTGCAGTACTATCTCCAAAACAAAGCCACTCAGGTTGCTTTTTAAATAAATAGCCAGATTCTGCTTCAGTTATACTAGTGTAGACTTTGAACTGTTGCTGTCAATGAAATTACACTGTTATAAAGACATGAAAAAGCAGAATTGTATTCCAATATGTGTAAACTCTTTTCCTTAATAATGCTGTATTTTTAATGTGTAAAATGAAGAAGTTTAAAACAATATTGTTTTTTTTTCTTGACATGTTTCTTTTTCCCCATCACGTGCATCTCTGCAGTGAAATGCTGTGAGCAGTTTAAGTTTTGCACCCCTGCACCCCCCACCCCTGGTGGCAGCTCTGGGGGATGGACAGCAGGTCTGGGGGCTGGGCACGATGCCTCCGGCCCCTCGGGCTGTTGGCAGCGCAGACACCAAGCTTCTGCAGTCGCTCACTCAGAATTTATGCCCCAAGGAGTGGTTATCCCTGGGTGGGCAGTGTGTCCCGGCTGAGAAGAGGGGCTTCACCTCTGCCTCCAGTGGAGGAGCCTCTCAAGGGAGCCTCAGATCAAACCCCACTGCTCCTTCAGGATCCTAAATCGTGGGGTGGGCCCCTCTTCAGGCTGCACTGTATTTTTCTTTCCAACTGAGAGATTACATTTGCAGGTACAAATTCAGTGTCCTGACAGTGCTTCTCAGAGAGGCAGAGAGGCTCAGCAGTGTTTTTTTTCTGAGAAAGCTGAGTTTAAAGCAAATGGGTTGCCAGAAGTGGGGAGCTCCCATCGCCCACCGATGCCCAGGATGCTGTGATGCCTTTGTGCTGCCACTGCCCCTCTGGTTTTTGCCACTGCTCCACGCACAAGATGCTGGCAGAGAGGTGCAGTGCTGCAGGGGATGGTTATGTTTAGTTCGTTGTTTTGTTTAACTCCACACTGCTTAATTATTCTATAATCCCATTATCACTCGTGCCCTTTCTGTATTTCATTTATTGTTGTTTGAGGTGTCTTTTATCTTGTATTTGCTATTTAAAGGATCTTGTTAGAAGTTTGAGCGTATTTTGACATGTCTTTCAGTCAGATGTGATACCTCTTTTGGAGCTGATATTGTAGTTAAAAATTCTACAGTATGAAATTGCCTATAATGTACTATTTTTTGCCTTATTTTAAAGGTATTGAGCCTTTGTTGCTTCCATTGGCAGTAGTGGGTTTTCTTCTGAAAAATAAACAGACTCTATCTAGAAAGACTGGAACTCAATTGAGGATTTGCAGCCCACCTTTCCATGTTTATAATCATATGTTCTTATTTATTTGAACTTTTTGTGGATATTTTTGCTGGTAATTTCATTGGAAAGTGATCTTGTAATTCAAAGTTACTGTATATTTACTATATTAAAAGTGAGATACTGCGGATTTGTCACTTGGTTGTATTTCTTTCATCACCCACGAGATGGCACCTTCGAGTGTTTCTTTTAGAAAATGCCTTTACTGTGGTGTTGGACAGAGCTTGTAGCTCAGGGTGTCTCAGCTGTATTGCAGCTGATGGCCAAGCCAGGAGGTGAACCTCTTATGATTACATCTGCTCTACATGGCAGTCACTTACGGCTGTGTTGAAGCGTCATAACAGGTGAAAATAACAGGAAAAAAATACTTCATCATATTCATCCCTATTTTTTTTAAATGCATTACAATGAGTTTCATATTTGGTGTTTGAGGACACTTATGGCATCATCCGAAGAGCAGCAAACACATGGGTAGATGCTTACAGAGAACCACGTTCTTACGTTGATATTATACACGGAAAAGTGTGTTTGACAGTGCCTGTTCATAGGTTCAGCTCAGACTAATCAAGAGGACAATGAAGGAAGAGGGACTCAAATGGAAAAAATGGCATTTCCTATTGCTGAAAATCCTTTTGTTTTACTGTTTCTGTAGTCTTTATATTAAGCACTACAGAACTCCCGTGTGAGACCGCACACGAGAATTCTACAATCAGAATGTTCTTGCTATTTGAGTTTCCTGTGCTGTTATCTAAGCCTGTTACGTTTTGTCCTGTTAATGGTTAATCTCAGAAGATCCTCTGCCTTCCTTCCTCCCTACACCCACTTTTATTTTAAACAACGGGGCCTATTTGGCATGACCTGTTGCTTTTCTTCTCCCCTCAACAGATCAGTTCTTCCCTAAGTCTTCCTTTCACAATTTTCAGAACACTAAATTCATCGTTTTCCAGTTTAAAAAAGAATAAACCTCCTTGTGCCCAGTAAAAGCAATACAGGAGAATGGAAAATACCATGAAAGTTCTTTTGATAGAAGGCAGGACCTACCCCAGATTCTGCCACTGAGTCCTCCTTTCACATGGCTTTAGGGGAGTTAACTTTTAGTTTCCTGCTTCTTTGTGTGGTTTTATTTTTCACAAGCTGGGAGGGAACTTCAGCTTCAGATATACAAGTTCATACTTGCTTGATGGCTTTGGGGTTGAACAGGACAACCCAGTGTTGTTTGTATCAGCTTCCAAGTAAGCTTATACAGACCCTGTTCTTGGTTCAAAGTCTGAAGTATTATAAAAGTAGCACTTCTGGGCACAGCAGATAAAAACAGCTCCCATTAAATAAAGTTGCATGTTTGCATTTTTGTAAACAACTGTGAAGTCTTTGGGAAGTGGCATTTCCAAGGAACTGTGAAGGAAAGCCACATGTTTTATTCCAGCTGTATAACAGTCATAAAAGTGCCGTAATGGCCCATTTCTTTTGCGTAATACTGGAAGAGGCAGTTGCAATCCGACTGATAAAAACACCAAAGGAGGACTGGGCTTTGAAGCAGTTCTACAGATTCAGCAGCTCATTTTTTTAAAATTTTTTCCTGATGAGGCGGAAATATCCACTTCTCCTCTGGGACAGCTCCAAAGCCAGCGAAAGCACCGGTAACTGCGTAGTGAAAAGAACTTCATCTGCAATAATTCATTGTGTACACTTTGAAGGAGCAGCCGACTGTGCTGCAGCCACCCAGGGTGCAGGAGCTCGCGCCGTGGCCAGCCCTGGGACACGCTGGCTCTGCTCCACTCGGAGGCCCATGGAGCTACTGGCTGTGCTGCTTCTCCTGCAGGTGGGTGCGGGGACGCGGGCGCTGCGCGTCCTTCGTGCAGGGATGAGGGCTCCAGCCACGTGGAAGGCATCGTTTGTCCCCGCACGGTGCTGCTGAGAAGTGGTGGCTCCTCTGTCCCCAGGTACTGGGCTCTGGGCTCCCTGGAGGGGATGTCCAGGAGCTCCTCCTGTTTGGGATACCAGGGCATTCTCACCTTGTAGAGTGGCCTAGGGATGGCTCTGCTGGGTTGATGATCTCTGCGGTAATTCAGTGGCGTTCCCACGAGTGGTTCTCTGGGGTTCGTGGGTCTTTCCAGCAGTGTCCACGGCTGGAACAGTTCCAGTGGCAGCCTGAGCCCTTGCCGTGTGACAGGGGCACAGGGAGGAGTGTGGGGGCCATAAATACACAATTAAAGCTTCCAATATAATTAGAAGTGGCTACAGACACACAAAGGGGAAACCACACAGGGGGGGTCCAGCGGAGCTGAATCTGGAACAGAGCTAATAAACACTGAGTGCCAAGTTAAACCCTTGCTTGGCGTTTAACGTCACGGTGTGGGGTTCCCTGGGTTATAAAGGAGCTTTACAGGGTGGCTCCAAGGCTTTACTGGGGAACCCCCGTTGCTTGGCAAGTTTACAACCATGGCAACCCTGTGAGCTAACAGCAATAGAGTAACTTGAGTACTGTCACACTCCTTTGTGGTGGAAGATTTTAAATAAAACACGGTGTTTGAAGCTGGTGCAGGAAATCTGTGCTTATAAAAGGGCAAATCCCGCCAGTTTGGGTGCAGTCACCATTCTCAGCAATTTATTTTACTCATCTGGATTAAAGACTTTGGTCCAGTTCATCATCTGGTAAATCAGCTATGTTTGGAACACCTGGAGTCACATTGCAGAGTCTCCAAGATCCTGAAATACTCCCCAGACTGAACTTTTTGCCATTAGTGGTTTATGTCCTGTCAATACCAGGAAACTTTTAAAGGAGCACTAGACAGAGAAACAGGTGAATGTTTAAAAATCTGGAGATACTGGGTTTGAGAAAAGCCATAGAGATAATATCAGGGACAATAAAGGTAATAGCATGGAGTGTTAGATGCAGTGTCTGCATCACCTGACCAGAGAAATCAGTATCCAGCCTCTCATGCCAACTCATTTGGAGTGAGATGGATGATATTTCTGGAGTTTCCAGGGTTTGATACCATTTAATACAATGCTGTCGAAACTGGATCAATATGTTTCTGTGAAGCTAAATTCCTCCTAGACAACATATCAATGGTTTCTAGTTAACCACACTTCTCACAGTCGCCTTTTTTTTTCACAAGGTTACTACTGTCAACAGTTTAACTCATGATATTGAAAATTTGAGTTTAAAACAAGCCATCCAAGAGGAAAGTATTCAGGTTTGTAGTCAATATTATATAACAGATACACAAATGTTAAAATGTAAATTATAATACTAAATACACTTATTTTTATCCAATAGTGGACAGATTCTTCTGCATTAGACAGTCTACGTCCCCTACAGCGTACAAAAAGGACCTGGGTTGTCACCACCATTGATATCCAAGAGGAGGACAAAGGACCATTCCCAAAATATGCTGGACAGGTACAACCAACCTTTTAGGAAAAGTTCTTCTTGAACCTCACACAGATTGTACAATAAAATACCAAATGCAGAAGGGGGGTGAGAATTGTACATCAAATTGCACCTTTTTAAAAATCCCTATTTGTTCAAATCTCTCTTATTTTACAGAGTTGGGTAGAATTGCGGGGGTGGGGGAGAGAAGACTATAGAGTGGGAGAGGGAGCCCAGAAAGATGTTGAGCTGGCTGAGACCAAGCCTGCAAGCAAGGGCCCATCTGCAAAGAGAAGGTGGGCAGGAAGAGAATTGGTCTAAAGACTTTATTTCTATTCCGTCTTCCCCACTCACACTGCGTTGTGCTGCTTCTCTTTTCAAAAGATGCTCAATAACAAATCGTTTAATACATCAGTAAAATATTTAATCAGTGGATCTGGGGTTGATGAATCTCCAGAGATTGGATTGTTTTCAATAGAAGATGATGCAAATGGACACGTGTACGTGCATCGCACCATTGACAGAGAAAAGACCCCAACTTTTCAGGTAACACACTTTAAAAAAATACCTAAAATATTAATTGCTTTGTCAAGGCTAAAAGTTTCACACGAATGAGACACACACATATAAGAATTCCAATTTTTATGACCTCCTTTTCTCATGTTGAACCTCTAAATAAATTCTAAGCTCATTGTCTCTGTGTAACTACCACCTCACTATTAGTTAGAAAACTTTGTGGCATGACTTCCACAAATATCTGTACACTTCTTTTCTATCTTATTTTTGGTATGACCCTTGATCATAATCTAAAAAATGACAAGGCTGTCCTGAAATTCAAAGTGTGTTACAGCCAGAGAGGCAGAACACTGAGTTGTAAACCCAAAGGCTCTAATGAGGAAAATGGAAGCAGAGTGATGCATTACAAAAAAAATAGACAATATTGGAGGACCTGCAAAGCTGTATTACAGTGACTTCACATAGGAGTAAGCATCTGTTTCTACTTAAAAAGCAGAATACTGTTCATAAGCAGTGAGTGTGATGAAAGAAAAGTGAATACAAGTTTAAGAATGAAATCCCTGAGTGGGTTTGTTTTCCTTCTGCAAAAATCTTCAGTTGTGTTATGTTTATCCTGTGATGATTTCTCTTTGTGTCTCTGTGGATTAACTGTACCCAATTGACAGTTCCTTCTGTGCAAGGTCTTGCTTTCCACAACGAGAAGAGCAATTTTGGAGAGCTTTCTGTTCCTCCTCACTGGACACACGGCTGTTCCATTGTGATATCTGGGTGACACCATTCCTTCCATTCTGATATCTGTGTCCTACTCATTTAGATACGTTTTGATGTTGTGTGCAGAGAAACTGGGCAACCGTTGGACCACCCTTTATTTTTCAAGATAAATGTTAAAGATATTAATGACAATGCACCTGAGTTTTCCAAGGAGGAATATAGTGTTACAATAAGAGAGAACCACAGTAAGGGTAAGTAAAGTGCTTTGTGCATGACTGTTCTCTTTTTAAGTCCTTTTTTCTTTCTTTTTCCTTTCTTATTAAATCCATCTCTCCAAGTCTTACTTTAACACTTATGGATTTAGGGTCTAGATCCTGTGAAGGACTATTTCCTGCCTCTTGATTTCTTGTCTGCTTAAACTCAACGTACATTTGCATTACATTGGAGACATTTTGGGAAAACCCCTAAGATATCTCTTCTTAATAACAAGCCAAGGCTTTAAGAGCCTGATCTGAGCTGTGGATCTGGACCCTGGGCGTGCGCAGGCGTTGGTCACACACACTGTTTTAGAAACACAAAGGCTTAGTCGAGGTGTGCAGACACGTGGGCTTGGTGCCAGCTCCTCAGGAGCTGGCTGAGATCTGGCATAAATACTACTGAATGCTTTTGATAGAGTAGATTCAAGAGTGTGATAACTATTGTCTAACAGTACTTCAGGCAGATTTGCTACCCAAATGAGGTGGAGGTCAGAGTCTTTGCAGGGATAACCGTAGCCACAGGAGAAGTTACAGGTTTTCATGTGTTATGTGTTCAAGAGCCTGAAGCCAGGCCTGAGAAACTCCATGTCAAGACTAAACACTCTATTAATGTCTCGATTCCTCATCCTAGATGAGCCAGTTTTCCAAGTTACTGCTTTGGACAAAGATGAAGTTGGCACTGCGAATTCTCAGGTGTCCTACTCTCTAAGTATGCAAATGCCCCTTCCAGATGGATTCACATTTAATATTGATCCTACCACAGGATCAATACTTCTGTCAGGATGCCTGGATTATAAGGTGATGTACATATGGCAGCTTCTTATCATTTAATGCATGATACGTGTTCACTAAACATTAACCAGGTATAAGGGCAGCGAGAGTCTCACATCCAGCTTTGTGGAAAAATGCAGGAGCTGCTTCTGGACTGAGGTTAGAAGTTTCTTTGTTCTCTTTTTCAGACTGCCAACTCTTTCAAACTTCTGATTAAAGCCAGTGACCATGGAAGTCCCCAGCTGTCATCTACTGCAACAGTGATTGTAGCTGTTGAAGATGCAAACAACCACCTCCCTGTGTTTACTAGTGATAACGTAAGGAAAAGCAATCCTGGAAGACAATCCTGGATGAAAAGCCCCAGTGGCATTTATGGGTTCATTGCTACAGTCACTATTAGGAGAGAGGAGTAGTCTCCTGGTTTTAGATGAAGACGAGATTTAGCAATAAGTTCTTTATGAAATCAGTGGAAATGTGTTGGAGGAAGTTGATTCTTCAATTCCCATAGGGGTTCTCTGTCGCTGAGTGGGGACACACGAACCACTGCAGGCAGCAACAGTGGGCACAGAAAGTAGCTCCACGTGGTCTGATGGTGGAACTCTAGCTTGGAACTGGCTAATAAGCTTCTTCCTTTTAGGGAATAGAAATTGTTCTTATTCCTTTCCTTTCGCCTCCCAGCACCAGCTACAGATTTCAGCAGGTCAAGAACATCCAGCTGTGCTACGGCTCCAAGTGGAAGATAAAGACTCTCCCAGCACTGCAGCCTGGAGAGCAAAATACAGAGTAACAGAAGGCAATGAGAAGGAACAGTTCACCATTGGGACGGATCCAGACACAAATGAAGGCATTTTAAGTATTGTCAAGGTAAGCAACAGTAATAGATGAGCTACAGCATGGCAATGTGTAGCGTGGCCAATCTGGTTGCAAGGCCAATAGCTCTGCATCTTCACTGAGTTTGGTGAGCTCAGCTCACCTCTGAGTTCCAGGTGTATAGAGATGGCTGCCAAACCAAAGGTCATATCTGCTAATGAGACTTGTGTCTGTGGTTTTCAGGCTCTCAACTATGAAGATGACTCTGAGATGAGACTTGTCATTTCTGTAGCAAATGAAGAACCTTTCTTCTTGTGTAAAAATGGCATTGTGAGGATCTCAACCCTAGAATCCACTAACACAACTGTGAACATCAAGGTTTTACAGTCACAGCATGCTCCAAGGTTTCATCCTCCTATTCTTATTGTCCAAAAAGAAGATTCAATGAAGCCTGGGAGAGTATTTAGAAGGTATCCTGCCACATGCCCAGATGATGTGCCAAATAAGATAAAGTAAGTGGAGATGCTTCTGACTCTCAGAATAAGAAATATCTTAGAAATATAAAGAGGCTTTCAAGTTTAATTTGATATATGTACATATATGACTATACATGCACATATATATTTGTGGTTATAGGAACATACACATTAGAGGTGCAGGTTTACTATCGATGATCCAGCTGGTTCTGTAAGATACAATTTAAAAGTGAGGTCAGTCCCTGGTTCCTCAATGTTTCTGTTGTCTTCAAAACAGTTACACCTAACCCAGACTACATTATTTGTATTTTACTTTTGACAACAACATTTTGATGCCATAGGAAGGACTAAGTTATGCTTGGCTCTAAGAATGGTGATCTGGTGTGGAAATCAGATACTTTCTTGGCCCCTCGGAACAGTTTTGATGGGCCTGTACAAGGTGTGGGGACTTGCACAGGGAACTGTGTTGGCTGTGTTGAAACGTGCAGCTTGTTGTGGAGTTAACAAAGGAGGGCATCACTAACAAGTAAAAGTCGCTACATAGCTCAAAGGTCAAAGAAAGATGCAACAGAAATATTGTTTTCAAAATTAATTGAAAAAATATGGCACTTGTAACCTTTTCCTTTCTTTTTAAGATATGAAGTAGCCCATGACCCAGATGGTTGGCTGAGTGTGGATGAGAATTCTGGAGTTCTTACTGTAGCAAAAGAATTTGATGAAGAATCTCCTTACGTGAACAACAACGTGTACACCCTCATCGTTCACGCTATTGATCAGGGTAAGTAGCCAGTCAGAAAATATTCAAGTAGCATTGGAGATGAGGTGCATGCCAGATACAAAATGGCATCAAGACTAAGATTCTAAATGGAGGATGGTAATGAGGAACAACACCACTGTTTAAAACTTGTGTTAAGTGTGACTAATAGGATAAAACAGAGATGCTGACAATGGACTGGCTTCTGTCCATACCCAGTTATAAGTATTTCTCTATTTCTTTTGCTCTTACCTAGGCATTCCACCACAGACTGGCACTGGCACCATTCTCCTTTACTTGTCTGACATTAGTGATCAAATGCCAACATTAGTGGCTCCTTATTTAGATGTGTGTGACAAAACAGAAGGGATGACTCTCACTATAAAAGCTAAGTCTGCTCCGGTTCACTCACATTCTGGGCCATTTTCGTTTGAGCTGGCTGAGGATTCTGAAGGTGTGAAGCATAACTGGAAATTAGGAAAGAACTTTGGTGAGTTCTTCCTTCTATGTCCTTCACGAGAAATTCTTTGTCACTCAGATGTCCTGTAGTTATTTTACTGTTTATGGTTTGTTACTGATTAGTCTCAATGAGACTGAAAGGACATGGAAGAACAACTTTCAAAATATAAAGTTACTGACCTTAATATAAAATGTTACATTGATCTTCATCTCTGCTGAGGACAGAACCAGGAGCAATGTGCCCAGACTGCAAAAAGGGGGATAAGAGAGCTAAGGAACCACCTTCTGCATCAGCTTCCCCATGAATTCTAGAGGTTATCAGGGCTTCTGTGCCAGAATGCAGTGACTGGGACCTTTCTCTTTGCCCAGAAGGCTCAGCAAGGTGATAAATTGGGATGTAATGTTGTCCTGTTTACTACGGTGCATTAAGGCTGGAAGAAGTACTTGAAATTTGTGTGCAAATGAGTTTCTTTTTGATTATCAGCAGAAGGGACTGTAGAATGTCAGACTTCTTTCTATGAGTCTTGAAATAATTTGCTTGTCTTCTTTTTAGGGGAGTCAGTTGAACTTTTAATGTTAAGAAGCCTCCCACAAGGTAGCTACTTGGTGCCTGTCATTATTCAGGACAGGCAAGGATATTCTACAAGGCAGAATCAGCATGTTAGGCTCTGCTTTTGCCCAGATGGACACAGATGTGAAGGTTCACCACTTCCACAAGCAGCAGTGAGGCTTGGAGGTGGTGCCATTGCGATAATGCTAACAGCTTTCTTATTATTGCTGGGTAAGTAAACTCTGACCTTAGGCATGCAAGGGACCTCTCACCGGCCCGTTGGACCTCACTGCAATTGCAGCTGATGAATATGTACTAAAATCTGCCAGCCTGAACGGGAAAGACCATAACAGATTATCTGATCACCATTCCTCTGCCTACCTGTGAGTGGCCTGGTCTGCCTGCTCAGTGCAGTGCCCTGTGGAGATGGCAGCTTGCTTCTCTAAACCAAACCTCTCCAGGCCAGGCATTGCATCCACACAGCTATGTTGCTGGAGGTATTTGAGTTAGCTCCTTTGGAACTGGGCTGGGTGCCTCACCAGCTCATTCTATTAATCCATACAGATCTATTCACAATGCCTGTTTCACCATTCCCTTTCTTGTTTCAGCAGTTTCCACGGCTCTACTTTGCCGTTGTTGTGTGCCGGGATCTAAGAGCAAAGCCATTGTTCCACCTCAAGAGGGTGAACAGACCTTAATCAACTATAATGAAGAGAGCAGAATGTCTTTGTCTCAAGTAAGTGCAAAAGCATATATTCACGTGACCCCACTGGTGTCGTGTGGCTGAATCTGATACCAGTTATCGCTTTCATTATGTTCCCTGTGGTTTTGTTATTGAGCAAAATAAAGCTTCTTGCTGCTAAGGGTATCTGGGAAGTGCTGTTCTGCATGGACTGGGTGATGCTGCTCTGGAGACAGACTTTTATCACTCCTACCACTGTTTGGTATCAGCAGGACCTTCCCAGGTGCCTCATCCTACTAATGAATCCAGCAGCTGAGGAGGCACCATCATCTCTTGTCACACTGCACATACCACTGTTTTCAGCCAGGAAGTAAATGACAGTGAAAAAGGGAATAGTCTGCAAAAAAAGTGTGATCCTTCACAGCCTAATGCAGCTTCTTACTAATACCAGCCCTCTCCCTGTGTGCAGGCTCAGCTGGATGCTACAGATCGTGCTGCTCTACCACCTGCGTCCACGGAGGCTGGAGAGGTAGAGATTGCTGAGGTAACTGTTTCTTTCCTTATGTAAACACCCTTTTTTTATACCACAGAAACTGGTAATTCCAAGGATGGGGTTTGCTGTTAATAGCAGTGAGAAGAAAAATACAATATAGTTCTCTTAAAAAAGAAATGTCACTTGTTGGAGATTTCACTGCTTTTTAAAATACTGCTGACAACTTATTTTTTTCTAACGGCTTTCAGTTTGAGACTGGCAGTTTTTTTCATTAGTTAGTGCTGTAAATATTTGTAAGTGTATTTTTTTCCAGAATTTTTATCACACTACCTGAATTGATATGCACAGGATTTTATTTGGTTCTTGCTATAAGTGAAATGGAAGCATCATTCTTCAGAATATCTATCAGAAACTTGCCGGTGACCATCCTCTACATAACATACTGTAAAAGCATGGGCAGGATTTATGAGTATTTTTAAGATATACTTCTGGGGTTTCAAGACTTTTCACCTGGTTCTGTCCATTTTTGTGCTGTATTCTCTAGCAATTGTCTACTTTTATTGTTAAGAATGCCTGAGAGAAAGTCTGGTCTACATCAGTAGGTGACTGCTGTGTGCTCTGTTCCTAAGCTCGTAGTGATCACCAAGAGACTCTAAGAACAATCTGCCTTACAGCAGGCAAAGAAAATGCAAATTAAACTTTTTATATATGTAAGAACCCAATTCCACAATCCTTATGACCACAGTTGGGAGCTAGGATTACTGGTGTGAGTAGACATTATAAAGATCTGACAACATGTCTGGTGCTGTTAATGAAAAGGAATCTAATAAATTTAGAGGAAGAAACATATTTACTGGAGATTATGAAGAGTGCCTTCACTTGGTGACTCCATGTCTGCACGGAGGATGTGCTCATAGGAAACTGTCCCTGAAGAGAAAAAGCTGTAACTGGAGAAGAAACCCCCAAGAGAAATGGATGTAACAGAGAGACAGTTGGAATTTGTATCTGAAAGAAATGTTAGTAGGTGACTTTAGGCTGGTCAAAGCTGAACTACTGTCTGTCCTCCAGGATGGCCTGTATGGTAGTTGTGAGATGTTCCAAGTAAGACACCTTGATTGCATCCTACAGACAGTGGACATGGTACTGGGTCAGGTAAGGAATGAATGTTGAATTCTTGTTGAGCTGTTTTGAAAGAAAGGCAAAAAGGCTTGCAAAAATGGAAAGCTGCTGGCAGGCTCTGGTGCTTTTGCATCTGAGAATTTCAGTACAACTTTCCCTTATCAGAGAATGACTCCTTCAGTGTAACCTCTGGGCTTTCCTGCCCGAGTTGCATACCATGAATTCTTTTACTTTTTGAAAGGGCAGTAGGAGCTTCCATAATGACTTGCGTTTTCCTTCCCTTCTTTAGAAACTGTATTACCAAAGCACATTGGAAGATTATGGGTCCTTGTATCAACCTTACAGGTACGCTGAGGAAGGAGAACTAGAGCACAGTAACTCCCTCTCCTCTGTCTCTGTTGGCAGCGAGGACTTGCCTGATGATTTTTTGAACACTCTGGGACCAAAATTTTCTCTTCTGGAAGAAATCTGTCACAAGTGATTTCCATCATTCAGTAAATTTCAGAAGGCTGTGACTACTTCATGGTATTGCAAAGGCTGCTGGCAGAAACACTGACAAATTTAGAGTCATCTGTACTAGAAAGCATTGTATTTTGTTTGCACCTGCCCAGCCTTTTATTCTCCCTGCCTACCCTGTTCACATACCTGCAGCCAAGAACACGACGTGTCTGGAAGATGCAATCTACTCTGAGGAGAAGATGATGTAGTTTTGGAATATTCTGCACAGTCTTATGCAAATAAGGATCCTCAGTTTAGTATCCAAAAGAAAAAAGCAGATCTCCTAGGCTGGGAACTCCAGTCAAAGTTCCATATGGAATTAAGCCAGTTTTGAACAGAGAAGACAATTACCAGCCAGGCCAGCAATACAGTCCTTTCTCCAGTAAGCAGCAGTCTGTTTAAATCCAAGATTAACTTTAGTACAATGCCAGGTGGATCAGGTATTTTGTTTCTATAAGAAATTGAAGCACGTACGAGAAAGTGCACATCTTCTTTTAACATGACCATAACTCGTAATGACCTACGGGGTCTGAACCATAGTTGTCTTTTAGCATAGAACAGGCACTTATTTAGTGCCTGTTTGCTTATGCTGGCATCTGGTGGCTCTTAGTATTATTACACTACTGTAAATACTACTCTAAATGCTAAGAATTTGTTTCAGAATCCCTTTTTTGGCACTATAATCATTGAAGTATCATTATATTCATCATTCCTATCATTTATGCAATTACCTGGGGAAAAAATATTCCTCCTTTTTGTCACTCAGCATTTGCAATCACAAGTTTGGGGATGTGAGGCTTGAACTCTTGTTAATAATCCCATTGTTCTTCAATCTTGTTATCTGGCTCTGGTAGCTGTGTATTCCATGTAAGTGCATAATGAGGTGTTCCGTTCATTTGAATGATTGTTCTAATATTTTAAAGGTCAATATGTACCTTTTAATAGGGGTGAGTAGTTTACACAGGAATGACCAAGCATGTTACAAGCACCTAAATATCCACTCGAACTGCTGAGAGCTCTTATGATCCCTGCTGCCAAAACACAGACAGGCAACCTGCCGTGCTTCCACTGGGGTGCCTACACCACAGCAAAACTCAGCACAGGACCCAGAAAATCTAGTGTTGCAGTCTGTGTCTCAGCTCCACATGATAAATTACCTCCTTTTCCATCTGTACATAAGGTTTGAGTTGACGTTTCTTCTCAAATAGGAGTGAAAGAAACCTAAATTAGTTTATTAATCTCTTATTGTCTGAAAGACTACAAACATCTGCTCCTATCAGTAACTTTTTCCTGGAGTTTGGCAGGAGGGCGCCCAGGCTGATGAGGTTTCTCTTCACTACTAAATTGCTACAATCAAAAAGGTTTATTTAAAGGCTTTCATGAGACACAATGATTACTAAGTAGTGAAAATGAGGCATAAATTAGAGCATTTCTCGCCTACTTCACTCATTTGCATCAATCACTTTTAAAGGCACTATTGCAGGTCAGTAAACGGCTGCCCAGGGAGGTGGTGGAGTCCCCGTCCCTGGAGGTGTTTAAAAGATGGGTGGATGAGTTTCTTAGGGACATGGTTTAGTAAGGGGACAGGTACGGTTGGACTTGATGATCTCAGAGGTCTTTTCCAACCAGATGATTCTATGATTCTACCTCAGGCAAGAGACAAAATGTGTCTGGAGGCAGCACGTTTACCTGTGCCACAGCACACTGAATAATAGAATGATCTCCCAGTCAGACTTTGGGCCTCAGAACTGCTGTTACCCTGTCTCCACTGGGGCTGAGGGTGACCCATCAGACTCCCAATCAGCAAGAGAGCTTTCAAATGTTCTTATGAAGGTTGACACAAGGTCCCTGCCTGACACACACTGGATATTGGGAAGAGGTTCTTCCCCCCAGGGAAGCAGTCCCAGCACCCACGCTGCCAGTATTCCAGAAGCATTTGGACACTGCCCTCAGTCACAGGCGGTGAGTGTTGGGAGTGTCCTGTGCAGGGACAGGAGTTGGACTGGATGATCCTTTTGGGTCCCTTCAACTCGGGTGATTCTGTGATTCGACGATCCTATGCAAACACAAGTATTTGGTATTGATGTCCTCAGCTCAGGCTTCGCTCATGTACAATGGCAAAGGGGGCGTGTGAAGCCTCCGGTTTGTTCAGGATCTGCTTTAAACTAAGCACCTTCATGGCTTGCTGTGTTGTAAATGCTGGTGATGGGCTGTGGTGTTTCAATTACCTGTTCTCAGCCAGAGGTCTAATCATGATGCCCGTGCATCCCCAGTACTCCTGGCCCCTGCTGTGCCCGAGTCAGTGGGAGCCCCGGCACCACAAATGTTTATCTCCGCACAATCTTCATCTCTGTCTTTGTTTTGCCTCATTTATAAAAACGCTACTTAAAAGTAAATGACACACAATCAGTAAAGGGGAAATTAATCACACTGGAACAAAACTTCTGAGGCTGAGTTTTAAAGGAAACAAGAGAGATGATCACAGGACGGCCCCACAGAGATGTCAGCGTGTTGGCAACAAAACCTTTTCGTCTCAGGCAGAAAGCCTTTCCCCTGTCTGCTGTTCCCTCTAATCTGCTGAGCCATGGCAGATCCCCCGGGATCTTTGTGCTGCCAGAAGGACTAGAAGTTTTAATCTAATGTTTCTGTGCCAGTCTGGGGTCATTTTCTCCCTTCTGAAGGATCCATTCGTCCTGATTAAGGTATTGCAAGAAGTCATTTAAAGCACAAATGAATGACAAGAGATTTTACAGGTGAAGAGTAAACCCCGTGCTGAGTGGGCTATAATCAATGCCTTCTGTTAATACCTTAGGTGGTGTTGTATTTCACAGTGCTAATAATTAAACAAGTAGTAACAGAAAGTTGTATTACTGTTAAAAAAAAATAGGCCAAGCTGGGGACTTTCCTCCTGATTTTTTAAGAGCAAGCAGTGAAGAGAACTGTAGTGTTTGTGGTAGTGGCAAAGTTCTCAACTCAGTTCCAAAGCCACTGTCACCTTCCAAGAAATAGAAAATGGGCTTTTTCTTTTTTAACACACGCTGATGCTGAAGACTGAGAATAAGGAGAGAATTATGCCATTCCAGTGTGGCTCTCTGTATTAACCTGTAATTGCACTTGGTGGGAAAGCTGGTGATTGAGGAAAGGTGGAGGAAGTCATAAGCAAAGTGCAGGCAAGCAGATGCTCCACCATCGCTTCCTTGTGCCATTTCTGCTCTTCCCTGTCCCATTATTTCACACTTTTCAAAAGCAGTGAGAAGTCTTTAGAAGGGAAACCTCTACCTGTGCTATCCCTGATAGTGGAACACGGCGTGACTGGGATCTGACCGAGACACTTTCTCCATGGTTAGAACAACACAATCCACAAGGTTCACAGCAATTTCCTAATTCTCTCCTGAATGCACGCGCCTTAGAGACTGGCACATTTCTCAAGAAACAGAAAGCACTTGAAAAACTGGAACATTTAATATTTCAGATGCCCCTTTTTTTTCACTTAACACTTGTGGTAGGACTCTGCTATTTCCAGTTACCCTAGGAGGTGTGAACTGAAACTCACAAAACGTATTTTACTCTGAAGGATAAATCTCTATTTTTCTTCTGCTTTGACTGTGCCACCTCTCTCCTGCTGTGGATGCTGCAGTGAAGCCCAGTTTGCAAGGTAAACATTCTGTAGCATGGAAAATAAAGCAAACTGAGGCTACAGAAGACAGTGGAGGCCCTTCAGCCTTTTTCCCCGTCCCCCAGTCAGATGGAATCACCCGGTGTGAGATTCGACGAGAGTGATTAAATGTATAGATAGAAGAGCAAAGCTAAAATGTCCAGAAGCTCGTACAACATCACCTGCTCTTTGCAGGTTCTTCTATCACTTCCATCGGAATGGTAACGCAGTGTCACACAGCACAGTTATCTCTAGTACCATGACTAACAGCTATTTCTTCTTTCTACTTACCCAAAGAGATGAAAACCCAGTCTTTTGAGAAAATGGGGCTCTCATTATTAAAATGGCAGTATAACAAAGTATGTTTTCTTAAAACATAGCTTCACTAAATATATCAATATTGTTGGGACCACACTTACAAAGATCTTTCTGTACATTCTACTGATGATTCATAATAGCTGAATATGATGTTTAATCAAGAATTCAGTAGTTTTGGTTTGTTCTAAATTCTACACTATAGGAAAGAAAATTACTTCAGTGATTCAACTAACAAATTATTTCAAGGCACTGCTAATTATTAATGCTTCTTGAAAGCTTTTCCTGTGTAAAGGCAGTTCTATAATTATCCAGAAGATGGCATAAGCAGGCCATTATCGACCTTCCAGTACCAAGAAGTAAAAGTGAAGAGGGCTTACTAATACCCTATTTCAATACTAATCTACTTATAAAAATGTATATTTTTATATGGTCAGTGGAGAGGAGTTTTCTTTCTTAAGACATAGCCCTTTCTTCACCAGCATCATGCAAGGAAAGTATTTAATAGCTATACAACAGCATCCAGAAAAAAGAATCTGAGGAGGTTAGTATGAAAACCTTAAGCAGATATTTATATCTTTTTTTTTTACATTAGGCTATGTCAATTATATAGAAATCTTCCAATATGTCCACTCTCTCTTTTGATGAAGAGACAGCAACAATGACTGATAAGAAAGATATTGCTCTGGTTTTGTGTCTCTATTGTGTTCTGCCCAGCTCGTCTCATCCTGTTTGTTTTCCTAAAGGATTTTATTGAAATAATTTCTAAGTTTAGGGCACATGGGGGGATCCAGTTACACCTGCAAATAAACACTTCATGCACAAAAGAGGGATTCATGCTTGCAACTGGCCTTCGATAGCTAACTTGCCACATGAGCAATTTACATATTCCAATGAATATTTTGAGCATTCACACCTATAAAACCCACGAACAGAAGAGATGATCTTCACACAATGGTAATTTATACTTCAAAGAGGAATCAAAAATTAGGGGAGTTCACTTTCCCTCACTCCCTCCTTTCCTTCAGAGTTTTTAAATGGCTAAATCATGGCTCACCAGGCTGTAGTACTTGACAATGTAAGTGTATTAGGGATTAGCATGAAATCTGCTGCTTGTCAGACTGAGGTTGTTGTCCAGAAGTGAAACCAGGGAGAAATGCAATTAAACAAGCAACCTGGTGGGCCTTGGGTCAAATCCTGATTATGCAGATACTGGAAGTGATCTTGGTAGACTCTGCAGCCACGTCTTTTTTCCTATGCATTTGCAAAGTGCCACAGAATGTCATCCTTGAAACCTCCCCTTATGAAAGGCCAAGAGCTGGGTGAGTAGGGATGGTGCAAATCAGCTCAGACATACAATAGTTCTATTTTGTAGGGAGGTTTGTAAACAGCTGGGGAAGTACCACATTTGTAAGTTCTGAATTAATTCCAAGGAACTGATAAAGGCAAAATGTCTAGGATTAGAAAAGATGAGCACTTTAATATAAAAGAGAATAAAAAATATTAACCATACCTTCTTCCAGAACTGCAGATCATCACTGGGCCATCCTTCCAGGTCTCCATCAGACGTCAGTGAACCTCAGCCTATGCATTGTATGGGCAGGTGCCATCTTTTATTCCTTGATAGACCTGAAACAAGAGATTTTAGTCCCTAATTGTGGCTCCAAGACGGTTTCAAAATAAAAGCATTAACAGAGACACAGAACTACTGTTTGTGCTTTTGAATTTTTTTCCAACCCATTTTGCAGGATCTTTGAAGGGGTATTTTTTTTTATCCTGTAAAGTTTGCCTCCTGTCCAGAACAACTTCTACATAACCAGAGATAGGAATCTTACACTTAAAAAATGTCCTTGTTTTGAAATATTTAGTTTAAGAAACATCAGCTAAGGCCAGGACTATTATAAAAACACAAAAATTTAGTCCAGTTCAGCTTGTCATGTTGCTAAGAATGCTGCTTAGATTAATACAAACACCGTCAACTTATTGAATTGAATTGAATTTAGAAGAGATCTAGAAAAGAATAGATAACAATTGTGGAAACTGTACCAAAAATCTTCTGGAGAACATGTTACATATTTTTATATGAAAAAAAGAATAACAAATATATTACAAGGCAGTAACACTCACAGTTGTTCCTAGCAAAAAGTCAACATAAAGAAATGGCTTTTAGTGTAGAAACTGGAGTGTATTTTGGCTCCTGAAAAGCTGCTGACACAGGTTGTAACTGATGGAAAAGCAACAGAACCTGTCATCTCCATGTTATAGTACTGACAGTATAAAAGCATTTTCATTTAGAAATTCATTTGAAAGCAGCAGTGACAAGTGAATTCCTGTTTCCATCTCTAGTGGGAAGAATTTCTCACTCCAGTGCCTGATCCTTCTTTCTGTTGCATTAGGGAAAATGAATAACAATTCCAGTAAAGCCAGTGTGATCAAATGAACTAAATGAAGAGGAGGCCCCATACATTTCTTCCTCAGAGTTTCCATGACTGTGACCAGGATATTCTATTTACAGATACCAGCATTACACAGGAGGAACCCTATGCTTTGTGAAGAGAGGATGTTTTGGAAAGTTTATATTCAAAAGGAAACAAACTTATGGAACTTATAAAAAAACAAGCTAAACTTTCCCAGTGATGTCAGAGTTTAAGAAAGCTTGGACTGTAGAATCTGGGCAAACTCTTTTTCAGGTGTTCTTACAAATCACAGTATAAAACAGTATCTCTTCAAATCCAAACTGGCATGAACAAGAGTAAAGACTTCTGGACATTAAAGCTAAAAAGGCTTAATCCTGTCTGTTAGCAGAGCACTCTGCTGGGAAGGGTGTGATGCTCTTGTACTGGGGAAGTGCTGTGTCTCCAGAGCAACCCGATAAATCAAGGAGTACTCCAACTGCAAAATCTCTCTCCAGACCCAGCAGTGTCTCTTCCCAAGAACATCGAGCCCTCAGGTGGACCAGACAGTTCCTGTTTGCATCTTGTTCCAAGAGAAAAAGCAAAAGGTACCTGGAGCATGCAGCTATCACAGGAGCTGGGAAGAACCAAGGCCAATGATTAAGACATAATCTATGTTTTCTTGCTTAAAGATCCAGGTGTCTTTCTCCAAAACAGATCCGAGACCAAGCTACCACTATGATGGATAATAGGGAAGGTTTTGGCTCAAGTTTGAGCTGAAAACCTAAGCTAATACTGCTTTATGCACCGAGTCATGGTGCTCAAAAGAAAGCACTCTCAGCAGGAAAGGAAACTCAAAAAGCCAGGTGTCCCAACAAGTTGATTGCTGATCTGCAACTCCAAAACTCATGCTTCATGAGATTCCTCTGTGATCCTGGAGAATTTACTTGCAGCCAGGTTTTAACAAAGTATTCACCATCTTCCTCCACTGGAATTGGTGGAAATTCAAAGTCATAAATCTGTGTACTACTTCTCTCCAGCTGTGAGATGGGAACAGTCCTTCCTGTCTCAAAGAAATGTTTCCAAGTATTATGAAGTGTTTTGACAGCACAGTGATTGGAAGCATAAAAGTATCCCGAACAAAACCAAGAACTTCTTAACTGATGCTGTGCTGATGTGCTGAATAGATATTGTCTTTAGGCTTTTTGCAGTATTCAGGTTTATGAGTCAAATGAAAACAAGGCATGAATGATATTTTTAATTTTAAATAAATATTCATTAGGACACGCATTTTTTAAGCTAAAGATCCAGTATTTATAGTCTGTGATTTCATGTAGAGGAGATAATTATATCAGCAATGAGGAGGAAAGCTGACACCCTGCTATGAAGATGCTGGGTATTTGCTAACAAGACCATGATGATGGTGAAACAATCATGTTCTTGGCTTGAACGGAGAGTGTGGGAGTGCAACACCTCTTAAAAAGTGACATTTATTTCAGCATCTTGTTGAACTTTAATGGTTAACTTTGGGCATTCAAATAGTTCATGGAAAACACTTGGCAAACATCACAGTGAGACATTGACAGAAACAGGCAAAAGCCCCACACACAGTGGTTTAAGATCACAAGATCTTTCAATGTAGGTGGTTTTAACATGACAGAGAAACACCATTCCTGGGCATTTTGTCTAGCACTCAAGATGCAGACTATGCTCTTGCACTTTGTGGATTCCTGGTTGGAGGGGGAGGTGTGTCTGAGCAGCAGTTTAGGTGTTTCCCCCCCATTTTACTGGATGAAGGCAATCGCTACAATCAACGAGTGGCAAATCACAACAAAAGGAACAGCACAATTGCCAGGTTTCCTTTTCACCTCTACTTTGGTTCATGGAAAAGTTTTGGAGCCATATTCTGGGCATTAAGGATCTAGTCCCTTGCTTAGATTGGAGCACTTACAAAGTCCTTCAGAAAATGTATTTCCAGGTTTTGATTTCAGTTTATCAGGAAGGCTTATGGGAAGCCAACAGCAACAGTGCCTCTCTCTTCCCCCCTGACTACTCAGAGACTGCTCTCAGAGTCTATGCTCTTGTATGTGTTCCATCATTATGTGCCTCTAAAAATGAAAAATAGGTCAAGAAATTGCAAGGTGAATGAGTTAATACATAAACCATTATCATATACAAGTGCTGTAGAACCGAATATCTTCTGTTTAATTATGAGGCAGCAGAGTCAGTACAGTGTGGTGACATTAATCATTACAATACTGAAATTTTATTACCATGGTGTGTTTTTTAAGAGGAAACTCTTTTAAGATGTAAATTAACTTTGTCTTAGAATTTCCCTCCTCACACTCTCAGTCAAGCAGTAATCACTGTTTATAGGCACTGTGTCAAAAGGATATGTTGAGCTGCTAGAGCGACTCAGAGACCTTATTAAATATTCCCATAACAGCTACCACCATCCTTATTTTGGCCCTTTGCAAAGACATTCAATTTCCTCTCTGTCTCTTTGTACTTTTTAGCAGACATTTTAGTAGTCAAAGAATGTTATGCAATGACAGTTATAAAGTTTAATATCCTTTGTCTAACATGAAGAGTTTTAAAACTGGCATTTGTCCCCTGGCCAGGCCAACTATTGGGACAGCAGAAGGTGTCTCTAAGCCGTGTGTGCTCCTTTCTATAGATCCCACACCAGCTGTAGCTCAGGGACAGACATTTATTAGAATTTGCTCCTGCAGAATCTACCTACAAAGACCACAAGACAATCAAGATTTTTACCCAACACACCAGATCCATCTCCATCATGCCTAACTCTTGGTTTTATGTCATAACACATACTTCAGTCTCTCAGAGCTGGAGAACAGGAGTGAGACAATGGTTTTCTGGAATCAGATCAATTCCTGGGATTAAATTTATGAGGCCCAGATGAGAGATGCTGCGGAAGCATTTCTGGGCTGGGCTGAAGGTCAGCTGAATAGAAGTGGTCAGGGAGCAGAAAAGAGGGAAGTTTTTGGGATGTGAGAAGCTGGAGCAAGTCATAACATCTTTCAGGCAGGAACTTGTGATTGTTACAAGGGCCACAAGGCTGGGGAAGGCTCTGGAGGGGAAGGCGTATGAGGAGAGGCTGAAGTCCCTTGGTCTGTTCTTCCTAGAGGAGACCAAGAGGGAATCTCATTGCTGTTTGCTGCCTTCTCACAGGGGAGGGAGGGGAAACAGGGGCTGAGCTCTGCTCTCTGGTGACCAATGACAGGAGTCGAGGAAGATGTGCCAGAGCAGGGTTAGTCTGGATATTGAGAAGAGGTTCTTCCCCCAGCGGGTGGTGGAGCTCTGGAACAGCTCCCCAGGGAAGCAGTCCCAGCACCCACTCTGCCAGCATTCCAGAAGCATTTGGACACTGCCCTCAGTCACAGGGTGTGAGTGTTGGGAGTGTCCTGTGCAGGGACAGGAGTTGGACTGGATGGTACATTTGGGTCCTTTCCAGCTCAGGTGGTTCTATGGTTCTATAGTAAAGCCAGCATTCCCACATACATAAAGCTGAGTTTTCCACTGAAGTAAACTGCGTCAATTATCCTGATTTTAACCACAAAACAGTCCCTGGAAGGTACAGTAGATTATTTTTATGGCTACAAACCAAATACTGTTATTGTAAAGGGTAACCATTTCGTGCTTTCTGAACTGAAAGACTGTTGTCAATAAGTTATGGTTGGAATTCATAATAGAGCCTGAGGGAATCAGACACTCAAATGCCATTGAACTTCATAAACAGCCGAGTGCTTACGACCTTTAGGCTCCTCTTATAAATCCTTCCCTCAAATTGCAAATCTAGCCTATAAACACAAAAAATCTATTAGATTGAAAGAAAGGTTTGCAATAGTATGGATCCACCCTAAATCCTTTGTTCATGAGATGCTGATCAATATGTATTAAACATACGTATGTTTATTTTGTTGGCTCATCACTTGTAAAATCTTTTGACCTTGAACTGTTTTTACTTCTTAATTTCACTTTTTTTTGATAACCAACTATCTGAACTAAAGCACTCTGAAACAAGAAAAATGATATTATTAATGTTATTATCACTGGCTCAGGCTCTAAGCAAGGTATGTAAACCTGTGTCTTTTTGCTAAGAGGCAAATTCCTCTTGTAGAACAGTTACAAAGTTTTCTGTGTAGTCATTTGAAGCACATTTTTGACTTCTAATGGAATGAAATTCAAGGGACAATGGACTGATGAGCATTTCTTCCTTGAATTCTTTTTGATTTTAGCCAAACTTCACCACTTCTGCCTTTTGGTTGGGGTCACTTTGTCCTGTCCCATCCATCAGAGAAGTCACATCCAGCTCCTTTTGGCATGGAAATGCCATTTTTGCTGTGAAAAATGAACTGCGTGCAAACCACCGTGTGTTTGTAATAGTTTGTCAAGAAAACCTCTCAGTATTTTTTCCTGAGACAGCAGTGCTACTTCTAAGAATGCAAAATGATACCTCTGGCTGGCATACTACAGAATCTTAAATATCTTTTAAAATCCATCTTCTCCTAACAGTGTTCTCCCAGTATTTGTCTTTGCACAGGGCTTGTTGAACCCCCACAAAGCATATTTTCTGAGAATTACCCATGAAGTGTAATTGGTAAGGAATTTTTGACAGGTGCCTTATAATCTCTTTTTCCTGCTTTAGCTCACTGAGATGATTTTCAGAAACATAACTAAGTGTTATTTTTCTGAACATCAACACTGCCAACTGCTTCAGGACTTTTACTTTCTAATCTTAATCAAGATTTGACCACACTTATCTATAGAACCTTTAGCAAAAAAACACAGTGCCTTGGTAGAAGGAGATGTCATTGTCACAGCTTTTAGAATCCATGAAGATCTTCACCTCTATTTATTAAAAATTTACATTACCGTGTAGTACAGCTGATGGAAGAACCATAAGAGTTGGACTCGATGATCCTTTTGGGTCCCAACCAACTCAGGTAAGTCTGTGATTCTATGATTACTGTCCAAATTTCCATATACTTGTGAACAAATTTCAGTCTCTTTCCTATCTATTGTATGAGATGATATTGTAGGTTGTGACTAAGTTATTGGCTCTGATGAAGAAGCACCTTTTTGTGTTACTGCAGAGTAACACAGTGAGTGTACAGTAGGTGGCAGTCACTGTCTTAAGGAGATAATACCTCTGCCTCTTGAGCTGGGAAAAAGAAGGCAGCCTATCTTATCACTTGCAAAATTAACAGCTCAGAATAGGTAATCACTAACTGGATCAATTTAATTAGTGTCCCATCAATGTCTGCAGTCACCCTTTCAATCTATACCCATATGCATCTCTCTGTTATATATATTTTATGGTTTACAAACCGGGCATTAAGGAAAGAACATAAAGACTGAAGCCCTGTCTGTGCTGGGATTAGGAGTCATCATTCATGTTAAAATTATTAAACATGTAAGCTCTTGATGTTGTATTATCGCTCAAACATCAGAGTCCTTCCCTGTTACATGTGTCCTGTCAGAGATACCTGCAACACATTTCAACACCACCAGAATCTAAAAGGATAAAAGCCCTTTGTTCAATATAATGGGTGCTGTTAAACAATTATTCCTTACCAACACACAGTTGGAAACCTGTAGAGACAACACTTAGCACTTCCCAGCTTGAACCAATTATGATTTAAGCTACAAACACCTCTGTATCTTCATAATCTTTGCCTGACAGCTCATGGACACTTGGGAGTATCTTTTTGTGACTGAAAAAAACCCAATTGTATTGTTGGGTGGGGAAAGAAATCCCCTTTGGTAAACACTCAAGTTCTGATGTTTTATACAAACCTGATTATATTGTCGAACGTTATGGATGTTGACAGCAATTGTAAAGTGAATTTGGAGAGATTAAATGTAGGGGTAGTGTCTGTAATTTTTAATAATCCTCTTCCCTTAGATTCTCAGGAAAAGGAAATGATTGTTGTGGATGTATTAATGGAATCTGCCTGTCAAAATAGTGATATTGAAAAAGCTTTTATTGGGTATGTTTATCATAGAAACCTTAGCACTATATAGGTCCCTTGTGCCAAATGTATTACCACAGCAATAAGTGGAGAAGCATCAACAGGAACACAGTATATAATGATGCTTAAAAATCCCACATATATTGACATGGATATAAAACTAACCAGGTCAGTGAGCCACATTCCACCAAATAGGTTGTAGTACTTTCAATTAGCATTTAATATTTAAATTTTTCTCTGTTTTAAGTATAATTCTAATAGGAAATCATTAAGAGGTCTGGAATGCCTCTTCAAAGTCTTTGATGTCAGGTGCTTCATTGTAATACCCGTTTCCTCCCCTTAGCAATCTTGATGATATGAGATATTATATTTCATACAGATTTTCAAATCAAAACTGAGATTTTCCATGAATGATTGGCTGAACAGATATCAGACAAATATAAGATGAAATCCAATCAAATAATTGCTAAATACTGTGATCAGAAAAGTATACAACAGACATCATAATGCAGAGGGCTTGTGGGGGTTATAGTGGACCATAAACTGTGTGGCAGTCAGTCAGGCCATGTTATTACAGCAAAATATAAAATAAATACAATTCTGTTAACATACAGGCAGCAATTATTTAGTTCCAACCTGCATTAATGCTTCAGCTGAAGTACATTATCTCTGTATCTGAAATTCATGCTTTGGGAAAGCTATTGATGAAATGAAGAGAAACAGAGTGGAGGGAAAAAATGGCAGTAGGGGTGAAGAGAACATCTGGATTGGTTTGGTGAAGAGCAGAGAGCACTGAAGGGGAGATGAGGACCACGACGCTTTTCAAATATGTTGCCTCTGAATTGTTCTCCCTGCCTGTGGCAACGAGGACAAGAAGCACAGCATCTCACTTCCATTAAGGGAAAATGAAAAAGGACAGTTTCCTAATGTCAATATGGGGACAGATTGCTTAAGGATACACTGGGATCTCTGAATAATTTAAAACATATCTGGTAAGAATGGTCAAAATATACTTGATCATCAGAAGAGGAGAATGGATGAGATAACAGGTTGCCTGTAATCTGTGAGGCCACTGCAAATGGCTTAAAGCAAACACAAAATCCCAGAGAAAAGAGGAATTTTTGATGTTCTTTAGTGCAAAGATTTTTTTTTTATTGGTAGTGGACTTCATAACCCAAGTTAAATAAATGTTAAGGATCATAAATTGTTAGGACAGGAAAGCAGTGATGAGGATTTTTCTCTTTAACTATTTGAATGGCTTTTTGTGAACAGTAACTCAATTATTTGCTGGGGTTTTCGTGTGTGCACACATAAACCAGGTCTGCAGGGACTTTGCATGCCTGAAGATGGAGTATTTCATGTCAGTGTGAAACAGCAAGTAACGTATGACACCACCACCCCACCTTCACAATTTTTGTTCTAGTTGGGGAGTCTATGATCAGGAAATCCTAAACTATGCAGGAAGAAATGAATGTGTCGGCCCTTAAATATCAGGCAGGTGAGTCAAAGTCAGTCTTAATAAGGTAGGAGACAATTTTCTCTCATAAGACGCTTCTGAGAAAATGAATTCAGAAGTTTGTGCCGCAGCTGTAAATCCACAAGTTAAATAGTGCAGAAGAGCTGCAGAAATGCAGGAATGGAGAGGTAACATCTCTTTCAGGGCACATCACACAGCCCAGAGGCTGCTTGGAACAAGAACCTGTGTGAAGCACTTCCTAATGTTTGCAGGTGGGTTTGTTCAGAGACTTTATTCTTCTTTCCTTCCAAGAATGATTACTTTCTGTCTTTCAAATGCCAAACAGCTGTTGCTCTTCTTTTTAAATTACATGATGGCAGAGATTGGGATCTGGGGCCTCCCTGGGCCAGACTGGCAGCGTGACTCCTCCTGGAATGCAGCACTGATCCTGCTGAACCTGGGGAACTGTGAAAGTGCAATGGAAATGTGCTTGACTGACTCTGGCTTCCAGGGAGGAGAGGATGAACAAGAAAATCCTGAAGTTTTCCATTCAATTAGTGAACATCCCTGCTGCTGGCAACAGGAATGAACTACGGCTGGAACCAAAGAGCTGAAACTCTGATGTCGTTGTGCCATTCGTGGCCATCTATAGCGATTTCTTCTCGTGTGTGTCAATATCTCAGAAATGTCTTAAATGCTTGAAACAGTTGTTCTGCCTCAGCCTCACACCAGCTGCTGGCAAACGTTAGGCTGTTTGTCTCTTCTTTGTTGAACTGGCATTGCTGGGAGCAACCCCACTGGCACGACAATGATTGACAGAAGATGCTGCACGGAGAGGCACTAATTGGGTGAAACAGGAGCAGCAGAGCCCAGCTCTCCGGGCAGTCTGCAGGAAAGGTGGAGGGACTTGGAGAGCGACCTGGACTCCCTGCTGGTGGGGAAAGGGCAAGGCACGAGGGCTGAGCAAGAGGGGAAGGAAATGCTCGTCTGAACTGGTATCGCTGAGCAGCAGCACAAACTCGTGTTACCAAGTCAGCTCTTTGCGGTGGAAGGAAACGATGTGAGTGGCTATTCCATTTGGATTAAAAATGGGAGTCACTGTGGTGTCTAAAAGCATGAGAGGCTTATTTGCATGCTCTGTCATCTGGAACATGTTACCTTCCTTTCCATCCTGGGTGCTGTCATATTTTTCATACCATGGCTCAGTTCTTACTAGAAAACCTTCTGATGGACCACTTATTTCTTTATTTATCCCTGCATGGTCTACATTTTACCTTTCTCTTGGGAAGACACTATCCAGATGCCTCTGACAATTACAGCAGCTGCTTAAAAGTGGCCAAGAAGGTACCTCTTAAAATCCAGTTGTTTCAATTAAGTAATGGACTCTTCAGTGCTCTGATGAATAAAAATGCACAGAAACAAAATAAATAATACCATTATCAAGAGCAGGGCTTTGAGAACCTCTGTACCACCTCATTATAAACTTAAATCTAAATGCTGGGCTTGTTATTCTCAGTTCTTTATAGAAAGACGGGCAGGCAGTTCTCCCTGGCTGTGGGAAGGGACGTACCACACAGGAGAAATGTCGTTCTTCTCCAGTACTGGCAATCTGATTTTCCTTCTGTGCAGACAAGATTTCTTTCCACATTACCACCATAACTCCTTTATTCACTTCTGATGGCAAATGTTTTGCAGCAGATATTGCATCTTTGTATTTACTAACAAGGTAGCAGGACAGATGGCTCACCTAAACTGTACCACGAGACATGTATTTTCATGTAAGCACTTGAAGATTTTCAGTGCACAGGAATGTATATTTATTTTTGTTTGTAAGAACTTTATATGAATATTGGTCAGATGATGATATGAAACAGCAACTATAGCAATTCATAAGACAAAATTTCTAAATTCCAAATATTTTTTAAGGCTTAAACTAAAATCAGTTGTGCTACTCAGTAACAGGAGGTTGAGGAAGGGTTTGTGGTCTTGCATTAATTATCAGAGCCATGCAATGTGACTCAAAGAATGAAAGAATCCTGTAAATAATTGGAGTATAGACAACAAAATAAGATATTTAACCTTGCCAGTCAGAGTTCAAATACCTCCTGGCAGCTGAAAAACCTGAAGGGCAGAAATTCTGTAAAATGCATTTGTGGCTGAAGATGAGACAGAAAGGGAAAAAAATAAAACAATCCAAGCCCACAACATGCTTTTTGTTGGGGAAAAGATCAAAGGTAAAGGCAGTGCAGTTGCTTTTGGAAATCTCTTTAGGAGCAGCGTTTCACCTGCTGGGCCCCGTCTGCTGCTCTCGGTGTTTGTAGGGTCCCTGCCAAGGAGACTTTTGGGGGATGTTTACACAAATGTGTGAGCTGCTGATAGAACATATCACAAAGTGAAGGGTTTTGTTGTTTTATTTACACCAACCCTTTTTTTTTTGCATGGATCATGTTTTTCCTACACACTCCCAGCTCATCTGGCACGTTGGAGTCAGCACTAGCAGAACCTTGGAATACAACTGCAGGACAAGGAATGACTGAGTAAAGGCTTTTCTTCACTGATTTTAAAAACAAAACTAATGCCTTTCAAAACATCCTCAGTGATCTCTAAGCTCTTGATGGTTTAGAAGCAGGAGGTACTACAAACACTTGCTCAAGTCACTGGGATTTCACAAAGTGTGAATCTAGACTGGTTTTAGGTATCTATCTTCCAAGCAGAAAATATGAATGACTGTGGAAAACGTTACTAACTTCTGAGATCAGGTGAAATATTTGACCTGGATGGCTTGTGATCAAAGTGACAAAAATAATTTACCTTTTATTTTCCATATGCTTACTGTATTGAAATACATATTTTGTAGATTTATTGAAATACATAATTTTAAACTTCAAATGCTTAGTAATAAATAGATTTTCAGTTGTTCTTTATCAGTGTCCTAATTGTAATTATTACACAGTATTTTACAGACAAAGCGAGATCTGGGAGCTGTAAATTTTTTCAGCTCCTGGATGAAATAGAGATGCTCTGCAACAGGGATGCAATGCATGAATATGAAAGCTCTTTTAAATTATAAAACAAAAGCTGGCCAAGCAACCAAGCCTCCTTTTCATCTTCTTGTCAGTCCAGCTCAAGATGTAAATACCCTGAGTGTGTAATACTTCCTCAGAGTGACAGCAATGGGCCATCACTCACTTGTGAAAGCCACACAAAGTGTAGCTCGATTGGCTGCAAGAGGAGATTGAAGCACTGCAGTTCTGCTGAAGGCAATGCAGCAAAATGTCATTTGAAGTACAGAACAAATTCAAAAAGCAGCACAAAGAATTCCAAGTCTTCACACAGACTGCCAGTGGAAGATGTGGGAGATATCTAAATCTACCAGAAGGACAAGAGGTGCTAGAGCTCTCTTTGACCACCAGGTCTAATAAGAGGAGGACTATGCTACTAAAAGGTGGCATAGAAAGAGGAACAAAATGACCTTAATTAAATATGAATCATCTTTAGTGCACTGTATTAAAGTTCAGGAGTTTACAACTGGTTGTAAAAACACACTGGAAGACTCACTGAGCCTATCCATAACCACAGGCTGCTGTTAGGACCTATTTGATCACAGAATATAACATTAAGCTCTCTGCCTGTTGCTGAAGAAACTTACAGTGGTAATGCAAGGTTCTTCAGGCTGGTCTTTGTTAAGACATGGGATTTATTTATCTGCCTCTTCAAGGACAGGGTTTGCCTGGATGTATGCTACTCAGTATCTCACCCTCACAGAAATCACAGGATCATAAAATCACCTGAGCTGGAAGGGACCCAACACTCCAGCTCCTGTCCCTGCACAGGACACTCCCAACACTCACCCCACGTGGCTGAGGGCAGTGTCCAAATGCTTCTGGAATGCTGGCAGAGTGGGTGCTGGGACTGCTTCCCTGGGGAGCTGTTCCAGAGCTCCACCACTCGCTGGGGGAAGAACCTCTTCCCAATATCCAACCTAATCCTCCCCTGACACATCTTCCTGCCATTCCCTCCACTCCTGTCATTGGTCACCAGAGAGCAGAGCTCAGCCCCTGTTTCCCCTCCCTCCCTTGGGGTCTGATGTGTAGTTTTTAGCAGCCCTTTCAAACAAGCAGAATTGGCCCATAATGCTGAGGAATGTTCCTCTTTAATGACTTACATGAACAAGAGTTAGCGAGGGCCTAAAGGAACCCTTCAAAATAGATGAGATTGCTGTGCAGGATTTGGCTCTCGTTCCACAGCTGTCATTAAGCGAACACCTATCCAGATTCAGATTAACCAGCTGATGCAGACAGCAGAAGGTTAAAAGGTGTTTGCCTGCTAGACAGGTTGCTTTCACAAGTTTTGCCATGTTAAGTACTTTGCTTTTTTTTTCCTTTCTGAAAGGAGCATTTTAGCTCTTCCCAAAAACCACGGAAGAACTGTCTAAACAGCCACATACAAATCTGTGAGGCCCTCACTGTTCCTTTTGCAGAGATCCAGCACAGCCCTTCTGCTTCTCCCTGCTTTAGGGTTCATAACACCTTCCTGCTTCTCGGAGCGCTCTCACTCTGCTCCTTCGCCAGCCTCGTGCTCCCATTTGTCTTGGGCGTTTTGGCCTTCTCGCCAGAGCAGCCTGAGCAGAACAGCTGCCTCTACAGCGATCAGATTGATGCACATGATTACATGGACTGTTAACTTTGGTTTAAAAAAATTATTTACCTGCCAAGGCTCGCAGACACCTTCACAAACCACTTGCTGATGACACTTCTGTTCACCTTGGAAAGGACAAGAAATGAAGAACACGGTGTGACGTTCTTAATAGATTGCCTCGGATTTCCCGCAGCGCTCGTACCGTGTGCCTCACGTCATGCCTGAGAAATACAGCTTTTCTAAGAAAGTAAGGAAATGAAGTCTATATGTCTGTACTATTAAAGAACTTACATATCCTAATTTTATAGTGCTTCTCTCAATTCCATGTACAAAATACAGAAATTTTAAAGAAGGTAGAAAAATATCTACTCCGCAGTGTAAAGCCACTTAAACTCAACTTTGCCACACTTTGTGCAATGGATTTAAAAGTACAATTTAATAAATAATGGGAAACTATATACTATTATTATTTTATGATCTATCAGTGCACACTTGTATAAGAGGACAAAAACTCTCGGAAGGATCAGTGGAGAAATGATCCTGCCTGCAAGAAGAAATTCTCCATTTTCACTGGGAAAGTAGCCAGAAGTCTCCAAATCTGTTGAATTTCTCTCAACTGAGATAGCATCAGTGGATAATTCTGCCTGCCTTTGTTGGTGTTTCCTGACTGAGACCACACATCTGAGAGATTCCCTAAGCTCTCCAAACCTCCTGGCTAATCTTAGGGGATTTTTGTGGTTTTCATTACCATCACCTATCCCAAGTGTTACAAATTCCATGAGGAAGCAAAAAATAATGAGCTTTAAGAAAAGAACATCTTCACTTTTTGGCCCATATGGACCATATTCTCAAGACTCTGAAACTGTGAAGACTAGATTTTTTGTTTTGTTTTTGGTGAAAGCTGATAAACACTCCACTTACTTGATCCATGGGATTAAGGATTAAATAAACCCCAGAAACAAAATGATGAATCTCAGCTATAGGGAGAGTTGGTAGCCCTGGCTGTTCTTCTGAAGTGGAAGTGTAATTACTCACATAGAACCTATTTTGCATAAACAAGTAAATACACGTAATTTAATAGATGTTCTGTAAGCCAGTGGAGAGGAATGCATCAATGATGACCCAGTAAGTAACACAACAGAAGCTCAAAGATCTTGCACCCTGAAATGAGAGCATCTGCAATGAACAGTTATTACAAAGCTGGAGTCAAACATTCTGAAAGGGTGAAATTCATGCTTTCCAAATGCACTTCATTTTTAGCACTATTTCATTTTGATCTTGTAAGGAACAGTTCTATTTGTGGAAACTTAGTAATATTCTAAAAATGGGATGCATTCATTTGCTATCTCAGATAAAATGTGCCGTGTTGGAAGATAAATGTCTAGGATTTCTATAAGAGAAAACAAACAAACAATTGTTTTCCTTTTGAGAACACTGTTTCTTTGTCATAGAGAGATTGAGCTCTGTGGATCTTTTTAATCCCCATGAAGAATTTTGCAAATTTTTGCAAGACGTCAAAAATAATTAGACAAAAGCAGCTTCACCATCTCTGGTATAAATAGTACTTACATTGTAGAGATCAAAGGACTTCAGTTCCTCTCTTGTAAATCTAAAAGAAAGAAAATTCTTTGAAGAAAAAATAGGAAACAATAGTAAAGAAAAAAGAATGCAATGCATTCATCTATCAGAGTAACTGATTCTATTAAAACTGTGTCAGAAATAGGTCTGGATTAAAGGCTGTTGATCTCAAACGTAACAAAGTGCTGAGCTCCTGCAGTGTTACTGTGTGCAGTGAGTTGTGGAAGCTTAGCAAATATTTAGAATCACTCAAGATTTGTCTATTGATTCATTTTTTCAGGGGTAATATCACATGATATTGTTTAAAATTATGCTTACAGAAATACTTCAACAGAAACAGAAACGATTAAAATTGTAGTTCTTTCAAAAAATATTTGTTTTGCTTACAAACAATATCTACCCTAAATGAGATGGGAAAAGGGGAAGCTGTGTATTTTGCCTGTCACCTGGCTTTGTACCTGTGGCAGGACTTTGTGTCTGCCCTGTCTCACACACAGTCAGCCAGATTCTCTCTGTTTGTGTAGGTGCACTACACAGCATCACACAATATAACCCTGTTATAAATTGTCACACTGTTTACTATTGTTCAGCTGGGTACATGCTATTAAAAAAGAACAAGAAAGTTCAAGGGCAGATAATGTGTCTGAAATCCATTTTATACTCTTGTTTTAAGTTTTCAGCTCGCTATCTCCTCCCTGTACTATCAGTTTGCCATTTGATTTTACTTAAATTTACCAAAATATGGTTTCTCCTCACCAAGACATTGCTGATACAAAGCCTGACAGGACAGTTGCAGTCCTGTTCTCATAAATCAAGATACTGAGTTAGACTATACAAGGAAGAGATTAAAAATTACACACTTTGTACATAAAAGAGACCCTAAAGAATATTAATGTGAAAGGAAACAATATTAACATCTCTGCTGGGGCATATTGGCTCCTTGCAGGTTTTTCATTCAGTGCACGTATAAGGAAAAAGGAAATCCACACTTCTTTCTCTCCTTGATCCAAGTTCATATTTGTGGATATCAAATGGGAGAAGTCCTCTGCTTGAAGTTCAGCTGGATACATACCTAAGTGTTTGCAGGAACTAGACCTCAAACTAGAAAGAATAAGCAGCTCTTCCTACAGTGCTTTCAAGGTCTCAGCCAGACAACTCTTATGTAACAATCTTCACTATCAAAAATACCTTATTATAAAAATATTGAACTGCAGTGTCTTTCTAACATCCCTCCCTGCCACCAACACTTCGATGGGCAGCATTGTGTACTTTCTTTGTCTCCCATGTATGGACAATCTGCCATCATTTTTTAATGGAACATAATCTCTCATGTCCTGAGTACTTTGAAGATATGAAGTGCAATTTAATTGCTAAGTATTGCTACAAAATAGAGAAGCTTCCAAGTGCCTACAGCACAATATGCAAATTCAGACACCACCCATTTAAGCAACGTTAATCATACACACATCCCTCAGCTCCTCTTCAGTACCTGGGTGGAGATATGTCAAATCTGTCAGGAGGGTAATTTATTACTACATCTGCTCTACTTATTTTCTATTAACTCACCTATCACAGCAACCTCATCAAGACAGAACAGTCTTGATCACAATATCCACTATTCACTTTTTGTTACCAACAGCAAGTGAAGGACCCTTCAAGAGCTGTAGGTATTTGAGTAGCACGGGTCCAATGCTTTTGCTTTTAAAATACAAGAAAAGATAGCAGAAGGGAAGGAAAGAGCAACAGCAAATAAAAAATGCAGAGATCTTTAAAGTCTTAATGAAAGTCAATAAGAAAGATGCTTCATTTTACAAGAGAGGTAACTGAGGCACAACATGGTCTATTGGTGGAGATGCATAACAAACCACTGGGACATCAAGGCTATAATTCATTTCTCCTCCTAAAGATTCACCTATCTGAAACTTTCATATTGCACTTTGATCACCGTATCATGGGATATGAGGCTAGAAAATATCCAATCCACAATGAAAAGATGAGCAAAAATGGGTAAAAGACTGGGTGGAAAACATTGCTGGAGGTTCCCCAAAGCTCCACAAACAACTGCCCCACAGTCTGAGAGGAGCCATTGCAAATGATTCTTCAGTACAAACTCTGCCAGTCCAGGGCCCCGTTAGCTCTGTGTTCTGTTTCTCACTGAGAACAACCAGAAGCAGCCGAGGAGCAGCCTGAGAACAAGGCAAGACAAAAATATTCCCTGGTATACCAACCTGGCTTACAACAAGTGATATTCTCAACCTTATTCCTCTGCCACACTCAGCTGAAGCTGGACAATGGATTTAAAGGTTACTGGGGTCATGCACTGACCTTACACAGACACGATGTGGATGCATCACCCACATTTCCTTAGGAATGCCTCCCTGAACGTGCAACTTCAGTAATGAGAGGAAATAATGACTTTGTGTTGCTCACTCTGTAACAAGGGGGAAAAAAGTGAGAGAGGCAGAAACTGTGACAGGGAATCTCTCATATCTGGTATAATCACACAAGTTATGTTCAAGAAAAGAAACATCAATTTAATGACATAACAGTATCTTAAGAACACAACAGGATTAAACAAACGCAGGGCAGACGTGGCAACTACGTGCAACTACTTAGCACCACTTACAAACATTTATGGCCCATCCCCACTGGGGGCACGCACGCTCCTTTCAATATCCACACCAGGTTCTGCCTCACGCTGCTCGGCTCAACCTGAGTTTGGCTCAGGCACGACTAAGAAGCAGTGCAATAGTAACAACCATGACTCTCACTACTGCCCTTAGCTCTGGCAGCTTAATTTATCTCTACTTGTTTAAGTTTTAAATAGTCAGGTAGGCATTGATTGCCTATCTTGACACACTATTAAAGCTGTAATAGTTGGTATTCCTTGTCCTCTGTTTATCCTCTTCTTTTTACTACTACTTCCCCCCCTCCTCACATCCTACGACCATTTGAGTGAAATTCCCTTTCCATTTATGAATGACATTTAAATTGGAACTGAGGATGGGACTCTGCACCTGTGCAGTCACTGGCTCCCTCCTGAAGCGTCCAGACTAACAATGCTGAAGGGCAGGTCAGCAGGGAGCTGGTGCCATCCAGAGGGAAAGGGAGGACACTGTGATTGTGTCATAGCGTGTCCCACTTTTCTTTCTTGTGGGGAAAAAGTAAAATCTGTCAGGCCTTCAGCTTGTAAAGCCTCATGGGGTGTTCTACCCTCTGGATATAGAGAAAGATCAGAGGTTTACTTTAGAGGCAGCCTTGCACTAATGATGAAAAAAACCTCTGGAATTTCTTTCCTCTGTAGCTTTCTTTTAAATGATCAGTGTCAAACTAATCACAGAATCAGAGATGAACTCACACCATGGTGTTTGTTCCTCCAGAGCACTTCCAGTATGATTTTATATCCTATAAAGGGTCTCTAGTGTGAAAACAAGCTCCTTGGATTCTTTCCAGCCCTTCCTTACACACTACACTTGCTGTAGAACAACTATAATTTAGCCAAGTCTTTATAGGCTTTAAATGTCTTCAGAAACCATCTTGATTTTCCGCGATGAAAAAAAAAATCCCCTGAAATTGCTTAACCATCTCCTGATTGCAGCATTTGGACTGGCTTTGGTTCTCACTCTTTATTCAGTCAATATCTTAGCTGAGGCGAACACGAAATATAATTGTCTGTGCTTTGTTAGAATTGCCAGCACAGGACTTGTCTGTGTGCAATGGTCTCTAGCAGCATGTGATTAACTTGGAACAGCTTTAGAGTTAACCTGCCACCACGGCACTTTCAAACTGTACATCAAGGCAAAGTGGCACGGTTCAGAGCTCATCAGCATGAGAAGAAGGTGGAATAAAGGTTGCACTGTAAATAATGCAGGTCATGTAATTGTTAAGGCTTACTGCTAAAAATTCTAAAGATAGGGACACAAATAATTAAACTATGGTCTCTGTAATATTTCCTACCTACAAGTATCATTCACTGTAGAATTAATTAATTAATTAAACCTCACTGAAAGAAGAGAAATGTGTTCAAGACTTTTATTGAAACTCAGATTGACACACTTATCTGAGAACCTGGTGGCAAAAATGAGAGCAGAAGGCGAAAGCCGTGGCTCCCAGTCCAATTTACCAATCCAAATACGCAGAAAGCATTTTATGCTAAATTGAGTATTCAGTTTTCAAGAATCATCAGTATAACACTGCTGGATGTGGACTAGGAGATGAAATGCCAGAGCAGGTACCTCTATTTGTAGCCACTGCATCTTATTACTGAGTTTGAAAGACCATTGTGCTAATTAGGCCTTGTAGCTCTTCAGGGAAACAGAGCTCTTTTCCCATTTCCATCACAGATCATGGGAAAATAGTCTGAAAAACCCAGTGTCTCTTCAGGAATAATCAAATGTCTCCTCTGAATGATTTGAGTGCTAGATAAAGTCTCTCTAGTAATTAACACATTAGATGTTTCTATTTAAAAAAATAACCGGCTTCCTAAGTTGCTCATTTTTAAGTCACATTTAGTGATATCTCTGTTTGCTGTCCTCCCATGAGTAGTTACCATATGTTGGAGTTAATAGAAACATGGCATCATCTTTTATGAGTGCATCAACTTATCTGCAATTAAGTTTAGATTGTCTAATAAAACTCTGTGACATTTTAGCCTAAAGTTTACTCCCCAGTAAAAAGCTCCTCTGAATGTTATTGCCCTAAGAATTCATGTAATGACTAAAGATAAAACCATTTCACTTCAGGCTGGACAGATGAATATGTCAGCAGAAAACAAAACAGGTAATGGATGAATATACAGTCAGTGGGGCAACTGTGACAAGGAACTCTCTGAGTGAGGTTCAGCCAACACTGCATGAATCAAGGAGCTTCAGAACTGCTTAATAATAAAGGAGAGAAATCTACAGAGTCAGCAGTTCTAGCTTTGTGTTACTCACAACTTCTGTAGAGATGCTTACTCTATATGAGAGAAAAACAATGAAGGAGAAAGAATTCACTGAAGAAAGACTTAAATTCTCTTGGCAACTTAATAACTGTCGTGTCCACACCTTCAGTCGTGAGAAATGACAGACTACAACTCTTAATTTAGAGTTCAATCTGCATTCCTTTGCATTTGGAAGTTTTGTTGCAACCCAGAATCCAGTTTCTTGGAAAGTCTTGCCACAGCCTACCACACCCGTCCTGCTCTGAGCTGAAGGTCCACTGCAGAATGTGATTTCTTTTGGCTCCTGCCCAACTCAGTTAAAACTGTGCATGGAGTGTTTTCTTTTCCCAAACAGAGCACTTCATGGGAATGGGTAAATCCAGTGTTCCAGTCCATCCCTGGCCTTGTTGAAAGCATTCCCAAAACTGCTAAATGATGCTTACAGAGACAAAATCATATTTCTGGTTATGGGTATCAATCATGGCAAGAGTCCTGATCTCTCTAAGGATATTTAGACTCTGAAAGCACAGACTGCTGTAACAGACCATTCCTCAGCACTGTTCACTCTCCAATTTAAAAATTCTCCCCCTTTGCTGTAAAATTTACTTCAGTCTACCTTTTCTTGAATGTCACGCATTATTTAATTTAAAACCCTTGTCTTCAAAAAGAAAGGGATAAGAGAGGAGGAAACTGGAGTTCTGGAAAGGTTGATAGACAAGGATGGATTGCAGCCAAAACCTGATTGAAAAAGACCTGTCAATTCTCCACTTAAAACTAAAAGCAACTTTCCAACTGAGGATTCGTCTTCAAACATGAGCCTTGTTCTTTAATGAAAAAGAGAGCAAAACACACTTTAAAGAACTGTCCTGAGAGACTTCTGAGCACTTATGAATTTGTCACACCAACCTAGATTAACAAAAGTTACGGATGAGCATTTTGTTATAAGGCAGAAAAAGTGCAAAATCCTCCCTCATCTGGGGTTTTTGAAAATCTCTCTGAAACTGTTTATCAAGCAAGTTCATGCATAAAATATCCTCCTGGTCCTCACCCAGTGGCATTTTTAGTTTTACCTTAGACACCACTGTCTAACTTGAAGGGGAAGGAAAAGGACAACCTACTACAAACACTTCAGATGAGTTTTGCTGTGGTGTGTTCTTCTGAATCTCAGTTAAAGTGAAAATAAAATGAAAATTTCAACATTGTGCTGGAATTTTGCATTAAAAAAAAGCAGATTCGTGTGTGAACCTTCAGACCGTGTCACCGCGTTTTCATTATTGTTTTGGCTCTAGAACAACCCCAGGGATGGGGCAACCACGACTTCTCTGGTTAATGTTAGCAAATGATTTAGAATATAAATGTTGAATATGTAGTTGTGTGAATTATGAACACATTTTTGAAGATGGAAACTGTATAGGTATTTTTCAAGTCCCTTTGAACAATTTCACTGTCATGTCGTGACATACAGGGTGACTCCTAAAAGCCAGTCCTGTCAGTGCCACCACGTTTTGACTTCTTTCACAAATATATTTAAATGTTGCTCCATGGAGAGGAGCAAAGTGACTCCAACCTTATTAGAGGAAGAGTAGTTAGAGGAAAGGAAACAGAGCACAATAAAGCCACAGCACCTTCCAGTGTCTTATGAGAAAGTTTTTCTACCATATAATTTCTGACAATTTTGTGATTATGTAGACTCCTCTTGAGACATTTTCCAGGAATGATTTTAAACTCCAAAAAGATGACCAAAAGGTGGCTGACATTAAACTTTCTCATTTCCCTCTCTCTGGTTTTCCCTGTCATGGCATGGAGAAAACCCCACTGGAGGCTGCTCATTGGTGCTTTCATGTGCCTTCAAGAATGACATCACCAAAAAAGAAGTTGGAGGCAAGTTACACTCCCACGTAGTCTTTAAATGGAAAGTGGATATAATTTTAAAATATCTCTTATTTGAATGAAATGATTTATTATTATGTATCCTTGCAGGTAATTTAGCATATTTACTTTAATAAGGCATAACAGGTTTTTGAATCAGATATACACTTTAATAATATTTGTTAACAAAAATATTTACAAGGTGTAGCTATTTAGAGGGAAGATATATTAACCATAAAATTAATAGACAGTCTTTTCCCTTTGCCTTATTCAATAAAAGATGACAAAGAGAGCCTTCATTTAGTTCTTTATCTGAAATACTCTGTTATTCAACTTGGAATAATGTATCCAAATGATTTTTACACAACAATGAGCTGCATAAGCCTATCACTAATATTTAAAAGTGATGGATGTAAACGACCCGTCCATATTTCATTCTCTTGCAATATTTATTCAGCAGAAAAGAGATGCGGAGTGGGAAATGAACTTTACAAAGTAATTACTTTTGATCTTGACAAAATCTATTCAAAGGCCTTCAGGTAAACATCAGCTTGATGGGTGCACTGTGGTTTGTAACAGTTACGTGTCATGCTTAATGGAATTGTGATGTACGTTAAAACTAACAGCTGGTCCAGGGAATTACAGGAAATATTTAGGAAAAACAACATGAAACACTTGTAATTTATCCACTGGAAAGTCAGCAGGAATTTCTTTCTATTTGCTTTTATTTCTGTGAAAGAGAATGACTTAAAACAATAGGAAATGATGCATCAGTGTAACTAATAAGAGATGGCAAGTACATGAGAATTAAAAAGGCAATGGTAGGGTTCGATTCCACAGCAGAGCAGGTACCACACCCAACACATACCTGTATTTAGCCCCATTGTCTTCATTAGAATTATTTACATGCTTGTAAATAACGTATGTTCAAATATTTTGAAAGGAGAAGTCCTCTAGGGTTCTAGATATAGCAGTTTATAAAGAGTAAGGAAATTATATTGCTTTTAACATCTCCCAAGCCCCTTCCCAAAACAAAAATGCTGTTGGTGCTCAGAACATGCTGTTCATTTTCAGAATACAATCAATTCTCAGCCATTTTGGGCTGAGGGAAGTCCTTTTTTACCACTACTTTTCTTAATATTTCAATTAATTTCCATAGCTCTGACTGCTGATGTGAATGCCTGATCCTGTCTTAGGAAGAGTTGCAGTCAGCTGGGTAAGGCCATTAGAAGATCACACATTTCATAGATAGCTTCAGCAGAACTCAGTTTTTTACAAAGATAAAAGTTAAATCTACACCAGAGTTACAGTTTGCTCATCTTAATTTTACAAGAGAAAATAAAGCACCATAAATGTTACTTTTTCATAAAGCCACAAAGTGTATTCCTCCCACTCCCTGGCCACTCTGGTACTGGAATTCTGGCAGAATGACACACAAACCCAAGCCAATCTCCTCCTGGCACGTAGAGTGTGCTGCCCTCCCTGCCCTGGCTCCTGGCCACAGTCAGGCTCCTTTTTCCCTGACTGCAGTCTTTAAGTGACCTTGGGTAAGTTAACTCAGTACACTTAACCAATAGAAAAGTACACTTTTTTTTTTTTCCCCTTTTGGATTGATTTTCTGGATTAACCAAGTGAACTCAGTTGGCTCACAAAGGGTAGACAGGCATCACATCCAAAATAAAGGCAGCATGGTGGAGTATGTGGTTAGGAACAAAAGTCTGTGATTAGAGAGGTTTCTGCTTTTCTTGGCAGTGAATTGTAGGAGTTCAGTCTTTGCTATGAAGTCACAACTTCGGTGCCATCACCACTAAAGACTTATTAGTACTTCTTTTAGAAAGGAATTATCTTGGAAATTATGAGGCTCTATGTCCATCCTACAAATATCCAATTGCATTGCTACTGGATACTCATTTTCATTTTTGAAACCACACGTGTAATACTCCTGGATGCTATCAAATAGAACAGCAACCCACGTGAAGCTGGCTGCATTCTGCATTTCTTTATATAAAAGTCTGAAAAACGCATTTGGATCACCTGGAATGAAAAGCATTCTGTAAATGTAGGTGATTAGAAAGTGGTGCTGCTGAATTTGAATAGAATTTACGGTGAACAACAACAAATTTTACATCTCTTTCACATATGCAAGCACAAATACATGCAAAGAAAACTGAGCATAATGAAGCATTCTAAGGGGAATAATTAGTGTCAAATAAGACCACAAGAAACGGAAAGCTCCATGTTACAATAAGCAACACTGCAGAAGTTAGTAGGAAATGTTTTATATGCATATTTTCCTTATTACACTTTAAGCAAGCAAGAAAAGTAAAGTAAATTTCATTGCAGCAGCTTACTTGGTATGGTGGTTGTTTTACTACTCTAATGATTTTATCTTCTCATTTCTTCACAGATAAGCAGCAATAAAAAAAAATTGGTGAATAAAACATTACTCCTTCATTTTTTTGCATATGTTGCCTTCCCTAGGTTACATTCTCAGTGTTCCTAAATAAAAATCTTCTAATTTAATGATCTCTGTTATTGGTTGTTATGTGAGGAAACAGAGCTGAGGATTTGAGAATGAAGAGTCTTCCATATGGAGCTTACACATTAACATTTAATATTTATGACATGGAAAGGCCACCATACAAAAATTTATACCAGCTGAATGAAAAGAAGCAAATTTAGAGATTTGGTCTCACTGATGCTCAGTTCCTGCTGTGGATGTTGCAGTCTGGGAAGTGAAAAGTAAAATTGGGGTTTCAAGGAAACTGAAAGAGATTCACATGTGGGGTAAACATTTTGATGACAATATTGTTTAACCATCTGTGCTGTGCTTAAGTGGGGACCCTTTAAAGAACCACAACATTATCACACATGTGGTTGTTGCTGCCACAATTTCTAATCACCTACATTCATAGAATGGCTTTCATTCTGGTGATAAAATGAGCTTTTCAGGCTTTTATATAAAGAAATGCAGAATGCAGCCAACTTCACGTGGGTTGCTGTTCTGTTTGATAGCATCCAGCAGTATCACTCATGCAGGACTGCATGTGAAACTTCTCACCTTCATGCCTTTTGGTAGTGGTGAGAGCTGTCTGGTTTAACAAGTTCTGAGATGCTCTTAAAAGGTGAAAAACACTGTGGTGGTGTCTCCCAGCAAGCAGTAAATATGCATATTATCAAGTGCATAGGAACATGCAAATAACCTCTGTGCACACTGTAGGATGTATCCTATGGGGTCTGGGAACGATATTGGAGGTTCCCTTTTGACATAGAGGGGGGAGAAGTGTCCTGGAAGATATCAGGATTGTAAGAGAGTCAGCAGTGGGAAGAAGGGAGGGATGAAGGGGGGGAGGTAGAAAGGAAGAGTTGTACTGTAGAATTGTATAATAGGTTTGATACTAATCCATCATTCTAAAAAATATACAAATACTATCAGAGAAACACTGGAAGGCAATGGATGACAAGGCATTCTCAACTGCCATTTTTATCAGGTCAAACCAGGCCATTGTGATAATCTAATTTTCTCTATTTGCTGGCTCAGAAATTTGTCTTTTCCATTTAGCATTCTCTCAAACCTGGTATTAAAAGGAAGGACATACATGTTTTGCCTTTCAGCTGGATTCACAGCTCCTCAAACAAGAAGGAGTTTTCCCTACAGAATTGTTTTTTCAGAAAGGCAACACTTTGAAGGATAAAGAGGTTTTCTCTCTGCTGGGGGCAGAAGAGCCTTGCGGGTAGGAGCTGCAATGTGTATGTGATCAATCAAAGCACTCCCGTGCTGGTCCCCAAACCAGTGCCACTTTAACCTCCCTCTTCCGGACTTTCTGTCTTGAGGGCTGCTTTATTCCAGTATTATCAAAATCAGAATATGGTCTTGTGGACATGTAATCCTCTGATAGAGGTGATTAAGGTTATTATAATTTTCACATTCTACACCAAAGGCCACAAATTTCTGATCATCAGGTTAAAAGAAAGTGTCTGGGAGCAAATTTTATATCATGAAGCAATTGCAGTAAGTGGAGATATCCTGCTAATGCCATCCTTTCTGCTATTTAGACACCTTTAGAAAATAGTTTGCCATTGTAATGGGTTATCTGGTATGATTAGAGAGGGCTTTTGGGAAATCAATCGCATCTAAACATATTTGATAGTCTTGTCATAGTTTGTACCCAAGATAATCAACTTGGTAAGCTCTATACAGAACTGTCCTCAAAATTACACAGCAAATCAATTGATAACTTGATTGCAGTCCTCTTTTCCACACCTACTTACATTGACATCTCCAGGTTATACTGAAGTGTGTATAGCTCTGAGTAAACAAAGAACATCACTTTTGGCAACTGCAATATCAGGGTAGCTGGAGTGTTAAAGCACAGCACCAGCTCAGGCTCACGATCAATACAGCAGCATTTGTAAGTTCATATAGATAAAAAACTGCTATGATGTCCAAATACAAAGAAGCCCCATTTTCAAAAGACAAAAATAATAACAAATTCCAGAGAATAACAATAAAATATTAGGCTGCAGTGCTGCTCCATCCTCTTGACGTGGTGCTTATCTCCCTCCCTGCCCACTTGTCGGTGTCGTGCCCCGTGGGCAGCTCTGCAGTCAGAGTAGAGACTAAAGCACTGAAAATCTGGACCCAAGTACTGTTGAACAAACATAAACCTTATCTTTTCTTTCAATGTTCTGTGTCAAATAAAAAGTTTTATTTAGGGTCAATCCAAGCAGAATTTATTTTTCCCTCAGTTTGGCAGCTGGACCAAAGAAAATTCCATTATTCACAGAGCCCCAAGAGCTTTGCTGTAGCCACCAGGGAACGGTGCTCCACTAATGATTTTTTTGAGTTATTTTGGTTTAATAGTAAAAAGGCTGCATCTGAGCTGAGCCAAAAGCCTTTTGTAAGGTTTGTGTGTCAGCACCACACTGCCTTTATTTTCTCTTCTCTAAAGTCAGATTGTTTGAAGCCTAATACTATGATCATTTATTTACACATAGCCCAGAAGGAGGCAGTTCTGGTTGTTTAATATGCAACACAGATTTCTGCAAGTGATTGTGGGCTGCATTTTCCACATTAGACATATGCTGTAAGTTTGTTGTGCAGAAAAGGATGTTGTTTTCACCATGAGATTATAATTTTGTAATGAACTAATTTTCATCTTAACCTACTCACGGATGATCTATTGGTACTGGATGTAACCGTCAGGCCCTTCTGGGCTTTTCTAGAGCGATCACAGGAGCACTTTACAAGTACTGAGACTGCTGTTTTCATGTAAACCCTGATAGCAGAAAAATGGGCACTGGAAAAGGAATAAATCACATTACTTCCCCAGGGAAAAATAAAAAAGTCTTTTTAAGAAACAGAATAATTTGAAGATAAGAAACTGTAATGAAACATTTCTAAATGGTACATGACCAATATTTTATCCAGTGTATGCTGAAACCTATGGAGCTGTCTTGATTAACTTTGTATGCAGAACTGACCCCCAAAATTACTCAGTTTGCATGAATAAAACAGACCATGAGATGCTGCTGCCACAAATACCAAACTAATGAACACAATTAAGTTTAGTTGCAGAAGATATTCTGCTGATAACATTCAAGGACACATTTATCTATATTTGATGTATAATTAATTAAGAGAAAAAAATCAGTGAAAACTTCTGTAGTTCTTTAGCCACTAAATAACTGAGTTTTGTGGTTGATAAAGGTTTTTTTTCCCCCTAAATGCAAAAAATAAGTCTCTAGCTCTGATAAGAGTCACAGTTCAAGAGAAGACCAGAGAGGTGGGTTACCAGCAAGAAATAAAAAGCTGAGTTCTGAACTTTACCTCTTTGCCCACTGCCTGTTCTGGTCAGGACAGGAAGGTACTTAATGTATCTCTGAGGCTGGACTTCCACCTCTTCCCCTCCCATTTGCCAGAAAAACAAAAGAATCTGCATCAAAGTGAGAATTCAGGCTCTGTTACTTTGACAGTTACCTAATAATTTGTATTTCTTCTTTTTCTTCAGTCTTTCCATATGCAAGTCCAGTAGGTTTTCTTTCAAAACACTGTCCTTTGAATTTCTCCTTTCATCAGTCTACAGGCATGTTTGGAGATGCCAGTGTAATTCCAGTCAGAAATTGAAGAATATCTTTCTATGCAGCACGGACTCTATGAAAGTCACTGTAACAAAGCTATAAAGATTGTAAAATAGGTCTGTGCCAGCTTTGTGCATTGAAATCTGGTAGTCAATCAGGTACCCAGTCCGATTGTGCTTCTTTGCATTCTAGGTAGAAGCTCTAGGAAACAAGAATTTGGCCAGTAAGATAAAAACCTATCTTGAGAGCAGCTGAAAAAGATGTCTTTAGAATTTTGTGCTGTAGGTTGGTGACACAATGCAGGTTTTATTGCTGTGTCATTGGCAAGATGTGCTAATTTATCTTGAATCTTTTTTTGCAGTGTACTTGTCTTGTGGCATTTCCAAATGCAAAAATTGTCATAGCTGATGCTTGCTAAATGCAAATTACAGGCAAACTGTTAAAACAGAGCCTTAAGGCACGCATCAGGGTGTTGAGGGTTGTACATGTTCCGTTTGGTTTGAAAGAAGGGAGCAATTATGTATGGGATTGATTCAATTTATATACTACACTTAGTACAGCATAACTGCCATTTTATCAGCTCTTACAAGAGTGCATCTCAGTAGTGGAAACAATGTGAATTCTAGTCCCAAATCTTATCTGCTTTCACTGGAGTGCTGAGTAAATCCTCTGAAGAGGATTGTAAACGGCTTTTTTTTCTTGCTGGAGTTCAGCAGCCTCATGGAAACTCACACTAGGATTATTTGTCTAAATAGCCTCCTACCACTGAGGTCAGAGAGAGATTGGAACAGTGTATATTAAAAAAAAGGGTTTGTTCTTTGCAGGAATAAAGTGGAATTAATTAGCTGTTTCAGGAGTGCTGTGGAAAAGAGCTCTCTGCAGTTCTTTGTTATCTTCATCTTGTGTCTGTAAGCACAGTAGTCTTGGACATGTAACCTATAAAGCATGCACATGTCTTTTCTCTGCGTAATTACATTATTTCTTAGTTAAATTAAATTATAGCCTTCATAAATTATGAGAATTATGGTTTAATTTGAGAATAAGGCAACTCTGTTAGACGTAACCAACTGACGTCTTCCTAGACCTGCGGCGCTGGATGAGTTCAGCACACACGGTGTTTGTTACCAGTGATTCAACAAGAAGAGGATCAAAGTCATAAACCAGAAATCAAGTTTTGGGTCTGTCTTTTGGAATCTGCAAGCATTTTCGGACAATGTTACAATTCTGAGTCAAAGATTTATCCATTCAGATGTTAAGAATGGCCATCTATTGAGTAATTGCTTGCTAGTTCTGTTGCAAACTCATTATTCAGTTTCTGTTTAACCTTTAAATTCCATTTTAATGTTGTTAAATTCCTCTTTTCCTTGCTTTATCAGCCAAGCCATGTCATCCCCTCCATCTCCTTTCCACTCATGCCAAACAGTTATTTTGACACATTTCTGGTGAGGTTCTGGTTCATTATCTCCTGAAGAACATCTTATTCTCAAATGTCAAAACAAAAGTTAGCATGCTCAGCTGCTCTGCAGAAATTTGCAAACCAATGGACCTTTCACTCCAGAAATAAAGGACTGTAACTATTTTCATACAGTTAAGAGGGTTTAATTTAGTTAAGAAGATGGATAAATGAAAGTGATATGTCTTCACCAACAAAGGGTAATTTTGAAAGAATGAAGAGGGAAGTGCATAATCAGTTTCCATTTCCATCAGAGAAGATACTTGACTTCCAGAAGTTCTGAACTAAAACAATCTGGGTACGTAACTTTTTCAAAAGAAATTTTTAATATTCATCTACTGTGTGGAGAAAGGTGGTTTCCACAACTCAAAAGTACAACAAGTTGGATCTATTTTTGCCAAACTTTTATAAAAAATGTTTCTATTTTCTTCTACAAGTAAATTATTTTCAATTATATTTAGGTGCATTCTAGTGCTAATGGCTTTCAGGAGCAGCATCTTTCTAATTTCCCACTCTGATAAGTCTTTGTCATGGGATCTCCTGCCCATGAAATGAATCGAGTTGCATGCTGCTGCCGGCGGGCTTGATGTGTCATAGCAGTGACCATTAATGTGGAAAATCCAAACAGAAAAAAGACGCCTGACAAGCTCTGACATGATATTCTAGAAGACCTTATAGGGTGTCCTCAACTGTTAAAAAAAATATAATTAAAAAACAATTCCAGCTCCTACTTTCATAGAAATCTTATGTCAACATTTTAAGTCAAACATGACTCTATAGCAAGAATCTGAACACCTCGGTGCAGAATAGGGATGTGAGCAAAAGAGGAAAGAGCCTTCCCGTGGCTGAAGAACAGGCTGCATCTTGGATCCCATAAGTGCATGAGCCAAATATCTCAAAGACCAAATTAGATAGCAGATAGATAGTTACAATTTTCTCTGCCCTTTTCACTATTCCAGAAACTCTACTCAAACTCCACAAAGTTCAGTCTTTCAGTTTTAAAAACTTAATCCACGTTTCTCCCTTATTTTTTGCATATCTCTACCTCATTCTGACATAGATTTGAGCCCAAGTGTGCTGATGTACAGCCAAAAGAAGGATATTTCTATGTTACTTCTATGTGGCTAAAAGAATTTTCTTGAAAATTAAAATGTGATTTCTGCAATCTATTTCTTAAAAAATACCCCACAACAGTTTCATAGAACCATAGAATCATCTGGTTGGAAAAGACCTCTGAGATCATGGAGTCCAACCATCACTGTCCCCTTACTAAACCGTGTCCCTCACAAACTCATCTACCTGTCTTTTAAACTCCTCCAGGGATGAACCCACTAGCACTGAAATGACTTAACCAGTGGTACAAAACTGGCAGAGACAGAAATGGGAATCTTGTTTCCTGTAGTGCAAATTTCTAAGAATTAACCCTAATCTCTATCCATTTCTTCTTTTGACTCATTTTTGTAGAATTCATATTCCTGATAATTTTGTAGTGATTCAGAATGCATCCAGCCTGAAACGAAGGGCATTTGTGACTGATGCTGTCAACTAAGACAGCAAATACAGAGAGAAACACAGTCTATATCCAAAATCACTTGGTCCATGTCATAAATGTTCCCATGACTGATTCACAGCAGCCCAGCAGCAGCTACACAGCCCATAGACTGCTGCTGCAAAACACAAGAAGATGCAATGAGAGACCCTTCTCACCAGTGCACCATCTGCTCTCTCTGCGCAAGGATATAGAATCGGTTTGTTATTTACATTAAAAAAAAATCCAGCAAAGATCCAAATGATGGTGATTTGTGTTTATTAAGATCTGATGTATCATCGGGGGGGTTCTTCCACAGAACTAGAATGCAGATGCTCAAAATGTACTTTAGAAAAAGAAAGCCCTACATGGGTCAGGAACACACTGCAGAGAGTAAAAAGAGTCATTAATACATTTAGTTGGTTTTTCACTACAATATGTTGGCTAAATAAGCTTGTTTATGCTTCATTCCTTTTTAATTTAGTAGGGCCTCTTTCCCAATCACACAAATGCCTTTCAGCTCATCTACCACGGGTCAATACTGTCAAGTGGCCAAAAGCATAACATGGGCATAGTGGGACTCCTGTACTCCTTGGACTATTTTGTCTAATTTTTACTCTCTAAGACCCTGCGATCCCAATTCCTGAAAGTGCCCTGAATACTAATGAAAAAGAGCTGCAACTCTTGTTTCTTGGCTCAAGAACTCTGCATTAAAGAGCAGAAAGACTTCGTCCCTCATCCCATAGCTAAGTATAATTTCTTATGCCATTTAGATAAAGCAAAAATATATGCAGAATTTTGCTGTTTAAATCTTAAGACTCAGGAAAGTTGTGGCAAATTGAAAGTGAACACCACCTAATGTTTCAAAATAATTTATCATATAAACATTTCCTGGAAAACAAAAGCCACTTATGTGCAGGCAACTTTTAAAATGTTTCTTGTTTATCTAATAAACTACCCTGGGGCCAACAAGTACATTAGCATTGCACAAACTTTCTGACTTATTCATCATCACTATTTATTATTAAAACTTTATCTGTTTCAACTTAGTGAATAGCTGCCTTGGGATACACAGCTCAGAGCAGAAGCAACAAAATAAAGTTTACACAATTTGCATAATATTGTACAACGGATATTAGCTTAGAACAATATGAATCCCCTGGATCATTTGCACAGCCCCTTTGGTGTTTAATGTTGGTAAATATTTAAATAACAGCAAGGCTATATAATTATGAAGATTCCTCTTCCTAATCCGCACAGATTGTACAAAATGTTGTAAATCATGTCTATTACATAAGGCACAGTAAGAACAGGGAGATGATTTAGAGGTGTTTGTTCCCTTTTCGGGGAGTTTTATGACCCATCATTCAACAAGTTAATGGACAAGCAGAGCACTCTACGTTAAACTGAGGGTGCATTGTATCTACTCTGCACATGACAACACAAACCATTAACGCATCCTTAGAAAGATGAGGACTGGTTTCTTTGTTGTTCTGTTGTGTTTTTTTCATTGCAAATCACACGTAAATTAACGCTGTTCAGATGTATGGGAGTTTTACACTGTTAGTTTCATACTGAATTACAAAGTGCTGGATAAAATGGAATAGGATGAGGTTTTTTCACAGAATTGGGATCACTCTTGGAAGGGGATTTCCCCACGCAGTGTAGATTAAATTGTGTAGAAGTATGAAACTACTGTTAGTTTGTAGATACACTTTTAAGGCTCTGATTCTCAAAACTGCAGAACACCTTGGGATTAATGATGTTCTGAGGAAAGGCAGAACTCTTGTAAACCTTAAGATCCTTCCTGATACTCTGATTGGGAAACTCACAGCCTTCATAAATCACTTGCCTGCACATTCATGTCTTTTATTTTAACATTTCTTTCTGGGTTATGTTTAGTTAAAATCAGTTTCATTCACTGCTGAGCAAAGGCATCTTCCAACATCAACAAAGCTGAGACATTTTCTACATTAGGTAGAATGTTTGGAACCTGCAAGGATCAAGTTCAAGTTCAGTTTTAAGGTCCTCTGAAAGTGTGGTCTGGTGGGAGATGTGCTGGATAAAGGCACGGGACCTGGGATCTATTTCAGATTCAGACATCAATTCACCTGTCAATCAAGTGACCCTTACTTTCTCCATCTATAGAACAAGGCTAAAAATTATAGTTTAAATTCTTCAGTGTAGTCAGATAAATACACATTTTTGGGTCTAGAGATAGTTGAATGCACTTCTGTTATTGTACAGAGAAACAAAATTGCAGTCAAATCAAGGTAAAAACAAATCAATTCTTAGCGCTGCAGTGGTTCTAAATTCTAGATCAACATTGCTAATTTCTAAACCCATTCAGACAGTAGCCCAATATCACCATTGTATTTTTGTGACTGGTACAAGATGCAGATAACTGTTTTTAAAATACAGCTCCTCTTTTTCATGTCAGACAATGGTCCATTCTCAGTGGGCTTATGTTAGTTCAATTAACCTGGTTAATTCACTGTTTCCATCATGGTGTTCAGGAAAACAAGAGTAAAAGAAAAAGTGAAAGAGATGTTTTGATGTATCTGGCATATCTGTCACTCTTTCTTCATAAAGACACACACTGGGATTTAAACAGATCTTTTAATTTTTGTTTAAATAGACTAAAATGAACATATGTGGGGTAAATAGAATATCTCACCATTGAAGAGTCTGCAGAGGAGAGCTGAGGGGATGGAACAATGTAATAAGCACTATGCAAACTTTGCAAATACTGGACTGAAAATATCACACAGGTGCCTTATTTCATTGAGATTTGAACATATTTCACCAGATTTCCTATGTGTTCTACTTCACATTTACAATTACCTTTTAGTTAACTCTCACATGACACTATTTAGATGATGTCAAACTTCAAACTAATTCCTCAAAGCCCCCGTAGAAGAGGAAGATAATGAAAATATGCATTTAAAAAAGATAAATGCACGGATGCTACACAGAGACATCACCATCACTGCCTGCTTTTCCTGAGGATTCAAGGTTATATGGATATCAAATTATTGAAAAGTTGCTGTTTATTGGTCCAGCCTATTCCATGAAATGCAGACACCATCCTGCCCACCAAGTGCTTGTGAAGATACTCATAGCCAGGGAAGGCAGGGCACTCGTTTCACACAAATTGAGATACAGGCAAAGTTGACACTTCAGCAGGACACCAGGCAAGGAGAGGGGGTGGGCTGTGCCGAGCTTGCTGCCTGAATCCCTCTGCACAGCCACAGAACCTGTTATTTCATTATCTCCTAACCTGTAATCTCATGTGACTTCATTACCCTGAACAGCGGCCGCTGGTGTCAACTGACAGGAAAAATAAAATTCACATGGCAATTAAGCACGGATGTGATATTTGAAGAGCTGTCCAAACAACATTTTACTGTCAATAGCAAACATACAAATGTTTTCTCCAGATACAACTTGACTGTTCGTGCCCCTGCATGCATCACTAATCATTGTGATGCGTGTGAAAATACAACAGGTAACCAAGTGACAAATGAGCACCTGGACAGTTTGGAGTAAAAGATGAAGGAAAAATAAGGGGACAGATGTTGTGCAGAAAGTTTTTAAATACCTGGGCAAAGTGGCATTGTAGAAAGAGAACTGTCAGCTTAGAAAGATACTGGATTATAGAGAGAGATCAACAGTGAGACGACCACGTCAGCGCACAGCCCGAGCAACACTGAAATGGTAGCTAGCACTGATTCTAATGTACTAAAGTAGCATAGAATAATTCTGTTTTATTGAACTCATTACTGCACTTCTGTGTTCCCAACACTTTAATCTGTTACCAGCAGAAAATACTAATGTAATCCTTCAGGTGCAGGAAATCAGCATTATCCTTTTCTAATGCCCTTAAGTCCTCCAGGTTCTCTCTATCCATGACAAACTACAGGACCCATATTAAGGCTTGGGACAGAACTGATGGAGCAGGTCATAACATCTTTTAGGCAGGAACTTTTCTGTAAACTGGAAAAGCAGCAAATGTTGCTTTGGCAAGATTTGAAAGGAAAATGGTCATGGTCTGGAAGCATCTTTTTGCATATATTAGGACTATACCAAGTTGTCTCATACAACACTCAGATTCCTGTTTCTTAGGATGTTTTGCACATTAAGACAACTCATGAAATTGTTGTTTGGTCTCACCTGTTGATTCTTATTCTATTGTCTTACTCACTGGGACAGCTTTCCTTTCATTGATATTTCTCTCATGCCCTTGAAATAAAACCAATATGATGTTCTATATGGAACTAGAGAAGGTAAAAAAGAGGCATTCCAGAAGAGGAGATCATTTCGTACAATATTCTGTCTGTAAAGCTGCCAGGAGCAACTTCTCCAGACACAGAGGAAAGTAAGAAATTGCCTTTCTCAAATAAAATTTGCTCAAAGTTTGTTTCCTCCCACATACATTAAAAGAGAGGTTAATTTTATTATCTCCCTTCTCGTGGGAGAAGTCTCCTAGACACACCTTTTTTGGCCTGTCTGTAGATTTGTATTTTCAAGCAAGTGAGCCTTTTTAATGTGCAGCTCGGGTGATCCTGTAAATGTCCTACATTCTTGTAGCTTCCACAGCAAATGTGCTCTTTAGCACCATGGCAATTGAATTTAAAGAGAGTGGCTGCCTAGAATCAGAAATCTACACCATTTCTAAGTGAAGCTTGTGGTGGGGCATTTCAAGAGTATACTTGAAGACTTAGACAGATAATTAGCATCAGAATTTTTAGAAATCTGTGTCAGAATTTCTGAAATAATGTGCACAGTGAATAAAATTGAAAATTTGAACCTAACAGAGAATTAGTGCAGATAACCCATGCACCAGACGATAAAGAAATGTAGTTATGCGTTCTTTTTTCTGTAATGAATTTTGTTTCATATACCAATTTCCAAATTACAGTTATTTGCAAACAGATACTTAATAAAAATTATCATAACTCCAAATTTTATTTTTAAAAATTAGATTTCTTCTGATGATGCAGTTTACCAAATATCAAGAAAAATTAAAAATACACTAGAAGAAAACAAACTGAAAGATTTCAAATAGCATCGATCAAATACTTCGGTGTTGCAATGCAGACACTTTGCTTTTCTGATCAAACAGCAAAACTGCTGGTGTGGGAATTGTAATGAAACCATGAAAGAACAGAGTTGGGATGGGAAGGATGTATAATTATGTCAGTCCAACAATGTTTGTGGTGTTTTAGCTGTATCTGAATGTGAAATATAAGCCTGGGCTTCCCTTTCACTGTCACCCATGGCTGCGTTCTGCAACACTTGGAAGGATTTGCTCTGAAAACAGCAAGTCTGTTCCTACTGATTGAAAACACCTGGGGAATGCAAAGGGCTCACAAAGACTGAGAGGTCGGGTGAAGCTGAGCTCAGATGAGACTTTGAACGCTTTCATCAGACTTCAGAACAAGCAAAAAAAAAAATTCAATCTTTTTTTGCAATCATCTTACTTTTCTGTGAAAGTCTAAGGGTGAATTCACAGGCATCCTCTATCATCCTCGACATAGCCTACAATGAAGGGGATGTTGTCTGTCCTAGAGATGGCACTGTTGCATTTCTGTGCTTACTGGCAGTTTGATAGCAGAAAAGTCCTAACTGGGGGAAAAACCCCGAAATTAAACTATGCCTCGATTGTCATGTTACAGTATTTTTAATGTTAAGTTGCTCCTAAAGATCAAAATCCACTCCCTTTTTTTTCCATGTCAAACTGAGATAATTCTGTTGGTCTACCTAAACTGAAAAAAAAGGAAAAGATTATATTTGATTGTGTAACTCATTACAGCACTTTGCTCTTTGAGAAAGGAATTTCTTCAAGTGATTATCTTCAGTTTTATTTCTATATGAAAAAATTAACTAAGAAAGATGAATTTAAATACCAGGACTCTAGATACATTTCTTCTACTGCTTTAGACATTATATTTTATTTTTACACATGTGTGGGAGTGGACATGTAATTGTTACATTCTGGGAGCAACTGTGACTGAGCAGACTGAATCTGAGGCACTGAGGAACACCAGGAGCCTAAGCTTCCACCTTGGTGGTGTCAGTACAAGATGTAAATCAGTGCAGAATCAAATGTAAAATTTCAGTTCTTAAACCCTCCAAATCCCATAATAAGTTTAGATTCTTGTTCTGTGAGCGGCCCAGTTTTCCAGAGTGGGAAAACTTTTGGAAGAAGGGATCTACTCCACAAAGCCCTCGCTGTAACTGAGGGCACTGGACTATTCCCACAGTGCCTTGCTCTTGCGCCCAGCTCAGACTCCCAGGACCTTCGTGGGCAGGAAGAGGCCGAGAGGTAAGGCCAAGGAAACGAGAGAGTTAGAAACCAGTGGACAACAGAAACGGTGGGGAAAGTTCACAATCCAAGGCAATTTCTCAGAAAGAGGAAGGATCAAACCCAGACCTTTGCCTCTTGGCTTGCATGAACAAAAGTGACAGAGCAAACAACCAGAGCAGATCAGATGAAATCTTGCTTTTGCCTGCTTGTCTGGAAAGCAACATCTGACCTTGTGGCTTTTCTGTTAGTTACCTTGATAAAACTGAGTTCATTTCCCAAGTAGAAGAGGTGTATTGTGGGCATGAATTGATCAGCTCCACTGTCTCAACTCAGCCGAGCTGTCTGCACAGGTACAGTTATTTCAACAACTTTCTTTCAATAAAATATACCATTGTGGGCTTATATTTAGAAAAGAATTTAGTGATGAGATGACCTTGTACAGCCAAGCCAAGCACATAAAACAGTTAAGAAAATTGAAATCCTTGGAAAACACATTTTTTTTGCTCATACATGCTTACTTTTTTCCTAAATACGATTTAATGGGACATCTACATACTGATACAGCTGTTTGTTACAACACAGTGTACTGTAATTAAATACCTGGTTGACTGCTCTGCAGGACCAGATCCTCAATTTCATACTATTTAAAAGAAACAAGTCCTGTGTAGAAGATGTTAATTCAAAATAAAATTACAGTTATTAAAAATTAGCTTATAAAATCTATATGCTAGAATTATACATGCTTGGTTCATATAATTTTTAGCATGTACCTAACACATTGAACATATATGCTGTTTTTAAAGTGATGGCTTTGCCAACCAAGCTATAGGGATTTTTTTTTGCCCAAACAACTCAGAAAAATGGTTGTATAAAAAGTAGAAATTTGTACTGAAATGCATCATGGAGTAGGCAGGTATAGGAAAGCAATCTGTGGTTTTTGGCAGACAGAAGTAACAGGTGATTCATCTGTGCCCCTTATCTTGTGCTCATATTGGAAAGCAACTGCATTGCAGCACCAAACGTGGACCTCTGAAGCCCCTGAAACAGATTGCCAAGTTCTAAAATGTAACCCTAACACGTTATTCAATATGTTTTGAATACTAAGGAGAAGATATTCTTCCATTATAACAAAATTTGCAAGAATATGTTGACAAGATCTTTCTGAAGAGTGTATCCTCCCAGAAGCACATGGTTCTGTACAGACAGCAGTTCCATGTGCCATGAAAAGCAGTGCCTACATGCTCTGCTTAGGGGTGGAAGAGGGAACACAGGCAAACCAACACCATCTCCGTGCTCCTTCCCTCATATATACAGATCAATGAACGCAACATTTGCATTTTAGGAGAATTTGTAGCTGAACTTTTATAATTAATTGTGTACGACAGTGTAGCTGAAAAGATATTATCTTTAAAGGCAGATTAATAGCTTCAAGGCATTCTAACTTGTATGTCCCCTGTTCCCCTGAATGCTCTAAGCTGTTTGGTTCGTACCAGATAAATACAACCAACTTAGTCCTAGGAAGGAAGCACAATTCAATCTCACACCTGTAAACAGTTATGAATTTCTATAGCAACTAATGTTTGCCAGTGTGACCAAAGAATTCCCTTTATTATAAAAAACCCCAAACTGAACAGTAGGGGGACAATCCATTACTGGAGAAATACTCAATTCCAGGTAGAAAGGTCAGAATTGCTCCTGTGTTCTCAGCACTGGATGCACATACCTTTGGGTACTTCAGCAATCCACTGAAGTGCTCAAACTGTATTTTTTTTATACCACCCACAGGCTGCTATTTGAAGAATGAAATTTTTCACAGTCTTGTAAAGAATGACATTAGAGCAAAAACCAATGGACTGTAATGACCACGTAATTTTTTCCCTCTCCTTAATATTTCAGAGATTATTGAAAGTGGTAAAAAAACAACTTCCATTAAAATGTGGTAGGGTTGCCTGTAAATGTAAAGCTTTGGGAAATAACTCTCTGAGAACCCTTCCTGGCCAAAATCCTGACTGCCTTGATTGGACACAGTATAAACCATTCTACTTTGGTAGCACAAGTTGTAAAGAATGAGTCCCAGCACTTCAGCTGTTGTCAATACTGTTTCCATGGAATTGAACACTCAAGTTCATGGAGAATATCAGAGGTGTTTTTTACCAATGAAATGTGATAGGGAAGGCTTACAAGTTCTAGGTCCAGTAAAAAACCCATGATGGCACACCAGGGTACTCAGTATGTGTTTGCCTCATCTGTATCCAGGACAGAATGCAAAGTGTATAAAACACAAAGCACAGGTCCTCCTAGTTCACACTAATGATCTGTTTTGCTGCTCCTCACAGTGCAGGAATCAGATATTCTATTAATCATAATTATGCCTTATCTGTGTCCCACTCCTATTTTACTTGGAAATAGTTTTGATGAATGTAGTTTCCTTCTCACACCTTACCTCTTATTAGAATCGCTGGGCAGAGTTAAAATGACATTACAAGTAGTCTAGAGACTACTTATTTAGAAGGCATTGTGTGTAATAGATGTGAATAACTTTCAGCACTTTCTGTATTCAGGATTCAGGTTAAAACAGTACTTGTTAGGAAAAAAAATAGGATAAAATTGTCTGCATTGTCACAATCTGGCAAAGAACTGTTGATAAATCAGCTGGGCAGCACTGATCAGAGCTGACTGACCCTTGCAGGTCTGGGCACGGCTTGTGTTGTTCAGTCCCGGTGATGGAGACAGAGGTCAGGCCTGGTGTTGTACATCTGATCCGAAAGTAGAGTCTTTGCTGAGCTAATGTCAGTTTGTGATAGATGCTGTATGCAGCTAAAACCAGTGCAAGACCCCATGAAGTCTTCCCTGACTCCAGTAGGACTATGAGAATGCCTCTGTCCTGCAGACTGTTATGGTGGAGCTGCTGAAGCAGTCAGCGTGGTGTCACTCAGCAGGCTGATCTGTCTTATCAAAGCTGCCACCAAGCACCACACTCCTGGTATTTGAGCTAATCTGGAGGATCACAAGGCAGAAATGCTCAGCACAGTGTAGAAAAAATCCTGCACCTCACAGTTCCACGTGATTTTGGAACTAGGAATCCAAAGAGTACAAGCGTTTGCTTCAGTTTCCATGCTGACCACTGGGATGACTTTGCGCCGCTTCCCTGCAGTCGCGCTGAGCTCTCGGTGAGTGCAGGGGCAGTGCAGACTGGAGAGGCAAACCCACAGTTTCTGAGGTAACTAATGGCACAATGAGAATCCAAATCCAATGGACTCCACATACTCAATCGTATTTCTATCTAAAACCCAGTGATGAAGATAAAATTCTCAAGATGGACGAAGGTGTATAAAGTATTCTCTGTTAGCTGTGGTGAAGGATGAAATGTTGGGCAGTACATTGGGAAGTTGGTAAGAGGGCTATTTTTCAAATGCAGGCTGCGAGCATTTAAGCAGGAAATACTTTGGCTGAGATTTTCAACGCTGTTCAACAATTTAAAAAGCCAGTGATAACCAGTATGCTTTGCTAAAATTGATATTTGTACCAACTTTAGCATATGATATCTTCTTTACTAATAAATCATGTTTCAAATGTAGAAACCGGAAATAATTCCAATCTAATTGAGAATAAGTTCAGGATTTCCTAACTTTATGATAAGAAACCACATTACAAATAGCCAATCCTTCAGTGAAACAATACACAAGTTGTTCAAAGGTGTTGCCATGAAGAACTACTTTGTCTCTAACACTGTGCAAACACCCAGCATCCGGATCCATATAAATTGCCATGAAGATTCATCATGCTCTCTTGAAACATCCCTGTAAGAAACTGCAGCTGTATGAGTTGTCTGGGATGAGATACTGCTACAAATAAATCTGACAAGCAAACAGCTACAGCAAAATGGATTGCACCTGATAGAGTGTCAGCTTGCTCAGTAATCTGTGCTCTTTTGTGGCTGAAAAGAGCGAAAGAAGAATTTTTGAGAAAGAGTCAGATAGCTGAAGTCAGTACTGTGACACAACTATTTCAAAACACCCCCAAGCATGCAGTGTATCCTTTCCTGCCTGCTCACACCGTGTGATCACTGAATCCTAGCAATACCGAGGTCTGAGGATTAAGACCAAATCTGATAGATCTGGCTGTTAGTTTCTGTTTCCTGAAAACTATTTTAGAGAATGCTCTAGAAATACAAAAGCTCCACTTAATTACACAAAGTGGTACCAAGTGTTTTATTTGTAATAACATCCCAGCAATGGCAATTTTCAAGTGTACTTGAAAATATTTATTAAAGCGATGAATGATCTCTGACCCTTGGATATCACCTGGTTTGGAAAGCTTAGGCACTATCACACGTGTAGCTGTGTGCCTATGAGAATTGTCTTCACTCCTTTTTGCCAGTGGAAAAAATGACTTTTGGGTGATTGGTTTCTTTAATGAAATATGCCAAACCCAAAAAGGTATTTCTATACTGGATTGACTGAAGTGTCCAATCAGTTTAACGTAACTGCTGTGAAACCAGGCATCACCTTCTTCAGAAATAACCTTCCTGTACATCCCCAAAATTTTCATTTATCTTGCGATATTAAAACAAATCCCAAACCCCAATTAAGGACAGCAGATCAGCTTTCAAGAATAATATTAAAGATGCTACCTGGGCTCAATATTGTAATTGTTTCATTTTCTGTCTTGCTACCCTTCCTTATTTTGCAGGCACTACAGGGAAATCTCTGTAGGTTTGGAGCTACTGCCCAGTTCACACGAGTGAGTAAACGTTGAGCTGTGTTTCAGAAACTGTCAGTGCTGCCTGAATGACTCTTGTTCACAAACCCAGGCTGGCAATGCCCTGTGAAACTGCGTTTCCTTGAGACATTTCCAGTACTTTTGATTACATTTGGGCAGAAAGGATAGTGATGTTGGGACTTCTATGCTTTCATTTTTAGTTAGGAGTGACAACTAGAAATTAAAAGTAAAAAAAATTATGGGGTGACAGCATGAAATATTAAAGAAACCTCAAGCCTTAGATTCAGGAGAGTTTAAATGTGCTTTGAGCTCAGCTCATACTGGCCTTTGCCCTTGGGTGAAGGCAGCTGCCTTCTATTTCTTGTGGCTAATTAGATCATAGGATGCCTGAGCCTGATGTGTTTCTCATTATACCTTGACCTTAGCACAAAACAACAATCTTAGATTAATGTTACCTTACTATAAACAAATAATACTTAAATAGTGACTCTAATTTACACATTTAAATCAACTAGTTTGATTGACATTAGAATCCATTCCAGTACTAGAGAAATGAGCAAATATTCAAACCAGTAATTTTTAAAGCTGTCTTAAGTCTAAGTCCAAGGTCTGACAACAAGGAAAATATTATATCATAGAATCATAGAATTACCTGAGTTGGAAGGGACCTAAAAGGGTCACTGAGTCCAACTCCTGTCCCTACATAGGACACTCCCAACATTCACACCGTGTACATATACATGTATTAAAATGTCTTAAAATGCACTATATAATAAACATTGCTCATGTAAAGCAAATATTATTCTGATAATAGCAGTATGAAATAGTCTGTTGGACTCTACTGGATGATTATGCAATGCTTCTTACATCAAGACTGCACATTTGTTCCTCTAATTACTGTAAATTACTTAAATATATGCTAGATCAATACAAAGTATTTAAAGAAAGATCAAGGATATTCAAACATCAGAACCACTCTTAAAATAACCTTGGAAATATGTGTATCCTCACAGATGATTAAGCATTTAAAAACACAGTCTATAAAACCAATGTAATTTCATATCATAAGATTAAAAATTTTAAGGACACCTTATTCAAACTAGATCATAATTTAAAGATTTTCTCATTGTGTTGTAGCAGCCAAATATTAATTAAATATGTGCACATCTGTAAGACCATGTAACAAGAAGAGGTAGAGAAATAATTTAAATGCCAGATAGTGTGTTTTACTGGATATTTGTGCATCTAGCACATCTGTGTGTGAAACATCCAAGTATTTCTGCTTTTTGGGAAAATATAGGTCCAGATTTATAGTCACTAAAATTAATCCCAGATACTCCAAAATCTGCCTTTTTTTTTCTTTGCTACACAAACAGAAGCCTCTTGCACATAGTGCACTTTGAAATCAAAATGTATTATTCTTAAGTATTAGAAAATAACACCTATTTCAGAGGCAGAACATTGGTCATAAATACTGGATGTTGAAAAAAGGGCTTTAACCATAAACCTGCCGAACTACTTTGTGTCATTTTTCCTAAGAAAATGTCCAGTCTTCGGTAAACTGTGTAACTCAGATTAAAGGAAATATATGAAGAAAGGAAAAATATAGCCAATTTGATATTATTACATAGCTTTTTATACTACAATATATATGTAAAAAGGCCCTGTATAGACTAACATTTGCATCTCAGAAGAAAACCCAATTCTCTTGCCCCCATTTGCCCCCTGAAATCAGAGGTCACCCTGTCTTCAAGAGTCCTTGGCAGGGTGATATATTTTTTCAGTTGCATGACTGTGCAGACCAAGCTGTTTATTTGTGTTTTCCTGTAGTAATTCCTCATCCCTTCCCCTCTATCACCAACAAAAATTATTTGCTTACAAGGGCTTTGTTTACACAACAAATAATTGGGTACACAAGGAAAGCATCAGCAGGATGAACCCATCAGTATTAAGGTTCATTTGTGGAAACTCTGTGTAGTTCAGGGTTTTTCTTTGGACTGAATTTAGTCTGATCTTTGGATCCCAACACACTCATAGAAGCTGCCCTAAAGGAGCAAACGCTGCTTTGGAATTAGCATTCCCACTGATTTTGGGGCTTCTGGACGAGCACATGGCAAGTGTGGACGGTGGGAGAAGTCTTTTATGATTCTGATCAGATGGGCTGATGGAGATGCAGTCCATTAGGGTGAAAGAGGTTATTTTGGGGGGAGATTGGGAAAAAAACAGAATATATCTGAAATTATTACATATATTATATTGTCAGCAGCAGGCAGTTCAATGAAGCAACACATATGGTGCAGGAATTGAAACCACTGGGGTATATTCCAGTTTTGCAAAGCGACAACAAAAAATATGCAAGATGAAAGTAATGTCTTCATGTTAAAATGCTCATTCTTCTGGCAATAAAAAGGAGGATCTTGGTGACTGAACAGTATTGTGCTGAGAGGTTGAGACAAACACTTGGAAGCAGCTGAGGGAGAAGTTTTTAAAAAACAGCTGGGACTTTCTGAAAGATATTAAATATAAATATTGTAGTATAACTCAGATGGAGCACATCCTGCTTTTATGTAATAAATTAATAAATTAAATCTGTGAAAACATTTATTTTTTAATTCTTTTCTGTTTGTTGCATTCCATATGCATCCCACACACGCACCACTATTAGGATTACATTTGTGTCTTTGTTGCTCATGCTACAGGTTTTCCATTTACAAGGTTAACTTTTCCTCTGTGTAATAGAGCAGGAATACAAAAGTCTCTGGAAGCATTAAGACTCATTGAACTATCACAACTGTTCCCACTAACTTTGCTGCTTACTAGTGCTGAGGCTTTCTACTGAGCAGAGATTTAACATCTGCTGTCACAGGCTGACTCCAGAAGTGGCAGTAAGTTGCAAACTGAAAAATGTTGGCACAATCTCTCTGTATCCTTTACACTGACGGCAACTTCTGGAATTCACTCTCTACGGGCAAGGGAGGCAGTGATTAGTGGCATAGTTGAAATCTATGGCACATATTTGCATTTGTCTCTAGAGAAAGAATAAGATGACAGCATCTAGGTAAACAGTAAGTAGAACTGCACACTCATAACATTCTTCTGTCTCAGTAATCTCTACACTTGCTGTAACCAACAAAATATTTTATTTTCCACACTGAGAAAAAAAAATCGTCTTTATTAAAAAGTATTAATCCATTTTCTATTCAGGAAAAGACTTTAAACGAAGATTAGAACCTCATCCTCAACTTCCAGGGGATGGAACAAGTTGAAGAACTGGCTGGTTCATCCTCTGTCACTTTCACTTCTTATTTTGGAAGCTACTAGTGGCAAGTGGATGCTACCAGTTCCCCATGAAATCTCTAGGGTTACAGAGGTCAATAAAGCCTTCTCTTCTTTCCAGGTGAATAACTGATATAAAATTAAAAGAGAAGTGACTTAAATGACAATTTGAAGACTGACATGTTTGTCTTATTGCGTTTGGCTCATTCATCCAACATGATTGGATCTCCAGATAACATCAATTATTAAGTGAAGAGATTCATCTGTTCAGCTGTCTATAGGAAATGAGTCAGAAATCTTGAGCGCAGCTATAACCACTCAAAATACCCACATAAAGCTTCTGTAAAAGGAAATGAGGCAGTTGTAACACCAAAAGGCTTCAAAGCTGTGTCAGGAATGCACAGGTGTCTCGTACCAGTTATTCAGCCAACTTGGACCACACTGCAGGCAACATCAGTGAAAAAAATGACTAAGACTAAATCACATCTCCATGACAAGTATGGTATTCCTCTGTGCTGCAGTTATTTTATGAAAAACATGGAGAAGCATCCCATTTACTCACAGGGAAAAAAAAAGGGAAGTCCAGCTTCATCTGTTTGCTCTCAGAGGATGTGGTGAAGCTGTCATTTCAAATTATATTTTAAATAAGTGCTGGGAGGATGTTTGAGACAGAGGAAAGATAAGAGAACTTACACTTAGGTAAGACAAAGACAAGCTTTTCACACACAAACCCTATTCTTTTGCTGCTCCCGCTTCTTCCTCCTCCTTATCTCTGAAGTTTCCACTTCCTTTCATTCCTTAACATTTCCTACAGCCCCAGGTAATGCACGCTGGCAAAATGCTACCCTAACCAAGATCTAATCTTTAAGACACACAGAACTCATCAGTAATTTCACACAGGAAAAACATATTCAGCAGGCGCCCTTCAACGATAAGTAACACTAAGTAACAGCTTCTGAAATCTTCCTGCTAAAATAAAAAAACCCAGCTGACAATTCGTTCCTCATAATGTGCTAAGATTGATTGCCTTAGAAAGCCTATGAAATCACACTCACAGTGATATTATTTGAAGGCTCTGTATAATTCATCGACCACCCTGCCATGCACTGTGCATGTGATGTTATATTTTGGACACACTGGGAAATATTAGATATAAAATTACACTGTATGATGCAGCCCAGATGTAAAAAAAGTGCATTGCTTGGGACTACACGAGTCAGTGAGAAAATATAAATGGGAAATTACTAAACTTTTATTGCTAAGTCATTTATCTTTTTATTATTACTTTCTGAATCCTTTTGTGCTTATTGCTCACTACAACAGACAGAGCAACTCTTGGTTACACTTTAAGCTGAGGACTATGAAGATGAAAGAAGTTGCTGCCTACCAAAAAGAAGAGATTTGTGTGTGGTCCAAGTCAGTGGTTTTTCTAGTGACTGAAATTGATTTTTTTTATATGTATATGTATGTTTAAGCACACACAGACCCTCCCATACGCACACATATCCATTCAGTCTGACCAAACACTTCCAGAACTACACTGAATGTGAATAGGGATGTGTTATTTTTAAAGAGAGAGATGTGAAGACTGCCTGATTTTCAAGAAGAGGAAGGGTCTTTTGATTGTGAGAAGAAATTATGCAGTTATATAAATGCCCTGGCTCTCTATAGATCTCATAAGTAGCAATGCACAGGTTTATGAGAAAAATGTATAAATTCATAGGGGCAAATATAAATATATATATACACACCTTCAAGTTCTATAGATCACAGAGCATACTTTGAATTTCCATAGTCATGGAAACTTAGGACTTCAGTCCAGGTGCATTCCATGTACAATTTACTTTGTCAATCTGATTTCATGTTCATGTATGTAATTAGAGCACTAGTGTTCCAAAATTTCACAAACAGGCATTCTCCTTGTATTCTGAACGTGACCACTGATGGTCACAGCTCTTGTAAATCAGTCCCATCCTGGCACAACTGCACGAGTGCAGGTTTTAGCTTTGGTCTGTGCCAACTTTAGTTTCTGATTAAAACTTCTAAACTCTGACAAATTACGTGCAACAATCTTGAAGAGAACAACTCATGAGAGAAATACACACAGAGTTTGCAGTGAGGAAACAATGAGGCACCAGCTGACTGCACTATGCCACCATAAAACATCTTTGCATCACTACTTCCAAAGCACCTTTATTTCTCTTTTATAAATGTTCCCAGCATGTGATCCATCCCTCTGGAAGAAGATAGAAAGGAAAAGGACATTCACATTTAAATATCATCTCCAACTGGATTTCACTACTGCTAAGACTAAAGGGAATTAGGGATTTACAAAGGAGGCTTCAGCACGATGTACATCTCCAAAGGCTTGCCCTTTGCTCCAGCCACATCCCAGTCAAAGCTGAGCAGGCTGCAACTTGTGCTGGTTTAAAAGCATCTTCAACAAATATGAGAAAATGAATTTAAAAGCAGGACATGGAGAATCCCACACGATGCAGACAGCTAAGCTCTTTGCATTATCTTATTCTCTGTAGTCTGAAAGGATTAAAATAATGCTAATTTTTGTGAAGACTCATTGTGGCAAGTTGAGAAGGAAACATATGCCACAGAGATTCATGTGGCTGAAACAGAACTTCCCTTAGAACATAAAAAGAACCAAAAGATTCTCTGAACCACACAGATGGAGAACAGCAGAAATCCTAAAATACCTAAGGAACGAGGTTTACCAGAAAGCAGTGAGAATCCTGGGCAACCCAGGATCTGGTAAGCATGGAAAATATGAATACAGTTAAAGAAGAAATCATAGCTCTCAGTTCTAAGCAAGATTCTTGCAAAGTTATGCATGCTTTTAGATTCACAAATCAGAAACTTCCAGCTGGCAGCTTTATCACCTATTAACCTCTGCTCAATACATTGCTCTTAATTAATATGATATGACAATGACAATAATTAAATGATCCAGTAATTTAACTAGCATAGGTATTTCTAAGGATCTACATACTAAGATGGAAGTACAATTGCTTTTCTGGCAGTGGTGTCTTGGAAATAAATCTAAAAATTGTATTAAATCCTTACAGAGAGTTCTCTCAACTTCAGGGAGAAAAGCTTTGAGATGTTCAGAAATAGGAATTTTTTTTTTTCCAGTGAAAAGGTCAAATATGTGGATTCAGAGTGGTTAATGAAAAACAAAAGAGATTCTGCATGTAATTAGGGAATATATGTTTGATGTGAGAGGATATTTTGAAGCTAAAAGGTAGAGAAGGAGAGAATTTTTGGTTTGACGAAGGTGATATCATCTAGTGCTTAGTACTGAGAGAAAAAGAGTAATTCTAGCTTTTCCATTGCCTGTCCTTTTCCTGTGCGTGTCAAGTTGTGTGCAAGCCAACATAAATCAGCTATAATAAAATCCAGCTCATAGAAATGGTGTCAAGTTATTTAAGTATGCCAAGAAAGAAGACACAGGAATGACAAATACTGCTTTCAATTAGGCAACATGTTCATATTGGCTATTAATTGGTGCAATTCACAGCTTTACAACTGCATTTTCATTGTTCCAGATTCAAGTGATGTATAAAAATATAGAGAAATTCTTTGTCTGTTTAGCATGCACAGGTTGCTCAGCTCTTTAAAACTGAGTATTGTACCAGAATTTCCTACAATTCAATGCTATACTCATTTTTGGTCAATAACTTATCTTAAAAGTTTTAGTCCTGCATATATCTGCTGGAAAAAGACATCAGTGCATTGTTTAAATATGAGGGAAATATTTTAACCTTTTGTAAAGTTAAACCCATTTTCCAAAGGTTAATATTTAACGTGGAATGAGTAAGGAAGATTTCATCCCAATCACTCTTCGCAGAGTGTTAAAAATCACTTTTTCTGCATGAAGGGATGATTCCAAATGACTCGACCCCAGGTACTCACCTAGTTATTCAGCTAAATTCTTCCACCTCTCTGTACTGAGCATGGAACTGAACCGTGCTCACACACGAAGGCATTTTAACGGCAGCCTCTTCGCAGTGGTGGATTGCTGAACTGGGGCTTTTCCCACCCATCCCAAACTACACATTTATGCTCTTGCTGATATAATTTTTATTTGAACAGAAAGAAAATACATCTCCAGATCAACTTAACTGTTTATTTTGTTGCAGCAGACTATGCTTCAGTCTCCACAGGAAATAAAAGCTGGACCCTGCATGGAATTTCCAATACTGTAAATATTCATTGCTATGTAAGATTAGTTTCTTTTCTTTGCCTGTGCACACAGAGCCCTTCAAAGCACATTCAAGCACCATGCAGCTAAAAAAAAAAATTAATTTCTCTGCAGTCTTCCTCTTTTGACATGGATTTATACCTTTTTTTTCACCCTTAAAGAAGACAATTTTTAATTGGATTATCTCTCTCCTTTTCTATATCACTGCAGCAGTGCAAGTGGTTGTCTTCTGAAAATTAGTCCAACTTGAGTACTTGCTGCTTTCCTCTGCATCCTCAGCTAGACTGGCACCTTCACCTGAAGAAGCACGTCCTCTAAATGTGTTCTTGCTGATGGGTTTTTTTAAAATACTACCCTGCACAGACAGCTCGGTAACGAACTATTAAACCCCATCCAGCTCAGACAGACGGCCTCATAAACTTTAACAGGTTTATGAAAGAGCCCTAACTTTTCATTGTCTATCTACCTCATTTTTGTTCATAAAAAGGAAACTCTATCTATAATTTCGACACATACAAGATTAACTTTGGTCCGTACATACTTGCACCAATATTTTAAAGTAAAAAGTATTTGGAAAATACAATATTTATGTTAAAAAGTGTTCCTTTACAGCAATATAGAGTTTCTTAAATTTGTGATTACCAGTAACCAAAGGGCCAAGGGATTGGGCTGCAGGCTTAACCCCTTGAGTTCACAGCCCTGTTTGTGGCTCTACCCCTGTTTTAGCAGCTGACCAAAGAAATAATTTCCTTTGTCCACAACTCTTCTTTCTCATTTCTGGAACCCTGAGCCAGCAAGAAGCCCTAATTAAAGCTTCAGCAATCTACCAGGAAGCATAGTCCAAACTACCTGCAGGTCTTATACCAGGCAGCCTGTGTCTCACGTTTGAGACATCATGATTTTGTGCAATGAAAAGCAATAGTTGCTCTAATTATGCTCTAATTAGGTATTGACTGTAAAGGAAAGTGCATATGTCAGTGCGTGTGCTCCTCTGACAAGTATATGGAACACCAAAAGAGAAAAGTACATTTTCAGGCACTCCCAGACATACCAACCAATATATCATTCTAATAACTTTCAGTGTTGAAATGAACGTAAAAGGTGAACACGTTCTATAGAATAGGTCTAGACAAACTGCCAGAAATAAAGACATCTTGAATTCACAGTGTTTAATATATGATCACATCTCCAAGTACTGTAACTCCGAAGTGGGAGGGTACTGAGGGAATGTTAAATGTAGGGCATTATATATTAATACAATTTCTTTCTTTCCCCAAGATAAAGAATAATTTTGCTCACGCAGCCTTAATTTAGCTGGCCTGTCATGTCCTCCCTGCTGCAGTGTCATGATGAAAGACACTGATGTGGGCCAGCAGTGGCAGTACTGGGGCTCCCCAACTATTACCGTACAAATGCTAATGAATCTCCTCCAATAAAATGCCCCAGCATTTCCTTCATCTAGACCCTTCTTTATACCATCTGTAAATTATCCGTTTGTCTGCTTGTGTTGAATCTCAGAACATCTTGGGATCTGCTGAAGTCAACACAAAATCATAGAATGGTTTGGGTTGGAAGGGACCTTGAAGATCATCCAGTTCTAACCCCCTGCCATGGGCATGGAACCCACGTAATGACTCACACTGATTCCAGAGGGTGCTGAGCAGCCCTTAGTGCCTGGATCCTGCCCTGGATCCACGTTTCTAAGCTCGTTTGGCACCAAGGTCCTTGGGGTCTACATGGGTTCAGTGGATTGCTTTTTGTGGAGCCTAAGGAATGACAGTGGATTGATGGTAAAATGGAGAAGTGAGTTACTTCTGGACTTCGCACGTCCAGTCCAGCAAACGTGCCTGCAGGGCCATCTCCAGGCTTAGGGCAGGAGCCAAATGTCAGGAACCAACAAAATTCCCATGACACTGCTACGTATTTTGTCTGTGTTAGAGCCCTGGAAACCACAAAGAGCTCTGGGCACAGTCCATATGGGCTGTGCTGTGGGGACAAGCACTGTTGCTGGGAGAGGGTGCTGAGCAACACCAGTGAACGCCAGCAGCAATCCAACCAGGTGAAAGCCCCAGTTTCAACCTGCTTTGTGAGAGGCACTTTAGGGACTTTGCTCCTCTGGGGAGTCGTAATCCAATTTTGTAAACACTGCTGAGGAAACCTGAGCCTGCTCTGTGCAGTTGGCAGTGCTGATACACTGAAAACTCTGCCTTTGTCTTCAGTTGTGATTACACAAAGGTATAATCAGAGTACGTTACAATCACAGCTTTATTTTTCAGAGTAGACATACCTTGATGTTTTTTCCTGTTGTATTGCAGTAGAAATTTGCTGGTTTGACCATCCTCATTGAGCAGTTCTTTTATATCCACACATTGCCACAGTACAAAGCACTTCTAAGCTATTTTACAAATAAAACAGTTTATCATAATTAACTGCACGATAGGATAGAGCTCCATAAAGACAACTATAAATATTGCTTCCTTGCTACTGACAAGCTGGCAATGAGGATTTGCCACTAGGCAAAAGAAACATCTATTTTTCACTACCTCAGGTAACGGTGTGGGTTAACCAGAGCAGTAATTGCAGTGATCATACTCTTTAGCTATTGATTTGGTTGTGCAGAGAAATACGCAGTGACATCACTCGAGAGTGGTCTCTGCTGAGCAGGATCACGGTGGTGCAGCAAGGACTGGAATGTTAATAACTTGCAATAAAATCAGCCTATTTCTGTCCTCATCCATCACCACCTCCACAGATACCAGAAACGCACTGAAAGAATTTCCATTGAAAGACTAGCTTTAATTAACTCTCACCCTCATCCAACACAGGAAAACCCGTGCCTAATTCAAACTGCTCTAAATGTGCTTTCTTATGCCTGCAAAGTGGTTTGATTTAGCAGCGTGCGTGTCTCAGGTACCTCATGCAGACCAGTGTTTCCCAGCTGGGAGAGCCACAAGAAAGAATCAGAAGGGTCAGGGAGCTTTGAAAATTTTCCTGTAATCTCAGTCAAAGGAAATCATGTTCATCCGTTCTCTTTACATCTTTGTACTTCAATGTCAAGTATTTTCTGTAAACTTTTTCAGATGCACACAGAGGAAGAGACGCAGGCTTATCCTTACCACAAAGCCACTTCGGCTCTCCCAAGGTAAACGCAGAGTGGAATGAAAAATGCAATGAGGGAAATGGAAAGACTGAGAGAACTGGGGTGCTCTCAATATGCAGCACAATAGACATTTTCAGTGTAAACTGTTTCAAACTAGACCTGTCTATTTTTCAGCACCTGGATTTTCAGATGAAACTCTGAAGCCTGACTCCTACAGTATCTGGCTGCAAGGAGTTTCTCTGAAAATAAGGTCCAGTGTGCTCAGACTGACTTCCCTAAGTGGTAACTTTGAAAGAATAAAGCAATCTTGTGACGCAGAACAGCGAACTCTTGCCCCAGACAATCAGGAAAATGAACCGACCAACAGCAAACGAGGCAAGAGCTCAAACCAGTGGTGTCTCATCTCCAAGAGAGACAGCACTAAAAACCAAATAAAATCTTAAGAATGAAAAAGACAGTACATCACACATTCTCTAATTCAGATCCTTGTCTTATTTTTGTGCCACAACCCTTAATCCCTGGTGTCAAGAATCTCATCTAATTCTTTCATCTACATCCTGATGCTTCTTGAATATATTCTCCTACATTGTTATTCAGAGGTGCATGCTTTATTACTTGCTACATGAACCTGCTCTGTATAGTTTGTATTTGACTCCTGATTTCATAAGCCTTCAGATTAAGTCCTCTCATTGTTAGGCTCCTTTGGATCAACTTTATCAAGATTTTTATTTCTTCCTTGAGTTATTACTTTATTAAATTTAAATCTTTAATAAAGTCTTCTTTCCCCCCATGACAATAAACTTAACATGAATAAACTTTTCTCACAACTTTTGCAATTTTTCAAGCCTATTATTTTCTCATTCCAATCTGAAAGATTTCTAAATAAGATCCATCATTTATTTCTTTTGCACATGAAAGAAATCTACACCAGACGCATGAATTGTGAGTGAATTTCATATCATCACTGTTTCATGTTCTATGATTTACACCTGACATCTGGTCTGTTACTGGAATGCCTGGGTAGATTAGAGGTACCTATTTGCCTGTCAATGTGATTCCAGTGTTTACAGGTTATATACACTTGTGTATAGAAAAGCCACCTCCTCAGACATGTTTTTCTTAGGTATGCTTACTGCAGAATCCTTGTCACAAACTGTAATATTTGTGCTTATTGACAACAGCTTCATTTAGACTGTGGTAGAACAGAGAACATCCCGAGATTGTCTTTACCTTCTCCAATAAATAATGAACCCAGGCTTTGTTTTGACATATTCTTTGTGCCTATCAGAATCATAGAATCATCTGGTTGGAAAAGACCTTTGGGACCATTGAGCCCAACCGTCCCTGTCCACTACTAAACCATGTCCCTAAGAAACTCATCAACCTGTCTTTTAAACACCTCCAGGGATGGGGACTCCCTATGCCAGTGCCTGAGAATCCTTCCAGTGAAGAAATTTTTCCTGATATCCAGTCTGAACCTGCCCTGGTGCAACTTGTGGCAATTTCCTCTCATCCCATCACCTGTTACTTGGGAGAAGAGACCAACACCCACCTCGCCACACCCTCCTTCCAGGCAGTTGTAGACAGTGATGAGGTCTCCCCTCAGCCTCCTCTTCTCCAGGCTGAACAAACCCAGCTCCCTCAGCTGCTCTTGGTAGGACTTGTTCTCCAGCCCCTTCTTTAAGAGCACAGCACAGCTGCCTGGCTGCTGTGCCGGGAAGGGTGGTTCCTGACCAGTTTAGGTGAGCAGGCAAAGGCACCTTTCTTTACATGGCAGGCTGCACTTCTTCAGGAGCATAAATCCATCTAGGGTCACACAAGTAACACTCGTGGGGTGAGGGACTCCATTATGCTTTGGCGAGTTTCCCATCAGACTTGCAAGTTAACCTCTCAAATAGAAGCTAATTAGAAATAGCCCACAAAATTACCCAGGCTAACACCTCACACCTCTGTATCACCTCTTCAAGCACCCTTGAGAGGATGTTGTCTGGATCTAGTGGTTTGTCGATTGGAATGCAAGACTTACTGTCTTTAATTAGGGATGTGCCAAAGTACCTGAGTTTATTGGGGACGCCTGGCAGACAGCTCTCTCCGTTCCACTTCTGTGTTAATGGTTTCCTTCCAGACGGGGTTCTGCAGCCATAGCCTGTGCTCATTTCGCAGAGCAGCCCATCTGGAGAAATGCTGCTGCTTTTGATTTGTGTCCCTGTTGTGCTGAGACACGTTACAACACTTCAAACCTCCTGTTATGCTGGGCCGCACAGCGAGCTGATGTGATATAGTGTGGCATGACACTGCCTAAGCAAATAGCTCCATACCATGACACCTGGTGTCCACAACTACAGTGGCCACTGCTCATAAGTTTGGCTCCTGGAAAAGGCAGGGATAATGAATTATTCATGAACTGCTCCGATCGTCAGATAATTCAGTACTCATACCTCCCTTGCTTCCAATAAACCCTTTTGCTGTTATTTATAATCACCCTTTTGCTTTGTGAAGATAAATGCTAAGTAACTGTTAAATAACACTGCCATTTCTGGAATAAACTGGAGATTCTGAAGAATAATACTTACTAATATATTTGCAATATATTCATTTTTTAATGTTTGAATGAAACTACAAGAATGAAAAAGGAGAGAACACCACTAAACAAGAAACCAAGAGGCCCTGATCAGTGAAAAAATAATGGCTTGACAAAGGAAAATACTGATTTGTTGACATTAATATTTCTTATAAGTCAATAATGGTGTCATTGCATTCTAAATATAAATACAAAATGCAGTGGCTCACAGTCACAAATTATATGAAACGCAGATGCCATTTGTTTTAAACTTCTGTAACTGTTGTTTAGTTGTTTAAACTAATCCATCAAACTGAGATAGAGTCAGTAATGGCTACAAATACAGTCCCTGCAGCAGATTCTCAGGGCCACGTATATTAGACCAAAATACACTAATAAAATATCTGAGTAAAGGAATATTGGCACGGTGAGTTTCATAAAAGTTAGAAACAATTTTATTCCATCTGTCTGTAGCTGTTTCTATGCTAATCTTTGATGCCATTGTGCCTCTTACTGTATACCGTAAGCACGTGTATATTGCAGTGGAGATCTCCGGCAGCAACAGGGATTGAAGCACTACCTGCTGTGCTGAAAACATGTTTTTGCCTTTTGAAAACCATGTTCCTTCTGCCCTTGGTCTATGTAGAACACAAACAAGCCAGTTACATTTAAAAATGCACTTTTTCAGCTTTCTTCTGGCTTCTTTAGCAACTACTTAAGTCTTACAGTTTCCAAAGTCACTGGCCCTCTAAAGCCTCCTCTATCTTGCTGTATTTCGTGCTTTGGCATTGAGAGTCTAGTTTTTAGCATTCCAGTTCCTAAATATTTCTCAAATTCTACTGGTTATGACCTGTCTGAGTCTTAACTTCTAATATAAACACTCATTCATAGTCTATGGGAACATAAGATAATATTTTCTTTGTGTTCAGTATGCTTTCGATTTAGGTTATTGTATGAAATAATTTAAGTCATTTAACAATTCATAAGTTTCAATCCATAAGAACTTTGACCAATTCAGGCCTGACTATAGGAAGTTCTGAGTGATTCTTGCTTGCTTCAAATCAATAGGTGGCACAGCAGCTCTGAATCTCTTTTAATTTGATGCACAAGTAAGAGCTTAAGAATTTGACCCTATAAGGATAAATATTTTCTACGTAATCAATATGCAAGACAACAGCCGTATCCAAGATAACTCTGCTGCCCCAGACCTTGTTTAAAAATTGTATCAGTGTCTGTGCTGTAGATAACCTCAGGCTCTGTGGAATTTCAGAAAAGCAGGCAGAATTATGAAGTATAGAGAAATGATTTTCAGAAATGATAAAATGGGGTTTTTCACAGACAGGAACTTTCTGCAATACTGAACTATAAATTACTGTACAATAATATCTTTCCAAAGACAACAGCTCTCATTGCTGGGTGTTTGGGGCTTGTTTACTCTGGTACCACCAGACCACCAAGCCTAGGAGAAAAAGCAGGGATGTTTCAGGACCCATAGCTGACCCCTTTTCAGGACGACAGCACTTACACTCCGATACGACAAAGTAATAAGGTTCTCTGCATTGATGCAAATGCATTCCTAAAGGTCACCTTAAGTTTAAAGAAAGTGTTGTGAGGAAAATCTGATTTCTCAGTGTCGATTCAATAGCACAAGGTGTTAGCACTTTCACAACGCGCTAGCACTTTTCGGGAGACTTTGCCACTGGCACTTACTATTTTTATCCACACACCAGGCAGCTCAGCAAAACCCAAGAAACAATTTAACTTTGTTCCTTCTTCCCCCTTGTGTATATAATAATACAGGAGGAAGAAATAAGAAGAAAACATAAAGTGATCGTTAAAAATGAATGAAAAGTGCGTGGACAGAAGAATTCTGGGTAAATGGACAGGATCCTCTTTGGCACATGACATTTACTCTGCTGTAGGTTACACAGAATATTAACTATTTACTCTGATTAAGGCACATTATGTTATTGCACTGGACGAACAACAGAGGAATAAGTTTTGAAGGAGATCAATGCTGTGGTTGCTGCTTCTCCCTTGCTCTAGGGGTTATAATTATGTGTCTTTTGCTCTGCAGCCTACTTCTTTCTGTGCTAACTCCGTTTTTACCTGGTACATCAGGTGGAGCTATGACTCTACTGCTTAACTATCTGCCTGGTTTTTACCCACCCATGAAAAATGTACACACAGGAGCACAGCATGTTCTTTGCAATCCGCTTCCACGTGTGCAAGTGCTTGGTAGTTTACTGACTTGATCTTAAAGCCAGTATGTGGAAAGATCACCTTATGGGAGGTTACTATTCCCATACTAATATCACCATTGGAATGTCTAGCTAGCAAATACACAACCATGAAAGGTATAATTTCAGCTGCAAAGTAGTTTTGCTCCTGTCTTTGGGAGTACCAACATGTTAAATTGCACGCTAAGTTTCTAGTAACTAATCAAAAAAAGGAACATAAGTATGGAATAGCCATTCTCTCACTACACTAATCAACAGCCTGAAGGCTCTCCTCTTTGAAGAGGGAAAAAAAAGACTCTCATATGAAGCCTTAAGTGTCCAATATTTTGTTCAAATGCAGACCTGAGCTCATTTCATAACCGCTTTCTCACACAGATGAACACAATGCGCAAAGGAATTCAGGCAATCCTCAGTCAGAGTGAGGATATATGTAAATAAACAGCCCTTACATACCTTTGTGGTAGAGGAAACCAAGGATGCTTTCAAGACAATAGCACTGAAAATTCAAGTAGCTACATATATCTTAACAAAGAAGACTCTTTGCAAAATGTTAGAAAGACCACTTTGCACTCCAAATACTCTGAATGAGATGGTCACCAAATGGCAACAGGTTTGCTTTATTTGTTGTCTGCTATGGGACCCTTGACTACAACTGCTACAGCTTTTCTGAATTGATGTACAGCAGGAATTCAGACACAAACTGTAAGCCAGGGAGCATAGGGAGCATTTCCAGTTCAATCTGTTCTATAACTGAATGATCATATTTAACACTCCGCCAGCATTTAGTTGTACAAATGACCTTGCCTCAGTAGTTTCAGTAGTATTCACCTGACATGGATATTACAAAATAAAATTACAATTCATGGAATACACTGGTAGCTCTTGAAGGCATCACAAGAGCACTGGAAGAACAGAGCAGCACCACAGAAAACTAAACCCTTTCAGGCTCTTGAACTGTAGAACTTTAAAACTGCTTTAATTCCAGAATGATTCTGAAAAAACAGATGGTTTGACAAACATTTTCCAGAAGTGCAGGTGACAAAGCACATTTCTTCCCTCTCCCCTGCCCACCTCAACTTCATCTCAAAGCACCCCAAACTGTACGTGGCCACCAGCACAAACGAACTACAGAAGTGTTCTCTGTGGAAGAATTTATGCCTAGGAAGAGATCTCAAGAAAAGTCCACAGCAGGGTACAGACCATTACTGCTTTAGTTTGTAACCAGATGGCAGCAATCATATGTCTCAGGAAAAAGTGACCAGAACTGCTTGGTGCTAAACATCTCTACGGATTATTCAATCAAGAGGAAAACACGCTACTCTTTACACATTTGTTACACTTATTTTTCACAGAACAGCAAGAAGGCACGTGGGAGGGAAGAATACATTGTTGCTTAGCAATGAGATGCTCATAACACGGCCGATTTTTAAAAGCTTTTGCTAAATATACATGTACAAAACAAAGAAATCCACCCAAAGAATAATGGAAAAGTAAAAATGCATTCCTAAGAATGGAATTACTTAGACCAAAAATTCAATTTCTCTCTATATCCAGTAACCAACAAAGTAAATACTCAGGAAAAGAGTTTAAGTATGAAAAGTGGTCATTTCCCATGGCATTCCCTCTGAATTGTGTCAGCAGTTTCAGGACTTGCTGAGAGACAAACTGCATCTGTGTCATTGCTGCATCCTCATGGAAGTGCCCTCCCTTAGTTCACAGTGCAGTTATGCAATATGTCTAAAGGGCTTCCTTTGTGTTAAAAGGGCATCCTGGTGATTTCTTTGTCCCCAGCATTGTTCCTCATCCACCTTCTCCTAACTGGCAATTCAGGTGTTGTACCAAACCATCCCCTCTGCACCTCTTTGTGGCTCAGGGTTTGGGTTGGGTGTGCAGAGGGGAAGGAGGTGCACAGGAGCAGCTCTGGTGTGGAAGACCAGCTGGGACCTCCAGCTGTGAGAAGCTGTGGTGGCTCCACCAGCAAACGGGAGCTGCAGAGCTGTGATCATCCCCCAGCAAAATAAGATGAGAAGTAGTCCTGACCAGCCCTTAACTCAAAAGTGTATGTTCAGGTACTTAGGAAATACATAGATTTGACAACTATAATTTGCTAAAAAAACAAAAGATTCTACCAGAAGATCCTGCCAGTTGAAGGAATGTCAGGAGTGGTAAACTAACAATAAAAGAAGTTATATACAGAAATATCTGGTACATTTTCTCTTTTCTATAAAATTAAATAAACCACATAATTTTACTTAAATATACAAGAAAAATCATTTATATTGAAACACAAAAGATTGTGGTCCAGCTCATATTTCTTCTATCAAAAAAGATTTTTAAAGATCTTAATAGAATTTTCAAAAATCTAAGTTCATATCTTGTAGTACATTCTGTAAGATTATTTTCTGCTATGATTCACTAATATTCATGCTGATGAAAGAAAATCTTGTCTACTTTTTTCTGCCTAATTAAAATGTGAAGAATGCACAAAAAATATGAAGAAATAATCAAGCCTATTTTTTCTGCTTCTTTTTTTTGCTGGAATAACATTTTGAGAAGAGGTCCTTCTTGTTTTTACGCTATTAATAATCCTCCATTTGCAAAATCATCAATGTCTGCACAATTATAAGACTGTAATTTCAATTACTGGAGTATGAACAAGTGGGATGAAAGCATGAGTTATGAGGGAGAAACACTGCTTTTTCTTCAACATTTCACTATTGAATCAGGAAACTAACAATCTGTGAGTGGTAAATGGACTTATTTCTAAACAGAACATTGGGTAAAATTAGATTACACAGGCAAGTAATTTCTGAAGCTAAGCAGATTTGAAGTGCTATCAGCTGGGTGGACAAGTTGCACAGCTGGTGTTCTTATGGGTGATTCTAAGCACTGGCAAAGAAGAGATTCTCAAGCACTTCAAGTATTTTGGCTGCTACTCTGCTGTGATTTTTCACCACATCTTCTGGTGATGGAAAGAGGGAAGGTGAACTTCTGTTTTACACAGATTAGCAAAAGACATTGTTACAAGCAAACTGTAACTGGAAAAAAGCCTTCCTTTAGACACTTAAACATCTTTTATACAAACAGCAAAAAAATAGTTGCCACCATCTCAACCACAATTGTGCACAAACCTTTAGAGTCAGCTTGGCCAGCAGGCTGAGGATTTTCCAAAAGCCTGTGGTACTAAACACAAGGGTCTGTGTGTGGATTAGTGGTGGCAAAAGCATCTGTCTTTGGGGAGAAATAGGACAAAACAAAACACACCACTACCATCTCTCTTGATTTTCTTCAGGGTTATCTATGGATGGAAAGAGCAAGACCATAAGAAAATAACTCCAAATATGCCCTGAATTGTTGAGGCAGACAAGGTTTTTATCACCTCTAGAAAAAACATGCCATCTGTGAGACCTCTGGTTTTCTCTGCTGACAGACAAAAGTTTTGTCTGAAGTTTGCTATGAAGAGAGTTCCACATCTCCAGAACTGTAGGAGCCCAAGATAATATAAGAAGTGATAAAAAATATTTGATTTTCTGTATGTAACCCGATCTGGTTTCATAAAGAATTCAGATGTAGTCAAGGTACAGCACACACTTTGCTAGTTTTACTTGTGTTTGCTTGCAGCAGCTTCTGAAAAAGAGAGGAGAGATTTTATGTTGAAGTGCGATGAGCTCTGCGCTCTCATAGCCAAGCTCTCTTTGAGGCAAAAGTCTCCTGTGGGCAATTTAAGAACAGGTAATTTGAATAGCATTTACACCTCAGACTTATGATCTGTAACTGTTATAGGTCTTAACAAGAGAAAAAGGAAACGACAAAACCATTCATGGTTGTAAAGTCTGCCATTAGCAACTGGAATTATTTACTGTAACACATTTGATTTATAGCACCACATCTGAGAGACTGAGCTGTACTGGAGCATCCCAGGAACTGAAGAGAATTTGACTGGTTTTGGAACTGCTACCTTCGACATCAGAGAATTATTAATTTCAGCAGAAAAATGTTCTGAACACGATTTTTCAAAAGAACAAAGTCACCAAAGCAACTGTTTCAGTCAAGCACAAAGAGATAATATATATAGTGCACAGAAACCAGTTTCTCCAATTGTCTCACAACTCTTTTTACTGAAGGAGGAATGAGAAGAAATTGCCCATGAAGGAGTCATGTAAAAAGAAGTTTTATCAGGTAGTTCAAATATCTCTGAAACACCTTTCATGGCATAGCAGTTGGATTGTTATTGCATCACTGCAAATATTCTGTTCAAAAAAGAGAATTTTTCTCTTTAGAAATAAGGCAAAAATATATAAAAAAGTGTGTGTATACTTTGAATACGTACAAACAGCAGTTCTGTTGACCAGCACCTTCTAGAGCCCTGTGCCTTCCAGACAGTGTTGTCACCTTGTTTTTACCTCCCTGTGCTACCTCCCACAAGGTGATCCAACAAAAACTGAAAGATAGATCTTGCCTGAAAACTGACTATATGGGATATTTCACTTTCAGAATGCAAGTCTGAGTTTCCCTCCCTCAATAAGATACTCCAAAACACACATGGGAGAGAAAACAATAATAATAATAATAATTTTAAAAATAATTAGTATTTTTAAAAAATATGGACCTATGTCACAATAAATATTGTCTTGTTACCAAAGGAGATCACGCATCTAATATTTGCAATTGAATTAAGTGGATGGGTGTTCCTGGTTTTAAGGGTATGTATTGTTATTTATTCCTGGTACGATTGGAAAAAATCTAGTTCAAAATAACCTGAGTGATTTTTGTGCTATTTCTGTGTTTCTATTTCTAAAATATTGAAAACCTGATAAGAAAAGTTATGAGGGGGAAGTTACTCAATATTTCTTTTAAGAGGAAACATTATTATTTTTAATCCCTTATACTAATAATAAAAGTTTGCACGTTTTAAAATGAAAACTGCAGCTTTGCAAAACTGAGCTCACAACTTCCAGCCTTCTAAATTCTGCTTCTTCTCTCTGCAGTGTTAATAATCGTATACAAGACAGATAATTAAACCACAGAAATCACTGTATTTCCACCTCCCATCCCTTCTTGGTTAAAAATGTAAGAAAAACATAGCAAATGAGATTTTTTCCTCAAGTGTTTTCCCCCTGCTATTAAAGATGCTTCTCTGAAAAGAACACTTGCTGGTTTTATGCTATTAATAATCCTCTATTTGTGACATCAGCCCATCCCCACAGCAACACACTGTGTTTCAGCTACTGGTTTAGATGCTGTGGTTGGTTTTAACAAGAAGATGGACTAAAATTACAGAAAGCTTGATGCCTTTTATATCAGAGGTCAGGAATTTTGCCAGCCCGTGTTTTTCTTCAGCAGGTTAGTGTTTCATTAATAAAAGGAGTGTTCATCTAGTTAATGAAGCAAATCTGCATAAAAGTCTACTGATACGGTGCCCATTTGCCCTCACGTAAGCAGGGATGGGTTGGATCAGCCCTGCCCCTTGCTGTGCACGTGTAGAGTCTGGTGGTGGCAATGGGGAGAGGATTGATGTGCCCAAGAGGAAATTCAGACAGCTTATCATGTGCAAACCTATTACGCTCTGAGCAAACCTATCTCTTGGACAAATAAAAGAAAGGAGGAATGAAAAAGAACAAACCCCCATGTGATATTTAGACTATTTTAGTGCCACCATTCTTTAAATCACTGAAATACTGTGTTCAGGAGTCCTCATTAACATGGATTTTAATGGAAGATATTTGTCTGAGCAGCTAAGTCGTTTATGCTTACATAAGGCTACCATTTACAACAAGAAGTATAATAGCATCTCTGAGCTTTTAATTAAAAATTAATTAGGAGATTTAAGAACAAACTCATTGGGGGTTACTGTACAATAACATGTTTACAAAATTAGGTCTGGGCTTTTTGTTTTTGGTGTTTCAATCAATTCTGTGTCTATTAAGTATAATTACGTATGATGCTTCCTCAAAATTATAACGTAGCGTTTAAAGAGCAGCTGGGAAAAGTCTGTAATTGTAACTTCAGAACTCGGGTAACCATTAAAATGCAAATAGGTGGAAACAGCAGTTTGTTGATGAAGAGAACCCTCAGCATAAACATTTTATCCATTAATCTTGAGATTACAAATATTTCTTCTTTTTTGTTACTACTTTTGCCAGTTAGGTTTCCTGGAAGATGTCAGATTCCCTCAAGAATAATTCATGGTTATGAATAAATAACCTATGTAGTTCTTACTACAGGATAACACTGATACAAACACCCACTTCTGTACGTACAAGTATGCTAAGAATATGTTATATGGAACATCTATGGTGAATTAAGCAGGAAAAAAGAAAGTAAAAGAAATATTTAGTTCCTTTTCCTCACAGACTTTCGCCTTTGAAAGAAAAGTGAGGTATTCCACTTCTGCTCTAGCTAAAATGTGTCAGACTTCAATCTTTCGCCCTTATTTAGGAAGGCATTCAACCATTTTCTTGATTTTAGTTTAAACAAGGAGAAGAAAGAACAAACTCAGGTTTCAGAGATGTATTTCTGGCCTGGGGATTTACTTACGCTGAATTTATTTATTCCAAAACTTTAAATGGATTTATTCCAATTTGCTGCTGCTTCTGTGAGAAAAGAATTTGATCCACTCCATTCTTCAGTGGAAGTGCATGGATGAGCAAGTAATGTATATCTTTTTGAAATAACTTATTTCACAAATTTAAGTAAATTCACTTTAACATCAGTTTATCCAACAGAAATAAATCTGAACTAAATATAGAAGTTTCACTAAGACTACAATTATGGATGCCCAGTGGGTTGAGATCTAGAAAGACATTTTCTAAAAGGTGAAGCATAAAACAACCAACCTGGCCACGCGACAACTCATTTGAATGTACAAGCAGAAAGCAAAATGCAAATCAAAGATGCCACTTTGTGAATGATACCAACACAAGTAAAGCATCAGTCACTGTGACACGAGGGTGGGGAAGCAGAGCTCCACCACCACTGCAGCTTTAAACCTTTTCCTCCCAAGATACGTCTGAAGAATATATTCTTTTATAGTTCAGGCCAGTCAGTTCCTACATCGTGCTTCCACCATCAGACACCGAAACAGCCAACCAGCCCCACACCCATACATGCAACCCTTTGACAACAACAATGAAGGATCACAAACTCAGTGTTTTAATTGTTTTCCAAGGCTATGTGGCCATTGTTTTCATTCTCAGCATCATGGTCTTTTAACCTGTTAAACCCACTTCTGGGTATCCTTCTGTTAAAACCAAGACAAAGTATTCTGTCCTCATGGTTACCAAAAGGAAAACACCCCCCCCCAACTTTTACCATGGTTCAAAGAAAGGGTCCTAAATGCTCTCTATAAAAAAAGATGATGTCATAACTTCAGATTGCTTACGGCTGGCTGTAACGTAAATCAAAAGTGCTTTAAACATGGGAAAAAAGAACAGATTATTCCTTTCATCCACACAAACTCTGCCCCAGGCATGTAGTGGTCAACTGGCTCATCCTAACAGTATCCTTTCTGCTTTCTTTTTACTTAAATGTTTTCTGTAATTATTTGTTTCCTTTTGATGTAAATATTGGGCACAGCTCAACAAACACTCGATCACACTGCCGTATCGGGCCAGTTTCTCGATTCTTTGAGAGGTCACTTCCTCCAATGCATTCCTTAGACTTCCAATACACAAAAACTAAGTGAGGATTGTGCAGTGAACGAAGAACTTAATTACTCAGCCAGCTACAAAGGATTCACATCTTGTTTGATAAGTTTGTGACTCAGCCAAACAATTCATGAATGGACAAATGTTTATATTAGAGGTTTCTGAGGGACAATGAATCATTATTACACTTAGAATGACAATGTTTGTCTTCAGGCAATGAGCCTTAAAATTTCATGCACTCTAGATCCAGAAAAACAGCACGCAAAAGGAAGAGGGAAGAACATAGATTTTGCTGATAGAAATCCTGATTTAGACTAACACTACAACAGACAAAGTTGTTCAGGGAGAGAATGGAACCATAAAGAAAAATAAAACCTCATTTCACTGAAGTCAGGGAGAGCTTTTCCTGACTTGGCACCATGAAACAAGAAGAGTAACATCCTGCGAGTGATTTCTCCACCCATTTTTGCCCCTAAAGACATGAATTTTCCTGAAATTCAAAAACATTTCAAAATGAAGATGAAGAGGCAGCAAGATTACAGTGGCTGAATACCCAGGCTACCAGAAGGACTTTTAATCTATTAGGACAATTTAAACCAGAGGTGTCTACTAATTCTAAAGGGAAAATGCAGGGGGCTGTGGAAATTAGAGGAGATTTCTGAGAGCTGGAAGAATGCAAGAAGGGCAAAGAGGAGGGTCTGAGGAACTACAGGCCACTCAGGCTCACCTCAGCGAGGACAAGAGCACGAACTGGAATGCAGGGAATTCCATTTAAACATAGGAAACAACCTTTAGTTAGTTATTTATTTACTGAGAGGTTGGTCAAACACTGGAATACTTTGCCTACAGAGGTTGTGGAGTCTCTGCCCCTGCAGATATTGAGCCCCTGGAGGGACACAGACCTGAGCAAACTGCTCTACTTTACCCTGCTTTGAGCAGAGTGGTTGGACCAGATGCCTTCTAGAGAAAAATAATATTTGAAATGTGCCAATATCTTGTAGCTGCCTATTGGACTTTGTTGTTTATGAGCTCTGTTATATACTTATGAAGTAAAACTATGACTTTTTCCTCTCAGATTTAGTTTGTAAAATAGTTCCATATAATCAGCATTTTCAATAAAGTAACAATTACTGAATGATATACTGTTGTCCAAGTGTGAGCTTTCTGCTTGTCTTCAGCTGAAAATCAAATTACATCAACAGTTTTATTGAACTTTAAATGGGGCAGAAATAACAGAACCATTTTAAGAAATTTTTCTCTAAACCAGAGCAATTTCTTCATTCCTCATTCAGGTTAAATTCCTATTGCAAACACTTAAAGAACAAAAATAAAGAGAGAACATTTACTCCTAAAAAAATACTATAAATCTTTTTTTAAAAAAAAAAAACCCAAATCCAAACCAGTCAATTTCATTGGTGGAGAACAGTCAGAAAGAATCAAAGCCATCCTTGGAACGTCAGAAGAAAACAGAACTAAAACACAGAACTGAATTTTTGAAAATGAATCTTGGTCCAGTGCCTTTCCAGAAGTGACCTGAGAGTCAAGGTTGAATCTTGTGCGAAGGATGCAATGGAGCTGAATCAATAAATGTCCATTGACAGCAGAAGTGGAGTGAGGGATCCTAGCGGCCAGAAACCTGGAATAATTCTCTTAACTTGAAAATTCTGTGGTATTTGTTTATCAGACATGGGATGCATTAAGTAACACAACATTTACAGGAAACATCTTTACTGCAAACCGCGTTCTTTACCTGCTAGGACTGAGCTGTAAAGTCCTTTAAAAACACGAAGAAGCCCACACCACATTGCTACTTGTCTCGAAAAAGTAGACATTAAAAGAAGTACAGCAAAATTGTACATTACTAAAAAATATCTTTTCCCTGTTCTGGGAAATACTGTTTTATTTTGTTACTTTTAAAACACAGCCATTCTCTCCTTCATGTTCAAAGAAAGCCAAAAAATAATTAGAAGAACATAAAGATAAATAAAATTTTAAAAATAATCTTTTCTTTACTGCACCCAAGTAGTATTACATTTTGCCATTTTTTTTTTTACAACATTTGGTCTCTTTACACAGAAATGATTTGGCAAAATTTTCAAAAAGTTGGTAAAGAAAAAAAATAAAAATATTGAGCTGTCCATATGTTGAAAATGTATCTTTTGTTCTAACTTGCAATAATGCTGATTTTTATCTGTACACTAACCTCTGATATCAGCTTTCTTGCTTGTCTCTATAAAATAACTGTAAGACAACATCATCAGTGTGAAAAATCTCAGTCAAGACACAGAGCAGGGTAGGTGAGAAGAAGAAAGAGGAGGAAGAGATTATGTGCAGGCCTTGTGCTGTGTGAAGCAAATATTTCTTAATCACAGCTTTACCAGGGGACAGGGTTGTTGTTAAACATTCCATTTTCAGTGCAATATCTGTAGACCAAGGCTGCACTTCTCAAGGGAACTGAGTGACTTTGCCATACAGTCAACTTAATTTGTCACACTTAAGTAGCTATTGTAATTAATAGTTTAATTATAATTTGTAGAACCACAGAACAAAAAAGAAAAAGCAAAGTTTAATAGTTTTGCTACCAAAAAGGTGATGAGTTTCTGCGAGTGTTCAGCTGATACAACCTGTCATGGGGAAGCAGCCTTCTAGGTCAAATACAAAAATTCTATACTGTTCTTTGCTACAGTTCTGACAGTGTGGGGGTGAGGGAAATAAATCACAAAACTCTGATATTTAGGGTAAAGGATGATAAACATTTAATAAATTAAATCAGACAGCAGTGCTTAAGTGGCAGACAGTCTGTGTCCCTAAATAACCACAAGTGCTCTCATGCAGATGTGGCCTTCAAGTCTAATTAGACACATCTTAGATTGAAAAGTAAGATTCTATCAGGTGATCAGAAAAATACACACACCTACACAGATCTGGGAATTCTAAAATACAAGTTGCACAATATATATATGAAAAACTTAAAGAAAACGCTTCAGCTTTCATTCCCCCAACAAAAATAGTTTTAACTTATTTTTTTTCCCATATAAGTTTCTGGGTCCCACCATTTCCTTAGCTCTATGGCAGCTCCACTAAACTGTTTAGAGTCAAGGTGTCAAAAAGATCTTCCACACTTATCTCTAACTTGCATTTATAGTTTGGGGCCAGAGAGACAGAAAATGAACATTACTCAGCCCAGCTGATGTTCTCAAGAAAATGTCAGTCCCAATGACTGCCACTGAATTTTCAGCAAGGAATCTGTTCAAGGGAGAGCTGTGTTCTTATCTTTTCCTTTTCACCAGCCTGCCATAATTAAAGAGTTACAGCCTCTTATTAAAAGCTCAGTTTTCAGAAGCAGAATATGCATCCACAGAAATGTTTGCAGCAGCCAGAATCTATTCATTTACTGTTTTTCACAGAAGTCAAAGGCATGATTTTATTGAACGTTGCTGAGAGAAAGGTATTTTCACCTCGAATAACTGAAACTTTCACAAGGAAAAGAAAAGAAAATCTTACCTAGAACAGACTTCTATTATGTGTTGAAAAAAAACCCCTACATTTTGCCAGAAAAGCCTACAACTACTTCCCCTTCTCCCATGCCACCGCTCCCCAACCTTCCCTGGCAAATAATTTTGTTATATCATTAAAAATTTTAACAAGGGTACAGAGGCAAAGTAGCATAAATACCAAAGATGCATTTTACTTGAATGATATCTGATATAAATTTGACTTCATAAAATTCTGCTATGGGCAAAAGCTTTGTGAGGTTAAAAAAATAACATTAAATACTGCAGTTTTATACATGTAATTAATATTTTTGGTTGTGCTTAGGAAATAGCAGCATCACTGATGTCAATACGAGGCTTGTAGAACCCAACTGCTGAAACACACCGGGTGTTTGGGCCATTGCAGAAGAATTACAGCATGGACATACTGATTAGACTCCTAGTAAATTGTATTTACTTCAGATTCAAATCTGAAGTGTTCAGAATTAATTATTGGCTATATTTCTCTGCTAAATTCCCATGCGAAGAGTTTATAGGAATCCATCAGAAAAACTGTCTAACAAAGCTTTAGAACCTTAATAAGCACCAAGATCTTCACCGACATTCAAACTGTGATAGCAGGGCAGTTACCAAGTCATTCCAGTTAGCCAATGGGCTGCTCAGTTCTTTCATCTATCACTTTGAGACTGCCATCTCCCAGTTCTAGTGCCATTTTGGCATATGAAAACATCAAATGAAAAATTTCAGGCACTTGTGTAAATTTCTGCCTTCTGTACTTCAAAGCATCTCAATTAAAGGAAGAAGTTCATCACCCAAAGCTCAAAGCAAGCATCCTGCTAGTTGAACTAAAACAACTCACTGGGTACAGTGGTGAGGAATGATTTATACCTGATCTGTATTCGATTTCTCAACTCCTTCAAAGAAAACCAGTAAGGGTGTAAACTAGCTATAAAAATACAAATTATACAAACCCAGCTAATTATCTAATTTTGACCCACTGAGACTGTTAATGAGTAACTTCAAGGGAACGACATATCTTGTAGTTAATGGCACACATTGATAGGAAATTTGCAATAAAAGAACTATGACAAAGCCATGTATTGGAACTCAGCAGATTGTTCAAAATCATGGTCAATAATTAGGAGGAAGACCTACACAAGGCAGACACTTTTACTTGTTTTACTTCGCTTTGTTTCTGGAAGACGATGTAACAATATTTAATCCGTAGCCTTAATATGTTCTCATACCCTTGTTAAAGGAATAATTTTTAAAGGATTTGAGTTTTATGTCTTGGAGTCACAATAACAGCCCACTTTCAGACCTAATGCAGCCGAAGGGTCTGGAAGGCGTGGGTTTTTTGAACCAAAATATTGCCTAAGTTGATTATTTAAGTTGGGGGGGGGGGGGGAAATTCTGCTTCGTCTGTAATAAAAAAAGATACACACAGCATCGAAATGCACAATTTACAGGAACACATAAAAAGAACACATTTTCCTAGCAAGTCACTGAAGTTTAATTTAGTAGCAGAGGACTAGATCAAGGAATATATTTTAAAGCCATTTTTCTCTTTCTCACAATTTATGCGTCCTTTTCTTTCTGGAAGCAACCACGATCAGCGCAAAGCTGTGTTTTAGTATCCTATATAGAGTTGGAAAGAAATCACACAACTGCTTATATTGTAACCAGGATAACTTCTATTACAGATGCAGAGGTTCCATACCATTCAGTGATTAGAAGTTATCTGTAAGAATCCTTTTAAACCAGAAGTGTCAGACTGGTGGTGCAACAGGACTCAAAGAAGTCTGGCTGCAAGCTTGTGAGTTCAGTGCGTGGTGTAAATAAGTTATTAACCACATCATCCCCAGGCCACACTACAAACCCTTGATGTACCCTTTAGGGTGTGTTGTGCCCTGTGGAGACATTTGGAAAAGGCTCTTTTGCAAAGTACAATATCATGGCTCCTTCAGGGAGAGTGTAAAATGAATAAGATTAGCCAGAATATGGAGTCTTAATGGTATAAAGTGGTGATATAAATTAACACATTATATTACCATGAAGGTAAAGTAGAGAATATGTAAATAAAGTTTGGTTTGTGTTACATTTTGGAAAATAATTCTACAAGCTTTAATGAAATCACCTATTTACTTACAGTGGACTAATTTCTTGTATTTTGTTTGGTTTTCTTTCTCGCTTTTTTTTTTAAAAAATACATTTTTAAGAAGCTATTATTTTGCTCATTTTTTACTCTGCATATCCTCAATCAGAGATTAACTCAGACAACTGGATGTAATGTCAGCCACTATCAGACTGGTTTATTCAAAGCAATTGAGTCAGTAATTACAATGAAAGTAAACAAAGAAAATCATAATTTGTTTGTTGGAAAAGCTTCTGGCAGTGATCTACTGGAGACTTGATGGATTAACTGGGGGTAAAGAAGAAAAAAGCTGCAGATATTGATCTAGTAATTTTGAATTACATATTTGTATGCCATTTGCAGATAAAAATGTTTACTTTGGCCTAAAACTTGCTGTCACTAAGATGGAACATTTTCTCAAGGAGATTTATGTATGAAATTCAAACATGGTGAAAAATGTCCTTTTATGGTTTATGTAAGCCATGTACAGAAAGCTACGTTTTCAGGTGTTAACTTATTCATAGATATTTTTAGCTTTGCATAGGGGAATGTTTTCAAAGCTACAAGCAAGGTTTTTTAAAATCCACCCAAAAAGTATCATTACATACTTTTTGAGGGGGGTTGATTCAATAAGTGACATGCCAACATTTTTGTGTAAAAACAATGCAGTCTGAAATATTGCACAGAATTTCCAAAAGCCAGGAAGATTGTACTTCTCTAAAACATGTGACAGAGAATCTACCCTTGAAAATACAGTATAGGGGGAAAGAAGCAACTTCCCTGTACAGTGGATGGGGTTAAAACACATTACCTAAAAATGCTACAGACATAAGGCAGACGGCAAAGGCGAAGCATATTCCCTTTCCTCTGCAGAATCATCCTGTAACATTAAAATTCACATTGTGCATTTTCATGAAACTGACAGATCCTACACATATTGCTAAAATAAAAGGCTATAAAGCAAGAAATGGAGAATCTCATCAGGCATAACATGCTTGAGTAGGTTTTCTTTTAGGGTATTCCTTACCCAAGCCCAAATCAGGAAAGTACCTCCATTCAGAACAGGTCTTAAGCAGGAGATTTCTTAAGGAGCAAGGCTAGCTTGTCTATACACACTTTCCCCATCTATAAAAGTGAAGAAAAATGACAAGAGAATGGGATGTGAAGTGACTGGAAAGCATTAACAGTCATTGTCCTTTCTTACAGACAAGAGAAGAGACATCTCTACAGTATGTTTTTAAAAAAAACATCTAGTGACAGAGAATTCATAACCACCCTGCTGAGGCCGCTGCTTTTCTATCCTTACCATTAGAAAAGTTTTTCCTTGCTACAATTTAAGCCTATTATTTCTTGCCATTTCCACCAGACCAGTTTATTTCTCTCCTTTTTGCAGCATGTAAAGGCTAAGGCCAAGGAATCTCAAACTTTTCAGGCTTTCCTGTACATTTTGGTCATTCTTATTCATCTCTGGCTTGTCTATATTTTGAAGTGATGTGACCAAGTTAGACATATTACCCTAGGTGAGGCTTTCTTAAAATAAACCCTACAAAAGAGCATCAAAATATTTAAAAAGTTGGTTGTTGCTTCAAAACACATATGCTAATGGTTACTAATGACCAAGTTAAGATCAAGGACTACAGCCAACGTGGTCTTCCTCTAGCTAAAAATTCATTCATACAAAACCAAAGCATTTATGTGGGGCAGAGTCATATCAGCTTAGGAAACAGTTTAGTCACTGTGCCATACAGGACCAGAAAAGCAAACAATGCCCCATTATTTTAATCTCAGTATAAAACAAGTCAGATGGCCTTTACATTTCCTATAGCTACAATTAAGTGATGGCAGTCACGGTGAAAGATATCTATCCCTGTATTGCTACAAATTAAACAAAAAATCACTTACAGGGAATCCTGAACAGGGCCCTGGAGAGCTAGAGAGCAGCTTAGCACATTTCAGAAAGTAATTTTCTGTGAGAATATTGCATGGGATAATAAAACTGCAGATAAGAACCCCAATTTAGTGCATATCTTTTGCCTCTGCTGCGTTGCTACCTCAGGATTATGGTAGTGTTTTGGGAAGATAGGAGACAAAAAAGAAACCCCAAAGAAGATATGTGCCCTCGTTACTCAGACATTGTGATGAGGGGTGACATAAAAATGCCTCTACACACTGAATGAGGTACTCAGTGGAACCCTTCTGCCAGGTGTTGTCAGGTTCAGTTACCTGGAGGCTCCACCTGGAAAAATTAAACAACTCTGGCAAGAACCCCCACCCAGTAAACCTGAGAGAACCAAATTACCTCCCCTAGGTGCCCTTGACAAGTAATATTTCTGAAATCTCCAGCTTTACTGATTTAAAACAAAGCATTCTGTGTTGAGAACAATAGGAATTTCAGATAAACTACACTAAAGATAAAAATGAACAGTTTCCCCTAGGTAAGACCCAGGTTTCCTAGAATATCCTGCCACCAATTTCAACCTCCCCCCTTCTCACCCTCAGGAGCAGATAAAACTGGTAATGGCAGTGGCTCCCTCGTCAACGTGCTCGTGCTGTTTGTCCTCCAGTATTGCCTGGACTCATCAGGTCTCTAGGTTAGGGATAAAGTGTCTGAGGTAGACGTTACCTGCACTGGTGGAGATCTGCACTGCCCCAGTAAGCAAAGCTGGTGCTCCAGCAGGCCTAGGCCAGCTCTGTAAGCCTGGCCTGAGGCACAGGCACACCCAGGCCCCACCTCTAAGGGAAGAAGCTTTGACCTCTTTCAGCCGCAGCTGTAGAGTTTAGTGCTTGATTCCACTTATATTAAAGCTCACAGCAAAGGGTTCAATTGCTTCAGGTGTGTAGAATCAGACTCATAATCCCTTCACTCAAGAGACACCACATCTAAGAGGATACACACATAAGGGCATTTAGAACAGGAGCGGGAGAAGGGAGGTGATGTTTGTCTCAAAACCACAATATAGAAAAGGATTAAGGAAGAGATGCTTTTTGTATTCTTTCTCTACCTGTTATTTTTGCTATATTTCTGTAGCACGTCCCAACGTGGTGATGCAGAACCAATACAAGCCTCAGCTGTACTGGAACACTGTTTGTTTCTTCCTCATTTGTTTCTTCTTCATTCTTCAATCTTCTTTTTCCATCTCAAGGAAACAAGGCAGCACTTTCACATACCAGGACTTGTGTGTAAGTCCTTTGAACATGGAGAGTGCTGACCACCTCAGGACAGCAGTATTTGTTCTTCAGGAGGCACCCTTTCACTGCGCATTTCCAAGCTGGCACTGGGCAAGTTGGCAGCAGCGAAGGCTCAGTAGCAGAAAGCTTCTCACCTGGAAAGCCTAAAGGAATGTATCTCACAAAACCCACCAGCTTTCCTCCACATGCTTTGGGTCGTGATTCTGTTGTTGCTGTTAGTGAACTATTCAAACTTTAGTGAAATACAGTTTATAGAGAAAGCATATGCGTTCAAAATTATAGAGAGAAGTGGGCCTGTCTGTTTAAACTTCCTTTAAGATGCTTTCCTTTTTGTCTTTCTCACTGGTTTTGTGTCCTTATATCTCACAAGATGATGCACAAACCACGTTAAACTTCCCATATTTGAGCTTGGAAAGTTGATTTTACCTGGTGCTATTTATAGTCTTACGTGTAAATCTTGAATATGTAAACAATGCTTTTGAAAATATAGATCTCACACTACTGACAAATATTATAAATGTTCTCAAGAACTGAGGACAGTTGAGGAACAATAACTGTCACAGAACTGAGTACCTACATCTTCTGAAACAAAATTAAAAGCTTGTAACACACCTCACAATGCACGCTTTTAAAGCTATATTACAAAATGCCAAAGGAAGGGTATGACAATAAAGGCATAGAAGGCAAATAATTTCAGTAGCAGTGAAAGTCCGAAAGAGAAACTGTCTACAATGGTACCAAATAATGTGATTTTACTGATAGTAATTTGTAGGGTTTTTTTTAGATTAAAATGGTGGGTATAATGGAAACCTAAGATTCAGTTAAATGACATTTCTGGTTCTTCTTGCGGAAAAGGCTTAAAACAGTGTAATTAAAACAGAATAATCATAAAGTAAATGAACAGAATGCAGACAAAAAGAGCATAAATATAATATAATATAAAGTAAATCTTAGTATCTAAGGGAAATCTGGCTGGGATTATTAGCTCATTTCAGCCATGTTGTGACTGCATGGAGCAATACTTCAGTGTTTGCAGAGGAAACTACAAAATCCATGCATGGAACAAAGCTCCAATGTGGCAATAAATAATCTTGCTGGACTTGGCAGAAATATATAACCGTATAGCACAGAGCCCTGGAAACTGAGCAAATCTTCACTATCCCAGTAATAAACAAAATGAACAGTGAGACCTAGGCTACTACTTTCCTAATCTGAAACACAAAACCCAGAGACTTTATGCAAGTGACATAAAGCTCTGAGACAGAGAGGAGAGCCGTGCTGTGGCCAAATTGTGCACAATAATTAAGAAGTGAATTGGGCCAGGAAAACCTGGTCCTGAACAAGAACTCAGGACTTCATTTTAGGGGATGAAAATAATTCAGATTCAGTGAGCAGTAAGATAACATAATGAATAAAGGATTATATTACAGATTTAATACTTATTAGAAAAAAGCCTAAAAATAATATCCCGTACATTAGTAGACATCTGCTTTAATTTTTATTAAATTAAACACATGCTAGATTCCACTGACTTGATCTCCTGTTTGCTTTGAGAGCTGCTTAACTGATAAGAAAAATAGTCACTTTTTGCATGTCTTCTGGCTTTTTAGCATGGAGTAACTTATTATGTCAGGTTACTTTGTAACACATCTATTGTGTGATTTGGTACAACAGATTGCAGCTTAATAAGGTTAGTCAGGAATTTCAAGATATAGATAAGGTGATTTGGCAAGGTCTTATCTGCCAAGCTACTGGATACCTGAGCTGAAATAGAAATGACAGGGAGAAGAAGAGTGCAGGACAAAGATACAGTTTCCATAATGCTGATTTAGTAAATATCATCCTGCAGATTGCTCAGGCAAAGCCACCATTGGTGTCCCCAGGAGCTGTAGGTGAACTTTGCCAAACCACAGGAGAAAACCTGTGTTGCTCCTGTTGCTGCCCATAGCCAACAGACAGGCAGCACCAGGGGTTTTGTCTGGAATGAAGGAGTGCAGGATGCTACCTCATGGCATTTGCATCTTGCTATGAGCAGGGGAACAGAAAGAAAAGGAGATCTGATCAGCTGCTTTTTCCCCTTGTCTCCCAACAATACCTAGGTAGATCTTTCCCTCACACAAGACTGAATGACACTCCTTGAAGAATAGGATTATTAGGGATGGGATGTCCTGCTGCATCCATGCAGCACGAGGCCCACAGTCTGCAGAGCAAGCAGAAAGAGAAGAGGAGGCTGAGGGGAGACCCCATCACTGTCTACAACTGCCTGGAAGGAGGCTGTAGTGAGGTGGGTGCTGGGCTCTTCTCCCAAGTGACAGGTGATGGGATGAGAGGAAATGGCCTCAAGTTGCACCAGGGCAGGTTCAGACTGGACATTACGAAAAAATTTCTTCACTGAAAGGGTTCTCAGGCCCTGGCAGAGGCTGCCAGGGAGGGGGTGGAGTCACCATCCCTGGAGGGGTTTAAAAGATGGGTAGATGAGTTTCTCAAGGACATAGTTTAGTAAGGGGACAGGGACAGTTGGACTCGATGATCTCAAACGTCTTTTCCAAACAGATGATTCTGATTCTATGATAAACCTTCCTAGATGTGATATTTTGTTGTGTGACTGAGATTTAGCTTTACCCCAGTCCCCTTACTGCCTGAAATATCACCAGGCCATCCTAACAAAGAAACTGCGGGTGGGGCAGATCATCATTCAAGCTATTTATTTTCATTTATAGCTCAGTCAGTAATAAACAATGTGCCAGCCTTAAAAGAAGAAGTGTCTGAACGTTTACGTTCTGTTCTTTCTGCTGCTTCATCTCCAGGCTATGTGACTACTTCCAACTGCCTGTATGGGAAGGGGTTGGCCAGGCACATGAGGTTTTCCTTTTGGGTCAGCATTCTCCTGATATTGCCTCAATTTTATCACCTTGTTGATTTGGTGAATTGTATGGAGTCAAAACTGTGAATGGCACAATTTCTTCTTCCAACACTGATGAGGAAACTGTAAATAATCTACTTAGATGTTCATGTAGGAAGCTGTTATGGGAGGATGGGCAGCTGAGGTAATGTTTTAAGACTGATGCAAAGAGCATCTGTACATTACCTGCTTAAAGAAAGCTGCACCACCAGCACTAGACAGGAATCTCACATGAAAAATGTGTTTATAGTTACTGAGCAAACAAAATAGTTCTAAACAAAAAGCTTTAGAAAAATTCAGTGCAGGATCTTCCAAGAAGAGAAAATTATTATTTTGTTCTCTTCTGGACTTTCAAAAGCCAGACTTGACAGCTTCTGATTAACTGAACTAATACCTATGCTGCCTATTAAAATCCTCATCATTATATGTCAATTGATAGAGCTCAAAAGGAAGGACATATACACTGAATAGATCTCTAATACTCTGTGAGCTTGATTCCATATGTTTCCTAAAATTCCTTTTGCTTACATTGGTCTCACCATTATTGAAGATAATAAAAAGTCTGTCTCCCACGGTTTAGAGACATTTTTCCTAACATGCACTAATTATTTTTATTTATTAAAAATGATGTATTCTTTGTGTCATACATCAGAATAGCTAAATAAATAAGTCAACTCTAGCACATATACCAGTCTTAATGGAAAACGTGTTTATTATGCATGAGAAAATATGCTTTAATGATACCCTGAATAGGATTTTACTTTCAATCTGAGAAACACAGGTGTTCTTGGTATAAATTCAAATTAAGATTAGTGACCAGCATTGCCAATAAAATAAATGAATAGTTAGGGAATATTTAGATCTATCAGCGGAGTACATGCAGTACTGAAACAACATTATGTCCTTGCAGGTATAGAATTTTAAATCAAAGTAACATTATTATCAGTGTCTGGCTTCATGCACTTTGCTTCACAGACACTATTATGCATTGAGCAGCAATTAGTGAGTCACCAGGGATACCTTCCTAGACTCCTCAGGTCAGAAAAGATAATTAACCTTCCTCCTGTATTCTGAACAGACTAACAATAATCAGTGCCAAATCTTACCCTTCTTTTTTTCTTAAAAAAAAAAAGAAAAAAGAAACAAACTTGTTCTAAAAATGTTGGTGGTGAATTAGAAATGAGGAAACAAAGTAAAGAAGCTGTCTTGAAAAAAAACAGAAAATCCACTAAAGAGGTCAAAGAGCTGAAACTGTAACCCAGGTTTGTTTGTTTATACCAGTAATTCTTTGTTTAATAGATTTTTTACAAAGCTCTGTGAAGGCAATTTAATTAACTATCCATTCTCACACAGGTAGCAGCAGACACTTAGTGGCAACCGTCACATGAGAACACTGGCATTTGCTTTGGCGCGGTGTGCAGGTGCAGCGACATTTACAGTCACTGCCCTGGAAAGACACAGCCTCTGCCCATCAGGGCTGGTGACACCAAGTGACAAAGGTCTTGCATTGTGTCAAAAAGCGTGAGGTTAGCAGAGGTCAGGTGGGATGGCACTGCTGGAGGTGACCCAACTCCACACAACGCTCTACCTGCTGGTTTAAAGGAGAATTACTACATTTTGCAGGGATTTACCAACGCGTTAAGTGACTGTTGTAGCCAGTGGTTCCAAACAGGTGCCCAGAATGACACTTCTGAACTGATGGGAAATACTGGTTATGTATTCTGGAGTCAAGAGGGATTTTTGAGTAGTTTGATTCTATGTTTAATACCTCATGCAAGGAAACACAGCCCAAAAGTATATTCTTGCACATAAGTAACTACTTCAGAGAAACAAACTGACAGCCTGAGCCTCCTTCCACATCACGCCTGTGTGATTTCCTTTGTGGCCTCCTCCCTTGCAGTTTGTTCTGAAAATGTTGACATATATTTATTTTCTTCTATAGTTGCTGTTCAGGCCACCCTGCAGGTCTTTCATTTAACCTACATCCATAATCTACAATGATTTTCCTGACACAAGAAGGGGAAAATACCCAGCGTTTCAGAAGCAATGATGTGCCACCATAAAAAAAACACCTGCTTATGGATCTCATTCTGACCATAATTTCAGCACCTTTTGAACAAACTGCTGCTGTGTTTTATTTATCTTTAAAAAGTAGAGAGACAAATCAAAGCAAATCTGGTAACACTTGTCATCTTGGTAAGCCAACTTCCTGCCACTCGGCAACCATATCTGGATGGATTCATGAATGCAGGGAAGGAGTTGCAGTTTTCCCTGGTTTCCTATGATGTGAAAACCCCTTAAAAAGTCACATTTCACTGCAATTACGTTAACCAGATCACAGCCATGGGGTGGGTTTAGAAGGGTGAAGTTAATACATTAGATGCCCCTCGAGCAGGTCAGAGGATGTTGTCAAGATTTTGACAAAATGAAAGGAAGAAGTAATGTGTATGTGGGGAATAAGTTAGAACAGGTTTTTTCTGCAGCATTTAAATACATGAAAAAATCTTCAGATCCTGGGGAAATGTGCCAGGTGAACTTAAGTAAAAGAATTTATTTAATATTTCCAGTGTCTCGCTATGCATTGAATAGCACAAGTCTCAGGACTTGAATTATGTTAGTACAGCCTGGCATATCTGTAAAACTAATGTTTCAAACTCCTGTGTGATAAATTAAAGTCATTCCACTCATCATACTGCAAACAACGAGCTGTTCAGAAGCCTTTGAAAAAGTACTTTCAGGATAAAATATGCGCTTGTTGTTTCTGTGTCTTTTAAAAAAACGCCGTAACTTCTTCACAGCTACAGTGGTAGAAAAACATTTCATGTAAAATATGTTTTTCTCTGACATTTAGACGTCTTGCAAAATGGTTTATTATAGATCTTGTGGACGTTTGGATATTTAATTAAATGTCAGAAACATATCCTCTCTCCTCGTATGAATGAATATGTAGAGTTTATTTATTCATGGTCTATTTGTTATTCTTTTTCTCACACAAAATTATCGGTTGGAAAGTAAGTCATCAGAGACAGTTAAAATTTTTAGGGGTCAGAAATCTAATTAACCTCAGCAACTGTGCTGAAAATGGTGAATAATATCAGACAAGTTCTTACAGGAATCTATAGAACCGTTCAATCTTAGAGATACATTTGCAGCTGGTTTTTCAGCTGACCTTTAACGTCATTTTCAAAACATCCATGGAAGAAGGCGTGATGTAAGAAGCAGGGAATAGAGAAACCAAGATAGTTCTCGTTTTAGTTTTTAGCAGACATATTTAGGACTTTGGGCTTATTTCCAGGAATAATCCTATTAAAACTGGGGGCCAATGCTGTAAAAGCCCTGCTGAGAGCAAAGAGTGAGGCACACCTGAGAGCTGTCAGTAACCTGTAGTGAAATGAGATATTTGCTGGCTTGTTGTATTTAATGAATGAAGGAAGGCAGAAGAAGCAACAAACTGTAGAAAACTGGAAACTAATAAGCTGGAAAGTTTTACTTCTATTTAGGTTAGGTAAGTAAATGAAGTAAATTTTATGTTCTGTCCTTAACTATGACAAATTTGACCAATTTGGATACATCCTAAATCCTCTTTCACTGTAGAATGTACAGTGGGAAAAGAAGAAGGGTTTTTTTCATCATAACTGATTGCTCTGTAATGATGACATGGGAGAACATCTATATTTTTTTACTTATCAACCTAAACAGCAACCTCTGGTTCCTGCTGCCTGGTACCATCCTGTAGGGAAGAGCACACATCTCAGACCTGGTAAGATGACAAACATTAAATATTGAACAAAGACGACTGTCAGAGACCATGTGATTGTGAATTTCCCAGTAGAATAGTGCAAGAATGTTTCTTATAATTTAAGGGGAAAAGGTGCAAATGGAAAACTGAGCAAAGCAGATAAATGTTTTTGATTCAGGAGAAAGGTGTAACACTTATCTTTGTTCCTAAATGTCTGAGATTATACGGAGATAATACATGCTCATGCATCCAAATCAGGTAAATTTCATGTGAATATTACAGTTCAGACTCATAAATGTGTGTAAACCCCAGTGCCCTCAAGTAAAATGCTCAAGTATTTGGTGTGTGGTTGGTAAAGGACATCTGGTCTGAATGCACCGTGGTAATGACCAAGTTAGATATGACCCCCACTGGGTTATTCTGCACAGCTTATGTAAGAGACATAAGTTTCTGTTTCACAGATCTTTCTCCTCATTGTCTGGTTAACCTTAAGGAGAGGAAACAGATACAATTTCATGACTGAAAAGCCATTCTGATGATTTACACAATTTACATCAAAAAACATAACAACAGCAACTGGTCCCTCCAGCATTATGAAACAGAGATGACCACTGTCTTCATTGATTGATCTGGATCAAAAAGAAGGATGTTTGTAAGTAGTTTACAAAAAGTCAGAGGTCCTGAAAAGAAAGACCATAGTATTTCTAATAATGTCAAAAGCCAAGGGATTCTTCAGATTATCCGGTTAACACTGCGCTGTTTTCTATATTCTTGACAGAAATTTTCACTGAAAAAGATTTCCACATAAATCCTTTTTACAGCCCTTAATGAAACAAAATTCATTCTAATTTATGCAGCTACACCCACAAAAAGCATTCAAAGTCTGCTGGGAATAGTTGACTAGTTTTTGTAATACTTTTCACTAGCATGTTTGGCAAAGTTTACAGCACAGCAAAAGAATGAATTATATTGAACATTAAAATCTTGTATATATTACTCTAAAACCCTTATTATATCTTAAGAGAAGATAATCTTTCAGTATTTGTTTATGTGTGGGGTTTTTTTGTTCTCAGTGGTACAGTAATTGGTTAAGGCTGACAATTTGTAGTACGTGTTACAAAAATACTGAACATAAACTAATGGATGTAGACATTCAGCCAGGTATAATTTTACTAATTCTTTTTACTACAGCAGCAGATGTAACTGTGGAAAGTAGAATTCTAACCATGCATCTAATTGAGTAGGTACTGGCATGTGTATAGTTGAGGAGATTCAGCTGCAAAAGACAGAAATGTACTGCCTGAATTCTGTTCAGATGGGAATTACCTGCCTTGTATGCTTTGAGCTTCCTTTATCTTTCCAGGGGTAGTTAAACCTATGAAGTTTCAGGCATGTAGGACCTGTGATCTGAGTATTGCTGAGGATCAAAGGCTGAATCAAAAAAAATTCCTTCTGCAAAATTTCCTTCAAGTGTGCCATTATCACAAGCTGAATCTGTTACAACTTTGCATCTACTGCCAGTGTGGACATCAGATTGTTACCATTGCTTGCTTCTCCCTGCAGGTTCAGATAATGATATTCACTATTAAACAATTAGCAAAGGCTCTAATACTGGATGAATTGTGTCTACTGTTCCCTACTAATTTCAGATGTCAAAAAACATTACATATTTTTAGGAAATAAGGAAAAAATAATTAGATTATTTTGCCATGAATGTTTTAAAACCATCAAACCAAATGCACCCATTTATGTCGTTATGTCTGTTCTGAAAGCAGTACCTGACCTTTGCCACTGCTCCAGTGCCTGTGCAGGTTGCTCTGGCAACGGGATGCACAGGCAACAAGATTCCACTCAAGGCAGAAAGTTTAAGAGGGAAAATTTTACCTCTGATATTTATAGCAAAAAATTTGAGCACACACTTAACTTCAAGCATCCAAGCAGTTACCATTGATTTTAGCTCTCCGTTCTTACAACACTGGTCATTTACCTTGACTACAACAGAATAAAAAGTACACATAAGAAAAATTTATTCTACTGAATCCAGAGTTACTCATCTGCTCAGGGTAAATGCCTTGTTAGGGAAGAAGTTTGCCAATGGATTTTTTTTAATGGATTATTTTTAGGGCCCATTTCATTTAATATTTTAATTACTAATCTGACAAAACTTGAGACAACGGTTGTAGCATTTGGTGCTGAAACATAGTTAGGAAACATTATCAATGTGGAGGATGAGTGGGATACCCTACAGGACAATCTGGGTGATGTTTTGAACTTGAATAATGGAAACAGGATGAAATGTGATAACATAAAATGCACAATCATTCAATTTTCTTGCAATTTTATGAGCTTCAGCATTGCTTGCTCTCTGAAGAATGATCATCTCGGTGTTTAGAATGGGGAAGTGACATCAATACATCAGCTAATGTTTTGGAAGAAGGTTTGCATAGAGAGGCTGTGCTAGGGTGGAGGATATAAAAGAATGAGCATGAGGGAGAGAGATATCTTCATATTTTGGGGATGAGAACTGTTTGTCTTTGTACACAAATATTGCAATAAATGTGAATGAATATCTTATGTACTCCAACCTCATTTTAACTCAGAGAAATTGAGTGGAAAATCAACTCATGTAGTAAATTGAGTTAACAGACAATAGCAATGCAGATTTTAAATGTGTTTCATCATTCTGAACATGCCTAGATTACAGCAACCCTGAATTAACTATAATTATGAATCTGCATTTTCCATGTTGCATATTATCTCCTGTATTCTCCATTCAGAATTTAATTGTCCCATGAACTCTATCTGAAGGAGTTAGTGTGTAAATGTGTTCTTCCCTCTCTTTCTGCTTGTTGATGATAGTGCTAACGTTGGGGGTTAAAGCTTTCCCTTCCATACAGTACATGAGATAATTGTATAAATAGCATCAGATCTAGCAAGACAAAGCACCAACTATTCCCATTATCTGGGATTATATGTTCAAACCTTAAAGCATAAAATTATACTGATATCCACTGGGCTTTGTTGGCTTAGTTTAACCTCCATGGGCACTGGGAGAACTCAGCACTTCTTAAATTCACATGAAACTTCCTACAAACATATTAAGCATTTAAATATTGGCAACGAAGTAGTCACAGCCCATTAGAAATTGAGGTCTGCTGACAACCATGAAGCTGAGAGCTAAAGAAATAACTAGTTTTTTGCCTCTCATGTTGATGCTAAGACTCTACAGATCCTACTCTTCCATTGGCATCAAGAGAAATTCAGGCAGTCATCACTACGTGGGCAGTCAGACACTGAAATTCTCCTCATAACTGTTTTAGTGGGACCAATCAGTAACGAGTTCATAGTAACAGTAACAAGCACAGTACAGTTATCACTAACAAGTGTTTTTACATAAAAATCTTTATAGAATTTTATTTAAAAAGCAAGATATTAACAATGCTAAACAGCACTTGAATCCTTTAACATTTTACTCAACTTTAATAAGCAGCTGTTATATTTCTTCTGAAAACAAAATTTAATCCCTGATACATACCTGTTACTACCAAGTCATGGACTAAGTTTTAATAGGCAAGTTTTAAGCCTCTGAAAGCTGGAATTTGTAATAGAAATGCAGACTGACTGCCATGAATAGAGCAGATATAAAGAACTATTACTGAAGGACACATAATTTTCCTGACTAGCTCCTTATTTCAGCAACTTTTTCTTTCAAGTACCGCTTCTATAGTGGAATAATTTTGTATTCAGCAGTAATCTTTATGAATTCACTTGGTATTCATGTAGATGTCACATATATTTCCACTGATTTTCCACTGCTGTTCAGGATTAGCTAATGGGCACTTAAAATAGAGTGTTACCCCAGTGGGAGTAAAATAACTTCAATCTTGGTACACAAGTTTCCCAGTCAAAGTATAAATGATGACATGATATTGAGCACAGCTCCATCGGTTGTTGGCTTTTCAAATAATGTGCCAACAGCCTCTTTATAAAAATAAGGGGAGTGCAAGTGGAAAGATAGCCTTTTATCTCTGAGATAAAACCCACTTATGAATAAAATAATTGCTTAGTCTACAAGTAGAAGGAGACAGAGGCCGCTGTAAATCAGTCTGGCTGCACTGAGGTCAATGAGGCTATGTTAATTTACAACTATTTGTGAGGACATGTTGTGTCCAGTAGCTTTCTGATTGTGGTGGCTGTCTACAGGAAATCATTTTTATAGGGGGTTCAGTCATTTTACTCGTTTTCTACCTTTCTTATTAGCCTGTATTACAGTGGTAACAGATATACTTTACAGTCAAAGAATATGCTCTTACTTGGGATTCATTGATTAGTTCTTATAATCCAAATTCAACTATGCTGAAGAATTCTTTCCAGTCATCTCAAAATAACTAAGGAAGATCAATTTATCTCCCAATGCATTTTCTTAATAAGTACTGTATAAGACCAATAATTAATAGTTTGCCTTACGGTTTGAATCATAGAGCAGAAAATTAGTACAATAAATGAAACAATTCTAATATTCCTTTTGTAAAAGATTAAGGCTAGTTGTTTCATGCATTGCAGAAGAAACCTTTAAATAACTCATCATTAAAGACCAGAATATTCAAAGAATATTGTGAAGTGCCATTTGAGACATCAATATGAATTCTGAAGTAATCTTTTAGTTTACAGTTCAAATTATCTGATGAATAATCCAGTAGTCATAATATCCAGGCTTACAGAAGAAAAAAGATGCTACAACAATAGACATTCTAGGCACTGCAGCCTCTGGATGTGATTTTGCACGTGTTCTGCATGCTGTGGCCTTGGTAAATGTGGGTGTCTCACCAAGGCCTGGGAAGGCAGGTGCTGTACAGCAAGAGAAGATGCACAGCCTTGTTTTCAAGTGGATGGATTTCAGGGCAGGCAAAGACAGGCAGATTTCTGATTTTGCTTTTTATCCTACACTGCAAGCCATTTCTCCCTCAGGTTCCCATGTCTATGAACAGAGGCACGTCCTCTAGCTTGAATGTATCCGTGTTAGATCTGTGAGTGTGTGGAAAGTGGAAATATTCAGCGTGTATTTGAAATATTCAGGCCTGTCAGTGACTGTACAGTGGATGGCATCTTCCCACATCACCAGCCTTTGGTCATGAGGACCTGCCTCTGAATGCCCCTTTCCACCCTTTAGCACACCAAGCACTACTGCAGTGCTCCAGCAAAACAGGGTCACACCTTTCACTCCACCCCTATTCCAGGTGCAGGGAAAGGAATGATGCTGTTACCAATCTACACGAGTTGCTCACACCCACTACCCCTCATTACCCTCCCTTTGGTGGGATTCTGGGTTTGCTTTCCACGTTACGAGTCAGTGCTGATATGAATAAGCAGGACAGGGGAATATAACATTTATTAATGCTTTGTGCTGAATTTCAAACGATTCCAAGGAATCTGGATGCTAGATGCCCATTAAAATTAATAGGAATTGGCATCCTCCAAGTCCCTGTGGTTTTGATGTCTCAGCTCTAACATTCTGTTTGTTTGTTTGTTGGCTTGTTTGAAGTGTGTGTACCCTGAGCTGGATGCTGCTGCTAAGATCTAACATTGTTTTCACCAAGACAAGATAACTGCTTCTCTATTTGCAATGATCTTTCTTTTTCTACTGCAAGAGTTCATTTCAGACTCCAAGTCTTTTAAGCTGACTCTGTTTTTAACTCTTAACAGAGCAGCCTAGGGGAGGGTATTGTCCCAGTGTTTGGTTACCAGGATCCTGTCATCAGTTTACACGTTTGATAGATGAACCTATGGAGAATTGTGATATTATTCATATTCACACTCTGAGACGGGAAACTTTGAAAGCTCTCCCAAGAGGCAAAATCACTTATTTTGCTGCTGATTATGAAGAAGATTGGCTGGCAGATGTTAATATTGGCAGTTACTCTCTGACAAATTTTCTCTAGGTACGGCTAATCAATTTTTGCTGCGTGGAATGGGAAATGGAGCTTGAATATTCAGATGTCTAGACATGTAAATACATTATTTTATAAATAGATTTAAGTGATTAATATCTATGAAAAAAATAAAAATGAAAAATGTATAAACTAGGAGTGTTGGATGAACTTTCATGGACTCCTTAGATGATCTACAGCAAAATTTGTCTATACATTAGGAGCATGAAATGACCTGTACAGTTACCACATGTATATTTATAGACAACACTGGCATTTCTAAAAAAACCTGTCTTAACTTAAAAACTCTCTGACCCTAAAGACAGTTTAGGGGCTGGTATTTGAAACAGGCCTATTCTAGACAATGCCCTCAGTGACACGGTGTGAATGCAGGGGTGTCCTATGTAGGGATAGCAGTTGGACTCCACTATCCTTTTGGGCCCCTTCCAACTCAGGTAATTCTATGATTCTATACCATCCAAGCAATAAGGATAATACAATTTGACCCGTTAGCACTGTAAATGCTTTCTCTGTGCAGGGTCTGCAAATACTTAAACTAATTTAATAAACCCAAATGGGATGCTCCGTAGGCTAAGGTTTTGAGGAGTGAAAAAGAGCGATCCCATAACTGGAACACAATTATGTAATTCATAAATGTTTTTACTTTATGGCAATTTAGTACAATTCTCTGGCGGAAAAAGTTGAAATTTCCTCCCTAGAGATTAGCTGTATCATCACAGTGACCATTCCCTGGAGTGTTGGCAAGTGCTTTGATCCGCCCGTGGGAGATCCTTACATCACACATCCCCACCCGAGCTACCCTGCTAGTTTTACACACCAAATCCCATCCAGTTCCCATAAGTGACCCTGACAATCCCTGGCAGGCTCTGGCAGAGCAGCTGTGTTCTCTCCAGGTGACACAGAAGATCCTGCCTGCTTCACCAGCATATCTGCTCGCTCAGCTATGGTACTATCATTAACCTGATTATTTCTGAATCAGTCCACTGTGGCAAATGATGAAGCACTGTATGGCCTTCTGAGAATGAAAACAACAGGTCTGTGTGGTGCAAGGAATTTCTCTGGATGGGTAGGTGAATTATGTATTATGATTCATAGTTAAATATCAACCTGAAAGAAAATTCTTTCTTTGGAGACTATTTAGACTGTTTCTATATTTTATAAAAGGCAATGGATCAAAGAAGAAGTCTGAAGCAGCAATGTGTACTTAATGATCTGTTCCAAGGAGTAAATTATGGCTGGAATTGTCAGGGTATTAAACTTAGTAGAGCAGAGCTTAAGCAGCAGGGATGGAAACTTTCAAAATATAGTTCATTCTTTTACAGTGACACAATAGTAAAATAAAGTAACCTCTGACAATATGATTTATTGAAGAAACTAAACAAAAGATGTTGGAGCTGCTGTGTACCAAAGTTATTTAGCTGTTCTATTACTTTTAATGAATAGCCAAGATCAGTGAATATATTCAGCAAGATAAGGCTCAGTGCATTTCTGATAAGGGGAGAAAAGGAAAAAAAGAAAACTTGCATCAATTTTTCATTCAGAGATTTATTTACTGTAGGTTTATATATATATAAAATCCCAAACAAGCAACAAAATGAAACATCCCATTTTCTTTCTGGTCCTTTTATCCGTTTAGAACCAAGGTCTGACTGGAAAAATGTATTTGTGTGATAATGTTTGAGGAAAAGGTCAGATAAAAATCAGATGAGAGTTTCAGAAATTCACAGGTGTTTGTGATAAGTTTCTCTTTTCTCAATGGGCTTTGAGGCTAAGACAAATCATGGCCTTTACTTGTAGCAAGCAGCTAAGAAAGGCATTTTACAGCAATGTTAGCTGAGCTAAGACCTATGGGTTGAGCAATAAAGGACTATCATTTTTATTAGGGCTAAGATTTCAGTGACTAAACAAGCCTGAGCAAGTGGTCGAGCTGTCCTCGAATTGTGCTGTATACAAAGACCATAATGGCATTCACAATCTTGGCTTATTCTGCTAATTTCAACACTCACAGCTTTCCCACTGTTAATGAGGGTGGGAACACGGCCTGCCTCTTTCCCAGAGATAACTGGATTATATTATGTTTTTGTGCGGAGCTGCTTGAAAGTGGAACATCCATTTCCTTATACCATATTTCCTTCTTTCCCTACATTCCAGGGAAATACTTGTTTCAGGTGCCAGCGAGAGTAACAGAAATGAGGCATTTCGGCTGCTCTGAGCTGCACAGCTGCATAGAAGTTCCATGAGCTGCCTCAAAAATTATTAACGATGATGTCTTTGGTGACAGGTGAAAAAATACATGTGTTAGAACTCATTTGGGCCTCCTAAAATTGTGTGTGTAGATATAAATATAGTACACTAGCAACTGTTTTTAAACTGTTAAAAGATATTGAATAGAACATTGCTGATTAATTCAATAAACTATGACATACTATTAATTTAATGACTAAAATCAGCACTGATCGCAATTTTCATAATATATAATGGTGTTCTTTCAGATTGAAACCACAGAGACCCTCGCGTTCTGTACACTCATGTGATGAAATGCTGGTCTTCGCATTAAGTAGAAGAGAGATGGTTTTAGTAAAATAACAGGAATGATGGCATTGCCAAGCTCTTTACACAGAATCATAGCAGGTGCAAGTTACAAGGAAGAGCTGGAGGAGGGCACTGTAGAAGCTTCGTACACTTTCACAGGGATCACATCCCAGACATGCAAGGAGACAAGATGATGCTTGTGGGAAATTCTACCAAAAATCTCTGAAACCTGGCATCAATGTGAAGCAGAGGGAGAATTATGATGACAGCATATAAGATCTGAATAGAATTTATTAATAATTCATTAAACAGCCTCATAAATATAAAAAAGAGCTACGCAAGACCTAGATTAATATAGTCAGTCCTGCAAAGAGATCATTCAAGTGCCTCAGTTCTTCTTCCAGCCGAAGTAAATGGCAAAGCTCTCATGACTTCATACCCAGTCAGAGATAGTAAAGTCAAAGCATGACACAGTGTTTTAGAAAGAGAAAAATCCTTTCTTTTTTTTTTAAAAAAAAAAACCAACAAAAAACCCCACCCCAAAAATCAGAAAAAAAATTCTTGGAAGCCAGAACACCACAAAAAGTCCACAAAAAGAGAGCATGAGGTCTGAACATATTCTGCCTGAGTGCATCTCTCTGACACTGAACGTGGTGTTCCCCTTCTCAGGAAAGAGACTCCCTGGTTTAGGGCCAGCTTGGAAACAAATGAACCAAGAACTCAGTGAATAACAGAACATACAGTTTCTTTATTTGTGACTTTTCCTTTAAAAAATTCTGACTTAAACAATTCTGCCAATTATCTTGTTTCTTTGAGCAGTTGTATTTTTCAGCTGCTCTGTGACAGTTGTGTCAGTGCTGTTGGATGCAGCAGATGCAGAACACATCAGCTGGGGGTGTTCATTATTGGGTCACTATTTTCTTGCTGGCTCAGGAGGTCTCCCTTAACATCACTCAAGTGCAACATGAAAGCCTGGTGCAGCTGGCAGTGTTATACAACAGTTTAACAGCAGCAACACACGCCTCTTCTGCCAGCAGATTTGGAACAAATGGTAGAGTCTTTGGGAGAACTTGGGGTGCATTTGCAATTTACTCAAGAAGGTCCATTGTTCTGATGCTGAAATTCTTCAACTTTTTGAACCTGCAATGTCCTTTCAGCTCATATGTCTTTGTACAACTGCCTGAACTGCTGCCACCAATTAATGATAGCTAATAGGTCCCAGACTACTGAGAACACTTGAAGCCAGTAATTACAGCCTGTTCACACTCCTCTGCCCTGTAAGAGCAGAGCTGCTGCTGATTCTGCTCAGTAACATTTTATGACCCCTTTTAGAGACTTGGGATGACTGTGAACAAGTATTTGAGAAAACATTGATCTAGTATTTAAAAAACAGTATTTTGTAGGTGTGCCTAAAATATATTTTGTGTCCATTTATACTCCTGCATAGTATGTGGGCTGAATCACAGTTATATTTCTAAGAAAGAGTTTGGTGTATCTAAACTATGCCTCTTTCCCCCCTTTTCTCAGTGCATCACAAATTAGCAGTGGTGTCAAAAGGCATCATTTCCTATTACTGAACAAGGAGAGGAGGGGAAAATATGTTTTTCATTTCCTTGCTGCTTTAAAGCCAGATCCTGAACCCTGTAGTTCTGCTGTATTGGTTAGCAAAGATTTTTCTTCCTGCCCTGGATTTATTTCTTGTGCGATGGGATGATGTTTAAGGAAAGGAGCAGATTGTAGAGTTTTAGTAGCCATCCATCTCAAAACAGTAGCCATTTCAGATGGAGTAGTAAGCAACACTAAATGACACTGGCAGAGCTTATTTCTCCTGCTGCAGCAAACTAGAGACTCCATGGAATCACGGAATGGCATAATGGCTGACATTGGAAGGGACCTCTACTCCCTGGTCACCTGGTCCAACACATCTGCTCAAACAGGGCCACCCAAAGCCAGTTTCCCAGGATTGTGTCTACACAGCTTTGAATAACTCCAAGGATGGAGAATCCACAGCCTCCCTGGGCAACCTATTCCAGTGCTCAGTCACCTTCAAAGGGATTCATATACAAATTCTCGCTTTGTTCTTGGTTTTGCAAAATTTTGTTTATCGAGAGGAAGCCAGAGAGAAAACCTTGTCATTGTGCCAGGCAAACGAAGGTGAACTCAACAAAGAGAAGGCAGGGTGTGCTTACATCGCCCCACTGCTGGTTTTCCCCCTCTTTGTCCCCACTATCACTTATCCTCTCTTGAACTTCAAAGCAGCATTGTCTGTCTATATCCTCTGAATATTATGCACTGCTTTCATTCTCCGTTGCACCATTATTAAATTGATAGTTTTAAGAATGTTGTAGAGATAAAATATTGCCTCTGTTTTCCCTTTTTCTGGAGAGAAGAACTTTCTGGGCATTAGGAAAACACTGCCAATATACATTTATTAACATAGGTACAGTCAGGCCAATGAAAGCAATGGGTGTCCCATTTCCAATTACCCAAACATGTTCTGCCACAGAGGGCTTTCCTTCCCAACAACAGACAGACAGATTAGAAGTCCTGAGGCTTTCGACAACCTTTCATTGCATGCTCTTTTTCCCTCCATGTAATTACATGCTCCAGCAGCCACAATTGCAGTGACTGTGGAGGGAAGCAGTTTCCTTCAGGGCTATATTTTCCTGCCTCTGGGTTCTAATGAGAAGAAACAAAAGAATAAAACATCTCCCCTCTTATGATATATCTCCGGTGTCCACCTCCGTGTTGCTCATAAACTCTGGTGTCCAATACTACAACTGTTTACAGAGAAAGCAAATTCTTTCTCACCTTATTCACAGTGAATTTTTTTAAACCCTGGATGCAAAAGCTTCAGAACATGACAGGCAATAGTTAAAACCCAGTAAGTACTCTTTGTAGAAGGAGAAAGACTACAAAAGTCACTTTCAGTTAACCAGAAGAATTAGCAAGTGACTCAAAGATATTCACTATAAAGGAGTGATCTACACTGAGGATACATTTCTTACTGCCTCGGTGCACATATTTCATCGCCACAATTTACAAATAGAGAACTCTGGGTGATTCTAAGTACAGGCAGGGCTACTTCTGATTTAAACCATTTTGGCAGATTTATGCTGACTTGTATAGAAGTAAACTTTGGAGACTGGTTCATAGGTGAAAAGGCTTTTAGGAGGTCAGGATGTTCTTGCAGAGGCCTAGAGAAACAGATAAAACTTAGAAACAGTGTGCCAGCAAGACAGCACGGCAAGGTGCCTCAGGGTGAGCAGGCTGACTATACCTCTCCAGCACTTTGTCAGGAGGAATAAGCTACCTTTCTTACATGACCCTCTTTTTAACAGAGAGACAACTCTATTAAGAAATCAATAACAAGGTAATTACTATTTGGTCATCTCTGCTTTGCACTCATAGTAACTATGATCAAAACTTCCTGTAGTCTGAGTTATACAAGCTCTTTTAAAGCAATTTTTAATGCAGGAGTTCTATGTGTTCCTTCAGACTGGGTGCCATTCTGGAAGTAACTGTACAATCCAGCCTTACAGTATCACTAAAGCAAAAATTCCAATCCTTTTACTCCATAAATACAACCTGTCTGAAAAAGAGGTACAGAATCAAGCAGACAAAAGTCATCAGATTATTCTATTTTCTAAAAGACTGGTAACAAATCAGAAACAAATATTTCCAAATCACCAGAAGATGAGCATTCATTGCCAAATCCCTGTTTCGCATTTAGTGATTATTTCTAAATCATAATTTACCAAAATACCTTTATCAACTTTTCTATCCTTCAGTCCCTTGCATAGCACTTCTGTTGCTGAATAGATGCACCAGAAATCATCAGCACCTAAAGAGTTGGGATTTTTACTTCACCTACTACACTTATCCTGACTCTTCATTCTGCTAACAGACTTCTACACATAGTGCCTGTTCTGGGGAAACTGTGTATTTCCTACTACTACTGCTACCCTTCTTATGCTTTTTATCCTATAAATATCTGTGCTATTATAAATATGACGTAAAAAGTACTCTCCCAACTTGTCAGCTTGTCTGTTTTAAACTGTCTCCCCCATTCTGTGAAACTGTGGGTCAATCCGGTCGCTGCTGTGTAGCAGTGAGAGGGGCGGCTGCTGCAGAACTGCACTAAAAGGCTCTTTCAGTTGCAGGAGCCAAATTAACTTTTTGTGGGTCTGTGTAAATTGACTGTGACAGTCCTTACAGTCCTTCTCAGTCCTTACACGCAGTTCACCTGTGACTACTGCTCAGCATCAGAACCAGAACCACCTCACTGTCGCGCTGTGCACTCACCACATGGTTTGTTGACCAGGCTCTGGAGCTGGTAAAAAGGCTGCACGGTCACCTAGGGACCCGTTCCATGTTCACAGCAATGCTTTCTGCACAGAGGCACTGGTCCAGCTGTTACTCACAGCGAGCAAGTAATAATTTCTAGCTTTAAACTGGCCAGAATAAATAAGCACTATCATCTACAGAGGAGCTGGAGTGTAGACAGAGCTGCAAATGGAGCTCAGCTGCTGCAGAGGGAAGACTTGGATAGTTCTACCTCCTGTTACTGTTCTGTTCAGGCCAGCAACTGAAACAATCTTTCAACCTTCAATTTATTTAAGCCAAAAAGTATCCAATGCCTGCTTTACGATGCAACATTTTTTTACTTTAATAAGCCTTTTGATTAATATCTTGCAATAGAAATTCAAGTATGTAATGAGACCTGAAGCAGGGTTACTATCACATCACTTAGCCTACAGAGAAGCTGCTCTGCAAACATTTTACACAGCTGTCTTCCCAGTCTTAGTGATAAATTTTCATAAACACAACATGTAGGATTTTTCCTATGGAATCTGTGAGAATTGATACATGAGATGAATTACAAGTGTTTTCCTAGGATATCAAAATGTGTGTATCTGTGAAACCCATTTAATAAATTATGTGGAAAACAACAGCTTGGCTTACTAAATGCAAATGAAAGTGGGTCTCAAGTTGTCTCTCATCTAACAGTCTCTTATTTCAATGATGCATAAATGAGTAGTTCCCACTATACAAAATTATGGATTGACAGAAAGACTTAATAAAACAAGCTCCTCTATTAAGATGTCTAGGTGCTGTCATCTGTGATAAAACGCTTGATTTGATTCCCCCCTCTCAGTAAAGATTTTATGATAATAAAGTGGTAACTAACCTTGAGAGGTTCAGATCATTACAATAAACAGATCCCACACCTTCTTGGCTGGAATAAAATTCATCCACACAGTGATCCCCAACGTAAGGCAGTTGGAGAACCAATTCTATCAATTCTATCAAACTCAAAGATCTCAGAGGTCTTTTCCAACCAGATGATTCTATGATTCTATAATATGCCTAGAAATCTCACCCCAGTTTATTTCCATACATCAAAGCCTCCGCCCTAGTTTGAGGGGGAGGCACTTTCAGAGAAGAAACTTACTCTAAGGGTTAAGAAATGACTCACTTTAGAGCACAAATTCTCAGCAGGGCCCTAGGATAGCCTAGAGAAGGAAATATCTCAGGTCATGTCAATGTTCTAATCTCCTTGTTTTAGCAGTAACTTTCTGTTTCCACACACTGTGTCCAAACTACATGGCCACTGAAGGTTATTGCATTCTGCAATGGGACCAATGCTCTACCTGTTCCTCAGTCATACAGACCCAGGTCTGGCACCTGGTAAAGTCAAATATGTGAACGACAGGAACACACATAGGCTCTGTAGGGCAAGGCCCAAGGGGATATTTCTCAATAAGAAATTGGGTAAGATTCATAGAATCATAGAATTACCTGAGTTAGAAAGAGTTAGAAAGGACCCAAAAGAATCACCAAGTCCAACTATTCCTATACAGGACACTCCCAACATTCTCATTGAACTCACATTGAAGCACTCTGTTTTATTTTTCTTGAAAAATATAGCATTAGCACCTTCCAACAGGCAATCCTTCCATCTGTACATTTTTTATTTTGGTCCAGTAAGAATAGAAAATCCTCGATTTCAAGCATCAAAACATAATCATGTCTTCAGTAAAAACTTGATTAGGGCAGTCTTGGTCCATAGCAGTCACAGAAACACACAGCCTCTCAGTCAGGATGTTTGCCACAGGATTAACCATTACATGGTGAAGGCTGCTTGACAGAAGATCATCAAGAATCTTCCTCAATTTCTACACAGCAATTTATCCACAGGACTGATTGTGATCTCTTACTTTGTTTTAGAAAGAAAACCCCTCTCCAAAATATTGCTTGCTGCTGGAGCGTGTGTCATCTTGTCAATGCATTCATCACCATTATCATATTCTACTAAAAGACTGGCAAATTTGTTCAGCTGTGTAAGATAGATGTTATGGCATTTGACAGATGATTTCAGTACTGAAATGATTTTTTTTTGGATGTGCTGTATACTTTGGCACTCCATTATGCAGCACAGAAGTGAATTTTCTCATTGTTATCAGACAAACAAGCCTTGAAAACTGGGAGTCATCAGGGAAGAATTATTCTTAAAGCCTGAAATGGATTTTCTGAACACTATGTTTTCAGTTCTAATTCCCTTATTATTATGTGCTTTTGGTCACCAATTGCTCAAATTCCTATTCCAATTGGATGGAAATAGGTTTAAGATGATGTGTTCCCCTCTTTAACTCTCCAGAGAAGATGCTGTTTGGGGAGGATGTCTCCTAGCTCATCAACTCATTTCCATAATGGGATTATGATGCCTAATGCAGCTAATGAGGAGCAAGGAGAAAAGGAAAATAGTCAAGAGAGAAGCTTGTAAGAGATTACTGCTCACAAAGAAATACCTTTTCACTGTTTCGCCTGTCTGAAACCTGGGAAAGAAACCCAGCTTCATATTAAATAGAACAGATTTTATTATTAAAATCTCACATAGCACTTACACAGCCTTGTCAGAGCTTCAGAATCTGCAGATTACAGTGGGTAGAGGGGTTCAAATGACAGATTTCAGACACTAGAATTGAATCTTTTTTCCATTGCAGATTCCTTATACCTCATTTACCTCCTCCTTACTGGGTTTAACCCTATTTCCCTACCTCACTAGGATCTGTGATGGCAAATACGTTGAACATTAAGTGGTGCACAGGCCCCGCCATGAATCACGTGGACAAAAGAAGGGATAAGGATTGAAAATCTTCCCAGCAGTCCTGTGAGGCAAACTGATTTCATCTTTCCTGTAGATTTGGTAATCACCACTTTAGTTGTGGGAAAACTGGGATATGTGACAGTCTGAAATGACTCTCAACTATTGGAACTTGAAATTTGGCATTGATGAGCTTTTCATGGCATAACAGTAATCACTGGAGTGGGAAGAGCCACCCCCCACCTCTCTCTGTTTTGACTTTTGTTGAGACAAATGAAGGAGCCAAGTAGTCTCAATTGAGACTGGAATAAGGAGGCTGGACTCAGCAAGAGTATTAGGTCACCAGCTTTGGGATAACTCTGAACTATGTGGAAGCAATGCCCTATTATCTGATGCCTCTATCTCAGCCACCTCATCACATAAACTATATGTTTTAATGATAAAGTCATTATAAACCCCCTGATTTTTTACTGAGAAGTAGCCTTTTCCAGAAGCAGGATGTATTTGGAGGTAGGCAGCACCTCTAATATCTTCATTTTGATATGTTCTGTTACAGAAGAAGGAAGTAATGTGGATAGCAGATGTTCAGCCCACTTGTTAGTACCTTACATTTTCCAATGCAGGGTGCTCTGGCTTAAGTGATTCTTCAATTATTTTCAAGACAGAGCACTTTGTTTTGTTTGGTGTTTTCAGTGTTCCAGTAATTAACGAACGTGGCAGAACATTTGTCTTAATTGCACAATGAAAGCCCCTCACAACAGTAATTGCTCTATAGAAGTCCCATAAAACAAATCTACTTGGCTTGTGAAAAGCACCCTCCACTAAAAAAATGAAGAAAAATTATTTTAAAAAGTCCATGTTCTAATCAGAAACCTTCTTTGTGTAAACAATAAACCCTGTTCCAAGAAGACAAAGGAAATGCAACAATGAGAAAAAGAGCATAGTAGGTTAGAATGTGATTCATAATTGGGATTTGTTTAAAATGCTTTATAGGATGCCCCCAAATCACTGTTTTGTAGTCATGGAAAAAATCTGTTTGAAAACACACCCTGTTCCAGAGAGGAAGTAAAGGCAACAATGGAAAAAAATAAAAATAAGAAAAAACATCATAAAATATATTAAAAAAATGCAATGTTACCTCAAACATATCTGGAACTCAGAAAAGGTCCCACTAATTTTTAGCTGCTCTAAGGAATGATGTGTTTCACAGACTCTGAAGATTGTGTAGTCTGACCTCCCTGAGCAAAGAAAGACTGCACGGTTGTTCAGGACCGTATCCAGTTGGGTGTCAAATACATCCCAGCATGAAGGTTCTACAACCTCCCTGGGGAATCTGTTCCAGTGTTTGACCACCTCCACCGGAAAAAAATATTATTTTTTTTACTGTTTGAATGGAATTTTATGTATTTTAGGTTTTGTCCATTGTGTCTTGTTCTTTGGACACCACTGAGACAAAAGAGCAGGGCTTCATCCCCTCTTCTATCCACCCCCCCACTTGCCCAGCCAGTCCTTCCTAAAGAGCCTGAAAGCATCCCTTGAAGCATTCTGGTTATGCAAGCTATCCCACCACAGAAAAAACCTGTTGATCCTGGTTTGAATACAGCACAGCTGTCCTGGGCTCATGTTGAAAATACAGCTTCCTTTATTTTTCATTTTAAAAGTACTGGTTTTAAATATCCTCCTTAGTTGGTTGCTTCCAATTTTTCATGAAAGATCTGTTGGTCCAGCTCCTCTAACCTTTTCTTCCACTCAAAGATAAGAACATGAAGAGAGGCAGTTGGAACTACAGATAAATCTTTTTGGAAAAATTCCATTAAGAAAGAAGAACCATACTTTGTGTGATTCAAAGGAAACGTATTGGTTGGAAAAAAATTGATAATCTTTACTTAGAAATGACCTCTTTTTATCCTGTGATGCTCGGCTGGCAGAATGAATCAGCAGAACTGCTCTGCATTTGTGTGCAGCTCTCCTGAGCAAGACATCCTTTTAGAGGTTTCAGAAATTAAATGACTGCACATTTCCCATCTTACAAATAATCACTACAACTTGCATCTGGAAACTTGGAGCTGCGAGCTGGTACCTCTAAAACATTTTGCAGAGAAGGAAAGAAAGGAACAATATTGAAAAGGCAAGGAGATCCATTTGTCGTTCTTCTTAGCAGCTGAACTTAAGAAATTGCTTTGAGCTTACACACTTTTAGATTTCACCTCAATTTTGAAGTTATCCCCCTAATTGGTTCGATGAATTAATTTTAGTGGTAATGGCAACAACATGTGATGTCAGTTATTGGTTAGGAATATCAACTTTTAAAAAAATTACAAAATGCCCATAATGGATTTTAAGTGTTTTCTTGATAACACGCAACAAAACTCCTTACCACAACAGCACCGAGAGGAAGAGTCCCTATAATGAGACATTAACCAAGTTCTATATTATTTTCTCTTAAAGTGCATTCCTTGCAGGATTAAATCTCTCATTTAAGCCAGCAGAAATAAAGCAATGGAACTGCCATGTAAAAACTGGACTACAGGCAGTCAAGACCCAGAATCTGTTTCTGAGGCAAAGTTCTGTTTTTAAATTCACTGCCCGAGTGACCTCTAATCTATCACACAGGGTGAAATTTCAAAGCTGAAGAGTTAAAGTGGCATATTGTACTATGGAATGGTATATAATTTTGAACACTCTCATTTGAGAAGGAAAATCAAAAGACAGAAGGATACCTGAAAAGCTCACGGAGGAGAGATGGACATCATTCTTTAACAGAAACACTGTATTTGAATGCACACAGCAGGGCTTCTTGAACACTCATCCAAACCAATACAAACAAATATCACTCAATGGAAAAATTACAGCAAACATTTCAAAGAATAAACAATAATCTATCTCAGGGGAGCATTTACTTATGATTAATAGATAAATGTGACCCTAATAGGGTTCATTTTGATACTATTCTGAATGTAGGAAAAAGAGGTTAAATTCATTTTCTAAATTATTCATTGTGAAATACTGACTCATCAAAAGCACAGGGTTACTTGCATGGTGGGACCTTTTATTCACTTCTGCTGCCTTTTGCTGAGCTTATGGATTGTCATTTTTTAGCCCAGGGCCATGCCCAGCAGTAGGATCTGTGCTGTGGAGCCACTGTGCTGTCCCTGATCTTGGTGGCTTCTTCATCAAGAAACACACTACAGCTGAAAAGATAAAATTAAACCATCTCTCATGTTTGAGATAGTTTTTTCAAAGATAAGCTGCAATCTTTCAGATGAAAGAATTCCTTCAGGTGCACAAAATACTAGTTATCAATTAGGTCCCTACAAGGACTGTAACCTGAGCTATGTTTGAAGTATTATCCAGGATTCTGTTTCTTATGATTAGGTGCTATTTCAAAACAATTATTTAACATAATTTGTACTACGATAAAATTGTACCTGATTATGATAATGCCTAACTACAGGTTATCAAGTGTCATGAATCATGCTTAACACACAAAATTGAAGACACAGACTTCATCTGTGGTACACCTATTTACAACGTCAGTTTTCCACTTTTAAAAGGCTCTACGTATTATGGAGTGAGCTTGTACACAGAGGGTGGAGATGGAAGGAACAAGCTGTATTTTGAGCATGAATTAAATATGTGGGTAATTTATTCAGTGTCTTTCACTCCTGTAATTTTAGCTGAAAGCCTCAGAAAGCTTCTGCCAGTTATTTTTTTCCATTGGCTTGAAAAGTTACCTAGAAATATCCACTGGGTGGGGGAGAGATGCATTTGCAGTTGTTATGCACTCACGCATGCAGCTTCCAGCATACTGGGAAAAATGTAACTCCAAATTGTTGCTTACTGATTGTACAACACACAGGTAGAACTCAATTGAGGTGCCACCAGAATTCACAGAAAGACTTTCTTAAATTCCATGCACTTAAGATCAGACTTACATTCTATTTAAAACCCAGCTGAAATTCTTAGGGCAAACAGCAACAATTTTGCATTTTATAATACTTTTTAAAAATGAAAATGTTGACCTGCTTCTCATGATTTTATCTTAATGGCTGGCTACAGCAATATGCCAGTAATTACATTTTCTCTTTCTTGCAGATACTGAATTATTTCTCATGCTCTGCCTTAACTAGCCAAGCTTTGGTAATTTTGAATATCATGAAAGCAACATAATTAACAAAACCAACATCCAAACCTTACAGAACACCAAAACTGCATTTAGCCTCTATTTGGTTGATGGTCTGCTGAGTGTATGTTCCTCCAGCCACTTAAAAAATTGACAAAGCTTAATTTATATACCTGGAGATGAACTGGTTAAAGAGGACGACTATATTTCTAGATAAAGGAAGTATTTTGCCTGGATCACACTGTTAATTTGTTTCTGTGATGTTTCTAGCCTAGGTTTAGCTAGAACACAGAAGACTAAGTGAAAGCTGCAGAGTCTGAAGAGCTAAGATAGAAGAAATAACACAAAATAACCCCCGTGATGATTAGACAAGAAAACCAGCTTTAGCCACACAGCTGGAATTTGCCTATGGACCAACCAGAACTCAAAGCCAGCTGCCAGAAACAGCAACCTTTCCCAGTGTTGAGAAATGAGAACACCACCCCAATTCAGCAATAAAGGCAGCTCTGTCTCTTTTGACCCTCACACATATTTGCAGCCTTAGCCAAGCTCCAAAGCAAGAACTGGCCATTATTAAGTCTTGCATTATTTTAAAGGGATAACTCACAGTTCCAAAGGACAGAGAAGGAAGGTATTGGCAAATGAAGTGATGGAAGCAAAGTATTTCAAGTATTAGAGAAAAACATCCCCACAGTCTGTTCCAACTCAAAACACATTCTGCAGATTGATATTGTGTGGTGGAAGCCAGCACCTGCCCACTATATGTACTGAGGCTTTTGTTCTGCTTCATGACACACACTGTTCTAAACACCAACAGTGGCTGTTTTTCTCCCACTCTAACTCTTGCAGACCTGCTGTCACAGAGTCTATCTCTTGGCAAAAAAATTACTCTTGTTGCATCTCTACTGCTGTATTTACAATGGGACTGTAAATATTACTACATGGTAAAAGTCTGGAAAGATCAAATTCTGCCACTAACAAGGATAATATTTGCATCGCCTTCAGCAGTTCAAGGCTTCACAGAGCAAACCCCAAATATTCCATTAAACACTCAAATCAGAAGATCACGCTCCTCTGTAAACAGTGGAGAGAGAGGCACGAGCAGAGCAGCAGTCAGATCCCCAACACATGCAGTACTTCAGTGGAAATGAAGCATTGAGTAACAACCTAGAGTTATGTAAACCATCCACCATGAAGTCAGAAACCAAATGAAGTCTGGCTGATTTTGGAAGATTAAAATTAAAGTAGGTTAGATTGATTTAAATTTCTTGGCATGATGGCTCTTCTGAAACATCAATTTCTTGCAAGTTGACAGAGGATAGGAAAAAAACACAATCCTCTAGCTATTTTAGCTGTTGTAAGCATGTCCTGAAGTATAGTTTTGTTAAAAAAAATCTGTTTTAATATTTATAGAGATGTGTATTCAGCACTGTAATCCCTTCCTAGACCATCAGCAAATTATTCATAGTTAAAAGCCTTGCAGCTTTTTCATGGCTGATTCTCTTTTTTTTTTCCTGTGACAGAAGGAATTAATCACAGCTCTAATGGTTCTTTGGCAAGTGCTATTTAAAAACAACAAATGCATTCGAAAAAATCATTAAATTTGCCTGCCCAGATTAGAGTTAAAAAAAAAAAAGGAAAAAAGCTAAAAAGTTCTCCAGAACTGTTTGGGAGCTACAAAAACATGAAAAAAGAAAGGAAGGAACAAAGTTGTCCCTTACAAAAGAAGCACAGTAATTAACACCGTCCCTTTACAAGTAACCAGTATCGTTACAGTGGCAGCAAAGTTGACTGGTTAGGGAACAGACTGGCATCGAGATCCAAAAGCAGTGTTGGAACTGCCTCTGAGTATAAGCAAATATCTTGCCTTCCAGAACTTTACCTTCCTGATGGGTAAAATGGCACTGATTATATTTTCTGTAAAAAATGCTTCTGAGATTTGCCGATAAAAACAGATCCCTGTGCACAGGGCAAACATCAGCGCCTTTGCCTGCATTTTTTAGTGTCTACTTGCTTGTATTGCACAAAAAAATCAGTATCCACGTTTATGTGCTCCAATTTGGTTTTCTTACTAAACCACAGTAACTTTATCAAAACTCCTTCAGCATTAACACTGGCAACAGTCTTCAAATAAATCCTCTTTCCTTTAAGTCTGTTTCTGGTGCCCCTAAATGATTCTATTGAAATAAAAGGAATAGGAGCTTCCAGATTGCATTTGATTAATAGTTTTACTAGAAGCCTTTACAGTAAGACACCACATGAGGGAAGTGGAGATACTCTAGATTTCTCCCTCTGAAAATAAGCACCCAATTTTATTTTTCTTATCTAGTTAATGGATTATGAATGACACGTAATTATTTTCCCTCTGAAAACCATGTTAATTTTCAAGAGAAAAGGCACAGCAATAGAATTAGCTATTGAAATGTGATAATGTAACACTGTTTATTGGTAAAACAGAACAAGATTTCCTAATCCCCTGTAAATCATTTCAATCATAGGTGACACCACTGCATTAATGAGAACGTGCTCTATCCTCAAGGCAGAATGTGCACAGAAAACCATTTAGATTTTTGTGTTAGCAACTTGAATCTAAGCAGTTCACAACTGGATCAAGCTTTTTGGTGAGGACTTTAGACATGTAACAGCCACCTTCCAGTGCAGTTTGGCTTTACCTCTCTTACAGTCTAGAGCTATTTCCTGAAAGACTGAGGGACTTTCCACCAGACCCTCTGGTTAAAGGGAACAGCAAAACACAAACACTCAGCATCCTGATTCAACCTTGGAGTAGAAAGCATCAGTTCAGCTCACTGAAAACATACCTCTAACATTAAATCCTCTCTTTGAGTCCTCACAGCCTGACTGCCAGTTCCTTTGGTACAGCAGAGAGTGGAAGACTGTAATGTTAAATGTTCTAACGATACATTTCTTCCAAACATCCCCAAATCAACAAGTAATTCTTTACTGAGCTGCACGTGGTCCTTGGTAAATCAAATCATCTTGTGTTCAGCAGTGTCCATGTTCAAAAAGCTGCAAACTCTCTTAATGTGATGGTTTACAGGCAGCCCTGGCCATTTCTGTTGAGTTCTTGTAACCGTTGTCTAACATTAACGTGTTCTGTTCTTAAATTTAAGATTACAGACTAGAAACAGAATCAGACTTGACATCATGCTGCCTTTTATTGACATAACAAGTACCTCAGGTCCTTCTGCTGAAAAAGGTCAATTATTTCATAGGTAATTGTTACAGTCTAACAGTATAGGTAATCAATCAGATGGAACAATAAGGATCCAGTTCCCATTTGAGCCCTACTGCAAGCAATGACAGGGAATACATCGATTACCATAGTATAGTGCACATTTTCTGATTTTTCTGTTTCCAATATTTGTTGACTTAAACAAAACTCCAAAATCTATATTTACTTCTGCTCCTCATTATTTGATTTAGACTTTTCAGTATCATTGTTTTGTGCAAATTGATTACACTTTATGTTAAAATTCAGATTTCTGGATCCACCTTTCCATCCAAAATGATGCAGAACTTTTCACTGAGGAAAATTTATGAGTGAACTCAAACTGTGTGAACTTAACAGATCTGCAGGCTGTCAGATTTTGAAAAGGTCTCCAAGAAACCTAAACTTTATAAGAAAGAGCCAATCTAGATGTCATTCACCAGAGATGATAATGATAGAAAGGTTTTAATGTTCCGCTTCAGTTTCCCTTGTTCACTGCCATCGCAGTACTCTGCTGCTGATCTTGATTTAATGTTTTGGACACTGCATTGAAGAGAAATTTTGGAAAATATTCCTTACAAATGATTACATGCTTTAACTTTTCACAACAGCACAAATAGTTAGAAAACTAATTTCCTGTGAAGTACAGCGTTTTTTCTTTATTAATAACAGTGCTCCAAGTTGTATATATTACAACTCTTTCCTAAGTCATAATTCTGAATAGTATTGTGTTTCTTCATTTTTAGATTCAATAAACTTGACATTATTGAAGAGTATTCATAAATTTTGCTGAAATTCAATTACTGTAACAATTGGTTCTTGCAGTGTCCTGACTGAACCAGTGGTAGAAGTACAAGGATTATATATTCTCACCCCATTTCACAGGCAGTAATGAAAGAGGATGAGATTAAATCCCTTCTACCTAGGTCTTTATTTAAAGAAATAACTAGGGATTGAGAAGACTTTCTTTCCACTCATCGTTGTTTCTCTGCTTTCAGAACAATGAAAACAATTAAAAGTATTGAATGTCTAACTAGGAAAAAAAATCTCAAAGGCAGTTTCTTCCTAGATGAATTTTAGGGATTATTGAAACACACCAATTGAAATTAGCTGGTTCCACATGTGATCATCTATCTTTCAGAGGCAGGAAACATCTTAAAAAGAATCAATGCCAAACCCCAGCCTCTCCTTCCTCGTTACTACAAGCTCCAAGGGGGCAGGGCGGGGCTGAGCACCAGCGCTGTGTGATGGGATTCCCATCACTGTTCCCTTGGAAGGAGCAGTTTGTGCCTCTGGCCAGCACATTGCGGGGCTGCTCTGCGACTGGGGGCAACTTCAACAGCTCCTTTGCCCTCCCAGAGCTTATCTGGCTCACCTGAGAATTTGGACTAACATTTTTCTGGGTTTGGGAATATTTTTTGCCTGCTGTGCCAGAAAGTACTGTCATTGTTACTTCTTTAGCAGGCCTAATAAAAAATCTTATTATTGTCCTGCATTTTAAAAAGACTTGAAGAAAATCTATTCTTTGTGGTTTTTTTCTTCAAATGCCTTCAAATGCTATGATATCAGTTCAATATTAGAACTGCAGAAGTACACTCTTTTTTATTAAACTACAGATTATCTTCAAATTTATTAGATACTGTCAGCTTAGAATGCTCAGTTAACGGTGTGTGCTAAATTAGGGTGGACTTTGCATCTTACAAAAGGAAACAGCAGTGTCCTATGTAACACTTAACTTGTAAGTAGTAAGAGGAGAGAGACCAGTGTTAGAAGAACAGCCTCTTCTCAACTGTTTTGAGTACTGAACTGTTTTTATTACTTTTCCTCTTGATACCTTTTCCCTTATTTTATTTGTTAAGACCAGATGCTTATAACCATGAACACATTAGCTCATTCTCAGAGAACTATTTCAAAGAAAACTGTTATTCAGTATAGAGAAACACATGCCCTAAGATCTTTAGGAACAAGGTAACAACTTAAAAAATAAATCAATCAGTTCATCACTAGGCACAGAATATTCAGGCCATTATAAGGTATCCCTATAAAGAACACCAGCTAAATTCACTGAATATTAAGACCTGTTTCAGCAAGTAAGAATGACAGTCTCAGTATTTAATCAGAAACAACATGGACACCCTCAAGAAAATCCTAAAACAAAATCTTTTGGGGAAATCTTAAATTGAAGTTCATTTTTACTTATTATAGTATGTAACACAAAACCAAAGAAAAGTAACATTACAAAGTGAGACTATTGCATATGCTCAGCTATTGAATTAAATACTAATTTACTCTTATTTTTCACATTAGATTTCTTTTTCTAGTACATGTAGGTCACAGGACAGCTGCATTAATCTGGCTGTCTCCACGTGATAACTTTACTGTTAGAGGCAGAGGCACAATATAGCACAGGGTTTTTTTAAATAGTTTTATTTATTATTAGGACACTCAGTGTAATATTTTGTCAGAACTCCTTAAAATCCTTGAGACACTATATGGTACCAAAACTCTAAGGGAAGTTAATCTTAAACAACACGTGTATGTGAAACATCATTTTTTGTTTTATTAAATAATATCTATTAACTTAGCTTTATTTTATTTTAAATGATAAGGAATGTCTGACCTTTCAAAGCCTTTCATTTGCTGCAGTTTAAGAGAAACATTATAAATGCCATAAGATACTGCTGAATAGGAAACACAAAGGATTCAAAGAAATTAAACTTTGATATGAATACAAAAGACAACTCGAGTTGGCATATGTACACACTCCTTGCTATTGTATTAGTTTTCTATCAAAAAGTTGACATTCAGAACATTCAAGAAATATGACTGCCCTTTCAGACTTCAAATTTGGATATATTTCCTTCCCATGTGATGTTTATTTGACCTTGTATTAATGTCAGACAGCAAAATCATGTTGTGATGAAAATGAAATATGTTATTTGACTTTTTGATTCACATATACAGCATAAATGTCATTAGAAGAAGGGAATGATATTCTAAATTCGCTGATATTTTATAGATATTCTAAATTTTCTGATAGCCATTTGGAATCTAAAGTGTGGAACCCATACCAGCTCGAATTAGATACTTAGGGCTGCAAATGTTAACCTGTAATCACAAAAATAATATAAATAATATTCTGTCTTCTGTTGATCATTTAAAATTTCTCCCAGCAAGTTTATGACTTATTTATTAGCGAGGGTGTATACGACATATCAGTAAATTCCTTAGTGACACCTGACAAAAAACTCAGCAGAGGAGATTCCTGTCAGTTACCTTGTGCAAAAGTGGATACCCCAGAAGAAATCTACATGTGGCACAGCTTCTCAAAATTCCCTCTTAATTCCTTATTTCTACACATTGTTAATTGACACTTTGGTTTAGAAGTTCAGATTTGTTAAGTTGTATAGTCATCTTTTGGTCTTCAGCTGGCTTTGTAGCTGATCAGATATTGGTTCAGATTCCTGGACACTGCACACAGATCACACTGTGCAAGAAAATAAAAGCCAGAAGAGTCATAGGACTGAGATCTGCCATTGCCTACGTGGCTGAGAAAAACAGCAAATCCATTCTGCCCAATAATTTCAGCTGATTCCCACTTTCTCAATGCTCCCGAGAAAGGTTATAAAACTATAAATGCCCCACCAAATTCAGGGCCAACATCTTCAAATCCCCAAAAAGCAGCCATGGCTGGATAGGTATGGTATTTTGCACCCATAAAAGTCCATAGTAGAACAACACACTCTAATTTTGTATATTAGCAGTTAAGTCAGTTTGTTGTAGGTTGATTACCTAATCCCATGATGTATAAATAAGGACTAAGCAGAAACATAATCCTGAGATTAACAATTTGCCGGTCTAGCTTTACTTTCAGAGTAAAGCTGGAAGTGAACATTAGAGGCTGCGCCTGGGCTTGTCTGATCTCTGTTAAGCCTTGATGCCCACGTGGTATCTTTGGAGAACGCTCATTTTCTCCACGTGCACAGAAGTCAAACAGAGATGAGGGGTTTTTAAAGGGTATAGTGTGCATTTCTGCTTGCTGAAAACTGCAGCACACAACTGGAAATCTCCAGGATGGTTGTGGGGAAGCAATCAAGCCTTGGGTTTAGTTCAGTCCTGAGTTTTAGTGCTGGTCTACTCATCTTCAGTCACGCTAATTTACAACTAATAATTATACAGTCATTAATTTTGAATGGAGAGGATAAAGAAAAAGTAATTAAAAAGATCTCTGTAGAAGAATAAAATTAAGAGAGAGACATTAACAGAGTGGGAGGCAGAGATACTGAGCTACTGTAAACTAATATATCCTGAGCAACTGCCTAGTCTCCTTCTTGGTCTACTGATACAGTTCATTTTCCCTGGAGAAAGTTCTTTTTCCTTCTGCAATAAATGACACAGACTGTTGCCACTTTTCTGGCCAGCATTTTTTCTTTCCTTTCTAAAAAGACTCCACATTGACTGATTTTCCAGTCTCATGATCATAGCTAAAACACTACCGAAGGCTGCGCCAGTGCTACCACAATGGCAGAAGATCCTTCAAGCAGCTTCAGAATAGATCTAGATTCAGGGCAGACCCACACATCTCTGGCATGGCTATGTAATACCATGCTGCAAAACTTCAGTTAAGGTGGACTCAAAATGACAAATTCTTCAGGCTTTGCCAAAAGGATGGATAAAATAGAAAGCACTTTAGAAAAAACAAAGCAGCCTGCAAATACAATTTTTCCTCATTGTTACCTGCCTTTTCCCTTGAAAGACAAGTTTAAAAAGAAACATATATAAGATAAATGATTAAAATACCTTTTGAAAAAAGAAAACTTTTAACCTTAAGAGCTTCAGTATCAATTCTAATTGCTTCAGGACCTTAGAACAATGACATCAATTTCATTATAAAGATGGACAGAAAGCTCTTTACTTACAGGGCTACTGACAAAGTTACTCTTTGAATAACTACATGCACAGTAGTGCAATATTTACTTAAGAAATAAGACAATGATTATGTAGTAAGAGAAGCAGTGTGACATACTAAGAATTAACAGGATGTGATATCATCACCCCCAGAGTTCTTGGTTCATCCTTAAAACAAGTGAAATAATGGGGTGAAGCCAAATCAGGCACAATTTCCAGTTCAGTAGGGTGTGCTGATGGAGGCAGAACTAATGCCTGGGGGCATCCTTGACTTCAGGGTGTTTGAGAGGAGCCTTTAGGAGGAAAAGATACTGTATAGACAGAAACTAGCAAGAGAAATGGTAAAAAGCACAGTGTGTGCATGACATTAAGGTTCTAGAGAAGGTAATTCTTGCAGAAGACAGGGTTTCATAGGATGAGTCCACCTATCCAAACTAATCTATACTTGGCACTTCTGCCCTATTAGAACTGGCATATTAACTCATGGGCAGGAACAATGCCATGGAAACAGATGGGAATGGTACAGCCAGCCAAAAGCCTGTGTCTGAGTATCAACTGTGTTTGCTGAACACAAGATCCCCAGCCAGCAACGTCAAATACTGCAATTGAGAATCTCTGTGATGGAGGAATAACAGCCTCCAGCCACAAACCCCTTCAGCCAAGTTTAACCCGGGTGAATCTGATTGAGTCATGCAGAGGTGTTACTAATGAAGGGTTGTGTTACTAATGTAACACAAGGGAGGTGTTACTAATGAAGTGCAAACCTTTGGTTTGCACTGTAAATCTCATACAGAAAATTTCCCTTCATAGGATTGCAGAACTGCATTGCACGAAGCAAAAAGAAATAGGAATTTCCTTGTTCTTGGAAAAAGCTGTAAGAACTCCAGTGGGACAGGAGTTTAAAAAACCCTCCCAAACTATTCTTTCTTCTCTGCCTTCCTCCCCTCTAAGTAACCAAAACAATGAAGATCAGACAACTGGACACAGAAACAGAGCAAAGCCTTCTCTAGGGATGCAACAACAAAACCAAGGGACAAAAAATATCAAAAATTAAAAGCACTGCAAAGTTTTTTGCTACAAGAGCTGAACACAGTCAGATCCAAACCAATCTTACAGTGGACAAGACCTTCAGCAGGGACACTCATACTCTGGTACAATTTTTAATATGAAAGGTAAGTGTATAACCTTGCAGTAACCCTGTGGTACTCCCTTTGACAGCAGCTGTTAGCATTACAGATGTTCTTGCACTATTTACTGCTGAAACACAGATCTACACTCAATGCAGATGTTGCTCTCTGATTTTGTGCAAGAGGTATAAAGAGTAATTTTAAAGAGGAGGAAACTGAGGCAGAATGAGCTGAAGTCACTTCCTAAGGTCAGCCAACAAATATTTGGCAGGTTTGCAAAGAAAATCTGTTGCTTTGAATTCCAATTAAGCTCAGAGACTTCCAAAGTGTATTGTCTTCCTACTGCTTCTATTGGTAAGAATATGGCTCTTCAAACCAGCAGGAATTAAGGTGAACAGAGAACTTCCATGGGAGTGGCTTTTCCTACACCACCTTGATGGAGAGAAACTAGCAAACATAGTTTATTTCTAATGCAGTCCTGTGGAATTTACTGTGGCTGCTTTTGTGTATAAAACTGAAAATGTGATATTTTACAGAATTAGGGCCTTGTTCTGCACATGTTGTCTTCCAAAATGCCAGTGGGACTCATGCAGTCCTTGACAGGGTGATGACTGAATAATTTCTACTCTACTTATTACTTAAGCAACACATTGCAAAAAGATAACCTTACTGGACAACCTGACAACGTGTCTTTATCATAAAAACACAAAAATAAGTTTAGGTGAAACTTATTGATTCATTTTTAAGCAAAACCTGCAACAGCCTTTCAGCATTCTATCAAGAGTTATTTTCACAAAGAGAATCTCCTCCCTCCATCAAAAAGCATTACATGAAAATATTTTCATTCCATACCTTAAAATCATAGGTTTTATGCACGATTTGCAAAACACGTTTCCTTATGACATCTATAATATTTATATTTTAAAAGTCATCATTTAGTAAACACATATTTCATTTGATCTGAAAAAAATTGGTTTTTGTTTTCACATTGTAATTAGAACAAAAACTCCAATTATTCTGCCCAGTAACTTGAAGGATAATTTCTACAAAAAGTAAGAAGTGATAACTATAATTTTAGTGGAGAGAAAAGATACAAAGAGAGTGAGAATAACTGACCACTGGAAAATTTAAGAAATTTGTCAAGTGAAAGCAGGGCAGTGTAAGTGGTAACAAAGACATCTGTCCTTGAGATGGTTCACCAAAACCTGGAGTAAAAGCCGATGTAGAATTTTACCAACTCAAACGTTCTATTTATTTTCTTTCTTTTTATGGAAACACACAAACCCAAATGGCTTCCAACTCTATACATTCAGTTCATGTTTAGCCCCATTTTCCTTGATTTCCCTTGATAGTTTCAGCCCAGTCCCACCCCACTTACTGGTTTAAAACCAGTGCAGCACAACCTTAAATCAGAATGCTGATCCAGCTCTAAGAGCCAATGATTCATCCATCAGGGTATGGATTAGAACAAAGAAGTGTGTTCACCTATTCACCTTCCTATCCCTTGAGTTACCTTTAGCAGCCTACAACAAGTCAAAAAATGCACCTGCAGTTCACATCAATGCACCCAGATGAGCTTCCAATCAGCTTTGATACACCCATGTGAGACAGCCATACGTCTGGAGAGCTAATCGTTATGTCCAGGAAGGAAAGTGTTAAATCTGAAATTCTCTTGGTATAAAAGGGATATTGAGATGAAAGAATAATCAATCTTTCATAAATAATATACATGGGTGGATACATTATATATTCAAAGCTACAGTCAAATGGTTGGGGAGAATGATAATTTATTCTGTTGAATTTCTTCAGAATGAATCCTGGAACAGATCAAACAAAAAAGTTATAAAACAGGAATTACAGGTAATGAAGGGCTCCTTGTTGCACAGGAGATCTGCTAGCTCTTATACATAATTAAAACAGATGAGGTCAGGGGCAAGCTTAAAGGTGATTATGTCAGGAATCATTTTGTTATTCTTTTATTAAACAATACTAGACCTATATTTATTTTACCAATACATACATATACAATATGAAATGACTGGGATTGAAGTGATATTTTAAATTAACCTGTTTTGATTAAACACAGAAGCATAAGAGTGCTTTAATATTTGTACCTTGTACCTGTAGCAGGCTTCTTCTAGACATCTAAATTATCTGTGTTATTGCAATTTTATTCTAGGAAGTAGCACTTCCAGTAGTCATCTTTTGGGGAACGTTGTGACAGACACCACCAAGTTTTCCTTTTTTTGCAAAGCCTTTTAGCTGTTTTGCCTTGGTTGGCTGAGAATGTGATTAAGCAACAGCTGCTGGGACGAACATCTTAAAACACTTAAAACATCTACTTCGCATAACTTTTGCTATCAAGCACTTGATATACGATATCTGTGATGTGGTACAAGTCTGTGCCACAAAAGCAACGTAAACCAACACACATGCATTTATTTTATAAATAGAACACACTACAGGCACGCTCATGGGCTGGTGGATATGTGCACATTATTGGCCAAAAAGAAAGCATGACCTTAGGTTTGTTTTTATGATACCTGTTCATCTCCTAATAATATTACTAAATGGCTCAGAGACAGATAGAGGCAACTGGGCAGCAATCACTGAGAACATAAGACTAATTTCCTTCTGTAAACAGAAGGGAAAGAAAAATGCAGATAACATTGGAAGAAACTTTAAAAAACTATATAGATGGGAATTTCACTTCTGTTGTCAAACCAGTGAAAACAAAAGGTCTTGAAAAAGCTATGATACACAAAATATAGGAGTAAGGAAGAAGCTAGGAAGGTTGGATGATAGATGGACAAAAGAGAAGGAGAGGAACCTGAGGTAACATCCCCTATGAACAGTATCTGTCAGGGAAAAGCAGAGAGAACAGTGTGAGGGTTCGACGGAGGCACAAACCCCGACAGATGCTCAGTCCCGTATGAGAGATCAGTACTGTGGTTGGCAACACTCCATTGTTAAGGGAAAACAAAGGAAGAAAAAAGTTTAATATGCCTCCTCTAATGCTTTCAACCCAGATCAGAGTCTCTTCAAAGAGCAGTGAGCACTTGGTTTTCCAGATCATTTTAAAGGAAATACATAAACTGAATTTTTAGGATTGCTATGCTTCTGTGTGACAGACTGTGAGAAAATTAAAGCAGGAAATTTAAGAAGGCTTTTGGATTTGTTTTCTGGTTCTTTCCTTGGCATTCACTCAGAAAAGCATAAACAATTCTCTTTGTACTGGCCACATACAGGGTTTTCTTTTTTTTGTGAGGGAGAAAAAGCAACATCCAGGGAGATAAGGAGCTCTTGGATCCCTTTCCAGCACGAAAAATAAGAAAAATTGTTTGAGAAAGGTCATGAGTGAGATAGTAACCACTATCTAGGTTTATCTTTGCATTAAATTTCATATACAAATATTTTATACTTATCTGCAAATTAGGGGAAGGATCTGTCTGCATTTCAGATCTGGGTCATGTTCTTTTAAGAGTCAACTGCTCCTGTGTGAACAAAGAGAAGGAAAAGGAACACAGGTGGCTGCACCTTTGGAGGCCTTTAAATTATTCCTGAAGTTTTTGGTGTTTCTTGAGTTCTGATGGGAAAGTATTGACTTCCAACATTCTGCTGACAGTCAGCATCCAATCAGAGAACTGAACCAGGAGCAGAGTAAGGGATGAGTGTAGAAACAGAGTGAGCAAAAGTATAAGGTAATGAAAGTGTAAGGAACTTAAATGAAAGAAACATTTATTCATATCTAGAACAATGTCACGGAGGACAGATTCTAAGGTATTCTTATTTTATATTAAAAATTACAAGCAAATCACAGGTCTTTGATGGTGTGTTCAAACTTCTGAGAAATTTTTGTTTTCCTCTTTTTTCAATCTAGGCAGAGACTAGCACATGATATAAAATGAGAAAATTAATTTACTGCTCATGGGAAAAATTGTTTAATTTTACTTCACAGCTGAAAGTCAACAAAAAGTCAAAGAAGATTTTTACTCGAAGTAGAATGCTCCATTTTTGAATTCTGATGAATGATATTTATACAAAAGCAAATTCCTTTTAAATGTACATAAATATATTCAGGTTTGAAAAATCCAAGAAACTCCTCATGTTGCACTGATTCTTCTTGCCCAGTACTCCCTTTATTTTGACACGTTCTGTCTTTCAGACTAACAGTTGCTGGCACCAAACCCCTCTGCTTTTCCAGGTTTCATTTCACATTTTATTTCCAACTTTCTCACTTTCACATTCCTCCTTGATCCTGGTTAAATTCTAGCTTGCTAGATTATTTTCTGAGCGCTTTTCTACATCCTCTTTCAAAATAGTTTCCAGAGGTGAGAAAAGATATTCTGTGCTACCCTTACTGGATGGTTCAATTCTTGTGCCTTTTGGATATCTATGAATTATGCTGATTCTGGGCCCAAACCAGCCTCGGTAACAAACTTGACCACTGGATTCAGAAAGTACAAAATGTCAGTGTGACCCAATGATGAAGCCATTAGTTTATTTATGGGACTCCCAATTCACCTCACAAGAAGAGAAACAGATCCCACAAGATTGAAACTCAATTAAAACAACCTTAGTTTACTTTTTTGCTGAATTGCCAGGACCTGACATCAGGTCAGAGTAGAACACAAATTCTGGGACGTCCTCAGCTCTGCTGCTGCTTTCCCCATTGCCTTCTGTCAGGTCTCCACACATTTATCAGACTGTTTCCACTCACCAACTGTCAGGAAAACTACAGCACTTAATAGGAAATGCGGCAATGAAAGACTTCCTTTCTGCATTTGCCCCCCCCGGGCTTACTTGTAAAGACACCGAAAGGGTCCCAGAATGCTACAAGATTTCAAACTGACAAAAGTCATACTTCCAGTGGATGCTTGGCTGTAAATGCTACCCAAGAGGAACTTAGAGAAGATGCTGCATCACTGACAGCTGTAATTGCTATTTTAATTAAACAAATACATCTTTGAAGAAAATTGATGACATCGGAGAATAAATTAAATGCCTGAGCACTCCCAAGTCTGAACAGGGACACAAAAAAGTAGGGATTAATGAGGTATTTTTGAATTTATAGAATGTCTGTTCAATGTTATATTTATGCATATTTGGAAAAGCTTTTAAAAATTCTCCACTCCTCAGTAATGTCTTTGCCAACTCCTAATTTGTACTGCCAGTGGCCTTTGGAGCAAAGGAACCATAGCAATCACCTGGCTTGGTCTTCTGGTACATTAAGAAGGAAGGGGTTTGTTCTACAAGGCAAGGGCCAATGCTCAGATATTTACAGAATGCAGGTATTCAAGAAATCTGATGGCTATGTACAAAATAGCTGAGAGACATTTTGGTATTCATTGAATGAAAACACTGATTTTCTGAGCAGTGTTTTCCTGCCAATATTTAAGATTTACTGGGAAGAAATAATGCAGGGTTTTTTTAATAGAGTGGTGATGCAATGAGCCTCCAAGAAGTAAAATTTAATTATTTATTCAGAATTATTAATTAAAGATTGGTTTCTTTTAGAGCTCCTCTGTCCTACAGTTTTTGAAGCTGGGTATTAAAATACACTACCTTAGTTTTTCCTTTTTCTAGTCCTCCTTTTTAGAGGAAATACATATAAACAATACTTTCTGTACAAATATTAACTGACAGAGTTAGGAAATATTGACTGACACAGTCTAGAGAAAGATCTTTTCCTTATTTGTGCCAATTTCCTGATTTTGAAATGTTCCCTAAGCTTCTGTTTTTGTAAGTCCACCTTTAGCTACTCAAATTCTCCCATATTCCTTCAGTCAAAATGACTCAAGTGTATTTTATGAGGGAAGAGTCAAGGATGTTTTTAATGCCTGCATATTCTTTTCCTTTGAGTTATTTCCATAATTAAAATAATTGTCCAGTGTTTTTATTCGATACATAAATCTTAACTATTTCATTTTAAGCATCAACACCCCAATAAGCTAAGAACCACATAAATATATCCAAGTATTTCCTTCCTTAAATATGATTTCTGTGTACGATCAAGTTCCAAGATCAGCAAACAAAAGCATAAAATCTGAAGTTCTCTGTAGACATGAGGCCTGATTTTCCCATGATTTTCGAAAGCAAGACAATGAGAGAACGCAAGAAGCATCTCCCATTACACTGCGAGTCCTACTGAATGTTCCTGTATCTTGTGTATTTAAAGTACATCTTTTGGCATGTTTAAATATCCTGTCATAAGACAACATTCATTTTATTTGCAAGAGGTCTGCAAAATGTGAATCACACCTCATAGATCAGCTCTTCTGTTCAGTGTGCTCCTACTCACTAAAATTACAATGTAAAAAAATAAACCCATAAAATCAATATGCTTTGACCTCTTTTGGACTTTCAAACTTATTCAAAGACTGGAGTTCAACAGCACTTACAGTGGAGCCCCAACAATAATTCATCCACCACCTTGGTTTGTCCTGCCACTCCTTTCTTGTCTCCAATCTGTACAATTCAAAGAAGCTAAACCAGATTGAAAACTGCCTGGGCCACACTTCTTTGAGCCTAATCACACAGTCACCTGATTTCTTCTTAGTTTTAATCTATAAAGTCTTCCATATAAAACAATAAAGATTAAGACAATCAAAGGTAATCATTAACATAGCCTAATGCCAGAATTTAACCATCTTCTGCAGTAAGTACAAAACTGATATTTCTGACAAGAAGAAATGCCAAAACATACTTGCAAGATACTAATTACAGCAGTCCAGAGTGCTCTCATATTACTCTGAAATCCAACAGAGATCAGTGCAGAATAAGTCTGATATGCATCTTCAATAGTTCTGTTGCCAGCACTTACACTTAGGAGAATAGAAATATTAGGCTTGAGGCATCTTTCCTTCCATGGCTCCATTCTAAAGGTTTTATAATCAGGATTTTCTTCACTCCTTTAAGTCCACCAAAGTATTAAACAGTCTGAGAGTTCTAAGCTCCAATCCACTGCCCTTTATAAACTCTCTACAATCATTCACTTTTATATTTTATTAAGTTTCCCTTAACAAGATTTGCACACACATGTGCACACGTAGGCACATAAAACAGTGTTTAAAAGTAACATTTACAGAATTTTATGGCAATTTATAGCAGGCTAATGAATTCAGCCATCTTTGGGTAAGAAGCACTGCCAGCCACACAGTTTTATGTGACTCTTTGCTGCTTCAAAATAACTAGAAGGCATTTTTTAGGTAAATGGTTCTGTGGTGCTCTCATTGATGATGTATAACTCCATTTACAGTTGTAATCTGGGTAACAAAATGAATAATCCATCATTGTACTATGAATAGTAAATTAACCCAGATAAAAGTGTTGAACATCCAATCAGAATCATTAAGCTAGCAGAAGACTAAGATTGGTGAGGACACATTGGAAGCAATTATAACTAATGAATACATTAACTTCAGGCATGAGAACAGCATGGCTGATATTCTAGTCCATTAAAATAAAATTAGATTGGCAGTGAGCAGAGACAATATGGAACCATTTCTGCAAATAAACAATTGTCCATGAAAATAATTATTTTGAAGAGGAAGCTTCCTAGCAATGACATATATTGCATCATAGAATACCTCATGGAGTCACTGAAGGTGGTGCTTTGTAGAACAGAATGAAGACAAGCACTAAAGAATACGCTGCAATAAGGAAACACATCAGCAATGCAAGAAATATGGGAGAAGACAAAATAAGTTACAAACAATTTCCCATACAATCCACAAATTTTTCATTAGCTGCTATGAGAATCCTGGACTATGCATTACACTAATCACATTAGCTAACAGGCAATATAGTAATATAGCAGCACATTGATTGAAAAGTCTTAGCAGAGTCAGACCAGTTGCCAAAGCCCAAAGTATTTAAACACTTTTGCCTGTACACCTAATATGTTGTGAAAGAGGATCACTGAGTTTATATTGAAAAATGAAGTTAATCCCCTCAAGCATAAACCTTTTACATGTACATTATTGTTTTCCTGTCCTACAAAAAGTGTTTCTGGTTATACCACAACTTTTTATTCTCTGCTTCTCCTAGAGTTCACCAGTGTGACTATTCTTTTTATTCCATGAGAAACAAAGCAAAATCATCTCTGGGTTTGCATTGTAGCTCTCCCATTAGCCCCAACAGGTTGTGAAATCTCTGCATTCCAGAGTGGGTAATGCTTTTTCACACCCATGGTACCACAATATTCACCAGCAGCCTTCAGTAAGCTCCAAATTTGGTGCAATTGTTGTGCCACAATTCCCTGACAGAACTCTCTTCTTCTGACTGCATTTTGCAGGCTGTGAAGGCTCGAAACAGTTACCCAAGCATTGCATTAAATAATTCATCCCTCATCCCTTCTACACAAGTGCAGGCAACACTTTGTTCATGTAAAAATCACTAGATTTGGATTTTTAAGTAATTTTATAATAATACTGTTCAGTTTTCCAGCATTTAGAAAATGAGATATTGTTACTTGCTTATTATTCTAGACACTATAAAACATGTCTCAAAGACAAGAATTAAAGCATAAGCTTCCACTGGAAGCAACACAGATGGTACCTCCTTACTTCAACTTAGCTATGTATGAATTTAGCTCCATTTTTTTAGTAGTTCACAGTTGTGGTAGGTGTTGAAATTTAGACATTAAGGTCTATGTATTAGGCATTCATAGTGAATTCTGGAGTCAAATTATTTTAATCACAAAAGTAGATGTCCAGCACCATGAAAGCTGGAAGGAGAACCAGAGACCCCTCCTGCAGATTTGCACTGAAGTCACTGATGTTGGGTCATGCAGCAGCAGCAGCCCATTTCCAGTCTCTGGCTTTCAGAATCAAAGAATCCCACCCACAGTCAAACACCAGATTTTTGAAGGGTTTAGAATTTGGCAGCCCTCAGTCATGAACCTACACACGCAGCCAGGCCTTCTGAAAACCCAGTTCATCTATAGTGCCTAAATAAAACAGGAAGGTTTTCAGAAATGCTTGTCATCTGATGCCTTTCATTTTATTATAGGTGGCCATAAACAATTAACCATTCAGTTACAAAATGCTGCACACTATAGCAGTATTGTTTATTTTCCAAGGCTTATTTTTTTCTCGTTTCCAAATGAGCTTTCCATAATAGCCAAGCTGGAATTACCTTAATTAAGAATAACAGTGAAAGATTGATTTTACTTAGTTGAAATAACTTGACAATGTCTTCCTTGTAACTGGTTACCTGTCAGTTTTTAATGGGTTAGTAATTACTCATTTTATCTTAAGACAAACAGTACTAATAAAGTTTTAAAAAACATTGTTATTGCAGAGCCATTATTTTTGTTGTGGACCTAATACACAAGTAATTAAGTCGTAAAAGTGGAAAAACTCTCAACTTGATACATTAGCTTATTCTGGTTTTGACAATATGATTAAAATTGCTATGAATCTTTCTCCCCCAACAATTTACTCCAAAGAAAAAGTGCTGAGTATTGCTATTTAGAATGTGAGGTTTCTGAGAACAAAAATGAACAGTTTATAATATGCAAGGTGGTAAAAACATCTAGAAGAAGATGGGGGAAAAGCATTACTGATTTGAAGAGGATTATGATGTAGCTGGAGACTTCCATGCATCAAAAGCCTTAGGAGTTCAATCTCCAAATCTCCCAATGCTTGAATTTTTTATATTTTATACATAATCACCTAAAAAAAAAGCCAGAGCCTTAGTAGATTTTATCAAAAACAGTTGTAAACAACACTGATTACATCAACTGGAGATTTGGTCAGTGTTTTGCTCCTGAGAGGCAATTAAAATGCATGTCCTGGTTCCTTCTACCTGGTTCTCAGACTATATTCTGTCTTCTAGGTTTAGTGAGTATAAAAACCTTACAGATTTTATAGCCTTTTATAACTTCCTTGACAAAATAATCAGCCTTTTCTACCACAACAAACTGGAAAACTGTCACAAAGCGCTTCTCACTTCACCCCACCAGTCCAAATGCAGAACAGGAGGAACATGCCTTAGTTTTAAGATGTATATTTCAGCTTGCACACGCATCACAAAAACCTTGACTTGTAAATGCGACAGATCTGATATGGAGGTCACTGACAGGGAATGAATACAAGACACTAAGCTCTCATTGTTACAGTTACTTTTCTGCTCTTTATCATGCTTTAGAATTGACAACATATTGGTTTAGTTTTTACTTTCAAGCTACCAGAAATCCTTTTTTGCTATGCACATTTCCATTGTTTTTGGATAACAAACCCTTCCTTCCTCTCATTATGGATTAATAACTTGAAATAACCTAGTTTTAGCAGGTTATTTTTAGCATTTTTTGCTTTCTTACAGACCCACTACTGAAGTCCAGCTGGTTGGGCCTTTTCTTTTCAAATGTCTTTTCCATCCAAAGTGAGAAAATCAGATATATTTTGTAGTAGAGATAGCACCAAAATTACGAAACCCACATTACCTCAGAAAAGGGTAAGAAGGCTCAAGAGCTGAGCCCATGCATCACTCATGAACTGCCCCATAGCTACTAAGCAACACATTTTCTTTTGGCAACTTGAATTAGTTCTGATGATGTGTAAGAAGGAAGCCTTGCATCACGAAACCAGCAAAATAGTGGGAATCTGGTAACATTTCCATTGCTTTGAGCCATCTTTCTTATGCTAACATCTCATTTAACCAGGGCATTCTCCTTCCATTGTCTGTCTTCACCACAGCTAATATTCCAGCCTTTACCATTATTTCAAGGACACCATACATCCACTGCTTGCTGTGGAAAAGTGCCATTCAGGTGAAGGTCTCAGCACACCAAGGTGTGTTTACATTTTTTCAATAGTGATGAGTACAGCAGGTGATTTCCATAGTGAAAGAAAAATCTATCCACTTCAATTCTACACTTGTATAAGATTTACTGATGGGTAACAAACAAACTGTTCAAGGCCGAGTTTGACTGTGAAAGTGAAGGACACAATAGACCAGAGCTATCCCAAAGAGACATTATTATGGCATCAAATTTGTGACAAGAAACTCAAAGAAACCTTTCTCTTGTAAAGCAAAAATGAGGAGGAGCGGGCAATGAACTCCTGTCTGTAAACAATAGGTAATCAGCAATCCTTATTTTCAGCAGTGTTTCAGCTGTAGACACCAGACCTACACAGGGAAAGTAAATGCAATGAAGGAAATGAACATTCATCTCAATTTTCATTAAGGACACATTTTTCCTGTTTCCTTCTGCAAATTACAGAACTACTAAAATCCCATTTGATCAAGGTTACTAAGACTAACTGTTCACTGTCTTACATATTTATTGGTTTTGAAAACACAGACAAAATGTTTATATGGTTAAGACATAGTATCTAGCAGAAGAGAGCCGTATTAAAGATGGGGTGAGTCCAGGAAATATTGCTTTTTACTGATGTAACTCCTGATTTTAGGTAAAATGCCACTGCACTTGGTATAAAATACACATGTATATAGCAAATATATATATTACCACCACCAGTAACTGAATCAGATGCTTTCTCCAAAGAGAAGCCTGATTGCTACCTGGAGTACACGAGAAACTTCACACACCCTTGCCTGCCTTCAACAGGTCTCTGTAGAAAGAGTTGGTCACTGGTAGGTCCTTCACATTTCCCTAACACTGCTCATGAGCAATTGCCAGTATTAGCTCTATTTAGCCTCTTCTACATGGAGAAAGGCATTGTTTCATCTTAATTTAAGGACAAACACAGCTGATTTTGTTTCTTTTAATGCTAGAGGGGTGGAGATGTTTTCATGGGATTTTGATGCTCCTGCACAAAATCAGTTATCAGTACACCATGCAAGTCTGCCCTGGGGACTTATGGGATGGACTATCATTATACTTTGCATAAGTAACAGACTAAGACTTCTCACTACAGAGAAAAGACAGCAGCAGTACTTAACATTTATCTTGAAACCTTTGCAGGAAAACTTAAACATTTACCATTTGGAATTTTTTGTAACTTCAGGATAATGTAAACAGGGTAAGTTTTGCAGATGGAATTTACTTATCTCTCCCTAGTGTAAAGAAAAATATTTGCCAACCATCTTATGTAGAGCTCAAGAAAATCCAACATAATTTGTTCTTAAAATCTCCAATTTTAGAAGTTTCAGCTATTTTAAACTCACATCTATCCCTTTAAAGTATGTAATTGTGATGAGCTTTTGCCATACTTTTTTCCAGTGGAATACATATTTTAACTCAAATTTATTTCTTCTTCAAAGCAAATGCAACTTTACAGTTTCAGTTCCCATGCAGTTCTACTAAACAAGTAATGATAAGGCCTCTCAAAGGCTCCTCTCAGATGCATTAAGCAGTGAAAACGTTCATGAAGACACAGTGCAGGCTGCTTACAGAAAGATTTGTGTAAAACCATCTCTCTTCTTCAGCATGTTTGACATACTTGACTACTAGACAACCACTCAAAGTCCTTTTGAAGTCACTCACAAGACTTTCACATGTTTTAGTGAAGTCCAGCTCATCTAGTGTTAAATATCCCACCCACACTGTTCTGGACTGCACTGAATCAGGAACACGAAGGCTGAAACTGCACTGATGTCAATGACAATTCTTAATTTTTCACAATTTAAATTGACCCATTTTCAATTGAGAGGAATTCACTCATACAAACTGCACATCCCTACTCGTGCAATTTTGAAAGTTTTGTGACCTACAATTAAAGCATTGCCCCTTGCCAAGCACTGTGTAGATATTCTGCTTTGAAGGGTGATTTGAAGTGCACTTGACTCTTGCTGTAGAAAATAAAATGAAAGCTTCTAAAATAGCTGTGTGTCTACCTTTTATTGCAATCAGCTAGAAACAAACAAGAGAAAGACATATTTGTCTTTTCTATACTCCTAATCATAAAAATCAGCCTTCATTTAAAGTCTATACTTAACCTTTTTGTACTATTGCAATTTTCTGAAAATCAGAAATATTGAAACATGAAATTGAGCTCAAAAATGTTCTTACTTATCTAAAAGGAAATGCATCAGACATTTCATTATAGTAGTATTTTTCTTCTCTTTCTCTTTGGCACTTTGCCCTTCTGTAATTACACAACATTAGTTTCTCCTCAAACAAAAAGCCAGATGTTTGCAGGCTCTGATCTCAGACTGTTTTTTCCACTAAAGCCATCAAGTCCAGCATTAGCTACTAATGAGTGTCTTCCATCCATTAACCCACATACAGGTAGAACTCCCAGAAGGAGTTGTCAGCATCCAGTTTTGAATAGCATTTTCTTGGAAAATGAAAACCATTAGACTATGGTCAAGGTCCAGACACACGCTCAAACAAATACTTAATACACATGCAGATAAGATTTGGGGTGGGGTTTTTTGTTACAAACCAATTCTGGAACAGCTGAAAGGCTGCTCCTGTGATTTGGTTAATTTAATTATCTTATTACTAAAAAAGCTAATTTGTAAAAATTGGTTTTCCATTACTGCAGTGGTGTGGAGGGTTCAGCCAGAACCATTCTGATGTGGAATATTCCTTTCCTGCAATGTTTTGTGGCCTACACTGGAGCCTTCTGATTTAGTTTCCAGGAATGAAAAAAAATAAAATCACTTTTAATCTTATCTGCTCATCTCTTTCTGACAGCTGTGATGTACAAAACATCAAGTTGATAAGACAGACTTTGTTAATGGCAGCTTTTTAATGACATTCCAAGATGCCCTTTCCACTGGACTAGCATGGACAAATACAAAGCAATGAATCAGCAATAATAGAAACATAAATACTTAAAATTCAATTGTAGTGGATGAAGAGTAGACTAGTGCTTCTATTCCCTTTGGTTACATTTGTAACATTTAATCTAATCATCATTCAGCAGGAAATACAATTCCAGTCTACATCAAAGCAACTCAAATACTGCTTTGAAGGTTTAATAGTAGCTGGCAGTGTAATGACAGGTGGCCACCACCACAACCTAATTTGAAACAAGCTGCAACGTTGAAGACACCCCAGCCTGAATTCTGTGAATCATATTTTCCTGAATGAAGTGAGAAATTCAATTGAGACCAGACAAGAGGAAATTCTGAGTACTGTGCATGATTTACCTTTCCCATTGACACTTCCTTTAGGAGCTGCTTCACTAAGTGCATTATTCAACAGCAGCAATAATATTGGTGCTTGTTTAGCACTCATTTTGTGTTAATTCAAGACTGAATGAAAACTGTCATTGTGAGAACTCTACAAGACATCACACAAACACATTAGTGACTAGGCATGGGCTCTTGAGAAACTGAGGATAAACACAATGCCACCTGCTACAACGGGGTGCCTTTCATTCCCATGCCCTTCTTTACTGGACACACTGGATTTTCCTCACTGGATAGGAAAAAAAAAATCACAAGCATACACTTTAGTGAGAAATAATGAAAACACTTTTCCTGCAGTCACTGTTTCTAAGTAGTCTACTCTGGGAATTCTTCCTTAGCAAAGCCTGTTACCTTAACTGTAAGATTGCCAAAACAAGAGAAGATTAATAACACAAGCTAAAAGCTAAAGTTACAAGGCACAACAAGAGCTACTTATCTGCTCCAAAGTTTTGCAGTAGATGAGGTTTTCAAAATATTATGGGGTTGTTATGTAAAGAAATACTTGTTTATTTTCCATGCAGTTACATATTTTAGAAATAGCATATACTGTCTGAGCTTAATCACAACAAAGACAAAAAGAATCATTTGGTAGTAAGGGCATTAAAGGGCCAGAATGTAACACACTTCTACACAGAAGAGGCTCTGAAGTTGTGGGAGGTCTTTCATGATTCTCTGCCTGATCTTTTTAATATGGAGACATCCTTCATTGCATCTCAGATTCCACAACAGCAGCAGCCTCAGAAGCAGCAGCACATTCAGATCAGAGGCAATGAAGAAAGGTGTGATTCTCCAGGGCTGTGTAAACTAATCACCTTTATTGTGTAATCCAACAGGCTGTTCAAAATCCATCTCTTGATTAGAGCTGGAATAGAAAAGTGGGTGAAGGCACATTCCCCTGCAATTCAGCTCATTGATTACACTTGTGCAAGATCATTTTTTCACATAACTTTCCACAACCCATCTATAAAACCTTAGCACATCACTGAGAGCAGCATTTTTATTAGGAAGAGATATTCCCCCATCACTAATAGTAGCAAAATATATTTACCCTTCAAAATATTATCTGTATGGCATTGAAACATAGCTGCTTTGCAATTCAGTAGGTTTCTTCAGGGAAATAGTGTAAAACATAACAGATTAAAAGGCCCTTTCATGAGGCAATGTATTAGAGTTTCTTGTTATCAAAATTCTGTGAGCATTCATGTAGCAGAGAAAAAAATTGCAAAGATTAATTGGTGGAGGCAAAATTTGCTGTTAATAAAAATCCTCTAAACTGAAGTAAATCAGAAAATCAATTTCCTACTTATGTTCTATCCAAACAACAGGAGCATATTTGTTGAAATAAGCTGTAAAGAATATATTATCTAGGAGGGTTATGCTACTTATTTGTGCAATTTTTATGAGTTTTATAATCAACTTTGAAAGATTTTAAGAACTACAACTGCCTGGCAACACATTGATAATTACTGTAGCAGACAATTTAAAAAGCCTCGACACTGGAATAAAGATTAGGGTTCAGTTAAATGAGTTGTCTCTAAAGTTGTTATAAACGTTAAGGGGTGAAATTCTCTGCCCTTCTGAAGTTCCTATCTTCCTACAATTTTGTGCAAATCATGACAAAATAGACAACTTGTGAGATCAAGGCCCTTCAGATTGTTACTCTATACCATACTCCATGAAGGTATCCTCTTAATGAGACATTTCGCATTGCAGCAGTTAAAAGTTTCACCATGGAGGCCAAAAACATGCACTATGGATTTTTCCTTTAAGTCAATTTGAAATTGTGTGGTTTGACATTTCAGAGAAAAAAAAGTATGGACTGGTCAATATAATTACATACACTGGAAACAGCTCAATGTGTTTTACTTCAAAACCTACCCTGGTTTGAAACCTATATTGTCCTTTGCATTGCTGCAAAAGACAGACATCCCTGTGACATTTTAAATTTTATTGTACTGTGCTATGTAATAATAGAAAAGGTAACAATAGAGTTGGATTTATTTAAAACATTTTAAAATCCCAATAAATGATAAGACACACACAACAGACAGCATTATTATGTTGTAAATTACATGGCTTTCAAGCTCAGGAGTTTGTGACTAATTAAGAAAGCTTTAGAAATGTAAAAAGGCCAATAACATTGCACAGGATGTTAAGGGATCAATTCTGCTTTTTTGAGCATAGTTTCAAGTTGTGGGCAATTAACAATTTTAGTCTTCCAAGAAGCTTTCTAGATCACCTGGGAATACTGTTATTCAGCTAATACTTTGGAGAAATCAGTGTGCACCTTCCTAACAGCAGCTGGAGGACTGTGCAATACTTTACTGATCCTCACCCAGAAATCCTTCCCACTGGCTCCTAAAGGACAAATTTGATTTTTTTGGTTCTGATGAACTGGAGGAAAGTAATGAACTGGCTTATCCAGGCAATGAAAAAGATGAACCCCAATGTAAAAATGAAAAAGAAACCCCAACTCTTAGACTCTGGTTGTGTAGGTAGCCCATCTCAGAAACACTGAAATTGGCAAGAAGTTATAATTTATAGAGTCTTCAGGAAGATAATGTACTATAAATCTATACAACACTTCAAAAGAAGTCTCAGAGTTGCTCCCTCAATCATTATTAACATTCACTATGTTTGTTCATCAGCAATGAAAACACTGAAGCACTTCCTAGGAGAATTTCTAGAAGCACTGCTTTCTCCCAAATGACAGAAACCCCTATACTGCATATTTTTGAGGGGCTCTAAGCTGTGCCATCACACAAGTTTGTGTAGAACAATGTTGACACTTTTGTATTTTTTGTTTAAACATAGAGAAAAACAAAGGCTTTGATAATCATCAGTAATCTGGTTCCACTAATAGACAGGGGGTACCATCCTCCATAGCTGGTAACGTAATGGTCATCCCAACATATAAACAATTCCCATACAATTAGAATGTAAACTCAGCAGACAAACCAATAATTTCATAATCCCAGCCATCAAAAGAAGTTTGTTAGATGCAACAGAGATCTTTAAATATACAGCAGTCTTTGTGTTTTATGTTGCTTTATGCTAAAGTTAAGACTGCCATCACAGGCCTTTGGAAACCTCTGGAGGACACGATGAATGTTCAAGCCACTTTTTTGTACCTTTTAAACTGCTTTACTGGAGAACACTCAGAACAGAAAGTGAACCACAGGGGCTTTAAGAAGAACTAGAAAAGTTTAATTGTTACTTAAAATGACCAATTAAAATAAAGCAGTTTCCTAAAGCCTTTTGCTTCTGCTACACAGATGTAATTAACTGCAATACTGTCTTGTGCCCTTATTTTCAACCCGGGAACCATAACCCAGATCCTGACCCATTATCTTCTTAGAGAGCTTACAACAGAGAACTCATTCTTAACTGAAATGATATTCTCAGTGCTCTACATGCCTGTCAGGAAATTATGACATAAAATTTACAGCCTCATGTTACTGACAGGTACTTAATACAAATCTTACCCTCCACAGAAAAGCACCCCAAAACAAAACCCCAGAACCTTGAATATAGACACATTCTTCACTTAAATTTTTATGAGCACTTAGCAGGTTACCCTTTGTTTTGATTTCTTTCTTGAAGTCTAATTATTCCATATGTCCTTTCATATTTTGTCTGATTTGCAATTGTATTTCTCATTATCATTTTGTGAGGATATGCTGCTATTTCCTTTGGTTTCATTCTCTCTTTTATGTTTCGCTTGTACAAAATTAATTACATCGTACCTTCAAGCATAATTTTAACAGTGTCTCCATTGCACTGTGTCTGCCTTTAATTAATGCTCTTCTAATGTAGGTTTTAGAGCCAAATGGTGCAATATTCTGAGCATCAAAGAAACAAAAGATCTAACAAAGCTGAAACGAAAGAACCAGTCAAAGCAGCAGACACTGTATTCTCATTTGAAAAATGTCACTTCAATTTTATTTTAGATAGTAGAACCAAAAAAGATTGTTTCTGCTTTTTCCTCGTTTATCACTGGATTTTTTGGTAAGGCTCACTCCAATCAGGGAAAAATCTGCAATTTATGAAATGAGGTTAATCTCTCAATTGTCTGCCTACCTAGTACAGCTCCCTAATCCACATCCCTCTAGTGGGATTCTTTTTTATTACTATTTTAAAGATCTGGCAAGTCAGGGAGCTCCCCCCTCAAACACATTATTAATGCTCTCTCACAAAAAACAGTAGGCAAATAACACAAACTCTCTTGGTTGTCTATTCAAGAGGGCAATGGGAAAGGAATATTCCATGGACTGGCCCATTTACACTTTTTTTTTAAATGCATAGTGTTCTCTAACCACTGATCTAATACATATTCAGCCAGGAACTTAAGCCTTCCACAGACACTGAGGTGCATAATTGTAGTTATATAGGACTCTGGATATTTTAGGCTTATTCAGATCTTTGGGTTTCAGGGACTTCAAAGTCAAGCCTTGGGTGTTTCCTGTTTCTATTAGGCAGAAAATGGTTTTTACTGAGGTCAGGAGTTTTCTTATCACACTAAGTTTCCAAAATTAATTTTCAACATATAGCAAGCATGAACAAAAGTAACTTTTTACAACTTCCTGAGCAGCAAAAAACAGTTTGGCAGCTGTATACAGCTATTTACTTGAGTGAACTCAGGTAAGTACTAAGGTCTAAACTGAGCTTTCAGTTAGATATTCAGATAAAAGTAACAATAGGAGTGGTTAAAAATTATTATCTTTCACAGTTGCAGAACCTATATATGCATATACCACATTGACTGTATTATACACAAAGGTGGTGAACTATTTTCAAAAAGATCACTTTCTGGGCAATAAGAAGAATATTTTGAAGGAGATCATTATAGGTAATTAAAACATTAGGGATTTAGTTCTGTTGGATGGGGCACTCTCTTTTAAAACAAGAACACATGTTTCAGTTTTGGCTTCTTGATTTGCATTTGTGATTAAGGGGTCAAATTAAAAGTATATTCACTTAAAGAGGGGGGTTGTTTGACAATTATTGGAATGGAATAAGTTTAATGGGGACAAAGCTTGCCCTGGGATTCTCATGAACAGCTATCACTGACTTTGATCAGCACTATATCCACACATCAAAAGGCATAACTTTGTAAATCACTTTTGCTCATTGTTTGATTAGCACTACTCAGTTGACACAAAGTTTGCACACCACAATCACCTGCCTAAATTGATCCAGATTATGCAGAAGTCACTCAAAACAATTTTCTGGATTTTTATTTATTTAATTATATGAAGAAAGCAAGATTTGAAGCACTGTATGTAGAAAAGAATCAACTAAGCTTTGTAATAGAATAATGTAAAAAAACAAAATTAACAATTTCTCTTTAGGGTGAAGGATACAGTTAGTCAGAGTTCTACATTTCGTGGTCTTATGTCAAGAGAACTATTTCAGAGCATGACATTACACAAGCTCAATCTTTTCAAGAACACAAACCCTTTGATTTCAGAAACAAATGAAAGGCAAAACGTGACTCAAACAAAGCACTCCACACAGGTATATTTTTAGTGCCATATGTTCAGACTAAAGGGCCTTACGCCCTCATGTTACCTAATGCAGGAAAAAAGGCACTTCCAAACCACCTTTGAAATTTCAGTTCTTAGACAGTAAATTTGAAAAACTGGTCAGTAGGCAGGGGCCAGAATCACATTTTTAAAACATTAAATACCTTAAAACACCTTTTGTACCTCAGTTACGCTTTCATCCCTGAATATTTTTCTTTGAAGATTTGACAATGGACTGTCTTTCTCCTGCACCTTCTTTCTAAACCCTCAAGGGGAACTTTCCTTACAGTTAAAAAGGATAGTTACTTCTTAAGTGCCAAAAGATCAAACTGTTCAGGGAAAATAAAGATTCAATTTAAATACCTCGCATACATTGTAGATGTTGCTGAATTACACTCTTTTCCCTTTAACCTCTGCTAATATTTGTTCTTCTGACAAAGGCAACAATCATAACTCTGTTATATCACTGTGAATCCAGAATATGTTCATTTTGCCTCCATATCGTAGCACTTGCACATATATAATACACATGTATTTCATGCCTCTAACTTTCAGGTTTATGGGACAAACATTAACAAATACAGCATTCCTGAAAAAGAATAATGTTCTTTGGGTAGTTTTACACTCCAGCTTCAGAGTGTTTGAAGGATTTATTGTCAATATGAAGGTAAGGCCAAAGCCCCACATGATGTGTTACCCAGGGGCTCTGCTACAGTCAAACAAGAGGCAGATCCTCTTGACACCTATAGGAACAGTGCCATAAGCACTAAAATGCTACAGAATAGATCCAAGGCAGTAGAACACCTGCTTCCAGTGCCTTTTTCACTGATTTGTGATCATTGATTTAATTGTCATTATTGAAAGAACAAGCTATCATTTCTGATGCATTCACACGGCAGAAGATCTTCATGAAGGGGAAAGATAAGCAGACATTGAAATACCTCTCATCAAGACCAAGTAGCTTTCAGAAAGAACGTTAAATTCATACCATTTTAGATTGGAAAGCAGACAAAGGTACAGAATTTCTATAATATGAAACACGAATAAAGAGCATTTGAGAGATTCTAAACAAATAAAACAAGGGAAATAGAGGAGAAATGTTTCTTGTTTGAGCATTATTAGAACATTGGTGGAGGGAGTGTTGGTCAATTACACTATTTATTGTAAGTTAAAATAAAAATCATTGCCAGTTGCAGCATTCATTTCAGTAAGTGCTCAGAACTAAGTGTACACATCATGTCCTTTGCACTGACACATCAGGTGTAACTTCTGGAGGGACAGCCTTGGACTAGTACTACTGCTTAAATATACCAATGCAAAGCACCAAAGTTTCAACATCAGTGAATTAGCAAGCTGAATATGATAATTGAACAACTTCAGCACAACCAAAAAATGCTGTGGAAAGTATATCCTTGCAGCAGTTAATTGGACAATTGTGACTGTGCTCTGCATCCAACTAAAAGAAGGCATCTTAACCCACACTTCACACCCCCCCCCAGCATGAATTACTTTCAGGTAGTTCAGAAAACTTAGAGCTCTTGGGAGTTAGTTTCTAACTTTCTCACATTTAGCATATGCACATAAGTGCTGGTGTGCTTTGATCTTTTCCTTTACAAGATAGATGCTGATAATACACTGCACAATTTCTAAAAGAAAAAGTAAAGGAAATTAAAGGCACCAGGTTTTGTTGTACTTAAAGAACTCAAATAGGGATAAAACATCTTGGGCTCAAAATGGAACTGATCAATTGTTCAACAGCTGGAATTCATGCAGTCCTATTTAATGATGTGGTCTAACAGCAGTCTTTTTATGCTTCATTTCCCAATGGCAATATACAATGACATAGAGGAAAAGCCATATAATGTACTGTAACAATACCATGGACTGATTCTAAGAATTAAGGGAAAGAAAGTAATGCCAAACTGTTAACCTTTCTAAAGAAGCAGACTGGTGGATGGGTGGCCTGTGCAAACTCACCCCTAGTGGATACATTATGCATTCTTCTGCAGCTGCACAAACACATACACTTGCACTTGAAAACAAATTAATTTTGTCTATCATGGACTTGCTTTTCAAGGATGATACATACAAGTTTTACAGGCCATTCAGGCATGATCATCTGCAATATATTCACAAGTGTATGCATCAAAATTCTGTTTCCACATTTGGATGTTTATCTAAAAGTGTCTGACTTGCTAATTGCTACAAATATTTCCATGTGAGTATAATATCAAAGAAGAGTTTATTACAAAAAGTCAAACTTCTGATACTTCTGGGGTATTTCTAGAACAAGGCTGAATTAAGCAATAGTAATACAATAAAAATATTTATCTACTAGACTCATGACTCTCAATATTAGAGGGATATATAGAAAGTTTTGCACACCTCTAAACAGAGATCAATGTTTACATTCCAAACTTAAGTAACAAAATTAAAACCCAAAATCTTGATGCTAAGATCTTAAGCTAAAAATCTTGATCAACAAAAGGAAGGACAAATTACAATTCTAAGTGGTGAAGTGTATACTCAGAAATACCAGTTAACTTGGTACACAGACACAACAAAAGACTTGCTCTAACTTCAGCAAACTCGTGCTCAAAGGTTTGTAGGTTCATCTAGTGAGAACTACCAAGGAACTGAAACTGTATTTCAACAACCAATGACAATATCACATGAATGAGCTTAATTTCTTTTTCTTAAATCAGATGTTGTTCTTCAAATGCCTTCCCCCTTTGAAATGGCATGCATCAACCATTCCTGCATCTTGCATGACATTCTGATCTCTTGAGAGAAGCCAAGCATTTACTGCTCTTTGCTCAGAAGGGCACACTTAAACTATGGAAAAAAATCAACTTTCTGCCATTAGTCAAGTACATCCACTTTCCAATGCAAAACTACATAAAGCTCTTACAATCTTTTTAGCATCTGCTTTTGCTTCAGGTCCCTGTCTTTTTGTTCCTGCAAGCAGAAAAGAAGCCTTCAAGGATATGAAAATTCATAAAGTGAAAACTTAGCTTAACTCCATTTGTCTCTTTATAGCAATGAAAGGTGGACACCTCCCTGAGCCCTTGTGTCACATGTGTACATTATATGTGCTGACTTTAAAGCTCATGAATCTGTTTATGTAAATGAACAGCCCACACGAGCAATGAGTTTTAACTATGAAACTTCAAAATTAATTATCCCTTTGATAACTCAATAGTACTATGCAACAAAAGCCTCACATTTTGCATGGAAAATAGCTTTTTATTATTTTATCTGAGTACTAATTATCCATTAAGAGAAAGATGTATTCTCCTTCGCCAGTCTTAGATTTATATAATACGCTCCCATTTTAAATCTCTCTAAAGACATCTTCACTCAAAGCCACAGCACATTTAACTAAGTTTCATTTCAACCCAAGATCTAAAGGAACTAACATATTTATTAAAGCATTTTGATCCTTCAGAGACAGATTAATAAGAAGCTGGTGACAGTTCAGTATGATAAAATGAGTCAATAAACAGAAATGCGTGCTGACACTAGATATACTGATCCACAAATAATACAATACATATTTGGTTTGTCACAAAGAAAAATCACTTGCAAAAGCCATTGCCATGATTAAATACTTTCTGCTATCTCACAATTTCTATATTCTATAGGCACTTTCCTTACAAATTCCCTTGACAAATAAACCCAGCAATTCTTTTTTTATACATAAGGAAAACACAGCATTGTATGATACCAATATGGTATAATGACTCATCAAAACACAGCATGAAAAGGGTTTAAATATTGTATGGATTTTTTTTGGTAAAAATAGAGCTCTAGATGCCAGAAGTGTTCAATGTTCATTCACTATAAAACAGATGTTCAGGCTCATCTGACTAGCTGTCTTTTACCTATGAATTATTATTTATATTATGCATTTGTTGTATAGAAACACCTCAAAAATTCAAACCATTTCATGAGTTTGTCAGTAACAACAGTGGTTCTGCATTTAGACTTGGGACATCATTTTCTGTCCAACTACTCTTTTAGAATTAGAGCCTAAAATTCTAAATTTTTCACTTCACAATTAATTCACAGTTATACTATGTCATGACCTAGCAGCCAGAAGTGACCTTGCAACACAGTTCACCAATTTCTTTATCAATATAGACATTATCAGAGCTGTATGTACATGTGTAGTTGATTAGTGCCATTATGACTAATTTTTATACACAGGACAAATGCAAGAACCAGAAAGAACAGAAATACTTCAGACAGAAGGGTCAGGCTGTGGTGAATCCTGTCCTATTCTTGCAATGAAATTCACTATTCTGCTGTCCCTATTCTTGTCCATTTGTTGTTTCATATCATTCATGTAGAGGTGGAGCTTGGCACATACTTATTCACTTACATGCTTCACAAACATTTCTGCTACTAAACGCTGAATAATGAAGTCAACGGCTTTCTCATTTTCACTGTTTTCACATCAGTGCTGCCAAATGACTTTCTTGATGTCCATTATGATTTATGATGCGAGAGAATACTAAAACTAATTTATACAAATGAATGTGAATGGCTCCATTAACATCAACACACATTCTAGTTTACACTACCAAAGAACCCGCACTGTTATACTTAGAGCATTTCAGAGTATTGCCTAATGAAGATAAAAGGTCATTGTGAAAACTAGCAGTGATGGAAAGTTTACAGTAGTCATCTCGAGGTTCCAAATGCTGTACATAAAACTTAATGTAGTGTACTGCATTATGCACTAATGCTTAAAATAATGGCTCCTGAGATTCCAGTTATAATGATCCTGATCTAAATGTGAAAATGGCTTAATACATTTTTCCTCTAGTCATTACTTCTTAATCTACTTCACCTCTTGCTTCATCCAGCCTTCACACTGACAGGGCTTTAAACATAGGAGGAACTGGACCTACACCCACAAGTTGTTCACCACTTCACATCATGAGATTCATGGTTGCTTTCTCTAGAAAGAGAAGCAGCAGTACAAGCTAATCATGCTACATTGAAGTACTTCCCACCTCAAAAACACCCCACACAGTAAACAAGAAGGAACAGCACACTAAGCAGTAAGAGAGTAAAAACTCGAGATAATTAAAAACCTATAAAATATTTTCAGCTTTGTTCACTAACCAATGCTTTTGAATTCAGCCTGAAACAAAAGCCAAACTCACACTCTAGAAATTTGTATAATTGGTTTGGATTTTTTTAATCTTATTTTTTTTCAATCAGACTGTTCAGAAGAGGCAGGAGATAACAGAGAGCCTAGAAGGTGCTGACCAAATGTAGGTATACAAATCAAACTGCCTTAAGCGACTATGGCTGTGTCACTACAGCCGATATAGGGCCCAGAACAGAGCCATTTAATTACAAAGTTCATTGCTGTCATCTCATCATCTTTCTCCAAGTGTTGGTAAGAAAATCTAGACAGCTGTTCAGACCTTAAAAAGCACCCTTGCTCCATGACCTTGTGTCAATAATCATAAGTACCTTTGCTACCTGTCTAAATTTCAGCTCAAGCACATCTCTCTCTATTCTGTCTGGTCAAATGTGCAGCTTGAAGAAAAGAAATAAAGTTGCCACACTTCCAAAAGAAATGTAGCATCAAAACAAATCTTTCTTCAGGTACAATGTGAAAACAGTAGTTTATAAACTTTAAACTTCAGATTATTTTTCACCTGAACCAGAACTATCACATGCAGTTCGCAATCTTCTCAATAGCAATTAAGCGAATTTTACCTTTCAGAAGGTGGTAAAAATTTAACTTCCAGAATCACTTGAAGTCCTCATCACCTGGGAATGGGTACAGCTTGTTGTCTGCATTCTCTTCTCTTGCAGTAGTCATACAATGAGTTTCTTCATATATTGATGTCCTAAGTTTGGAAAAGAAAACTGTAAACAATGGAAACTCTTTTTGCGCAGCACAAACCAGATCCTATCTGAAATGACAGCAAGATGCACTCTAGAATTATTTTCCTTTTTTGTTTGTTTTTTAATGCTTTGTTTGCTTCCAAAACACAAATTCTCTACAAATCCTTCACTCCAATGACTAGAAATATTTGTATATCTTTTAGCATCTTCTTATTATGGCATGGAAAGTCAGAAATTTAAAAATTAAGAGCTGATATCTTGTACCTTATAGTCAACTTCACAAAGTTGCAAAATTACTACCCTAACAAAATTTAAACAGGAGAACAGGACAGTAGTATTTAAATAATGCTAATTTATTGTAATAAATGTATTTCTCTACACTGCTACTTACATAATTCCCTTCTCTGTAATATCTCAGCAGTGCACTGTGCTAATTAGTGAACCCTTCCAACATTCCAGTTAAGTATAGAGCCATAGAGCCTGGTTCTCCATATATATTCACTGTGGAAACAGACAGATAAAAGGACCTGATCCAAAGTCAACTGCAGCTAATACAGAAAGTCCTTCTAGTCCCATTGGCAATTTCTCAGCTACACTGTACTCATAATTAAAAACAGAAAGGTGCTGAAAAACTAGCCCTTGTGACTGACACATAACCCAAGGTCACATAATAAGTCTGGCTCAGATCTGAGAATCTGCTGAATTTCTGCCTAGGGATTTAATCACAAAACTACTATTCTTAATTTGAAATCAAGAGGGTTTGAAAGGAATATTAGTAAGGTGCTAATTTTTCACTTCAGGGAAATATATCATTACTCAGCTAACTGGCCATTTTTATTTCAGACCAAATACAAAACTAAAGTTCCTAGCTATTGTGTTAATTAAGGATTTGTATTCTTACCTCTAAGATCAGCTAACCTCTAAATGATATTCCAATGATAGCCTGAATTGGACTAAAACTAAAACATCGTTAAGGTTTGCAAATCTGCCTATATTGTAGCTTTCTGTCTGTAACCTTCCCACCTTGTGCTGTAATTAGCAAACCAGCCTCTAACTTCTCCAAACACAGGTATTTGCATAGAGCTCAAACCTTCTTTACAAATTCTGGAACAGCCACCCCAAGAAAATTAAGAAATTGTGAGGCAGAGAAACAGCAACACCACACACAGGACCTGCCCACCTGTCTCCCCTTTGCAGCAAAGAGCATTTTCTTCCTTCTCCCTCTTGCTTATCAGGTCACAAGTTCTAAGCCGACAAAATACAGGACTTTTACCTTTCAAATTTCTCACACAGCTGAATTCTAAAAATAAAATAACGCTTCTTTCTATTTCATGTGCCACACTGAGCAGAACAGCACCCGTTTTGAACAGCTACCAACAAAAGCAGCCTCCTTCACCCCTCAGCTAATTTAGAAGCCAAGGGAAACGAGGGCCTATAATTTGTGCAAGAAGGATGTGGCAGTCAGACTTACATTAAAGCATTACAAGCCACACGTGGGACTGGACATGCAACCACCATAGGTATTATTTCTCCAGCAGTTTATGAAACCAAGGCTTTTAGGTCAAAATCCAGACTCTTGTGTTTCTCAGACCCTGGAGCCACAAGCCAGGGATTCACAACCCAGCTGCCATCAGGCAGAGGCTTATCAAAAGTCAGAAAAACACCCAATACCCGAGGGCTCTGTCTGCCTAACTCTCCCCCACAGCAGTGTGCACCCCAAGCACCCACACCCCAAGCACCCACACCTCACCAGGCAAGCTGTACCTGGGAGCAAACAGCCCCTCCAGGATGCCAGAGCCATCCGGGTCCAGGTCACCACACGTCACAGGCACATCTGGAGGCTGAACCATGACACAGGAGACAATGGCTCAGCAAAGCCCGGCCTAGCTGAGCAAGCCTAGAAGCAGAAGAAAGCCCTGCCAGCCTCAGGAACACCCACAGCAACCATCTCAGCTTTATTACCTCCTGGAGCCTGTGGGGTCATGGGGTAAACACCAACAGCTGCTCTGAAAACAAATCATACTTTCCCTTAAATTGGAGCCAGCTGGCACTCAGCCGAGCTGGAGCTGCACCTGTGGGAAAGCCATCAGCGCCCCCTCACAGACCCCAGCCAACTCCCCTTCCCCAGCAGAGAGAGGACTAATAAATGAACAACCCCTGCCCAGTCCCTAAAGCTCTGAGGGGTTTGACTTTTTGCCCTTTTATGTCCTGCTTCCCCTTTCTCCACAGCTTTAAATCCTGGAGGGAGAGAGCAGGAACCAGCAGGCAGCTAAACTAAATCTGAGAGGGTTTCCCTTCCCAGGAGGGAGAGGTCAGCTGCAATGTCAGCCAGCGTTTTGCTCAGAGTGCATTGATTAAGGAAAAATTCAGGTGATGTTTTAGTTTTTAATTGTAGGTGTTCTTCAGCAGGGCTAGGTTGCAGTAAAGGCCGCGCTACTGAATAAGTTTGCTACGGCTAGAGCAGAAATTGCTCTGGCAGTTATTGTCCTCTGATGGGAAATGTGTGAGAACTTTATTTGGAATGTTCTTGTGAGGTATTTACAGGCCTTCTGAGGGACAGAAGCGCATTAAATCACTCCCAGGGCAAAATGCAAATTTCAGGGTGATTTGGGGGGTGGAACACAGACACGCTGTATGTGAACAGCACAGTCAGGTGGAAAATCTGTGTGAGGAGATGGGTTATGGCACTAGAGCAAAGCCTCCCCCAGTTTGTCACCCTTTATGCATCCCTGTTTTGAGAAAGTGATGTAAGTGAGATGATTTTACTGGCCATTTGATATCAACCTTCTGCTCATCCGGACAGCACTCCTCAGAAATACTTGGCCTGTTTTACGCTGCACCAGGTTTGTGATGTCTGTATAAAATATGTTTATGATCAGAATGCAGCGCTTACATGTAATTGCTTTGTGAAACCTAGCAATTAAAAAAAATCTCCAACAAGTAATTCTGAGAGTATATTAAGAATGTGTAGTCTGGTTTTTGTTTTGTTCAGAATAAACCTTTTCTTTGCCTTTCACATAGAGCTTTTAGAGTACACTTGAGTCATACTTTCATACTGTTCTCCAGAACCTGAGAGGTAGCAATATAAGGATTTTTAAATTGAAGTTGGGGTTCTCAAATAATCTTAAGAGCCTGAGAACTGTGACTGTAGGAGAAATAAACATCACTAATCTAAATATTGTGAATGTGGTAACACTGTACAGGAATAAAGCAGAGATTTATAGGTGAATGGGACAAAAGAAGAAAGAATAAGATGAAAATAAAAATGTAACTTTCTAGGCTATTTATTTTTTCTTTTTAATTTATTGATGAGCTAAAAAGCCAAAGTGGGAAGATGCTAAGGAGAATGTAAAGGGAGAACTGAGGTAAGCATTTTATTTAGGGAGGTTTATATTTATCTGCTGAAGTGAAAAAACTTATTGTAAGAGTGGGTAAGAAGTGGGTCATTCCTATAGTCAAAAGATAGCTGGCTGTGCCAGACTATTTGGCTGCTTCCTAACTGCTGTAGTTCGACCACTTAAGCTGTTTTTGTCACCTTTTGGATATCCGTTTGTATCTCTGAAAGAAAAAGTTCCTTAAATAGCCCTTTCTTTGCTGTCTCTAATTGCAAACAAAGTATAATAGAAGTCAGATCGAAGCATATCAAATCAATGATGTGCCTGCAGTGTTAACAAAAGAATAAAAATTCATCTCCCATCTAGGAGAGGGTTGTTAAAATCACATATGCTGTTGGGTTTTTTTATTTCATTTTGTCAGGTTTTTTGTAAACAAAGATATGTTTACTGAAGGGGTGGCTTTTTGCAAACTGTTCTTTCAAACCTGTCAATATGCCATTTGGGTTTATGGTAACAACTGGAAAAGCAGCAGCAACCATTCCCCAAATACAGGCAATGCAGATCTCCAGCAGGTTCTGTACTCTGTGTGGCACCTACGACAAGGTTTAATCAGTCAGAGCTAGTGACATAAGTTCTGGATAGATGAGAAAACTTCTAAAATATTAATACAGCCATCATTGCATGAGGCTTTGATTTTACAAAACTGGCTCTTGATAATACTCCTTTCTGAGGAAACCACCACATATCCAGGCCAGTTATCTTAGCTGAACATAATCATTTTTATAGGACTGAAATTACTCCTCAAACAGCATTTCGACAACACAGTTCTATTGATCTTTGGGTAGAAATCACCCACTTTTGCCTATCCATGAATTAATGGCAGTGGTACAAAATAGAAGAGGTTTTCCAAATAATGCAGGTTCTATATTCTTATCATGGATTTTTTTAAAAAATCATCAAAACCCAGAAGCTTCATTCTATGCACTTTTAGATCAACTCTTGCAAAGTAACTTGAATCTTGATAGGGTGTCCTGAGGCAAAGACTCCTGTCAAAGTGGAGGGCAGCAGATGAGAACTGTGTCAGTGGCCTAGAAATAGGACTTCCAAAACTCCATTTGCAGCTCTTTGATTGGTTTCCTACAATTGCCGAGAGAAATTATATGGTTGTGAGTTCATCTGGCTATAAAATTAGAATAGTACGGGTCTTCAGAGATGGTTTGTATGAATTTTAATTGTTTAATGCTTTTGAAGTACTCTAAGAGCCTTTGGTATTCTTAATGCAATATTTCAAAATGGTAATTATTATATTTGTACCAGTTATGTAACTTAATAGGAGTGATACGTTGTCTGAGACAGACTCTGAGGTGTAATGGTTTAACTTTTACTTACCAATATATCTTGGCTTTTGTACTACACAGCACTTTTTGTATTGATTTGAAAATTTTCCATACTTGAACAATGTGATTTGCTGTATGTCCAAATAAGACTAAATTTACTTAGTAGGGGGATAAAATGGAAACGACACTTCAGGCAGCAGCCCTGGCGTTACGCTAATTGCACTAATGTATATTATACTAGGTCAGTGTTAAAATGGTTTGAAGAAGCAAAATTTTGATCTTTTGTCCAGGCAACTTCGTTTTCCATTGTTTCCACACCTTTTCAGAGGATTTCTAAGAAAACACCGCCCAAGATGCTTTGCAGTTAGGAATCAACATGCATATTGATAGTAGTATGGTTGGGCTGTGTAAACTTAAATCTGATAAATATGAATAACCCTCCTTTCAAATATTAACACGAGCCAAAATTCAACTTAGTGATCTGATGAGCTGACAAATTCACATCCTAAACTAAATGACATTTGTCACACTGAAGTAGAAATAATTATTAACAATTTTCAATTCATTAGGAGCACTACAATGAAATGTCAACAACTTTAAAAGTGTAGCAGAAGTGTACAAATTAATTTTGATTTTCTGAAGTGTAATTACTTTTGTAAGTACCACACTATGTAATCACTTTTGGCGCTATTAATTGCACAATCAATAATCCTGAAATGTACTTAGCTGTTTTCAAACATGGTTTCCTAAGGTCACCCTTTACTCGTGTGGTTGTTTCTGTGGAAGAATGTAAGGAATCACTTTCCAACTGGTCAAATATGTAGGGAAATTTAAAAATCTACTTATGAATATTTTTATATTGATTACAATAAGGGGATACATTTGATATGCACACATTTTTGATATGCACACATTTTTGATATGCACACATTTTTGATACCAAAAAAGGACGGTCAGGATGGTTTTTGCGAGTCCGTTTGTGTGCGCTGGGTGGCAGCATTAGATCTCGCTCACATGCTGCACCTCCTGGGGCTCATCCTACTTTGCGGATGCAGCCCGACTGCGGAGCTGTTCACGTTCCCTTGAGCCAGGCAGTCAGGCCAGATTTGGCCTCACATTAGCCAGATGAATGGTTGGTAATCATCTGGAGAAGTACATCGTTTCCACAAGCTTAGCCAGTCCTCAAGTGCCAGCATTTGAAATAATTCACGAGCTTGTAAATCTTGAATACGGAAAGACCACAAGAAGACACATCTTGATGGAAAGTTACTTTTCTATCTCAGGGCTTAATTTTAGCTGACATTCTGATAGGTACACATCCATTTTTGGACAGTAGCATTAACATCTTTTTGCTCATGTATTTGTGTATTGTTTTGTCAGTTTTCTGGAGATCTCCAAGATCAATGGCTCTGGGAACCTCTGCCAACACTATTGCAGCAGGGTAGGAACAGAGATGGTTGCCAGTTCAGCCCATTAGTAGCAGCTTCCCACGGAGAGAGTATTTAAGTTGGTTTCTGGAATCAAGAGCAAGTCCTTAAAGAATCTATTTTATAATTTATCTTTAATGGTTCCTGGGGTCTTTTGCTATAACCCCAGTTTAACTTCACCTGGAAAATTGTCTGAATGACTTATCTGTGTTGGAAGACATCACTTAGAAGCAAAGTCGATTACCCAGAGCTAGGAATGGAAGAATGTATTGTTAAAACTGTAGATCCTCACACCAAAACTGAAAACACAATAAAAATATATTGGCATTTCCTCTCTGATTACTAAATTTTCCATTAATATTAAGGACTGAAACCGGGGAAAGTGACTTTATGCCATTAGGAAAGCAAATCCTGAACATGTACAAAAAGAAGCAAGTGCCGTAGCAGTAACATGTCTTGACATCTATTGCTAAATGTCATTAAAAATAGTATTTTAACCATTTATAGTTACATTTTAATTTAAGAATGCAGCAGATAAAGCATTTCAGGCACTTATTTAGAGGTTGAATATGCTAAAATCAGGAACAATTTTCACAGAAAAGAAAGAGTACACATTTTTCTTAATGTTTCTAGTTTTCCTTCTGAAGTTATTGTCTCCATTTGTAATCTATATGAAAGAATAATTTCCTCAGTATGTTTTGGGCAAGCTTGTTCTGCTATTTAGAAGTGTACTTTTTATATACAGTATGGGAAAATGTAGTTAGAAATTGAAGAACTGCATGTGTGAATGTATCTACTCAGTAATTGTGCCTGAAAATTCCTGTTTGAATAATTCACTTTGACTAACCTTGTGTACAATACATATCCCTGTCTCGGATTTCTGTGTTTGTTTTTTGGGGACAAGTGAAACATGAAATTCCTTGCAAATACTCTGGAGTCCATAATTTCTAGGCAATTGTACTGGAACAGCATAACTGGGCTTGCTGCCAGAAAGCCAGGTGGGTTTTGTTCTGCTTGAAACTGAGCTACTCTGCAAAAATGTTTGAATTCTGATGACACAGCAAATGCCTTTGCAAAGAGTTGCGTTGGAATTTTCAGCTGAATTCAACAAAGTCCATATTAATCTGTTTGCACCTGAACTTGACATCATTACCAAAGACAGCTGCTGATACTGATAGACAAGTGTGTTTTAAGCTCTCAATGTGTTATTTTATTGTTATTCAAGCTCTCCATACTTTAGGGCTATTCAAGTGATCATCAGCAGTATAAACCAATACCCACAGTGTGAAAGGGATAGCAATTGGCAAATCCCTCTCAGACTTAACAGCTGTATTCCGTAGTCTTAGTGCCTCATCAGTCTCCTTGGAGCCTCTTTGATGCAAAGAGCAGTGCTCTCCACGCCTGGACACTGCCCTCAGTCACATGGGGCGAGTGTTGGGAGTGTCCCGTGTAGGGACAGGAGTTGGACTGGATGATCCTTGTGGGTCCCGTCCAACTCAGGTAATGATTCTGTGGTCTTCTGGTTTCTTGGGAAGAAATTCTCCTATAAGATAGGCCACCACTGGTAGAACTGTTCTGAAATGGACATGCAGATATAAAGCCTTCGGTTTCTCTTCCAGTATGAGGTAAACACAGAATCTGTTTAAGTAAATAATTTTTATTAATTAAAAACAAAATCAGCCCCACTAAACATCTTGCTGGTTTGAAATTTCCGGGTAATAATTGCATTCAATTGTGTGCATCTTTAGTTGAATTACTGTAAATATGTTCAAAATGCTGTAGCAGATAACAATATTGTGCTATTTCCATTTTGCAGAAATATTGTTCTAATGAGTTACAGCTTAATTTTCATAGCTCATCAGGTTTGGTTAGATACTGTGAATATCCAGGATTGTGGGTAATTATCTCAGCTTAACTAGATGGCATTTGGAAATTATGCTATAATTTGGATTGGATTTTTAATTTTATTTGGATTTTGGTTTTTATTACGTGAGACAAAGCACTCAAGAACAAAGAAAAAGGACATGGTAGGTAATGTACTCGTTTTTCTGGGAAGCAGCAAAGATAATTCTATCTGCTCTTAAATGGATTGCATCTGTTTTTATGCTTTACTTGCCAGCAGGAGACTGTGCTAACCAAAGAATGCTTCATGCACTGAAATGTAGTTTTGGGATAATAGATCTTATTAGTGAGTAAAACACTGGCACAGGTTGCCCAGAGGGGTGGTTGGTGCCCCATCCCTGCAAATATTCAATGTCAGGTTGAATGGGGCTCCGAGCAACTTGATCTGGTTGAAGATGTCCCTGCTCATTTCAGGATGGGTTAAACTATCTGACATTTTAAGTTCCCTTCCAACTCAAACTATTCTATGATTTTAAAACCAGGAACAGTTAACACTGTTTTGTCTGCAGTTCATCACATCTCTCAGGAGAGGATGGCTGAATGATATTCAAGATATGAAACAGAAGCATTGTTTGAGTGACAAAATGAGATGCATGCTAAATCCTACAAAATAATTATGGGATTTTTTCTGTGTTTGGTTTTTTTTGTTTTGTTTTGTGGGGTTTTTATCCCCCACCAAGTATTGTGTTTAAAATGCAGGATCAGTAAGTAAAAATTGCAAAAGAAGAAAAGAAATGAAGCAGACCTTGTCAGCTGCAATTACATCTTTTAGTCACTGAAATATAATATAATTCAATGTCTCTGTTAGCATTCAGCATTGTTAATTCATGGGTGAGTAATTTAGTTGAATTCTCAATGAGAAATTGAATTTGAGGTGACTCAGCAGGAAAATCAGTGTGTTCTATAATTGAATGGAAAATAGTTGAGTTATGGCTGGCAGTGAGCTTGACGTAACCAGCCTTTGTATTACACGTGCCACGAAGAGACTTAATGGCTTGACAAGTATTACATTTATTTCAGGTAATGAAACACAGTAAAATGTGGAGTAATTAAGTACTTCATGACCCAAATCCAATGTGAACGGTCCCAATTTAGGCAAAAGCTAGGAAGTGTTGATATAAACAATGTTTCAGGTACAGAGTTTCAATTTAAACATGGTTGATTCTGCCTTGGGATATGAGATGGTTAAACAAAATTTCTAGGTCCTTATCAATTTCTTTTTTACACGTCTGTAAACCTTAGCGAAAAAGACACTTAACTCCAAGGCAAATATCATAGTGAACAGGCGCTGTGTGACAGCTCATCACAGCAGATATTATCAACAGCATTACAAGAATTCTTTTGAATGCACAGGCATCTGCATTTTTAATTTGTCAAATGCTTTATAAAGGATGCTGAAACCTGATTTCAACATAAAAGCAGATGCATTCTTTTGAACAGGGATTAGAAAGCAAATAATTAATCATACATACCTGTGGATTCATGTAAGTAGTTACTTAAATAAGAATCACAAACCTACAAATGCAGTCTCTCCACCTATTTTGCATTCTCTTGAATTAAAAAAGTGTGGATTTGTTTGGTAGATAGCACTTGACATCAAAAGAAAAATGCTAAAATATTCTCCTGGTACTTTAATGAAATAAAAATATTTTTAACAAACACACTGCTCTGTTTTTAACTGGGTGGTAAATGCTTTACAAAAGCTGGAGGTTGTAAGCTGTAGTGCTGATTAGGTAAATTAGACTTGGAGTAACCGGAAGCTGTGCAGACCTCCTACATCAATGAGATCTGCCTTCCATTCAGTAACAAGTTGGAAATTTGCATGAGGGTCACGAAGGAAAGACTGGCTGGCCTGAACAGGCTTCTAAGTGTTATGGGAAGTGTATGAAACTGACTGGTTTTGACTTCAAGCCAGGTGAAACCAAATTGATTTCACAGTTATGTTTTCAAATCCACACATCAAAACGAAATCAAAAGGTCTGGATCTGAGGGAAATGAAAGAGAAAAACAATTTTTAGCATGAACAACTACAGGATGAGATCACCAAAAGTCACATATCTTTAGTGTTTAGTGGCAGTCTCTACCATGTACTATAAGAAAAGTCTATACTCTTTGTTCAGCTGAGTGAGTTTCTAGAAGTTCATGACTTGAAGTGAATTCCATGGGATAACAGAATTTTAAGAATAAGGATATGTAATTCTGACAAAACTTCTGGGATTTAAGGGACCTATACTTTACATGTCAGTTTATGGAATTCAGACTGAGGTGCCAGAGCTATAATGTTATTTTTAAGCTCACAGTAATGATGCTACCTGCAGCAATGCATTTCAACATAAGGGTCCAAAATCATGCAAAGAAAAACTAAGTGACTTACTTTTGTTCTAAGTTTAGTTCTTATTCCATTTTTGTCCCTGTTCCTTCTCCTTTCATACACTGCTTCATAAAGCTTTTACTTTCTTTGCACTTCTCTGGCAGTTAAACACTGAAGATGTAGAATTAAGCTTTGATATTAATTAAACTTAGACGGAGGAATAAACAGAGGCAGGTGGAAGATGAGGTGCCTGCCAGCTCCTCTGAGGGCTCCTACACGTGGTTGCTCTCTTGTGCTCTCACTCTATTCTGTCAGGGAACTTAAAATTATTACTTCCCTTCTCTGAGCAACACCTTAATCTTGTTGCTGGCTTGTCACTGTGCTTGTGAATCGCAGCCTTGGCTTTAGAGTGTTGGGCTTGTTTCCATGGGTTCCTTTTTCAACATCTCTACTGATGAAATGGAATGCTTGGGGTTTTAAATTCAACAGCTAGAAGAGAGAGGGTGTCTCTGATCCCAGCCCCCACAGAATTCCCACAGTACCCCCTACACTGAAAGTCTTTAAATGTATCTCTCCTTTGAACATCTCATGCTGCTGACAGTAATGCTTTTGTAGTGTCTACAACCCTTTTCATCGTGTTCTAAGAGCTGACAGTGTCCTCAGAATACTTCTAAAAGGAGAACTTCTTGGATAAATTCTTTCACTGGTTTTGGTTGTTTTTTTTTCCCCTCAAAGTGCATCTTATGAATCTTTTCCTTGAAGAGCTTGTTTCAATAAATGTTACCTTACAAACTTCTAACCCTGTCCCTTGATAAAATAGCCTCTTTCAGGTACACAGGACACTGGAGGAAGGACACTCACTACAAATTAAAGATAAAAATGATAAAGTATGAGAGGTCTGGTTTTTAAGGTACAGCTGTGAATCTCTGCTTACAAAATCAGTGGGGTTAAAGTATTACAGGATCCATGCCCTGTGGATCCGCACAGATATTCAATTGATTTGTAGTCTTCTGTTTCTCCTCTGACGTTGTGAATTTTTGTGTCTTCTCATCAGATGCTAAGCAAGACAAGGGTTCATCCTACCATTAGAGATGAAAGATTCAGTGGAAAAAGATTTGCATTGAAACCTTTATAGTGATTGCTTGTGACCCACTGCAGTCTATTGAGCCACTTTTTAAACTTCACAGTTGCAAACCCATTTTGAAGCTTGTCATTTGGAAACAACTTTACACGAAGGCGAAAGGAGCATTTTCCACAGCAGTCTGGTACATAACAGCTATTGAGAGAGGCAGAATGTGGCAACTGCTGTGAAAGGCTTTGCTAAGGAGCTATTTTTTAGCAGTCATTAAGTCTTGCATCTCAAGAGGTGCCATATGAAGTAGTGAAGTAGCAACTACCACTGCTGCTTCATTGATGAACAGCAGTTTGCCTTGCAGTGACTTAAGCCTTAATGTGTTGGTACACGAGTCCGAGCCACTCCGATCTATATTCCCTTTCCCTACCTGGCAAATACATTTGGAATTGTAGTGCTTTTCTGTCACTACAATTGAAGTGAAGAACAAATACATGGGGCACACGTTGATTCTCTCTGTACTGGAGGGTGTTCATAAACCGACTGCATACTGAGAGGATGAACCTAAATATGTGAGGATACAATACTTCACTGAGTCAAAAATTATGGCACTCATAGGAGTGGCCAGGTGGTGCTTTGAGTTCAACAAAAAATAATTCATCTTCAATAACTTATCCAAAAAAACTGAATAACAAATGTTGCTTAATTATACATTCTTGGAAAGATACTTTACATGGGGTCTCAAATCAGAATTTGGATCCAGCTCTTGTTATCTTCCCACAGCAGTTTTAGTATACCATGAAGTAAGGAATTCAGTATATAAAGCATATTCAAAGTAACTTTGCTCTGTATCCACCTGTGGCTGTTTACACAGTGCAATTGTCATATTTTCCAACAGTAGAAATTAAAAAACCCTGTCTTTTTAAAAAGCTGTTTTTTTTCAAAGAATGTTCTCACAAAAAAAAAGTAAAAATAGAGCAGTTCGTTAGATCTGTAGCTTGACTCAGGAAAACATGAATGCAGGAGTCAGACTGTGTTCAAAATAGAAGAAAAGGAGGACAAACACCCAAATCATCAGTAATCTTTAACGTCTTTCCACTATCTCACTCTGAAGTGAAAGCAGCAGGAGCTGTTGGGAGATGGGTTCATGCAAATGGACTCTCTTTCCTTCCTCTGATTAGTACTCGGAATAATTTTTCCTTATTGATGTGTTACATACTTTCTCGTGTGCATATCTTGTAATTCTGATCTGAAGAAAAGGTGCTCCTGCAAGATGATCAAATATAACTCTGCTGTGCAATTTGGAAAAAAATTAGGAAACTGATTTTCCACTATGTCTGTATTTCACAATTGGAAAAATGCAAGGTAATGTGTTTTTTTATAACAAGAACCAGAATAATCTTGCAAGAGTGAATTAGCATTAGTTCTAATCTTGCTTGGAAAAAAATTCAATCACGCTTTTAGCCTTCCACATGAGAGACATCACGGAGTTTGTTGGCACGGACAAAGCCACGTTTCTAATTTTTGCAAGACTGAGCAGTAGCAGAGAGTGAGGGCCCCAGTCCCTCACTGGATCTCTTTAGGTGATAAGAGGATGGCATAGTAGTTAATATAGGCTACAATAGTCATCCTTTGTACAAGATTGCCTATGTTTGGATTATTTTAAGATTTCTTCCTTTAACAGGGCTTATTTGGTTTGTGCCACCTGAATGCATTGTTAGAAAGTACCATTTTACTGACATAAGTGACAATAGCTCTTATTAAAAGTTTATCATATCATGTGTTCATGTGTCCTACTCCAAAATTCATCAGAGTAATTGGAAAGGCATCTGTTGATTTCAAACAGGCTTTTAAATATTGCCCACAGATGATGTGTGCACTTTGTGCCCTAAGTCTTCTCAATTTTGAATTTTAATCTTTTTAGTGCTGTCATGGGCTGAATGTGCACTTCTGAGATTTCAGAACTTCTTTACAAGACACTTTTCTTGAATATTTTAGATGAGTTTAAACCTCTAACACCAAAGGATCAGAAACTTTCAAAACTGAACTGTGTTCTTCAGGAGAATAGGAATAACTTAAAATTTTTGATTCTTGACTACCACGGGAGAAGATTCTGCCTGTCTCATTAAAGAAGAAAAAACAAAAGAGTGAGGGGTGAGAGGAGTATAAATCTGAATTATTTAATCTTAATGAGTTAACAGTGAACATTGGTAAGGAGACAATCAAATGATGTTTTTTCTTACAAAGCATACAATCCATTATTACTTAAAAATAACTGCTGTTCACCAATACCTTCCTTGTATTTTTTCTCAGTCTTAAACAAATGCTCTTACTTTTGCTGTTGTCTTTAGTAATTGTTTGTCCATATGGAAAGTTTAACAAAATACTAGTTCAAGGGAATCTATTGACATGCCTTACCTTGCTTACCTAAAATCCATGGTCCTTTGTGTTTACATTTGATTAAGGCACTTACTTTCTCCTACCCTCAGAAGGTAAAACACACCTTTTAAAAACTTCACATGCTTCTCTTCACAAAGATGAGTTCCTTGAAACAAAATTACAAGATTACATTTTAAAAGGTGATCCTAAAGCCAAACTTTATTTGTTGAGAAGCTGAAGAAATGCCGAGTGCTTTAGTAGCCCTGGTGCTGCTGCGTAAGATTTGCCAGAGTTCAAAATAAACTTAATAGAGAGCTCTGCTCTGTTAAACCTCTGTAGCCAGTGATGGCTGCCTTTAACAGACAGAGATGTTTCAAGAGTCAAATATTGTCTCTGCAAAACTGTAATATTGTCATATTTAGCTCTTAAATAAATATATGCTTTCAAATGTATTATTGCTTTGAAAGGGCTGCAGGAAAAAAAATCAGTCAGTAAAAAGGACAGAGTTACATCTGCTGTTAATGTCCTTTCTTCCAAGTTTTCAAACAGAAAATGCAAACTCAAGCAATACAGCAACACATAGAAGATGACAACTATTTGTGTGCTTGGTTCTAAGGCTGTGTTAACACTGATGAGCTTTACCTGTGGCTGAAGTCTTTTTTCACTATGTTGGTTGTATGACATTTTACTCTTCTACCACAACTTACTTCAAATTTATCCTGAGTTTCTGCTGAAGATTACAAAGGCCCAGATCCAATCTCAGAAAACTCTTTTCAGCTGAGTTCTTACACCCTGAGGAAAATATCTTTGTATTTTGCTTTAGGCTTTTTTAGCTGTCAACTGTAGGGCTTTTACAAAAGATGCTCCAAGGCCATCTTTAACCTCTTTCTCCTTTCACTCTCCAGCTGCTGCACAGCAGGAAAGGGATTTTTAAATACATACTAGTATCTGTGAAAAAGTAATTCCTGACAACTGTCTTTACATTGCATTTCTGTTCACAAAAATGGCTTACAGTACTTTTCATGCATTTCAATATCAACACTAATTTTTTATAATGCATCTTTGAAAGTGAGTTGGGAATACTTGACTAGATTGGTTATTTATGTTACATGTCATATTTTTATTCCAATTAGAAATAGGATAATGTGAAATTTTCACAGAAAAGCAACATCATATTTATTTAGTTTAAATATTTTCTAGCACATTCAAAAATACACCTCCTGTATCTGTTCACTAGAGTTTTTCTAGGAAATGAATACTGAAGTCAGATAAATAAATTAACTGAATGTTTTAAATTTTAAAAGCATTTTACATTAGCTGTCCTGATCTACCTATGTAGCAACTCCTGTACCACAAAGGAAACAGCATTTCTCAAACAGAGGAAAAGAAAACTAAGAAATTTAGTGTAGGAGATGTGTTATATGAGCTAGTAAGTGTAGAAATAGATGTTTACTGCCACAGGCTCCTAGCTCTTGACTTGCAATAACTGGTGTTATTCCTAAAAGTTTTACCTTCAGGAGTCATTAAATTACTATGAATCATAGCTTCTTTTCCAGGTAAATATCTGGCTGTCATAGCTGCAGAGAAAAGCATGAAATGTGAACTCAAGCATACCCTGAAGTTAAAAAACCCAACCAAACGAACAAAAAACCAGGTGAAAAACAAAGATAAAACAACAAAAAAAATTTAACTTCCACAGTTTTTAAAGCATCTGTTTTTCAGATTCTACTTGTTTTCTGAGCATCAGGTTTATTAATACTTCCAGTACTTGTATGCTGACAACCACGGCAGTATTTAACTCTTTGAAAATGAGTATGGAATGCTGGTGGCCACCACTGCTAGCAAGGATCTTGTACTGGAGGAGTTACAGTTTCTGCATTGAAAATGATTGAAGAGCTCTTGGTGTTCACATAATCTGAACTTGAATAAATGCAGTTGTTCTGTACCTATTGCACATCTTCCTTTCTTAAAATTAACTTTAAATCATAGGTCTTTTAGCAGTAAATAGCTCTCGCTGTCCTTCAGAGGCATTATTCTCTCTCTTGTCAGCATCTTGTTCCTTACATACTTGAAAAATATCTTCAAACCTCAATCCTTTTATTTCTGTATTTTTGCATTATTGTGTTTAAAATTCCTGTGAAGCTCAGCCTGTGACTTACCTGTTCCTCAAGGCCTGTATTATTTTCATACCTCCAGGTCTTCCTGGTTTTCCTTCCCCTTTTCATCACCACTTCCCCCAAGTGCTTGCTGTGGGCAACCGTAGTCTGGGACCACAGATAACCCTTGAGAGCAGGTTGTACAGAAATGCCTTCCTGGGCCAAACACAATACAAAGCAGCATGACAAACACTGAAAGAGCACTGTTTGCACATAGCAGCTAACAGAGAAAAAAAGGTTAAAGAGAAGGCTAAAATGAACAGCACCCCCTAACCCCCCTCTTGTCACCTACATAGAGACTGGAGACGATGCTGCTGTATGAGCTGAGTCATTCCAGCGGCATTTTGCTTTAGATTTTATGTTCTAAAGGTCATTGACAGGACAAGAGGAAATATATTTCATTGCAACCTCTGACACAGTTAGAAAAATCAGATGTACTTTTGGGAGCAGAGACCTTTGTTCGGGTCATCTTAGAGTTTTTTATATTTCTAAAGGCCACCTTTGTCTGCTTTGTAAATAATCAGTGTCTAATTTGGGGGATCCAGGGAGGACAAAGAGAGTGGCATCGCTCTTTGAAGAATTTTCTTCAGTATCAGGATCCCAACCTGCTAACGTTTTCCTTGTTTGTCTGGTTTTTTCAAACCTATGCTGTGTAAATGCACCCAGGCTGTACATTTGACTCTCATTTTGCTCCCAGGCCCTGTCTACTGTTCATTTATTTCTAGACTTCCCAAACAACTAATTGTTTCCCAATTGAACCTATTTTTAGAGTAAAAATTATTTGAAAAAGCTATATGGGTGATGCAGAAAAATTTTCTGATCGGTAGGTGTATTTTCAGAATAAATTGATTATCACATTGGGGTTTTTTAATAGTTGCTGTTGAATAGAAATACATTAAGTCAAATGGAGACCAAAGTACAACAGAATAACACCATTGTGTGTTACAAAGCTCCTCTAAGCCACAAGGATTTTCATCAATAATCAAAAAATCATTACACTGAAATTATTTTTAAATAACTTTGAGGAAATAAGTTGAAGACAGGAGTGATGATGCTTTTGATATTGAATTTATTTAATTCCTCTTAAAAGTGGGCAAAATTATGCCACGTATTGTACTGAGGAAGGCCAGAGATAAGATTATTTTCAAATTTCTGAGAAGTATTTGAGTATCTTCCTGGTTGGCTTCAACTTACTGGAACTATGTCAGAGTGCCACGAATCTCCTTTAAAATGCAATAAAAATCTTAGGAAAAGAAAAGGAAGATAAGAAATAACATTTAATTTAAAAGACAAGTCATTTGTAATTCTAGTTCACAGAACAGAATAGCAAACAAGCAATCGATAGGCAATTTCCCTCACCAGTTATTTGTTTTGTGTTATCCAAGATCTTTCTGCATACACCTATTTGATTTTGCCAGTCTTGAAAATCGAATATTTTTGTTGTCTTCCTCTGTTGCTGAGTCTTAGTCATTAGCATTTATTTGATCAAGCATTCTTTAAATTTTAAATTTAATTTCATACATATTTTTGGTGGGATATTTTTGGCCTGACAATATTTTTTTTTATTTTCAAGTGAAGTCCTCTCATTTCCTTCATCCTTTCACTGAGAGCCATTGACCTACCACTGGAGTTCTCCAGTCCTGACAGCAGTGTCATTGCTCTGTGTCTTCCTGCACAAAATGAACCTTAAAAATTCAGCCATTTTTTAAACCACAGGTTTTATTCTTAAGTATTGAAATTCCCAAAGCCTAAACTGAAATGCCAAACGTGCAATTATTCTAAGAGTCATTAGCCTTGTCTTTCTCTCTTTCATGTTTCTTTCATGTAAACCCATGAAGTGCTTCTCTGACCAAGAGTTGTGAGCTCAGCAGTAAAGGGAGAACGAGATATAAAATAATAAGAAATGGGGTGCAAATCACTGGACACAAAATGAGAATTTCACTTGGATATTGCAGGAAAACAGCAAATTTCAAAGGGATAACACCTGCTGTTTCAATAAATCCTTGAACTCCAGCTCAAAGGTAACAGTTGATAAACATTAAGACCAATGTTACTGTTTATTAGTAGAACTGAACAGCATTGGTGGGTGCAAGGAGCTGCTTGTAAAGCTTTGTTATCTAGGGATTTTTAGCCAGATATCTGTTTGGTATTTCACTGTTCTAAAGAACTGTCAGTATTTGTTTTCTCAAGCTTGGTCTACATTGCAAGGTGATGGGCTGATGTTGATATTAAATCAGAGTTGTGGTCAGGGCTTTTAATAACAATATTCACCCAAAATTAAACCTACCCTCCCAGGGCACTACAAGGGAGTCTGTTAAACTCTCCTATCTCTATTTTTGTTGGGATAGACCCCCCCTTCACAAAGGTGCTCTCTCTCAAGCAGCCACTCTCTCCAGCAGTTTCACCATAGTCCTAACAAGCAGCAGATGAAAAGCTGTGCATTGTCATTGGCTGTCTCAAGCCATCCAATTCTCACCCCAACTCTGCACGTGTTAACATGTTGATAATGACATTTTCTCTGGGTTCAAGTGCTTCATTATCAAGATTAACCTTCATTTTATTCTTCATTCTAATATTATATCTTCAATGTTAAGTCTTCTTCAGGGATCTCTTATAATTTCCTTAACCCTCAATTTAGTAAACGCTGCTTATTAATGCCCTTGTATTCTATTCATTTCTTTTAAGGGTATCTATTCTTACCTAGAATTGTCAAGGAAACCACCACCTTTGGCTCAAACAACATCCCCAGAGCTTGAAAGAATGATGTTATTAGATGGAGGAGTGAAAACTATATTTAAATTCCCTTCCTCAATTACATTAAATTATATATGATCTCTTTTTTCTCAGTGCATCCTTTAAATTAGAAGGTTTAAATAGAAAAGAACTCTGTTTTTCGTGACTAATTTCCTGATAATTAAGCATATACTGCCTTCTTTTCAAAAACTATTAAAGATTTGAAGCAGAATCCCTGGATCCCCTGACCTTGTAACAAAGCTCAAGAATCCATCCCACCCTGAACCAATTATTATTTTAGTTAATATTTCATTGTAAAATGCCAATTCAATGGTGCTTTTCTTTTCATTTTGTAGACAGGACAATGATAGCACTTGACAAGAAAATAATAAGTAATTATCTGAGAGTTCCTTCTCCTTTTGCTCTATAAAGGAACATTTCCTCTTCCTGACCCCGAGCTGGAAAAACCTATTTGTGCTTCAGAAAAGATAGAAAATCAAGAGAGAATCACCAGTTAGTGCTGTTTCAAATCCAGCTGAATATCATATATCTAATTAAACCCATAGGTGAGTAGAAATAGGATGTATAAATGATTACAATGCTATCAAGTTTCTTTCAGATGTACAGCACCTTGGATAACCATAATCATAACTAGTTAAAACACAGTAGCATGGCAAGATTTTAGCTGGGTGCCAGGCCTTCACTGAACTCTGTCTTAGCTTTTAAGGAACAGGGCTTGTCACAAAGATTATAATGTAAGTGTACAGCACGAGATGAGTAACGGGCACAAAGACTCAGGGGAAAGCACAGGAGATTAAAGAGCTCACGTTACCTGTAGCAACTTGACGGCGTGTTGTCTGTAATGTTGCATAAAGGGGAAATCTTTCTTCTCATGGCTTAAGTGTAAATCATAACCTTTTAAACAAGACCACAGAGAGTGCATCAAAACACAAAGCAAATGCAGGGACTGCTCTATTGAGGAATTTTACCTTCTAGTCAGCCCCTCCTTTCTTCTAGTCCAGATGCTGGCTACTTCCTTGGCCTTATTGTTTCATCTGCCGTACTTCCCGACTACCAACGATGCTCCAAATGTCTTGCAGAGGGGGAAAATGCTTTTATATCTTTGTAGCAACATTCAACAAGGCAATAAAAGTGACAAACGTTCCATCCAACAGTATAATTAATACTTATCGTTTCTGAAATATCCTCAGCTCTACACTTTTCTTCTGTACTTCTTTCTCCAATCCTCCACTTGAGTGAATAAGATTATCTACGCCTACACCTTCAGAGGGAACGTAATGAAACTGTAGACACTCCCTTCCAAATTTAATAAGGAGTAATATGTGTATTCCAGAGATGGAACCTGGATTTTATTACCTATAAACACAAGAGTTTCTTAAGTTTAAACAAGAATATTTTTCACATCCTGATTTAAGCCACAATCCACTTGAATGAATCACAGGACTACTCACACTGAGATATGGCTGGAGGGACAAGTAATTGTAGCAGTTTGTTTGTCTTTTGCTGATAATAAAATAACTAAGGATTAGAAGAACCTTCTGTAGCTGTCCAGGAAAAAAATAATCTAAGTGTGGGGTTGGTCAAAGAAAGACTTAAGCAGTTATATTTTATCATTTAATTTCTTCCAATTTCTCATGAGACACCCTGATCCCAAAATAATGTTTCCATCTAGACTGTTGTATAAGTGGAAGGGGGAAAAGATGAGTTTCAGACTACCAAAAAAAGGGGAATACTCTAGTAACCATACCTTTTTAGTGCTAGCCCTAGCAGGGTTACCAATGAAACTGCTTCTGCATAGCTGATGTGAACTGTCCTAGTTTAAAAACAGAACTTTCTTTAATCACAAAAAAATATTAAAAGCTTTGCTTTAAAATTTGCTCTAAAATAACTTTCTAATAGCACAGTATGAGTTAAAATCCTGATGGGACATTAATTCCAAACTGGTTCTTCACTAACCTCTAGCTGTGTGCAGACTTTGTCATCCAATGAGGTTTGCAGAGAAGATTTAGAAGTTGCTACTCTGGTTTAAAACAGAGAGGGGGAAGGAGGAACATCTTCCTCCTCTTTCCAGCCACTTTCTAAATTGGTGTGGGCATGGATGGTACCTTAAGGAGTTTACAGATTAAAGCCCAGAATTTTGCTTTCTGACAAACAGATTGTCCATGAAATTTCCCTTGGTTTATTTGCTGTTAGAATTATTCCCAAAGCTGTCTGGGTTAGTCTGTAAAAATCCCCCAAGATCTCACCTTTGAAGTTTCCAGCTGCTGCTCTTCTGCAGGGCAGGAGTAGCAAGGGCAGGAATAGCAAGGGCCAGAACCTTCACAGGTGCTCTCATCCTTTGCAGAAACACCGAGAGAAAGCGCTCTGATTCTGTGTTAGACACCCTGGGCTCCAGGAGCTGGAAGGGTGAGACACAGTGGGATTCACTAAAGATGGATGAGAAGACATAAGCAGGAATATACTAACTATGTATTAGGGATGAAGAGACCAGGTGGGTTTTTTTCTCTGATTTTACCTCGATGAAATGATTTTTTAATGAGCAGCAAGGGCCTGAGATGCGTATTTCCAGATACAACTCCATTGACTTTACCAGAAACAAGCTTAAGCCTTAATCCTGAATAAATGGAATTAAAGTACCTGGGTCACATTCACCTGCCTAGAAAGTCCACTAGCCCAACCCTTTGGTTTGCTTTTAGCACAATAACCACTTGATACTCTAAATTCCTTTCACATGTTGAAAGAAACCTGTTAGGAATTAAATTCTGATGTGGTAAAGCCTTGTGTTAAGCACTTTGCTAATTATAACAGCTGAACCTCTTGTAAAGTCCTTAAGTTCACAGGTGTCCTGTTGAAGTTAAATGGTGAGTGCTTTTCATTTCTGGGTTTGTTTGCTCTGGTTGAATCAGTGGATGGGATGAAGAGATTGCTGTGGGTGCTGAATATTTAGCTGGCAGCCTTTTTAACCAGGAGACAGTGGGTGTCTTGATGCAAACAGAAGCAAATTCTTGAAGGTAATGAAACTTTATCCAGTTTTGCAGAATTATTTACTAATTTCTGTGATATTAACAGGGCTAAGTAATTACATATATTTTTCTCTCTGGTGTACTGTTGTCTTAGAAACCTTTTTTCTCAAAGATTTGTTTTGTCTGGTGTTCAAAGATACATGTGGTGATCCTTATAGTGCAGCAATAGGCATTATTGTTTCACGCTAACATGCTTAAAAGCTCTTTCAATTTTTACATGTATATTGGGAGAGCTTAGTGGTTTCTGCCTGCCCTCAGTAACCTGTTAAATAGTCTTCTAAACATAACAATTATATCTGATCGTCTCAAAAGCAATATCCCATCCTTTCAGATCACAATTTTCTCTTTAAACCTCTATTTGCTTTATTGCTGCAATCTTTAGGATCAGATCTTTTTTGTACCTCCTGCTTGATTTTTTTTATCAGATTTTCTTGTTCTCCCAAGAAGGGGAATTTTTTTTTTTATCCATTTATTAGTTGATGGATTTTATTTCTACTTTTCATGCTGCCTTAATTCTATAAACTTTGAAAAATTGAAGTAACAGAAGATTTCCTAGGTCGGTATCATCCCATGGTATTCATAATATGGTGGCATTTCAGTGTTAGCTTACTGCAATTTCAGAAAACTGCCTCTTTGCTTTACTATTGCCTTCCAGAATTTGATGTGCATGTGTTCAAAATAGAGGATATTTGGCTAAAACTCTTAGGAATGAGTAAATAGGTTGCCATGATTTTCATGGCATTTGTTTCTTTTAATAAAAAATATAATAAACTTCAATAAATAATAAAAGTATATATTTTACTAAATATGTTTTAATGAAATATATGGGGAAGTTTGCAAGAACTTCTTAATAATGAATGTAATAAATGTTGTTCAAGGGCAAAATGTGTACCTGGGTTGTTTTTCTTAGCTAGTGTTCTGTCTGTCTTCAGTTATCTGAAGCAGTGGGCGGAGGTCAGAACAAGATCTGCTTTATCCATGGGAGCACAGCCTCTTACAGCTCAGTGAATCAATTGAGCATGCAATAAGAAGAGTCCCAGTATAGACAAGATGCATGGAAATGTATTGATTAGAGTCTGAGTAAATCTGACCATGGAACATGTGCAGAGGGTGACTGTACCTCGGGCAATTTGCTGCCTGGGGAACAGGTATGAGCAGCAGTTCTACTGCTATGTTTAGGTATAGACAAATCCCAGTTGGGAAGTCTTAATTTAACAAATGATGTTATTTGTCTCAGATTGCTGTAAATCTATCAGTGTAGAAGATCTGTATTTTCCTAATGAGTTGAACATGTGATTCTTGCAGTTTTATGTGACTTGAAGCAATTAGGAGACCAGTATCAGATAACAAACACTGCAGAATTGGCTGGTTCTGGTAGAACTGTCTGGATCTTGAAAGAGATTTCCTAGTGTGACTTGTTAATATTCTCAAACTTCAATTGAATAGTGATTATTTATCAAGAAGACTGCTTTTTGGCATGAATCCTCTGAAATACCTTCAAAGAGCATGTTGTGCTGCTGGTATTTTTAGATGTATTTTTGAGGGGTTTTTGTGTGTGGATACTGCATTGCACCCTATGTAAGAACTTGTCTGGCTCAAGGGATGCAGATGTTATGGGTACAGTCTTGAGGCATGGTGTGTGCTTCACAAGGCAGCACAGATAAGCCTTTGCTTGTTGCCATCAGTGGAGCCTGAAAGAGAGAAATCGATTTGAGACTTTTTTAAACGCAATGAGAGGAAAATACCAACTTGTGCATCGTGCACTGGATGCTCCTCAGCTTCCTGCTGCCAAAGTGGCAAAGCGTGTTAGCTTTGACTGTAAAGATAATTTTGAGGAAATTAATTATGAAGCAGTTGTTCTGGGCAAGCAGTGTCTGATTCAAAGCCCATTTAATTAGTAGCAGTTTCTCTGTTATCCTTGAACATGAGGAGTACAGATGGAAATGTGAGAAAGTAAAGGCACTCCTGATCCCTCCTTGTGCCTCCCTCCAGAGAGACAAAGGAAAGCAGCTGATGGAGGCAGCACACCCAGGCTCAGCAATGGGTTTGCCCTGAACATGTGCAGTCTAAAATTTAGTCCATAGCAATGCTCTTGGGATTCTCTCTGCAGCACCTTGACTTACAATAAAGCTGCCTCACTACGGGCTCCCAGGTGCCAATTCTAGACAGGTCTTTTTTCACTTGGTCTTTTTTTTTTTGTGTCTCTAATAAGTTCCTGGTAGGTAGAATTAAAAGATCATATTGCCAAGTTCATCTTTCCCCAAAGCCAAACACTGTGTAACTGAAGAATGGATTTTCCCTAATGATATGTTTTGCTGTTAAGGTATCTATAAATTTGAAATCACACAATATTATTCCTTCTCTGAGTAAACTCATATGAATCTGTTTCTCAGCATTGCTTACTCTCTATCATATAAAAAGTGTTTTTGCAGATCAACTATATCTATGCACTAAATTTGAAATACTGAGATAGGATTTAATTAATCCATTTTAGAGGTTGTTATTTAATTATGGAATGACTTGTTTTTTCTCTGTAGCAGTGCTTATTTTGGGTGAAGGTTTTGAATGGAATTTGAAAACAATACTAAATATTTTAGTGGAACTCAGAAAGAAATCTTCGCCCTGTCTATTGCTGGCTTTTATTTTGGATGGTTGTTCTGTCTTTTTTACTCTTGACCCTGTACAATAGCTTCCAAATTCCATGAAAAGTATTCTACCCTTCCAAAAAGCCAGGTGACAAAGTATAGGAGGAACTAGCTCCTGTCTCTGGTCCAGCTCAGGTGAACTGAAGGCTCAAACTGGGGTCTCTTGCAAATTAAATATATTGAAAAGTTATCACCTTTGCATGTTTCAGGTCTTTGTGTACATGACAGCACATATCTCTCTGCACTTGTAGTGTTCTTCCTGATACCCTTTCTGATGTATAATTTCTACATAATCTCAAGTTTGATAACACAAATGGCAGAGTCACTACTGTGAGAGGTAATTCTGTAAGGGCCACACCAAGCTAGAAAGAAATGAGACTTCTACATTTTGAAATGTCTGTAGTTCTGATTCTGAGTTTTGCATATCTGATGACATTGTCTAAATACCATACTATCATATTTTTTATCTTCTCCCCTTTTTCTCTGTTCCTCGGGTTAAAAAAGCCAAAGTTGTTGATATTTCCTTTATACATACCATGTTTTATATTGGGTGCTAAGTATATGTTTAAGCAAGTTGAAGTTATAACATCACTTAGCTGCTGGCCATAGGTTTATAAGTTTAATACAGCATTTGAAAACCAAAACTCTGAGGGTGCTGGAACATAACCATATGTGATGTAGACTCTACATCTAGGCATAAGTAGAAAAGCAAAAAGCTATATCCTGAAATCAGGTTGTCAGGCTCTTCCCTTCTTTGCATTTTTAGGATGTGTTGCAAAGAAGCTTTTAAAATGGTTTTGAATTTGTCAGCACTGTTAATGAAAATGTTAATGCCTTGTTAGCTGCCGACTAATGGCAGTGGAGGTTTTCATTCTTTACTTAATGGTGGTACCAAATGTAAGAAATCATGATTCATAGCCTGCAAATGGAATAAGAGAGTAAGATTTTCTGGTCAGAGAACTCCCCATGCTCACCTCGTAGCTGAGCTGTGCTGCACAAGCTGAGCTGTGCTGCACAAGGTGTGATATTGATGAGTAGTTTTATGACTCATTTGGTAAGATCTATGAAGGCAGTTACTTCATAAGGTGGCATTTTTATCACAGTTGCCTTTGACCTGCTGCAGGTGACTCATTGATTGGAGTTGGGCAGGGGGAGCACGAGTTGGAGGCTCAGTGAATGCCAGTGAAAGTGCTGATATTTGTATCTTTCATCTTTTTTTCCTAAAGACCATTTCTGACAATGTGCCAATGATTGCTTTATGTGTGCCTAATTATTCTGTCATTAGATGAGGCTTTGTAATTCTGTTTGGAGTGGCAAAGTCTGAGTTTAATATTAGCAGATGCTGTTTTTTCTTCCCAGGCCAACTTTAGCAATGCCTTCTGGATTTTTTTGATTGAAGAAATTGAACTTTGAATCTATACAGAATCATGCATCATTTAGTTAGCTTGCAGAATCCACTCAATTAGAATTCAGAGCTGAGAGGTAGAGAGGTCTATGTCAGGACCCATTTCCTGAAGAAATAATACAGGTTTTAAGTGCTGGTTTGTGTATGAGGTTTAGGACTATTGAAAAGATGAGTAATTTACATTAAAATACTCTGGGGGTTTTTTTAGGTTTTTTTGAGGTCTTTTGGGGGATTTTGTGTTGTTTCTTTAAAAAAAGTAGTAGTATATTGTAGCTGTAAGCTGTCTCTGGGATACTGCAAGCACAAAGCATTATCACACCAAAATTCATGATGATCTCTCTCTTCCACCAAATCTTTATTCATTCCTGGAATGATGTTTCTTATTTACTGATTCCTGACCTAACGTGCCTCTTGTTCCCTGTGTAAGTGGCAGATGTCTGAACTAAATCTGGAGTTTGTTTCTCTGTTCTTAAAATCTGATTCCAGAAGTTACCTCTGTATGAACAACTCCCAACGGACTGGGATTCAGGTCATGAGAAATGAGGTTCTGTATCCACCATCCAGGACTTTTCACTGGATTCTTTATTCAAAAAGAGAACTGCTCATTTATGTTACAAATAATGAACTTTAAAGCGTATTAGTAGAGGTGAATTCTGTTCTCCACTTGTCCTTCTTCTAAACACGCCTCTTCATAGTAAATTGATACTGAAAACTCTTGATACAAGAACTGATTTGTCCTTCTCCCTGCTGAGTTTAGATTTCAGCTTACACAAAGCTGTGCAGAGTAGCTGGTCGTATATCAAAGAGTTTAGATCTAATAGGTCTTTGAACAGATAGTGTAAACATGTGGGAATAGAGGTTGAAAGCAGAGATGCTCTTGTTATACAAGAGCTGCCTTTTTCATCCTGGTCAGTGCTTTACTACAGCTGTTGACAGGTGAAAACTTGCTGTAGCTGGTGACTTTATTAAGCAGCTGCACATTTTGCACTGTATTATGTTAAATACTCTTGAAGTACCCTCCTGAATAGACACCAACTCCTCAATGGACATAGTTGAAGCCCTGATTTTTGTTTTCCTAAAACTGTTTTATAAATAGTCCAAACTGGCTTGATGAGAGTTCTCGTGTGTGGGGGGTGTGTGTTTTGTTTGGTTTTTGTTTTCCTGTTCCCAGTTGAGGGGAGTGGAAGTAGCAAAATTTCCACTGAGTTTAGTAGTAAAATGAAGCTTTTTATGCTTGCAGTGTTGTGCAGAATTTTAAAGTTATTTTGCATAAGTATTGGTTTTCCTATGAATGTGTTTATTTTTTATTTTGCAGTTTCTTCAAGGTGCTTTTGCTACTGTGACTGAGAGGAAAAGATAACTATATGAGAAATTCAATTTGTAATTCATAGAAACTAAAGTTTGCTTTTATTCTAGATGATTAACTTCTGGGTATTTATTTGACTTTTAGCTGTGGCATCATTTCTTATGTCCACTATATTTTGAAAACTTTTATTTACCTAACATGATTTTTATACACTTTACACTGTCTCAACAGTAATTAGTCACTGGAGAGGGGTGCAAAACGACTGACTTGGAGAGATAAATTAGGAAAAGAGGAAGTGACTATTATGATGTCATTGATAAGAAATAACATTTATTCAAACATAAAGTATGACTAAGGACAAACCCTGAAATAACTATTTAAATGTTTTATAAAATCAGCCACAAAGTCTTTTGTATTGGTTTGAGATTAAAACAACAAAGCAGAGTTTTACTAATAGTATTAACAATTAAAATAGAGGTTTTGATCGTGAACTTGCAGATAAGATTTAACTGTCCCAGCACTAATACCTGAAAACAAATATAGCAAAAGCAAATAAAGGCTTCCCAGCATTGCTTGAAGTCATAGAATGTGCAAAAGCAGAGTTTGGTGGAATAGTGGCACATGTTGGAGACTTTCTTCTGAGTGCAATCAGATGCACACAGTCAGGTGTGAAGATGGATGGGTTCATGTCATTTAGTGCTAGCTGAGCATCTGGCCCTCCATGTGAGGCCAGGGCATTATCAAGTTTTGCAGCAAAGAACAAGGCCCATGCCTGTTCCACCAGAGTGTACAAAATAAACTCTTGCAAAGACACAATGGGGTGTTTCCTCAGGTTGGAAAATGCAGAATCTGTAATTCTTTCTTGCCTCTCCTTTGTTTGGTTGACTGTGAAGTTATGCATTAAAAAAAAAATACAGGTGTACACAGCTAATTTTTTGAAAATTGACTTTCTGAAATCAAAGACACTGTCAGCCAATACCTTGTAAATACATTACTTTCTGAGCTTCTTGTGTTGGCTACTATCAGATTTAAAATGTATGGCAAGTAAATAAGAATATAAAACTAATGAACCAGAAAATAAAGGGGGTCACATGCTGTATTTTGTTAGAACAGCAGTAAAATACCAAAGGATGTTAAGATGTTGTCTTCTGATACGAAGCTTAAAATGCATCACTCATAATGATGCCACAAGTAGGCAGAGGGAATGTTTGTCTTATGCACTGCATGTGTTTCACTGTTGACTTGAGCATACAATTATTTGAGTTTTAGTTGGGGCACAATATCAAGTTCTCTTTTTCTTGAGAGGTTCAAGCACTTAACACAGTATTGTTGGTATGCACCAGTTACTCAAAAATCCCCTGTACCTAAAGTAAAGGAAGGTGGCTTCACCAGATCCTGGGTGCAAAGGTCTGATAGGGTGTGTTGGATACATCTCAACCAATGCTTTGTGAGGAAAGACTTTCTGATGCTTTTATTTCCTTGGTTTTAGGATTTTTATTTTCAGATTCTGCCTTTATCTATGATTTGCCTTAGGGTGTAGATTGGCAGCACTAAAGTTTCAGTTTGCCTACTCTTCAACTGCTCTTTATCTACATCTAATCTTGAATTTGAAGTTTAGATGGGTTGTTCATTACAACTAAGTAAATGAAATAAATTCTTGTATATATTATTTAGTTTTCAGCCCTGCAATTCTACCTGCACAATCAGATTATTTTCTCTAAGCACCACAGAAAGGCATCTTTTCATTCTGCTGCTCGGGGGGAAATTTAAGCCTGCAAGGCTGCACTTCTAACCACTTAAAGCAGCGGAGTCACAGTTCCAATAAATGAACTGGGGTGCTGAATTCACAGAATTCTGCCACTCTGTCCTTGTACCCTGAGCTCAAGGACAGCAAAAGGACAGTAGACAGGATCAGATGTCAGGACAGCAGCCTTAGAGTGTCTGGGGATACAACACTTACTATTGGTGTATGTGACTACCCATCCATCATACTGACTTTAGACATAGTTAAATACTGTCTACCTGGCACTGTATCTGGACACAATTACTTGAAGAAAGAAAACTTCCCTATCACAAAATACAGTTTCTGAGCAAAAAAATTATATATTTGAATGTATGTAAGTGACTGTTAAGTATGCTTCTGGCCTTAAACACTGACAGGATATTGCTGTGTGCAAACATCCTTCCTAGAAACAATATTTGCTTCAAAATAAAGCCTCCCACTCTTTCTTGTGAGCAGTCCAAGACTCTTTTTTGCAGTAAGAGCTGAGATCAGAGTTTGTGGCTGTACATAGATTCCTCAGAAGTTTTGAATGGTTGGTATTGAAAAAGGTGTTGATACAAAACCAGTAATTAATTTCTGATCGAATCATCTACTGCTCTCCTGACTCAGTAAATTAATTAACAACTAGAAGACCCTGCATCCTTCAGGTGTCCAGTGATTACTAATTTTTTGACAAGTTTGAGATTGTATACTTAAAAGGGAAGTGTATTTAAAACAAAGAAATGCAAAAAAAGAAAAAACTTTGAGAAGCTCTCCTTCATTAAGCAGACGAACAAGGATAAAGACAATTAGAAATGAAAAGTAAGAATGAGGATTCTTGGTGAATCTCAAAGCATGTTCAAAGCAATGATGTCATCAAAGTATAGGGGGTGGTTGTGTGGGTGGGAAGTCCTTACTCTAAAAAAAAAATAGGTAATTCTGCCATCTCTTATACTAGGGAAAAAATATGTTATAGATTTGTTCACCAATGGTACTGTAGGCTTGGGGAAGGTTTTGAAAAGGATATCAGAATCTAACCTAAAGCTGTGTTACACCCTGCTTGCTGTTCATTCTCATAGCCTCTTCCAAGGCTCCCAGGCCTTGTCAAATGAAGCCAAGCACCTTTTATTTAAAGAGGCTGAGGCAACAGTGTAAAAGATGCTCTCTAAGCTACTTCTTTGCTTATTTCTTCTCTGCTTAACCTTGCTCTCTGCTGACTCTTGTCAGTGTCCTGCACCCCATTTTTTATTTTAATTTCATTCTATTTCTCTCTCTTCCCACTTTCTTCCACGTTTCCCTTCTTCCTTTTGACTTCACTCTTGGTCTACTTGAATGAACCCTCTTGCCATCGTGGGCTATGCAGGAAATCCCTGAGGCTTATGTACTACACATTCCTTTGTGCTGCCCTGAAACCAGGCCAGATTTGGTCCTTATTTCCTTACTCCCTTACTTCGAGTTTCCATTTACCTGCTTTGGATTTATGTTTCTTGTTTAGGAGAGCTTTCTAGATCTTGCTTAATTGCCTTCTGCTACCACATTCCTCTTTGAGAAAACATTCTTTAATGAAGAAACCTAACCCTGGAAAACCAGCACCAACTGGGACTCATGTTTGTTTTCTTCAAGTAGTATTTAACAGGATTTTAAATCACCAGGTGGGTGAGTGTGGAGATTATGGCGATTTGCCCAGTTGGAGCAATAGCTTTAGATTTGTCCCCAAGTTTGTTCTGGCATAATTCCTAATTCATTTACCAGCTGGTCAGCCATACCCTTGATTGCTGTTTCTGCAGGTGCTGACTCCATCCCTGCTGCTGGTATCTCTATTTATTTACCTATTTAAGGGTTCAGTAGCTTTAAGCCTTTTTCTCTTAGGATGTGTTACTCGTTTTGCAAGAGTGGTTACTTGTGATTTGAGAGAGAAATAGACCCTGATGCAAAACCCATGAAATGCATAGAAAGGATTGTGTTATTTTCAAATCGTGCCTGGATCAGGCCCACAGAGATATCAGGTGAATGTTTTACTCTAAATATAGATTGGTTATGATTCTTCTGATCTTCTTGGTTAGACTAATGCGAATCTCTCAGGAAGGATTATAGGGTTGTTTTGTTTGATTTGCTTCTACTGCCTCCTTTAAAAGGAGAGGGAAAAAATGCACTTAAATTATTTTATCAACTTTATTCAAACTTTAACAATTTTATACAGTGGAACTCCAGAGTTTCTTAAGCTGCTCATATTTGAAATTAAACCCCCTGCAATTTGTAAACTGTCAAACTTAATACAAGATCTTAGTGTTAATAGGATTTTATTGACTTCTACCATGAGCAGAGGAAGAGGTTGATAAAGTGCCGCAAAGGAAATGAAGATACAATACTCATTTTACTTGCATCTCCAGAGCTGTGTAAATTTGATTGCTGAATTTATGATAAACCAGCTCATTGGCCACTGCCCTTCTGGGGAGAGGGGACAAGAGACAATTGCTGGAAATGAGTGACTACAGAATGGTAAAATCAGACATTGTGGAGGTTTTGTGAGAATGGATTAAAATATTGGTGTCCAGTTACTGTGAGAAAACAGAAGAATGCAGTGTATCACACATTTCATATTTCTTTCTGATATCCTGCCAGTTCTTGTTTTCTCTGCTCCCACAGGCAGCTTCGTTTGCTCAACTATTTTCCAGTGGTGTTGATGTAATTAGTGCAGTAGAATGAACAGGTGCAAGACTAAGAATATTACGGAAGTGAAGCGAAGTGACAATGTGAACTTCATATCACTTGCAAGTCAAGATGGTTTTGATTTTTTTTATGTTCACTAAAGGCACAAGCAAGATGTTCATAGGCTTTAAAGTGTGTGGCTCTTGGGGAGTGGAGATATGTTGTAAGTTGATTGAAGTACAACATCAGGGACCTTAGACCAGATGGAAAAATGAGGTGACTGGTACTTACTGTAACACCAATCAATTCTTTTTTCCATAGAGAAAAACATGGTCCCTTCCCTTTTTAAAGAAGGGATTGTGTATTTGAAGCGACTGTGAAGTCTTTTAATGTTTTAACCTTTCCATAAATGTGGAGTTAGGGAAAAAGTGTACTTCTCATAGCTCTGAAAAGGGGAATTCTCTCTCCAAAGGGTACCGGTTGCTAGGGCAGTCTTATGCTGAGGCTGCTTAAGTCTTCAAAACACGGCTTGGTATCAACTGGGGAAAAAAAATCCTACTCAGTTTCAGTTGCTGCAATGTTTCCCTTGTTCTTCAGTGTTGCATATTTTCATTCCTTATTCGCAGCACTAGTCCTAATTGGTATTTTCAAACTCTACTCTCTTTGAACACATAATGAATTTTTCATAGAGAAAGTATAATCTTGCTGGAAATAGCTTCTTTTTTAATAGCAATTTGTTTACTACTTTCAGCATTGATTTTGGTTATCTTCTAGTCTTTAAAAATCACAAATGTGTAAATTGTAAAAACAGATGTATCTTAGGTTAAGGGAAATCCTTACTAAACTTTTTCTGTTCCTGTGCCCTTTTTCCAGCAGTTTTACATTTTCAGTGAGAATGAAAGGCTTATTTTTGTTTTATTTAAATTATGTAGTGTATTAAGCTGATGTTGTCATCTGCATGTAACTATTCCTAGTACTGAAGGAAGGGAACACAAGTCCACTGCCTGTTGCTAATAGACATCCAATTTTCATTCCATAATGGCATCAGTGAGTAGCTTTCAACATAATGCCTGCAGTTGCCTGAAATCAGATTTGAAAATCCTGACACTTTAGGCCTTTGTATATTTCAAATTTGTGTGTGTTTTCTGCTTTCTTGAGAGGAGAATTAATTTGCTGTTTCAATGCAATGAGATAGTGCTAGAAGTTCCTCTAAATAATCCTTATCATTAGCTGTAGATATAGAACTACTTTAAAAATCTGTTTCTTCACTGGAAATCAAAATCTTAAAAGTTTCAAACAAAACTTGAAATATTCTGGTACAACAGAAGCAGAAATTGGGTGAGAGAGCTGTAGTTGGGCTGTTGAAGTGCCTGTCCTTGCCCTGACTGTGCATTCCTTTATGTGACATGTTCCACCTCTTTGGAATAATGAAGCTGTGATACTAACATGAAACATTTGAAGCTAACTCTGTTTTGATGATTAATCACAAAGCTGTATTTCCAGGAATTCTTATTTTGATAGAAAACCCAGAAAAGTGTACAGTCTCTGCTGACAACAATGGCATTTAAGAACCTGTTTTGTGATACCAAAACACGAGTTTTTATTTTATATCTCCTCTAGTTGTACCCATGCTTCTCTCAAAATCCCTACCTCTTACAATTCAGTGCAAATGTGGAACCATAATCTTTCCTTTCAAATAAAGCTGGCAGACTCAAAGTTTGTGGAAGAAATATGCTCTTGAAAGTTTCTTGGAGGCATATTTCCAAGGGGACTGAAGTAGAAGGTGGTGGTTGGCATTTGCTTTGCTTACCCTCCCAAACATATTCCCCCCCATACGTGTCTCTTGTAATCTCACACATTGTCCAGCTCTCACATTTGTAGGAAATGCAGCATGATCCTTGAAAATATATGTATATATTGGTGTGTTAGTACAGACATGCACTCTTGTCAGTGTGATCTAAAAACCATAATGGATTTGTTGTACCAGTTTCTTTTAGGGGGATAAGTTTATTTAATGAAGATCAGGATATTTTTTTTTTTTTAAAAAAAGAAGCAGCAGAGCAGGCACTTTACTATCCTCATTTCCCCAAGTTCTAATGATAATTTCTTCTATTTATGAAATTTCCACAAGAGATCTCCAGCTCTTGTGAAGGAAAATACATGTTACATAATTCATGAAGCCCCAAAGGCTTTTTACATATATTACCATTTGGGGGGGGGGAATCTGCTAACACTCAGGGCAAATGATTTTCAGTATAATTAAAGGAATGAATTGTGGCAGCAAAACTGCAAGACCTGAATAACTGAACCACAATGATCATGTCTTTTTTCTCTTTCCATCTTGCTTTGGTACAAATTCCAAGCGGCCTCAGCAGGAACTCCAGCACTTCCTAACTGATCTCTTCTTGGTCTGTGTCACACATGCTCTTTGTGACAGAGTTTAACCACTTGAACTTAAAATACTGTAGGAAATATTGGTACAAAATCCCCTCGTGCTCTTCTAGAGCAGATAACTTCTAAGAAGTACCCTGGCATGAAGAACTCTTAGATCTGCTTATATAAAATATTCCTTCAGACACCTAAGAGGAGGGAGTGAAGAAAGGTAGAAATGCATTTTCATACCAATGGACCCAATACAGGAGGACTCTGAGGGACAAATGTAAATATTATCTAAATTATTCTAATTATATAGATCTTTGCAAAGAGCTGTTTAGGTCTACACAAGGAATTTAACATGTTGTCTTCTGAATGTTCAGATAATACAAAACTCCCTTGGTATTAGAAGCTGGATATTTTAGGGTTTTGTATAGTTTTGAAGAACTTTGAATAAATGTTTTAAGTGAGTTTTGGGTCAAGCAGATAGATTCCCAGTTCAAATGTTTACATAGATTTGAAGTATTTTTGACAGCAATAACTTAGAACACAGCTTAACAGAGATGAATTAGCAAAATGTAACTTCTGCTGAATATGTGCTTTTTGGCCAAAAGAAAATTTTATCCAGTGCCTATCTTGCACCACAGGAAAAAAATGGCAAATCATTACTTTTTAAAGCTTGAGTTTTTATCTCGTGGTGTTATAATTCAAAGGAACATCAAGCAATCAATAAATGGAACACTTTCATCTTCATTGATCCTTTCTTGACAAACACCAGTTTCATCTCTCCACCTTAGTGTTTACTGTTTGATAAAAATGGAACAGAATTATTTATTTAATGTGAAAGACTGGTAGACTGAAGTTATTAATACCCAAGATCCTGTTATTGCTTATCTCTTTACAGACTGAGACCACTACCATAAGTTGTTCTGTATTTGGTGCAGCCTGATAAAAGAGTTCTTTTGTCAGCATCTATTCAGAATATAGAACTGAATATTTCTGACACAGACAGGCTGCATCTGAGAAATTCTCCTGAACAATAATAGTAACAAATAACCACACCCAATCAGTAACTTCTTACTGTGTAAGAACTCTGTGAATTGAATGGAACCTAGGAGAGAAGTCTTGCTGGGTTTACTGTAGTTTATGACCTGGCTTTGTATGTTGATTGTGTTGTGGTTTGAACTTTATGATCTGGAAGAGAGATTAATGGGTTTCTTCTGAATATCCCTTTCCTATTCCTGTAATTTTTTTCTTAAAGAATTGAAAACTGTGACATCTTAAAAGATCAGGGTTCTTAATTTGAAAATACATCTTTTTGAAGCCTAGTGGGTCTTCAGCCCATGCACATCTTAATATGCTGTGTAGTATCTGTTAGATATGTTCAGGACAGTATTTATCTACTTATAAGAATGATTCATAATTCTGAACTTGTCTTTGAGATGTGTTTTGAGAGCTCTGATGATACCTGCAGGTGAGACATTGTCAGATCAAACAAAAGCAGGGTAATATTTCTGCTGGCATTTAGACAATGTGAACAATGACTGTTTAATGGTTATTGCTGTTGGGAGTGCATGGCACAGTAGTGCTGCTGTCAGGAGGAGAACAGCAATGTAATTCTGTTTGGCTGATGGTGAAGGTTAAGATTCTTCCATTTTTGTTGTACATTGTTTTTAAAAGTCCTAAATTGAACCAACTTAAGTGATAAAATCTAAATTATCTGAGGGATTTTTATGCCCTCTTTTATCTGAGCTACAGGATATAAACACCTTACATGTAACTGGATTTATAGTTTTTAAAAAATATCCATTTGCAAGCTATGGCAGTGATGATCAGTCATTAGTGAAGGAAGAACCAAGGGAAGCAGCTAATTAACTTCCCAAAACTTCTTATGAACCTCTAGGAGTGGCTGAGCCCTTGCATGCAAGTCATCCCAACTGCAATATAGTCTCATTTTGTTCTGAGTGGCTTTGTAATACTTGATGGACCTTGAGTTACACAACTCCTTGGTAAAGAGGTTGTTCTGAGCAGTTTGAGCTCTTTGAGAAGTCAGAATTACCCAAGTTGGAAGGGACCCAGAAGGATCATTGAGTATGGGTCATGAACTCTGTGAAACAACGACCTGTGTCAAGGAGGGACTATTTCAGTCCTTGCTGTTTGAGTTTTGGCGAACTCTATTGTCAAGGACGTTTGTCTCAACTTAAAGAACATCTGAGAGGGAGGGCTGTGAGATTTTTGTGTCAGACACTAAGCCTGGAGCAAGTATCTGCCAAGTTATTCAAGTGCACGTGTATCCAGTGGCTCCCACTTATGTCACATTTGTGTAGAAACGACAAGAAACTTAGTAATGCTTAAGTTGTGTTCCATTTGGTTTAGTGTTTCCATTTGTTTCTTTGAGCAAGATTTTTAAACCTATATATATAGATACACACATGTTGCCTTTTCTCTTCTTAAATAAAGAATATATTGCTCTGAAATTGAAAAATAGAACGAATCAGTGTTTGGAACACACAGCTTGAATCTGGAAGTACTTGTGCGTGACTGGGTTTTCTGCATGCATTTGTCAGTCCTGAAATCTGAAATTGCTTGTGTGAAAGAGACTGCTCTGTGTCTGTGTGGTCTGTACCCAGAAACAAGTCTTTGACAGCGCTGCGGTCGTGATCAAAATGTCTGCATATGCCTCTACCCTGCTCAGGTAGCCCTGTAGCCCGGTATCTACATAACCAGTTTAGGAAATCTCATTAAAAATAATAATTCCTGTGTGGAAACTACTTACTGATTCATAACACTAAATTACTTGTCATTCACGTGTTCATCAGTGATTTACCTGTACTCAGTCACTGCTGTGACTTCAGATGCTGAAATTTGGGTTGGCCTTCTGGTTTGTGGCTTCTTTGTTTTCTGGCTATTGGATGCAAAGCTGGTAGCAGTGGAATTCTAAATCTTTCTAGAATCAGGGCATTACAGACCAACCTTCTTCTCTTGCAACCTGTTCTCCTCTTGGAAACTTCACAATTTCAGGAAATGCACAGCACTTTTTTCCTTGCCTTCCAGAAGCAAAAACTGCTCCAGTAGTTTGGAGGAAGTAGCTCAAAGTGAGCTGCTAAACATTTGAGAGCTTGCTTGTTGTACAGAACTCATTTAAACAAATTTAGTCTTGATATGCCAAGTAAATTTAAAAAATCATGTGGTAAAGGCATTTCCCTTTTTTGATGTTTTGTTTTTTGCCCCAACTCTTTATCCATTTTGATAAAGCCAGAATTCACCGTTCATGTGTCTCTCACATCATTGTCAACCCCCATTGCCCCAAAAAATAAGCTCCTGTATGTTTAAATAAATAACCTTTTTTTCCCATTGCAGTTATTCTGTTTGAAGTTTAAAGCTGAAATTTGTACTAAATAGTAGTTTTGCTGAATCAATAAACTTCCATATACTTTTAATTTCCAGTTCCAAAGGAAGCTTGTTTGTGCTGTTTGGTTTACTTTGAATGTTAAATATCAGACCAACTTGACATGTAAAGTAAAACTTGGCAACACCTCCAGTCCTCAGTTTTGAATTGTTTTCTTTAAGCAGAGACTAAATACAAACGAAGTTCTTTGTTCTTTATCCATATCTGCTTTTTTTTCTGCTTCAATTCTGAGTAAATGGATTGCAAAAAATACAAAACAAGACAGAAATTCTAAAAACGACAGATGATTCACATCTTGGAGCTTGTTTCACAAAGCATGTGTTGTTTCACAAAGCATATACACACAATATACACCATTTTATGTATTTTGCTGACCTATTAGTGTTGGATTAAAAAATAATTTAAAAAATTCTTAATGTTTTAAATATTAGTGAGCAATACGCTCTTTTTGGGTAGATTTTAAGTACAGTCCATACACATCTATGCACACATGTAATGATTTTGAGTTCTTTTAATATATTGTGCAGTTACAAGCCTTTGCCAAGTGTGTTAGAACTAGTATTTGGCTCACAGTTGACGAAATCTACAGTTCTTCAGCTTTCTTTTGGAGCAGGAGCTTTGAAGACCAAGTCATGTGACTGTATCACTGTATCCTCAAGCTATTGATACACCAAAGTTAATATTGTTGGTCAGGTGTCCTCTTCTGAATGCCTTTTGGATATAATTCTTTAAATGTACAAGAAACAAATTAAAAGAAACTCTAGGCAGTTTATTTTGACAGCAAACACTTATCTTCTGAGCAACCTGGCAGTCATCTTGTCTCATGGAGCTCTTTTGGGTGACAGAAAAGGAGAGCTCTATGCTAAAAGGACATTATTGATGTACCTACATTCCTTTAATATTGCTGCCTTTGCCTTTAATGGTTTATTTTAATGCAGTCTATAAGATTTGGCCAAATGCTCCCATATTCTTGATTTTAAATGATAAGAACCGAGGAAAGTTGCCAAGCCCTATGACTGTGCGATAGCCTGGGCTGGGCACACACAATTGTAGTTTGGATAACTTCAAATCGAGATGCTGTTTGGTAGCTGTTCTTCTGAAACTCAGTGAAGGAAAACGAAAGAGAACTCCTCCCCCAGAGAAGCACAGCCCTTGGGTAAAGACTGTAGGATTTTTAGAAACACCTCTGGAAGTGTGGAGCCACTTCTTCTTCCTCCCCTGAACGCATAAAATGTAATTTATGCACCATGTAACTGTGTGCCTTGAGATATGTTTTCCTCATTCCTCCGTAAGGATTTTGGAAGAAAGCAGGTAAAATCTGCCATCTGAAATATGCTGAGACAGCTGACACGTATTCACAGAGTTTTTCTTCCTTCTTTTATTTCTTTCAAAGTATATTTTGCTTTCAAGTATTTGTTGACTCTATCAACTTGTTTGACAACAAAGGCCTGGAGTTCACCATTCACACCGTGGATAAGAAAACAGCCGCATTTTTTTGCGTGTCTAATAATGCCAATAGGTAAGGGATTCTCTGAGTCAGGCTTTTGAAGACATCCTATTTAACATACCCAGCTTTTGATATACTCATGCATAAAGCAAAGATAAGAAAACTTGTATAGGGTCCAAAACTAGAAATATTCTTGGATGTGCTGCATCTATTTAAATAATACCCTGTAGTCTTAGGGGGCTTCTATGAGCAAATAAGACTTTCAGAAGGTTGGAGATCTACCAGTTTCAAAGCGTGCTATGAAAACCAAGAGCTTATCTCAAGCTTTTCGTAGTGCATCAATCCCATTTAAATGAGAAAAAGAAGCATTTTTCCAAAGCACTTAACCAAGACATTTTGACTGCTGCAGTGTTTTTGAAAAATATTACCCCAAGAAATGTAAAAAGGAACAGGGAAGAGAAAACTCCGTGGTTCACAATTGGAGCTGCAGGTGGTCTGAATGCATCATGCTCAATTTCTTCCCCTGTAGTAAAAAAGAATCAGCTTCCAGGAAATGCTACTGGTGAAGATGGGATTTTAATGATAAATCAGTTATACCTACAGGACAACTGAAACTCAACACATCTGACCACCTTTGGTCGATGATATATTTTTGCACGCACAACATTTGTAGCCTGTTTGTAGTTTGAACACTGAAATATTAGTTGAGAAAGGTAAAGATGATTTCTTTTGACTCCTTACTAAGGTGTCACTGAGAGATGATTTATCAGGCTGTCAGTTCAGTAACTTCTGGCAGTCGTTTCAAAAAATCCTACAAGGCTCTGATTCAATCTTGTGGTAATGAGTCCACGTCAAACTACAAACCTGAACGTTTTGGACAGCGCAGCCCAAACACTTCTGATCATGAAGTTAACTTCACCTGGCTAGTGCTTTTTCATGAAATTAGGAGCACACTGCTCTTGCAGCAACTTCAGTATTGGATGGATTATTGGGCTTGACTTTGATTCCAAAAGAGTAGGAACATTGAAGGCTACTTTGCTGGGGTTTTTTTCTTTTCTCTTCCTTCTGGAAAATCTGATTAAACCTCGTTCTAACTATTTCTCCCTAGAGGTCTCATTTACTACTAAGAAATTTTAACATTGCTTTTGAACTGCAGAAAAATTGCAACACAAGCAACATTTTAATGATTACCTGGTTATATTTAACATCCATAAAATTTCTCTTGTTTAGGGAGCTCAAAATAATTGAAAATATATTGGGTTTAAATTATGTATGGACTGTCGAAGCAGAGCACAATCAAAAACAAAAAAATGCTTCTTGTAAAATCACTTCAGCTGAAATAAGCCTCCTGAACACCCCAGTTATCATGGGCAATTTCTTTAACAATGCACCTAACACGTTGTGTCACACACAAGGTCCTTCAGTCAAATGCAGTAGAGTCTCTGTTTTTAAAGATAGGTTTCTGTATATCCAAACTTCAGCAGCAAAAAAATGTTCATGTGAGCAGTTAAGCAGAGGGGGGCAATTTTTTGGCTGCTAATGCCTCCAAAGAGAACAATAGCACAGAGCAGGCTGCTCCCAGAGGTGGTGGAGTGGGATGAGCTGCTGGGAGTGCTCTTCCCACCCGTTACTGCACGTGTGCACCGTTCATTATAAACTTCTGTACCTGCTAGACATGTGATGCAGTCCAGATCAATGAAATGGAAATATCCTGATGTAATATATATCCACCAACACTATATTGTTGCTTATACCATACACTAAGATGCTGATGTGTTAACAGGTGGCATTAAAACAGTATGTGGGTGTATGAGATTTGGTGCCTGTTTCTGTACAAGGGGTTGGTATTGTCACATAATCTTCAGTATGTCCCTTAAGTGTTGAAATGGAGTGCTTTTAAAGGGGCTAAAAGTTCCAGTTTGTGTGTGATTTGGACACTGGGACGTGGACAGGTGGAAGGTTGCACAGTTCGTGTTGGTGTCTTTCTGGCCTTGTTTGTAGCTGCCGTATTTCGCTAACTGCCGGGATGATGGTGCATCTGTCACAGCAGATGGAGTGACAGAAGTGTTTTAGCAGAGAAACCTAAGCCTTTCCACTGGCTTTGAACGCTCTCTTCTGTGGTGGGATGGGGGAGAGAGCAGAAGAAGGGCTCCAGCATGCAGAGCGCTGGCCAGGGGTGTGGGTGACAGCTGTCAAAACTTATTCCACCCTGTATACAGAGCAGAGATCTTGACCCAGGTGGTCTTCATCTGAAATGGGGGCTCACAGTGAGGAGTCTTTCAGGTTCTGACTCAATGAATAATGCTTTAGTAAGCAGAGTGAAGAAAATGCAAGTGTGGTTTTTTTCTCTTTCCCTCAAAGTCATTTTGGAATGTATGAATGTACATAGCACATTTTGTCATCTCTTCCCTCAGAGAGGTACACACAATTTGGAATATTTTTGCTCAATACATTATTATTTTCAGGAGGCTGTGTTCAGATAGGATTTTTTTCACTCATATTTCTGTACAGACATCCAAGTATATATATTAACCTTTGCAGACTATTACTCCTTTTACAAACTCCTTTCTTGTTAAGACAAATCCCTTTTATCTATCAAAACAGTATAATTGCAAGAAAAATCTTGTATTTGGCATTTTTGTAAGAGGAATCATTATACTAGAACTAAAATAACACATTGTGATGGTAACACGTCATATGATAAATAACACATTGTGATAGTGCAGCATCAACATGAGCATTCTCCCCCCACCACCCTGCTCTGCAAATCCTTTCCCAAAAAGCTCTCTTCTTTTGATGGATTGTTAGTCTTTTTAAACCAATGTACTCAAAGATGTCTTGCTAAGGCAGAATCACCTGTGTTTGGTGGGAACTAAAAATACCTTTTTTTAAACAGAGTACTTTGGAAATAGTAATTTTAAAGGTACTTAACATTCATATTTGGTTCAATGGGCAAGACCTTTCATCAGAGAGCTTTAGATCCTTTTTATCATTCACTTTTTGTGATGATATCTTGAATGACTTGAATTCTCTTGAATCACAGTACCATAGTAAGAACGTGGTGGGTTTTATGGTCACCTTGCTATATAAAGGCCTGGCTCTGTATTTTTTTCCATTTATAATATTACAAAGACTTGTAAGAACTTCTTACAGAAGAAAAACTTCTGAGATTGTTGGAAATTATATTCCCAAAATAACTTCATACTCATCATTGCCTTTCTGTGAATACATTTAGTTTTGAAAAAGTATTTTTTTTAAAAAAAGAAAAAATCACTGAAAAACTGCTGGGTTTTAGTCACTTCTCCTTGACCTTCAGTTGAATGGGAGAGTGGAAAAATGCTCTCATTTTTCATACATCCAGGAGTTCATAAGGTAGACCTCATGAATGCTACAGTTGAGTTCTCCTTCTGTTTTGCCAGCAAAGTTGAATGCCAGTGTTGCTATGATTTAAAGTGAGAAGATTCTGTTTCTGATGTTTCTTCAAGAACTCTTCAGGCAGTCTAATGCACACAGAGAAAGTCAAGACAAAGTGACAAAGACAGCTTGTTCCCGAGGAAAGTTAAATATTTTTTCCTGGCTAATTTATGTGTCACCTAAGGAAAAGTGCAGAATGAAGCATTCTGTAACATTGGGTCTGCCTACAACTACCACTAATAGAAAGGGACAGCAACTTGTACACTGTCTGATGCAATTTATTATTTTATTCTGCACTATGTAGCTACAAATAGTTATTTTTATGTTGTTTTTCTTGTTCATTGGAACAGCAGCCAACTGGCATCTTTAAATTATCTTCTTTTCTTTCTTAATAGAAAATATCAGTAGCCAATCTGGTGCCCATGTGTCGAAAGACTTGATCTCAATTCATGCTTGGGAGATAAACTCATAAGTGTTTTATCAGCTTTCCCAGTAAATGATGTCTGTGCATGCTGAACAGAACTGGTGTTATTTTATGTAGAGCAGATGCTGCCTGTGCTTCGCCACCCACCAAAAACCCAGAAGGGCTGACTCAGACCAAGAGGAGTGGCGGCAGGAAGAGAGAGGTTAAAATAACCCTGGACCTTCTAAAAGGGTATATTCACATTAAATACTTGTAAATACCCTGTCACTCCACCTCACCCTTATTTGACCAGAGTTAAACATCATACTGTCATTTAGCAGGATACAGGATTAATCCTTATATGTCAAGAAATCTGTGTCCCGTACCTTGTGTATTGAACACAGTCAAATACTTTGCTATTGACCAGCCAACTCTATTTTCTCATCAATAAGGACTGTGTTCCACAAGGTGCTGCCTTTCAGAAATAATTTAGCTGCTGGTTTGCCATGAATAAATGGCAAAGCTGTAGAGCCACTGCAGAGCTGCCCTGGAGGCTTGCCTGCTGCCTGAGTGACAGGAGACCTCACCTGGGGCTTGAGCCTGCGAGTAGAGCTCTGAAATGCATCGGTAAGGAGAGGGTTAAGCAGTGTGGGCACAACCTGTGCTGCTGGGGAGAGGAACTGCTCTACTCGGATGCCTCCTTCCCTTCCTTTTTGGTGGGACTCCAAAAGGAATGTGGAAAGGAAAAGCCATCCACCTTCCCTGAAATCACACCTGTGCTGGTCGGCCTTATTGCTCCTGTTTTGCTGCTGAAGCACAACCTCCATCCATTGAAGTCTGAAAATCGTAATTTGCTTGCTAATTACCCTAGAACTTCTTTAAGGGTTTTTGAACTGGGAGAAAATACCTTTCAGCAAATAAGTACTATCTGCATTTTGTACATATTTTTTACATTTAAATAGAATTGTGTTAGAGTGCTGTACGTTTGGGCACAGAATACTTATAACCTACAGGAAGCTTGTGGAAGGAGATTTTATTCTCTTTAATATGTTTTGTTAATGGGGTATCAGAACAATTTTTCATTTGTATTACTTCAAGGTAGCCAAATAAGGGATTGGATCTTTTCTTACTTGATTATTCTGATCACCTCTAATTTTATGTTTGGCAGCATCCTTTCAGTGTGCTAAACTTGAGATTAAGAACTGAAACGTGGTAGTGAAAAAATACAGGGCAGAGTTGTCCCAAAATGATTGCCTTAAGTGGAACCACACAACCTGTATTTATTCATCTAAATGCAGATTTTAAGAATGTCATCCTATTAGTGTTGTGATTTAAGACATAATACAGGAGCTGCTGACAATCAGACTCTAGGAGGTCTGTGCAAATACAATATTGGTTCTGATGTTTGTGGCATTAATACCTTCTAAAACATTTCCCTGCCCTTCTGGTGTTTGTGCTCGTGTAGTTTTTACTGGTTTTGTTCAGTAAACCAATTGTCCTTGGAGCTTATGCAGGTAAATATTCCTGAACACAGAGGTGCTAAATCAGACATAACTGAAGCAAACCAGTTTTATTTTGCATCCCAGATTACTGGGATCAATCGGTCACTTAATGTCATTTTAGCTGCTGAAAAATATCTGCAAGGAGGGAGCAGACCCTGAGCAACTGAATTATTTAACCCAACTGATAAGAGCATATTTGACTGTCCCCTCTCAGCCTCGTGCATGTGAGAGCACAAGAATAATTTTGCAGGCTTTTATGAAGCTTTGCAATTCATAAACATGCAAAAATGTGCTTCAGATTTTCAAATGCTGAGTAACTGAAGGAAGGGAACTGGCCCTGCAGGCTTCGAGGTCACTTTATTAGCATTTCTGAGCTGTTGGCTCCTGCACGAGCCTGGTACAGAGCATCACTGCACTCTGCTAGTAAAATTTCCACTCTTGTAAAATTTGGCAGCGTTTCCTGAGCTGCATCCTGGCCTAAAGGAAGGAGAGCCACGCTGGGGCTTTGTCTGCAGAGCAGGATGGGAGAATGTAGAGGGAACTGGATGTGTCTGATGGGAGCACAAAGCTGCTAGATGTGATTCTTGACTGGCTTTTACTTGTATTTTCTTGGTGCAGTTTCATTAACTTATTTTCATTTTTAAGATTAAAACCCAAATCTCTTCCTGTCTGTTAAATTTGGGGTTATACTTTGGCAAAGTGAGGAATCAAATCTTTGATCCTTTGCAAGGATCCAGCTGCCCTGTTCATTTATGTAGTAGCCACTATACTAAAAATGAGGCTTGAAGACAAAGTTGGCTATTACTGGCATATTATTGTGACAGGAATACACTATTTTTGCAGGCTTTTGTAGTCAAAACATTTCAAGTACTCCCTTTGCTCTTTATTTCCCCAGTATTCCCTCACACAAACCATGCTAATACAGCAAACCCAGGGATGTGATTTATGCCTTTTATTTTTTAATATTTTTAATGTTCTCTTAAATTAAATCTAAGCTGATGACAAGGGCCAACGTATTTTCTAAAGCATCTGAATTGGGGTCATTTCCACTATGGGGCCTGAAATGAAAATTGAATTCATATTGCATGACACAATCATGTTCAGTCCTTTCCAAACCTGGCTTTATGATTGAACACAAAGAAACACCGAAGTGCTTGAAAATAACTTAATTTCTAGGGTGGTTTTCTGGAGGTTTGTTCCCTCCCCACCTCTCCTTCCCTTTCAGTTGCACAATGAGTCTCACCCTGCCCCTGCTCTCAGAACTGTTTGGGGTGTGCACTTAGGGGGGTGTTTGCTGCTTTGTTTCTGAATCCATCCAAGGAGAGAAACCAAGGCAATTTAGTTGTGCAGGTGTGTTAGGAAAGCATTCAAATGAAATACTTTAATCCAAGCCTTACAAGTTGGAAGAGCTCTGCAGATGGGAGGTATTTGGCTCAGAAAACTACCTGTCATCGACTGAATTGTTAAATAACTGCTGCTATAAAGCATTTGTAATAGAAATCTGAATAGGGAAATTGATGTAAACACTACTTGCTGCACTTATTTGTTACCAAATGCAGACGTTTCCCTCTTGGGCACCTCAGCTGGAGAAAAGGAAACCTGTAAAATTATTTGGGAAGCCATATAGTAATTTATCTGAATGTACCAACCACTGGTGTTTTTAGAAACATTTTTCCCAGGTGGCATTGTCAGCCCATGAGTTGTTCAGATCTTTCAGGTGTTTTTCCCCCCCTCTGTACAGTCAGAAACATTTTACTGTTTTTATTGCTGTGGAAAATGACAATTTTGTTTCACAAAGAACAAGATATGGAAAATGAGACTAGAACAAGCCAAAGTGCAATCCCACCTTAGCTTGGAGAATATGATAGAATAAAAAATTTGCTGTGGATTATTGAGATCACATCTGACAAAAGAGGAAGAACAAGCACAGATTTCCCCCCCCCCTTTCTTTCTGTTTATTGCCAATATTGGGGTCTTTTTGTTTAAAGAAAATCTTTATTTCAACTAACTCCTCATTTTTGTGGCTCTTGCAATTTAGTGCAGATTTTGCATTCAGGCACTAGAAATAGCTGCTTGTTTCCCCCTCTCTAAAACAAAAGCAGCAAAGGCCATGGCTAATGCTGGATTCACTGCGTTGGGTTTGCTCTGAGCAAGGTGGGGCTGCACTGTAGAACATCCAAACGTTGTGTGTGTGTCAGCAGATGGGAGCACATGTGGGGAAGAAACAGATATTGCTTACAGGACCAGCAGTTTTTAATGCTCCAATTACTGGAGTCATAGAATTATGCAAGAAATTAATCTCTAATTACTAAATAATGGTACATTGGTGGTAGAGGAAAGCTTGACATGTTTAGCAACATTTCATATTTTCTGTATTCTCAACTCTCCCTTTTTGTCCCAGCTGTTATTCTTGTTTTAATTGTTGGGTTTTGTTGTTTTTTTAAGCAAAATGCATTGATTTTCTTTATCTTGGCTAAACATTCCTGCAAGAACCAGTCTGATTCCCAACCAAGTCCTCTCTGGACACTGCAATAGAACACTTCATTTTGCAGTTGAAGGTGGAGCTCTGGGGGCTTCAGTAGGAACAGGACAAGCTACAAATGTGCCTTTTGGATGCATGTGTCTGTCATTTTCCTATCTATAAGGCAACAGCTAGGTCTATAACTTCATTGCTGTAGTTTTTAAACCAATAATGTCAATATTCATGTTTCCATAAATGGTTGAGTTCTTCCAGAATCACTATTTCCCTGTTTAATCAGAGCAGGTGCATTGGGTTTGCTCTAAGCAAGGCAGGGCTGTGCTGCAGAGCATCAAAATGCTGTGTGTGGGAGCAGTGCAGGTACCTGTGCAGTTACAACAGACAGATGTGAACACAGGATCTCTCCTAAAAGGATCAGCTTTACAAATTCAGCCTAATTTTGCAGAGAAAACAATCCTACTACACTTTAAACCGGTAACACTTGTGGCAGCTGCACCAATGAAAAGTGATGCAGCACTCACAACAGGCAACATAAAAAATAATGAAAGAGACACTTGAGTGCAGAGAGTAGTATTTCTCTATCTCTCTCATCCTCTCAGGCTTGAAACATGACCTGGAAATCTCTTGGGTTTGACTTTGTTTCATTTTGTTTGTTTGTTTGTTTTTCCTTAATTAATCATTCTTAAACTGTGTTAAGGAAGATTTTAAGGAGTAGGGTCTTGGCCCAGGTAGTGTCTGAGAATTTTGCTCAGTTGGAAAGAGGCATCCTTGGAAATTACTTCCCTCAGCAAGATACAAATATCTTTTATGCAAGGCTGAGGAAGCGAAGAAATTAGAAAAATACTTTATAAAAGAAGTTTTTCAACTTTTTTGAACCTTCACAGGCAATCATTCTTGGCTCTTATCAAGTTTTGAAGGCAGGTTCACTCATCCCTAAAGAGATCTTGAGAGGAGGATGGTTGGGTTATAGTAAAAATTCAGTTGAAAAATGGTCTTTCTAATGCTGCTCTGAAATATAAATATTCAATTAAAGGGAAAAATAATGAACATTTTATTAAACAATAGAGCACCAGCACTGAATATTACTGAAGCCCAAGGACAAGTGTAACTCTTGTACCAACAATAATGCAGATTTTGTGCATATATTATGGATTATAGTCTCTTTTCAATGCACATGCATTAGCATTAATGGACAAGAAGATGATGATAGATCCATTTACACTACCAGAATCAGCAAATTCAAAAATTCATTACATTCGCACACTCTGACTTCTAATTCCTTCAGAAATAAATCCAAATATTCATCATTCAAGGACATTAGGGAATAAGTTATTTTCCATTTCTAGAAAGTCCACAGAAAGATCAAAATGTTTTAATTTAGTAGTATAATTTACTCAGCAAAGTTTGCAGTTTATTTTGTTCTAATTCTGCTGGTTGTGGAAGGGGTTTGCTGCAAATATTTGCTGGTAATGATGGATCGTGTAGTATTGTCCCTTCTCTCCATTTACTTATCCAGCATAAGTAAGAGGAATGATTTTGTGATTTGATGAACTTCTCGGTGAGGCATCTGATACAAAGTGTGTTTGGGGAATCCCTTCTCTTCTCTGCAGCCAGCACAACAGAAGTTCAGTCTGTTAAAAATCTCTCCAAGGTATTGCCTGTGAATCCTTGCAGCTTTCTGTGACCTTCAGAATTAATATGAATCCTTGATGTGAAAAACATGGATTTGTTATCGTTGGTAAAACTCACTTACTGGTGGTTTTACAAATGATCTGTTGTGAGATTTTCCTGCTGCACTGGAACCGGATGTTTTGTGTGAAGTTACTTCTGTTTCTCTGAATGCAAAATTTAAAATTTACTTCTGACAAATGTCTAAAGGTCTGTTGAGCCCCTCTGCTCACCCAGGTTGAACTTGAAACTAAAATTCTTCCTAATTATAAAGAAAGAATAGACTCTTTGTATTCAACTACTTGCAGAAATGTGAAGAGGTTAATAGGCAGAATAGAAGACTAATTATGGAGTAAAATTTTGACTTGACTGAGGCATGAGTTAACTGGGGAATTAACTAAAGTAATAATAATTTTATATGATAACATTGTTCAAAATGTAAGAGATACTGAATTTAAAATGCTTGATGTTGAGAAAATGCCCCGTGTTGATGTTGCTTAATAAGTTTGGTCATTACTGCATTCTTTTCTGTAGGGCTGAAGGGTCTCACCCAGCTCTTCTTTCAAACACACAGAACCAAAGCCAAGGGGAGGACAGGAAGGGGAAGCTCAGAAAGGGAAGCTCAGCCTGGGCTTTGCAGGTGCAGGACAGCAACTCAGATGTTAGCATTGTTTGATAAAACAGCCACACCCAAGGAACCTCTTGGTATTTGTTTACAAATCATAACTTCAGAGAGCATTTCCATGGGTTGCATTGCCTCCTTCTCTAACAGAGCACACGATGGAGCTGCCTTCACCTTTCCTAAAATGTTCAGTCTTGTGCAGGTCAATGTGCATTGATTATGAAAGGTTTTCATCACTAGAATAAGAATTTTTGAAGTTGCTTCTAAAATGCAAGCTAAGAGATTATTTGGTGGTGAATTTGCAAAAGCCAGATAGCCAGTGCTATAGTTTTTCTTATTAATGCCATGAATAATACTTTGGAGGGGGTAGATTCATCTTAATGCCAAATATGTCAGCTCAATTCCAATTTTTAAATGCAGGTTACCATCTTAACAGTGCTGGGAGTCCAAATGTTTCTTTCTAAGCACTGTGGTAAGAATACATAAAATTATGCTATTCAATTTTCCATTTATGTGATACTGTTATTGAAAGGGAAAAAAGTGAATATTATTATTTTAAACACCGATAGAACATGCAATAGAGGTTTACATTATGCCTTTCTGTTATCATAAGAATTAAGAGCACGAGTGAAGATTAATTTGGATGATTCTTAGGGGAGTAAGCCCCGATGTTTTGAAAATTCAAAAACTAGATTAGAAACACCATATGCTGCATATGTAGATGTGACATAAAAAAGAGCAGCATGAGATACTGTCTCAATATTGGATGAGTTTGTGGGCAACTCCCTGTAAGTACAGAACATTCAAAAATCTGGAGTGTTTAATTGGAGATCGAAACTTACTTTTTGACATCCTTAGACCTACACCTGAAATAGCTTCTGAATTCACTGGGTGTTTCCTCTCCAAATGTCTCTCCAAAAAAGTTTTTCAGCATGTCTAAGAAATGGAGACAGAAAAGCCATCTTTCTCTTTTTCTTCTCTCCCCGTGCTGCCCAGGACAAGAGAACATTGGTGACCTGATTTTCTCTCTCCTAGACTGTTTGGGTTTCCATAGATAGTGGATGCTGTTCTCCACTCCTCATCTATTTACGTTATCCTGAAATACATGGAAGTTGTTTGACACTGATCCCTGAATTTAATTGCCACCTACGTAGAAAAGTTAAAAACATTAATTGACAGAACTTTGTACCTCCCTCAGAATGTGGCATCACTCACCTCGATACAGAGAACATATTTTACCAACTATGCTTGAAGTTTCTTTTTCTGGTATAGAATGCAAAATTGCTTTCATTCAAAGAAAATCTTCTCCGCCTCTGCTTTGAGCAATGACTTCTTTCTTTAAATGCAGGGAAGTCAGCAGTGTCATGCAGTTTATGGAAAAACAATTGCTTGGTATTTGTTTATTTCTTTTCTTGCCAAGCCTATGGCAGTAACTCAAAACTGTTTAATGAGGTGACATTCTTGATCAGCCAAGAGGCAAAGTTCAACGCCTTTGTATCCAGTATAATATTTTAAAGAGGTTTTAAAAAAATGTAATTATTTGTTTGTAAAGTTAAAAATAAATAGTGCCTTCTGTGAGTAGCACAGGCCAAGATACAAAGGCTCTGAAGCAGAAATGTTTGCTAGGGGAAGGAATGCTCAACTTTAAAATATCAGAATAGTTTATTTCTGTTTTCCTACACAGCTGAGAAGGACAGAAATCCTCACTTGAGAACTGGGCGATATTAAGGTACAATAGAATATTTTGCTGTATAATTGAACCAAACCCACACTCCCTGTATCTATGGTCCTTGTTCTTAATCTTGGTGGATATATGAACATTTTCTCTAATATTGCAGAAAGAGTACTGTAGCACTAGTTGCTGTCTAGAACAGAGTGGAAATAACTCATGTAAGAGCGTGTCAGCCAGCTGGAGCACAGGCCATCAAAAATTCCAACTTGCAGTCTTTAAAATTAACTCATAAAGAAGAAAGTGTACCCCAGGTGATTTTTACCTCTATTTTAATATTTAATCCTTAACCTTGCATGGCAAAGATCTGGATGTTCGGCTCAAAATAATTTATCTCACTAATATAATATTATCTAAATAGAAGTAGGACTACAGTAGGTTATTAACATCATGTGCACCAGAGTCCAGGTTTTTGCAAAACTCCTCAACGAGCTGTAACAGAGTAGAATTTGAAAAACTGCTTGCACGTGCCAGGAATGTGACAATCCTGAATTGTCATAAGTAATGGAGCTGCTGTGTCACCCTGTGTTATGTAATAACAGCTGGAGCAAAGGCAAGGCTCCTCGGGTGGCTGGTACTCCTGGCTGCCAATTACCATAGCAAATTCCTCAATTCCTTAATGGCTGAAACAATTGTTGCACAAGACTTCCTAAATATGGGTGGTTTCTATCTGCTTTCTGTATAATGAAAACTGCACTGAACCCATCCCTGCTAGAGAATCCTGTTTCCTAATTCCTTCAGAGGAACAAAAATGCTCTAAATCTCCCGTTCAGTAGAATTTCTTTATAGATATGAAAATGTCTTTCTCTCTTGCACTATTTCACAATGCTCCTGGGGACATCTCAAGTCCAAAGAGCAATAAACCCACTTCCAAGAGTGACTGGCAAGATACTTCTTCAAAACGTAGCCTTGTCCTGAAAATGAAACAAATTAATCACTATTTGTTAAGTTTAATAGGAGAAACACAACCCCTGTTACATTTGCATTGCAAGGATGGATGAAATATTACTTGTAATTTATTAGGACTAATGTGAAATGGGGGAGAATTCAGTGTTCCTCCTGTCATGAAACTATTTGAGACTGTTCCATTGTTTTTCATACAGCAAACCTGATTCTGTAATTGTGGAAAAGCAGTTTGCATTCTGAAAGTGTTGGTAATCCTCCCCCAGTGTCAATGTTGTTAAATGAGTCAGGGTCTGAAATGCACCAATAAAGAACTGCTGGTAAATGTATACAGGAATTAAGGGACACTTTCCACTTTTCCACATATAAAACAGAATTTTAATCTATTTCCACATACAAAACACAATTTTAATCTACTGCGATTCTGAAGGTGTTTATTTATTCATTTTCAAACATCAGATCCTTTCCCAAAACCCAAGCAATTGGTCTTTTGAGCAGTTACAGGAATTTCCATGTGTGGTGGTGAGGGTTTTCCCGTGGTGCCATGTTCTGATGGAGAAGCAAAGGGGGAAGAAGAATATAAGACCTTTAAAGGGAGGAGAAATACAGTGTGGTACCATCAGGTCAGGGTTGCACCTACTCACAAACTCCCTATTTTCATATCCTCAGTTGGCAGCTGGAAAACTGCTAATGAGCAGGTACTTCTCTCTCATTTTACAGAAGAAATGCTGCACCTGAAAGGCAGATGTTCCAGGATGCTTGTACCAAGGGCCTAAAAATCTCTGCTTTATAATTTTCCATAGGACTGTGGGAAGCAGTGGGGATTGGCACATTACAGATGCACTTCAAAACTTTACAGATTTGAAGTCAGTGGGTGTCTTTCTACAGTTTGGGATCCATCTGTTACTATATCAAATAAAGACAGGGAGAAAGAACTTATTGGTATGTTTTTGGTTTATAATGAAAGGCATTGAGGCTGAAATGGAGCTGCAGATCTGAATATATTTTCTTTGCAAATATTATGAAAGTTTAGCTTATGGGCTACTTAGCATTTTTTTCTATTCTCCAAAGTTAAAAACTGAGACTCTTTGGAGATAATATCTCGAAACTATTAAAATGAGAGGCTGGACTGGAAGGGCAAATATAAAGGGAAAGTGGGAAAGATGGAGGTTAATTTCATCTATTTTTTTTTTTTTTACATAAATGACAGATTTCTTTCTTCTTAAAATCACTGCTGGCAGAACCAGGGAAAGTTCCCTAACTGGAGATAGTATAAAAAAGTAAATATTTCCAAAAGCAGAAGGTGGAAAAAATGTGAATATTCTCTAAAATTTTAAGTGTTTTATCAAGGTTTACATTTTTTTTCTTAGCAGAAACGTGTAATTTTTAAGTTATACAGGCCTCAGGCAACAAATACTTACTGTCAACAAATTATGCAGGATTCATACATCATGTTTTTTGAATTTTCTGCCATTCAATACAAATCTTCTTGTTACCATGGCAACTTTGATAAGACCTGGAATGTATACAGCATTTAGATACAAAGGGTCACTTTCAGACCTGGTATCTCTCGTGGGGTGAAGGTGCCTTCTTATGCATCACCATTATTCTAAAGCCAAGGGATGAACCAGTGAAGTAAAATCAAGAAACTAGAATTTTTTTTTTTGTCCTCTTCACAGCTACGTTTGGGTTGCAGCCATGAAAAGTGACACGTACCTGGGCTTTATCTTTCTTTGTGTCCCCACATGAAGAGCCAGTAGTCTGTTGGTCGTGGCAGTGAGGAGAGCATCCTTAAAGCCATGAGGTTGCTTTGTGTTTTCAGACCTCTCCAGACATTTTGCATACGTGGGCTGTGTTCTTTCATGGCCAAAGATGTCCAACTACTCAGTGACTTGTCAAATCCTTTTGAGCCCAGGACCAGAATATGGGATTTCCTGACTTCTTGCCTCATACTCAACACATAATCATCCCCTTTCAGTACATCACAAGCTTTTAATTGCTGTGGATGTGTTCATTGCACATCTAAATGAGACAGAAGGTTCTCTGTTGCAAAGCAAGGATAAGGTAACAGCCAGTACTAAGGCAGTAATTCCCCTGTAATACAGATATCAAATGATTCACATTACAAATTTTCTATTAGAAAGGGGAATATCATAACCTCCTTAAATTCTTATTAACTGATTTTACTTTAAAACGTATCTGGTTAAGCAAGCAAAACATAAAAACTTCACATACTCGGTGATTGATGACCTTTCTCATACGCTCTACGAACAGGAACAAATGAAGAATATTGGAGCAATTAAGAAGCTTCTGCACAGGCTGTACACTTATCAAAACGACTCAGACAGGTATTCAGCTGGATCATTGCCTCTTATACCTTAACTACTGTCAAATCAAGTCTAACAGCACCCAGGAAGACTACTTTAGGCCCATCAGCAAAATGCCACTGTGAACTTTGAGCAGCAATTATAGGCGTAAAATATGTTGGTCTTCCAGTGATGCAAGATCAGCTCCTGAGTAGCATCTGTCCAGATACTGATATCTTACCATTTACTATTTTTCTCTCCCTTACAAGTGTTAGGTGTTCAATTAGCATTCACCTTTTTCCAGACAAAACCCAGTGCAAAAGGTAAACAAATCATTGTGACACAGAGCACTTGTGTGGAAAGTCTCCCTTTGAAATGACAGTTACTAATGCAAGTAATTCAAAAAAGTTTAGGATAGCAGTGAAATGAATAATTGTATTGGATATTAATATATCTACTGCTCTAGAATTGTGGGTTTTAACATCTTTTTTAGGAATAAAAGTCTGGAAGATACTTCCTTGAGCACTGAGCTCTTTGCTATTGATGACATTGTCATCTACAGTCTCTTTCCTGAGCTTACTATGCTGTTTTGACACAGTGAAGTTCTTATTCTCATTGTTTCCGTTACAGGTCTATTCTAAAAACCATTGACTTGAATATTTATAAACCTTAAAATAGAACCCTAGAGTAGCTGATTGGAAGGAACCCCTGGAGGCCATCTGGTTGAGCCATAAGTTGGAGCAGGGCCTGCCTGGATCAGGCTGTAGGCTTTTGAATTGTCTCTAAAGCTGACTTTCCTTTAAATTGACATCTGACAATGCCAGTACCAAAACTGGCCCATCCATACCTTGAGAAGGTCTCCCAGTTCTCCAGTGCTTGCAGCTTCATTTCATTTATAAAATATAATCAGCCACCTCTGCCTTTGTTCTTGTAAGTGAAAGATCCCCTAATTCTAACTTGTCTCTGTCTAGTTTAGTTTTTTCTTAATCATTGATAACCAGTTGAATTCCAGATAATGCCTGAAGTGTTTTCAAGTTAATTTTGTTGTCTTTTATATTCTTGAGCTTTGCTGTCGTGAGGTCAGAGACACTTTGCGCATCACGGTGATGTGTGAATTCAGCCCAGTAACAGTTTGGATAAGTCTGCAATGAACAATGCAGAACTCATTTTCTCATTCTGAATGTACTCTCTAGGTAAATACTTCTGTAATATTTTGAGGATCCAGGTTGGATCAAAGGCATTTTTCCAGATTTCTACCTCTTCAGGTACCCCAGTGGTATAAAGCAGTATTTAACACCCTAGGCTAAAATGATTTTTTTAATGACTTGCAGTGAACAGACAAGGTAAGACACTTCATTCTTTTTTTAAAAAATCCTTTTTTTTACCATATTCTCTAAATGGAGATTTGAAGATAAATGTATTTCAGCCTAAATATAAATCAGTGGTATATATTACAGAAAAAAATTCCTAAAGTTAGGTACCATCAAGTGAATACCAATAACTTTCTTATCCCATTTTCTCCCCTCACAATACTTATTTTCCTTTTATGTAATTTTATGGTTTCTCCTATAACTACATAAATTGAGTGACTATATTTTAGTGGTTTCTAAAGCAGGCAACATAACTAATCCACTTTTAATGCAGAAACATGAATTTCAATTTCCTTGTGGTCTTTGAATCCTCTTTTTCTCAGGCTAAAGTCTCCTTGCAGAGGAGTTTATGAAAGAAGGTTTTCTGAGTGTAGAAGGGAGCCTGAACTGGCAGGAAAGAAAAATAAACTCTAAGTTATACAAAGCACAGTCTAGAAAGATGTTGGTTAGCAAAAATATTAGTAGATTGAGGAGGTAATTGTGAATCTCCTTGTTTCCCCAAGAATGTAGGAGAGCCACAAAAAGGAAGAGGGACAATTTATTTGAGAGTAGCTACTGACTGGGTGACAACTCTGCTGCTACTACAACACACATAACTGTGCCATAGTATTAGCAGCCTTGTGCATTTCTATGCAATCCCTACACTCCCTGTTCTCAGCTTATTCTTTTCATGACACAACCACAGTTCTTCTTTGACTATTGTTGACCTCTCGGTAACTCTGGATAGGCTGAAGGTGTAACATCTTCATCAGCTAAATGAGGGAGCTTCCACAAGAGACAGTCTGTTTCTTTGCTGAATGCATAAAATATAAATCAAAGTATGTGCCATTATTAATAAATAAGGCTTTGGGTAGGCTTTGTCTGGAAGACTTGTTGAAAGTACTGATTACTGTCCAATAACTTTTGAAAAATGCATAATTGCCTTTGGGATATTGAGGCATGGAATAATTGGAGTGCAAGTTTGGGAAAGCAGAACTGTAACTACAGAGAGGGTCTCTTTGTGGCAACTGATAATTTTTAGGGTTAAGACTTTTTTACTATTTTCCTGGTTCATCTATGAATATTCCACACAAGTGTATCAGAACACAAAATGAGTTAATGATTATTTTCTGTAGATACATTTTGAATCTGTGCTAATAGAAGTTATCCAAAATCAATGGTGTTTTACTCTGATGCACTTCAGGTTTCTGGTATTGATATTTAGGATTTTAGGACCTTTGTAGGCCAAGTAGTTGGAGAAGGAGTTTACTGCTATCGAAAGAAAATTTTGTGTAGCAATGCTAAATTCAGATGCAACATTTATTGTCTTATTAAAATTGAACATCTCTCAATTTTCTCAACCTTCTAAACCCTGCACAGAAATTGTAGTTGTACTATAGCTGCTTGCAAACAGAGAAGTTATTTCTTCTGTCTACTTAGTCTGGTTATTACCAGGAAAGACTGGGGCAAATGTGCTTTTCTGTTTAAGGAGCTTTCGGTGCCTGCTTGCAGCTTCCTCTCTCGCTACAGAAGCACAGAGCTGGTCCCTGATATGACTAGAGCTTTATTTCCTTCCATTTTCAAGTCTGTCCTCAGCAAGATCAATTGTTTACAGCTGTGGGAAATATCAGAGAGGGTGTGTAATTCTTTTTCAACCACATCTACATGCTTTTCTGTCTATGCAAAATATACCCTTAGTGGGGAAAGTATGGGCTGAAGAAAAGGGTTTCCAAAGGTGTCATTAAAGCAATCTACAAAAAACTACAGCAAGAACTGCTCTATTATCTGATTGATAATCCCAGTACGTCTTTAATTTATCACAATTTTACAATTAACTGCATTACCTTGCCTGGGAAACAGATAATACTGTTGTAGGAAAAGAAAATATGTAACACTCAGCAATAATGATAAGAGGGAAAACGGTATGTAAATTCAGAATAAAATTGTTTTCTCTTGCAGCATTAAGCTGGAAGTGCTTTATGGTCTTGAAGTTTAACAGATATCTTTAATTAAAGGTTGTTATTGGCACTGTAATCCTTTGTTTGGTAGTCTGTAGACTGACTTTTACAAAATGTTGCACCCTCTTTTTCATTTGCAAATTCTCAAACTAAGAATCTTTCAGCAACGTTTCCTTGTTCTTCGAATCTCATCTTACCTCACAAGCATGATTGTTATAATTAGCAATTCAGAACTCTTCATATCTTAGTAACCATGCATAAAAATTAATTCAAGCAAAATGTAATTTAGAATAATAATAACACGCTTTCCAAATGTTTCCTACATTAATCATGGTGAAGACAGTTCTATAGTATCACTGCTGCGTTTTTTTTGAAATAAAGTAATAGTGTGGTACATGTTCTCTTGAGAATGTTATTTGTTTAAAAGAAGTGAAGGATGCAAGTATGAGACAGCAAGAGAACTTTCTGTCTTCTGTTGAGTGAATTCAGTGCTTCATAATGTTTTGATACAAAAGCAATAGAGCAGTGTTTATTTTCAGGAAGAGGTCCTGAACTTTGCTATTTGTCAATGGATATTTCTAAAATTTACGTACATATAAGAGTCAAAAAGAATAAAGTATGTGTACCAAGTTTTCTGTCAAAATAAATATTAGACCCAAGACAAATAGTTCACCCGAGTTATTAACTGTGTGGTAAATAAACCCATTGAAGTTTGCTTACTCTAGGCATTTTGCTGACAAGAGGCTGAATTTACCACCAAGACTCCCAATTAAATGTCACTGAGGAGCCTGTGAAAAGGTTTGACTCCAAAAACCACACAGGAGTCACAGGCCAGATTTTTTTTGGTAAATATAGCTGTTTACAAATTTCCCAAACTGGCTTCCTGATGCATTAAAGAAGGCTCCAGTCCAGGTTATGCACACCAGTCTCTAAGGGTGTTTGAGGCCTTTGGAGCAGCAAACACAGCCTCCTGCTAAACTTCTGTGAGAGGAAACCTCCCTCACTGAATTGCTTGGAATGAGGATGTAATTCATTATGTGGTTGTCATGCCCTGGACTTTCTTGATCCAGAGGGAATCTAATTCTGTTCGTCTTGGGTTTTCATTTCTGTCAGTTGGTCTCTCTGCCTCCTGCATCATCTCCATGTGTTAATTGCTCTTATTCTGTTTTCCTGCTGGATGTTCATTTGCTGCACCTGCTTTCATGCTTTGGACCATCAGTTAGTTCAGCCTATCATTCACATTGCTGTTAAGTGAAATTTGTTAATTCAGATCTACACCGGCTCTTATAGTTGAGCTGTAAATAATTTACTATCAATAAATTAGATCCACAGCCATTTTCCAGTGTATGTGTCACGGTCACAGCAAGTTTTATGTGACTAAAATTCAAATTCTAATTAACTTTTGACCTGGAACACACTGGAACTTGAGTCAAAATAGAGACAAAAGACCTTGTCCTTAAGGTCTCTTAAGGCTCTTGGAAGAGCTGAGAAGCAGCTGAGAGCTGGTTCAAGTGGCCTGGTGGGGAGTCAGGCTATGGAGGGGATGGGTGAGCTGTGAAAATCCACCTTTCAGCCGGTGGGTGGGCGTGGCAAGGGGGAGGAGAAGAGCTGCAGGCAGGGTGCTGGTGAGCCTGGAGCCAGGAGGAGTGCAGCGCTTCTGGCTTTCAGGTGAGTTGGAGTTTAGGGTAAGAGCAGCTGAACTGAAGTCTTTCCTCCTTCCAGTGAGTTGTCTTCTGCATCTGTTACATTTCTGTACTTTTTCATATTTAAAAACTGTTTTGTAAAATTAGCAGATTAGGAGCAGATGCAGAGGATGAATTTAACCTTAATTCTAGGCTAAGAAAGCCTGCTTCCCAAGATTTTGGTCCAGACTCCTGTAATGCTAAAATTCACCTTATTTCTTAAGGAGGAGCTACAGAAGCCTTTGTTTTCTCTCCTGGAGAAGGTAATAGAAACTCAAGTGGCCTTTTTGGCAACTGGATTAGACATGAAAAAGAACTGCTAAATCATTATCTCGACTCTAAGTGTTAATTACTTGCTTTGCTTCACATTAGCACGTTAAATACGTAGCAAAAATACCTTTAGCTGCTCTGTATGTATGATGTAGGTTGCCAAGTGTTTCTTGTGCAGTGTGAATTTTCTTTTGTAGATGTATTTTATTTAAACTTATGTCTCCAATGGAAGCATGAGTCTTGAATTGAGCCTTTAATGCTTACTTAACTTCAATATATGAAGAAGAGCTTTCACAAAATCCAGCTGAAAGAATACTTTAGCATCAGGTGAAGTCTTCTAATTCACGGGAAAAGTATCTCTCAGTGTGGAAAATCCTGAAAGAGGTTTAAGGAGGATGCTGGGGCAATCCTGCTTCATATTGAAGTAGAACTTAGAATCGATTGTCAGATCCAGACTCTGTGTGCCCGCAGGCATCTCATCATCTGTATATTTTTATATAATCCCTAACAGTGGCCCCGTACAAAGTCCTGTTTTGTTCCTTAGCTCTTGCCTGGTATTCATAAAGCTTTCATTGTCCTTCTGGCCAAAATCAAAGCTGGATTTCTTTTTTAAACTTTTTTTTAATCCTGCAATTCATATCTTTATGAAATATCTCTTAAGGCTGGTGTGAAATAGAAGAAACAATTGAAGATAAAAAAGAAAATGGACAGACTGAAAATAGCACCTAGAAGAAAAGTAATCTTCTGAGATTCCTAAATAAATTGTTCTCTAATTCACAAATAATGCAGTACATACTTAGGGTGTCATAAAGAATGATTACTGAATACAGAGCTCAGAATTCATAACAGAGCAAAAGCGTATATGGGATTGTTGGGAAAACAATGAACTATAAAAATTCAGAACTTCTAATATTAAACTGCTTTCCCTCATAAATTTTTTTGCTAATAAATGCAAAATAATGGGGCCTCAGAACTAAAATCAGATCTTTAAGGAAAATAACTTTCAAAACCACTTCCGTCTGTCATAAATTCTGCTGCAAGTAGTGATTATAATTGCTCTATTTTGCTTATTAAAGGAAACCTCAAAATATTTGCCTCTCTTTTCCTTTCTACTGCTCTCAGTCAGAAACAAGAATCAACAAATTTTGATAGACTGAAGATAAACAGTTTGTCTATTCTTGATGTGTCTTAACCTAATAGAAAAAGGTTCATCAGATCCCTTATCAGTTCAGTAGGTACCTTTATATTTAACAGGGGTATTACCCCAAGGTTAAGCTGGAACAGAGGCTCCCAGAAAAATCCCAAAAGAGAAACACAGGCTTGTATGGCTGTAATGTCATTAGAAAGCTCTGTTTCACTTCTGTTTTTAAAGCAGTCTTGGAATTTGGCTTGTCTTAAATGATTTTATTTACACTGAAGGCACGTAGAAACTCATTTGACAGTGTTTGAATGGAAGTTTCAAATTGAACTTTGATCACTGATTTTACTGGCATTGAAGTTAATACAACTTCATTGGAAGCTGAAACACCTGTTCTTTCATCCACAAAATACAGCACAAAAGAAGAGGAAACAGTGCTAATGTTAGAATTCATTGGAAAATGCAGAGAAGCAGAACCAGAGTGTTCAAACTCAAAATACTAAGGCAAAAATTTGACAACAAAACCTCTATAACATTCTACATCTTTATTAAAACAGCTTTTAAAATTAAGCTGTTCTGATATTTGGTCACAAGACTATTTTGCACCTTAAATTTGCTTGGTTGACAATTATTTCTAACCTTTTCCTTCAGGCTTTATAGACATGCTTTTCTTGCTGGCCTACTCGAGAATCCTGTTTCCAGGTATAGTTAAGAGAGAACGCTTATGAAAATCTCTGAAAGATAAGTTTCATTGGGATAAGTGGAATCTGAAAAGATGAAGTAATCTCTGCTGTATTTTGGTGGATCAGTGCATTTAACTGTTGTTGATTCTTGGCACAATGATGTTTTTGTTTGGTTGGGTTTTGTGCTAACTTACTTGTGAAATCAATGGGCTGGAGAACTGAGCCCCTGTCAGCTGCCCCAAGTTGCTGTTGACCCTGTGTTTACTTCATCTAACAAGGTGTTTGCTATCAAATTATATTTTTCCCTTTTTTATTGTTTCAATATCCTTGATGGTACCTTCTGCCTCTGATGTAAGAGCTCCTGTGTTTTTGTTACTGAGAGGCAGAAATTTTTGAAACTCGTTGTGCCTCAATCTTGTTATTGCTGCTCAAACAGCTTTTGTGGTGGTCAATATTATGTGGGTGGAGTAATGCAGACGTTTTACAGACCCCATCAAGTGCACAAGAACGGGCTGAGGGAGTGGAAATAATAGCAGTGGCCATCTGTGTTCTTTGTTATTGTCAGTGTAGAGACAGTTAAGCCTGTTCACTGTTGCAAGCCCGATGTGCACCATGGCAACAGAGATGATTATAAGTAATGGAAGTCAAAGGATATCAGAGATGTATAGAAATGAAAGGAATTCCCCATTTCTGAACCCAAAAGCCAACCTTGAAATAGCTGTTGGTAGTTGTATTTTCAGGACTCTCAATTCGTCGTGTTTCCCTGCCCATTCCATCTCTAGGGATAAAGCCAGGAAAAGAACAGTCTGTGGAAGCTCAGTGAGGTGGTATTAGCAAAGTTCTAGAGAGAAAAATAACTTTGAATTCCCTATTAAATTCTCTAGATTGTAGTGGGGTTGAAGCTAAGTATTAATGTCACAATAAAGATAGGCTCAGGAGAAGCAGAGAATGAATGTCAGAGTAAGTGCAGTATTTAACAAGATCTAAATAGGTAGGTACAGGTCTGACATAAATAAAACTGAGTTGATCATTCTTTACTTCTGGCTGGCCCTGTATTTCAGAAAAGTTGAGGGTTAGGAAAAAACCTCTAAATGTATGCAGTAACTCTTGATCCCAAGTAAACTCTGGTGTTCAGGAAGGGTAAGCTAAGAGTTGACATAATTATCTTTTGAATTCTTTAGTCTTGATTTCTGATTTATGGTGGCATCTGAGGCCCATGTTAAAACTAGGGTTGTATTTAGGGTTAGAAACAGTATGGCCAACGGCCTGGATGGTGCAGTCAATTCTGCAAAGTAAACTGAGACCTGGCACCACAGGTTTCACATCTCTTGATCTTATTTTTTGGTTTGCAATAAGGCCTTAAGCTTACAGTACTTGGAGTCAAGAACAGTGAGGACAACATAAAATGAATGTTTACGGTATTTGTTATATTCTGTAGAGTTTAACTGAGGCTCAGTCATAATGTCTTCCAGTTACAAGAGAGTTGAAACAGATTCTTATAGCTTTATACCCCTGTTGGAGTTCCTGAATATCTTTGAAATTCTGTTCTCCATAGAAAACCAAATGTATACAGTCTTGAGAGTTAACAGGTACAAATTCAGCTGGCATGAACCTTTTGTCTTCAGGCTATTGCTGATTTTCAGGCTTGTATTTCTTAGAAAAGGCCACTTGGAGTTACAACCTCTTCCCTGTAAGAGTTGTTTGTTTGGTTTTTTTAAAACCAGTGACAAAGTTAGGTGTGTGGAAGTTGCCATTTCTCATATGCTCTTAGAGCCAAATTTCAATTCAGAAGTTTTGCTTATAGGTTTTCAACTTTATTTTCAGATTCCCAGTAGTATCCTATAGCCATTTTCACAGTAGTGTTGGCAAGAAAAGTTAAAAATTCTGTAAACCTACTGGAAATTGAATATGGTGGTGAACATTGAGCATCCCATGGAGACATGTGCATGGGAAATAATGCATGTGTGCCTGTGCATTGTTTCTGTCTTTGGCTGCTGCATAAATCTTATGTGGTTGGGTATGGGGACTCTTTCTGTATATTGTAGTCATGCTGAGAACTCCTCTGTTAACAGGTCCTATTTGAGTTCTCCATTTTCTTTTCGTATTCAATCTGAACTGAAATTCCAAGAAGCTGAAAGCCTACCACTGCAATAGTTCAAAACCACAATTCTGTTTTCTCTTAATCTTCCCCAAAAGCATGGCTTCTATGTAGGACTCATTTTCAAGGTAGAGTTCCTAAGTAGTAGTAGCAGGTATAAAATTTAAATCTGCTCATTGTATGGCCACTTAATTAAGGGCTGTTCAGAGTTTTCAGGACCTCACAGTCAGTAGGGGAAGAAGTAAAGTTCTTCTATTGTGTCGCTATCCGAATCTCAAGATTTTAGGGAACCCCACGTCACAGATTTCTCGAATCTTCTTTCTTGACTGTTTAACTGTTGTGGTTTAAAATTTATGATGTTATACAGATGTTACAACTTGAAATGTTTGGTATGAGAGCTGATGTCCTGTTGCACAAAAACATGATGTTATTTTTCCATTTAAGGAGGCCTTTAAGAAGCTTAAATGGTGTTATCCAGCTTGGCTTTTCTTTTCCAAAGGAGCAAGTCCCTGTGGGTGTCTCCATGTATTTAAAGTTTAGCATAAGTGTTTTCCCATCAAAATCCCGTGTTTTCAGTTTAGAAAACAACTGTGGTGACCTCTGCTTCCTAGTAACTAGAATGAGTATTACAGATGAAATTTCCTTAAGATGTAAAGGACTGATTTTAACAGGAAAAGCCTGTTCAAGAACAAACAGTTTACAGTTTATAATGAAATGAATAATGTAATTCTAGTGGAAGATGGACTTTTTAGCTGCCTCTTCCGCAGAAGGTAAAGAGAAACATTAAAAATACATTTGCCACTGATAGGTTGAATTCATTTTAGCTGGCATAAATAGGACAGATGAGCTATTCAAATGTCTGATGAGTACTATATAATGAAATATTTATCATGTTCTCATGGTCACTGCATGAGAGGCCAATAATTTGTTTTCTCTCAGCACTGGTATTTTGTGGCGCTTATAATAAATTATACATTGCAAGCTTACATCCTTCACCCTTTTTCTATTTACCTATCTAGTCTGAGATCTCATTCATCAAAATGTATCTGGTTCTGGGACAAAAGTGAGGCTATAATTTTATGTATTCTAAAGAATCATGGAATTTATAATGTATGATGATACTTGGGCAACATGGATAGCGTGTAACACACTGAACAGGTGACCTTTAGAGAGGTAAAGTGGGAGATTTAAAGAGTAAAATTTTGAAAGGTATGAATACATGAATAGACAGATGTTAGCCTTGGTGTTCTATCTGCTGATTTTGATTTAGTGTAACACCTTTGGACAATCAAAGCTGTTCAAGATTTTGCCTGCTACTGAGCTTAAGCCAATGCCATGGATTTAGTTCTTATGACCATCAAATTTCCTAAAGCATTCCTCGATGTCAGAGACGTGAACTACCTTTTATTTGCATAGCATTAATGCAGATCATTTAATGCAGGAGTATTAGGGTGAAATGAAGGCAACAAAAAAGTATCCTCAAATGAAAATCTTAACAGTATTTAGACATATAGTCTTCAAAATTAAAGACAAGGTTATATTTCAAAACCAGAAAACTTGATTCTGGGTTTGCTTCAAAATATGAAGAAAGTTAACACACTTTAGATATCAAACATAATTTTTCTCCAGTGTGGAGGGGAAATAAACCTTTAACTTTAATATTTCTGCTTCCAATTCGAAGTCATTTGACCTCAGTATAGAGATAAAACCACCCTTTGCCTCACTGAATCAGGAATCTAAATCATTCAGAACGTTGAGGAGGCTGAAAAAGTTCATTATTCACTGCTCAAAAAGTCTTCAGAGATCTATAATTTCTGCAAAGTCCGTAAGCCTGTAAATTATTTTCTCATGACAAAATCATTCAAAGTGAACAGCCTAAAGGATTTTAAAATGACCTTCTACTTGGTTTATTTTCCCTGTATCATCCTAGGGCTTTTCTCAATCAATCCAGCTGAAATATGGTATACATCTTAACCATACGAGGTACAATTTGTGGGGTTTGTGCTGCCCATAGATGCGTGAAATTTATATTTCACTTTTTTGTTTAATGAGAAACTTAGGCCTCGAGTTTCTTGTGCTCATGGCAGATAGTGCTTAACCCTCCTGACTGAGGGATCAAGGTTGCAGGTCTTGGAAAGCCTTACATTTTAGAACTCTTAGAATTTTTAAAGGCACAGTGGCTTTTGGTTTAGTGATCCCAACGTCTTCACAAGCAGCAATGTATTTCTCTCTTGTTTTTGTGACATCTCTTAGAGATTCCAGCTATCACAAAATCTCCAAAGCTCCAGTTGAAAGCCCCAAGTTGCCAGTTAGACACCCAGATGATACCTGTGAAGTCAGGAATCTGCGATGTTAACTATATAAAGTTAAGGTAGACTCACACAAAGATAATCTTTCTGAAAATTGACTTTAAGATGTGTTATAAGGATATTAAAAAAAATTGATTCATAATTTTCCCATTTCTAGGGAAATTTGCAGAGATATATATATATGTATTTTTTCATTGGAATCACTCCAGCATTTTTATTGAACAAAAGTTTGGTTCCTTTCTTGAAACGTAGCATACTAAGATATATTACTTATCACTGTAAATAAAGTTTCTGTTAATGCTCATTCTGTAGTGTAGTGATTTTTAAAAGTGAATCTATTGTTGTGAGGAGAGCAAAGGAAATAAATTACAAAAGCTGTTAGACCTGCACCGGGATCTCTGCGTACTGAGAGCTGTGTAAACACAGAGAAAGCGTGTGTGTTCTTTGCATGTTTTATTAATACATAATTCAGAATGACTTTAACGTTTTAAGGAGTTAGTGGAATGATTTGTTGCAAATATATTATCCAGTAAAATAGCCTTTTTCCTTTAATTGCTTTTGTTTGTATTTGCATGTGCAGATAAATATGCAGAAACATAATTGCTAAATGTGTTTGTGATTTCTGTAGGCAAACTGTGCTATCAACTGTTTTTAGAACTGCTCTGTTTGCAGTTTGTGGAAGGATGGGATGAAACAAAAAAGAAAAGAGCTCTGTTGTCACTGACTTTCAATACTGATTTGCCCATTATGCTTTCAAGACTTTTCTTTTTTTTCTGTTCTACTATTGCTTCTGTAATTAATTACTAAAAGCTTCTGATTGAATTACAGTTTTGGGGTTTTATGGGCTTTTTTTTAGGTGAGTAATAAATTATGAATAATGGGTAATTGCTTCTTGGTAAGGAAAATTTATGGAGCTAATAATGCAAATTTTCAGACTTTGAGGAAAGTTGAAATAGTGTTGGCCTTATCTAAAATAGTTGGGTTATTTGGTACAACAGTGTGATCATGAGTAATTTTTGCAATTATGCAACTTCTTTTATTAATTTCTATTAATAGAAATGGAATTATATTTTGATTATTATTAAAAGTCTGTTGGTAAACGGTATAAATGAAAATCATTTAATCGTATCCTAGAATAACAGTGAAGTTCTCAAACTTTGGTCTTTTACCACACACCACAAGGATGACATGAAAATACTTTTGATCTTATATATAGCTGGACTTCTCAGTCTAGGTAACAGAAGTTGTTAGTTAGTTGTACAAAATAGGATTTTCAACTTTGTCATAGTTGTGACATCAAAAGGTATAATAATGCTTCCAAGAAAAAAAAAAACAAACAAAAGCTAAAATGTTCTCTTTACCAATTTTAAAACTTGACAAAAGGAAGAGAGTACTGGAAGTTGACAAATAAAGCCAAGTGTTTGTATATTGGAAGGGACCGCTCAGTGATTACAAAACGTAAACCTGAAAAAATTACTACTTAATTTATTGATTACAAAATATTCTGTTAAAAACCAAGGACAATATTTGAAAGACTTGTTTTACACTGGTGGGCAATATGTTTATATAAAAAGTACCTTAGTTTCTCACTTGCCTACCCAGCTGTGCACTCTCTTCTTGTTATTACAGACTACTTTAAATACATCTCTCACTGTAAAATTGTGCAGTCACTTTCTGACTGGGTTTTAGGAGCGATTTGCTGGGAGAGGGAGGGCTATAAGGGAATTCCTATCTGTGATTGGAATTGCCCTGTGCAGCTGATGTTTTGATTCATTTGAGTGACACCGAGCTTGCTCTCTCCCTTACTAAAAGTGCATCCTCACAATTACCCAGTCTGGACACATTTTGGTGAGAAATTTCCCCAGTGCTCACTCTCCTTCCTAAACACCTGCCCAGACTCCTCTTTACATTTGTATTAATAGCGGAGTCGCTCTCAGAAAGGGTAACCACTCTGCTTAAATACAGCATAGTCTGCTTTCCTTTTTTACTCGGGGTACAGAGGTGGAAGAGCCTTACAGTCTGTTGTGCAGTTGTGCCCATGAATTATTTAATGGTGGAAAGGAGTTGGCTACTTGAACTTCCTTATTCACCCAAGCTGAAATACCAAACTGGGTGATTGGTACGTAAGGCCATGTAAATGGAACTGTTCATCTTGCACACACCCCTGTTTCCTAACGCTTGCTGTTGAGCTGTCGGCTCCCTCATCTCTTGCAAATATTTATATTTGTTTCTGCCTGTTCTGAAAAACTGAGACCCTCATGGACGCTGGGGGTGGAGTTGTCAACAACTCAGCACTGGATAAATCCACATTTGCTGTAACAGAAGTATTAGAGGATGTGATGATCCTTAGATCATAAAGGCTGAATGCTGACATGAGCAAAGACTCATGAAAAGGGAGTATTTTTAAAATGTATTTCTAATTCTACATATATTTTACATATATGAGTAAGGAAGCTCTTTTGATAATTGCCTGTAATCACATGACAGCACTTACTCTTGCTTTAAGGAGAAGAATATACTGCAATGAAGCAGAATGCAAGATGCTCTTCTGAAATACAGTAGAGTCTGTCAATGAATTCACTCTTTCATTTTGGTAATGCAAATGCTTAAATACCAACCTCCACTATGTCAAGTGATTGAAGGTCCAAAAACAGCAACAGAAAGCCAAAGCACTGCCTCATATGTTGGGTGAAAGCTAAAGTTCCTTTGTCAGGAGAATATCAGAGAGGGTATGGCAAGATATTGTGAATTATCAACTATATGCTGCTTAAACATTTTTATAGAAAAAGTGCTTTTAATTGAAAGCTGTTTTCCTGTTTTTTTTTCCTGAGGAAACTATTGTTACGGTAGAATTAGTATTAAATTGTTCTAATTGTAAATCATTAGTTCTGTTCTGCAGTTTAAAAATTGCCGTGCTGTTTTCTATCTATTTTTTTTGAAGTGTCTCTTTAGGTGTATGTGATGAATGCTAAAATTTACTTTGGGATGAACCCATCTAGCCAGTCATTTGCAAGAGTAGTTATTACCATATTGTTGGTACTGAAAACATATTAACACTCAAATAGTTCAAAAGCATAAATGGGCACAAAGCGAAGCCTATTACGGTGTTGTTTACCAACAGATTTATAATTACAAAATAAATTAAGCATGAAATGGAACACTTTTCATTTTCTGCTATAATAGTGTGAAATATTTGATGTTTCTTTACAGATTGTTCTGGAAAAGCTTTGAAAGTGAATAATTCTGAAGGTTGTCATGGCATTTTAGCAGAACCTAAACATATCTCCTTTAAAACACCCGTGTCCTTTTTCCTGCAGATAATCAGAATGCCCAAGGAAGGGACAGAGGCTATTACACAACTTGGTCCTCAACTCAGAATAAATATGGTACATGACATAATTAATTTCATAAGAAATACAGAATGCCAGACTTTTCTCTCTCATAAATACTTTATTTCAAACTGTAATACAAAATTGTGGAATACCTTAAGCAGTGTGTTAGATGCTTTTTGAATGTGAAGGCCACGTCAGAATGTCTCTAGTCCCAGGAACCTAGAGTTTTGATAAAGATGTGCAGATTATTCTCAGTTCTCCTGTCTGTTTTTACGTAAGCAATACTGTCTGTGTGGAATAGGTCAGAGGAGATTCTTGTTTCATTCATCTTTTCATCACTCTTAAACAAAATTTCATAAAATCAAAGAATCACCCAAGTCCTCTGAGATCATTAAGCCCAACCGTCCCTGTCCCCTGACTAAACCACGTCCCTGAGGAACTCATCCACCTGTCTTTGAAACCCTCCAAGGATGGGGACTCAGCCACCTCCCTGGGCAGCTGTTCCAGTGCCTGACAACCCTTTCAATGAAGGAATTTTTCCTAATGTCTAATCTGAACCTCCCCTGGCACTACTTGAGGCCGTAATTTGTTACTAGATATAAGAAATACCAACAGATTTTAAATTTGGGAAACTGGATATTCCTTTGAAAAGCAGCATAATACCAAATACATGACCCCTGCTGTACCCATATTAATGATAATACCTGCTGTTTGGATGCAGCTTTCCAGTAACAGATCTCAGAGTGCTTTAAAAACAGATAAAAATCTATACCTCAGGGTTTTCTTGGTTTGGACTGGGAGAGGGATGATGTATGGGGGTTTGATTTGTTTTAGATGGTATTTGGTGGTTCGGTTTGTTTTTTTCTCAAATGAGGTAATTCGTGTTCATTCATTACTCTTCTTGTCTTTTGGGGGCTCTGCCATGAGTTGTTCTGTCTTATTGTGCAGAAACAAACGATATGCAAACCTAATCCTGAGGGATAATTACTACTTATATGACCTCTACCTTGTCCTGTCTTTTAAGACCTTCCCATATGAACCTAGACTTGAAAGACACGGTTTGGTGGAAGTCAAACTGAGGGAGAGATATGTTTTTGTCCATAGTAGCACACAAAATGTTTGAAACATTGAAGGTGAAAATGGATGTGTTTAAATTTGGTCAAAATATTGGTAACCATGGTCTATGGAACACCTTGAGAAGAGCTGCCTTTTCAGGTAAAAGAGACAATCTTCCTGATCTACTGGGAGGTGTCCCTGCCCATGGCAAGGGGGTTGGAACAAGATGGTTATTAAGGTCCCTTCCAACCCAACCCATTCTATGATTCTATTGTCTGTATTCTTCATGCTCATAAACAGCAGATATAACTTCATTAACACACTGCTGAATACACCCAACAGTAACCAATATCAATAGCTGACTGTAGTCAGAAGCTCCCTGAAGGCCAAATTCCTGTCCTCCCAACTGGAGGATGATCTCTGCACCCTGTGTTCCACACACAGCTCTTAGTGGCAGTGTCGTTTATGTAATTAATGCCTGAGTTGATCTCAAAGAATAGACTGCACGAAAGGCAGAGATCTCGGCGTGAGTTTAGTATTTGTAAATAGCTTACCCACATGCTGTAATCTAAAGGACTTCTTTCTCCTCATTTTTCAACAAATTTAGCACATATGTTTCACTCAGAGGAAGTTTGGCTATTTTCCCTGTTTCTGACACCTTCTGATTTTTCATTTTCCAGCACTCATTTCATTTCAGGAAAATAATGAATATTCAAGAATCCATATACTGCTAAACAGTAGGACTTTAAGAGCCTAAACTGCAGTTGTTTTTTTCAACAGAGCCAAATTTGTTTTCAATGTCCCCAGATTCCTTAAAAAGGAATCTTTTCCAGAAGGTAAGCTACACCACCTGAGGGTCTTGCTCACCCTTCACTCATTCTGCCTTCTGGGGAATGCTTTGCTCGTTCAATGGTATTTTTGTCTAAGAGTCCAAGTGTTGGCCTTCAGAGCTGGTGGAAACTTTCAAATATGGGGTTTCAAACAGTGGCCAGTGACACCAGCATCGATGGGCTCAGCATGAGGTGTTGAGGCAGACTCTGTGCTGCTCTTGTGCCTGGCAAAGGCTCCTTGTAAACATCTAGAAAGATGCATTCCACTGCTGCTCCTCCTCTGCTCTCCTTCAGGCTCTCCTTTGCTACATGAAATTCAACAGCAAGGCGTGCTGCGGTGCCGAGTCTCCTGCCCTCACTAATGCTCTGGTTTTATCTCGTTGGACTCCAGCCTTCATTTCTATCCATCTTTTTTTCTGTTTTGTACCTGAATTGCAAGGTCCTTGGCCTTGGGGCCTTTGTTCTGTATTTGCAGGGCGCCTGACACCATGGGCCAGATCTGTTACATCACCCGGGAACTCAGGAGTAGCCACTCTACAGAGTCTTAAAAGGCTCTTGTAAGAGCTCTGTCTTTGTTTTCTTTGAGACTCTGGGATTTAGGTGTCTAGTTATCAGGGTTATTTTCTAATTATTGGGATTATTTAAGTTGGCCTGACCAGTCTTTGGAGCTTAGTAACTTTTCCTTTTGTTAAAAGTAGATTTACTGTGAAGATTCATTCCCATACGCTGTATCCCAGTGATGGAGCAGAAGGCTGTAAATCAAGTAAATTTCAGTGTTAATTATTGAGGGCATTTTTCCTCTTCACTGTGTAAGATTCCCTGTAGTATATGACTGCCCAATGTAGTAGTCCTGATAATTTCTTGAGGCCCACACCTGTAAGTAGTTGACAAATATATATATTCTTTATCCACAAATTAACAGGAACATGTTTGACTTGGTCCTTCTCTCTCAAGAAAGGTGCATTGAATGAATGATTAACATGCAGCAGAATCCTCATTGCTGAGCTAATGAATTCAAAAGATTTTGAGACATAAGCCTATAATGCACATGGCTTGATGGCTCTGCATCATTCTAATTTTTCAGTGGGTTCAGTGCTGTAAAACTTTATATGTGAACAGTTGCTGGCTTTATAATTGAAGTGCATTAGATTACATATATGCAAAAGGGTTTGTAGGATCTATCTTAGTTTTTCTGGAGGTGAGGCTTGACTGGGAGACAAAGAAGGGCCTTGTGCTTTCTTTACTTCTCATTTTCTAACCAGTAGGCAGATAAAAGGTAGTTTAATGGTCATTGCTTCCTAGGCAGGAAAATATCTGGTTTGCTTTCTTCTCATGCACTATAGAAATGAATACATAAATTCACAATGATTTGATAATATGATTTTGAGAAGATCACAGAGTAAGCAAAATAATGTAACTTGTGCTGAAAAAGAATGGAAGTTGCTGGAATAGTCTGGATGCAAAATAATGGGATTTCAACTTATGTTTAAAAATATTCTGTCTACCTCTTTCATCATGAAAAACAAATATCTTCTAAGTAGTAATGTTTTAGAATATTCATATTTCATAATGAAACATGAACCCTATATAGCTATTCCAGTTTGTCCTTCACACAATTAGATTTGAAGTTGGATGCTCAGAGATATTCAAGAATACAGTTCAGAATCAATGCAGCGAAGTATTCCTTAATAGCTGTGAATTTCCTTTGTGGATTTTTGACTACTGAATCAAATATCTGTATGTATGCCAAGCTGCTAGGTGTGAGCTCAGAGCAAGTAATTTTGTGCTCTGTAACAGTTTTAACAAATAAGACCTGAACTATATGAAATCTGACAGCCAATGATTCTGAAAATTAGATTTATGTACAGTGGTGTGTTCTTCCTCTGTATCTTAGGAATTTTTCAATATCTGAAAATGAAACCTTGAGTGTGAATGATCTGGAAAACGAAAATAAATTGAAATATTCTTGTGACCAGTGTGCAAAAGCTTTGTGAGGGCTATCACTAATATTGTAAATAAAACATGAGTTCATAACTTCAACCCAAATGGTTATAGAGGTGGGGGTTTTACCTGCTTGTTTTGTGCTGAATCTGGGCTTTTACTTGGCTGTATCTAAGCATCTTTATTGCGTTTCATAGCAGGAGTTGCATTGACTACAATCAAATCCTGGCAAAAGTACATTCTCCATCGACAGACTGAATTGTGTTTGACAGACAGTTTAGGCAAGCACGGAGTTGTAGCTGCCATGGGCTGACTTCAGTCATCTCCAGCTAGCTTGAGTATAAAAGTGTCTCAGGCAAACCCCGTTTCCCTGGAGATGCTGGACTTCCCAGCTGCCAAGGGGAAGAGTTAATCTCAGCATTAGGGTTGAAATAGCAAATTTTGGTTAAGAGGCAGTGAGGTTTCTTGTGCTGTTCTTGCTCTTCTATGTATTCAACCAAAGAGCCTACAGTAAGTGCTCAGCACAACTGAATACATTTCCCCCCAAACATGCCTTCCTTGTAAAAAAATAAATAATAAATAAAGAGATGGTTGAAATAAGTGTTTCAGCAAGTGACAGAAATCTTTCTGGAAGGTGGGTTGACAAAAAGAGTTCCAGGTGAGAAAGGCAGGAAGAAGGATCATCAGACCTTGATTATTTGAAGAGCATAAGCAGGGTCTCTTGGCCCATGTGGGCTACAGGTGCCATGTGAAGTCAATTTTTAGCAGATTGCTTGGCAGCCTTTTATTTGTTGCCCTGCTGCCACAGCCTTCCCCTTCCCTGTTTCTCATCCTTCTTTTCACTGCTGTACCCACATGCAGTATTTTTTTTTCCTTTTTCCATTCCAACTCCAGCACTACTGAAATGTTGGTCCCCCTTGACAATCTTACTCCCCACAACCTTGAACGTGTATTTAATATTATTTAAACAACTGAAACGTTTAAAACATTTAATTTTACACATGGTTAGCTCTGTAACTTATTTTGCAGGCTCCTCTTCTTCCCCTTTTCTTACTCAATAGCTTTTGTTAAGCACTTTCTTACAGCTTTTCTTTGATTGGACATTCAACAAATTAGTCTAAATAAAAGCAGGTAGGCTGAAAGGATGGATGGTTTTGTAGTTAAGATATTGAAGGAGAACTCAGGAAATTAAGTTCAGTTCCCAACCTTGCCACTTATTCTGTGTGTGTGTATTCTTGAATGAAGTCATTTAATCTCTCCGTGCCTCCTGATTCATGAGGCAGAATTAATTGTAGTGTTATTTTCCCATTTACTATCTGTTTTTTCTATTTTTGCTATAAATGTTTACAATGGAAATAATCATAATATGTATGTGCAGCATTTATCACAACATGATCATGGCAGTTGATAATGGTTCAGGTAAAAAAGGAATTAATCACAGTAATTTTGTTATACACTTTAGTGTTTAGACTAAATTTTAGTATATATTGGCATATTGTCTGGCAAAGCAGGTTCTAGTCCTGAGAGTTCATATTCATAATAAAAATAGAAACTAATAGCTGTGATGGTTAAGTGAATTGGTCAGCTGGGTTTCTAAGGCACGTTGCTGTGGCATTGTTAGAGCTGTGTATGATACATTGAAAGAAAACCTGCTGTAGGAAAGAAATTTAGGGGGTTTTAAAACTTTTTAAACCATTAATGCTAAAGGTGTCTTAGTATACAAGATCTGCTTCAGTCTGGAGTCTTGATGGGTTTCACTGTTTCAACTTAGGTAGAGTGTAAACCTGCAGGAAAAGAAAACCCAGAAGATCACGTTGATAGGCTAAGCCTTTAATCCAACAAGGAAATAAGAGTTGTGCACTCCATTTGTCACTCAGATTGTCTGGAAAAATACAAAGTCTACTTAGGAATGCGCTCCCTAGACCTTGTGCTTTGTAGATCCTCTTACTGCCACCACGTCTGCTCCCTCCATGGGATATTTGCTTGGCTGTTGGCTGCATTTTTTTGGTGCTTGCTTTACCAAATAATGCTGGAGATATGGGAGCAGCCTTAGCTGTCTTGGAACAAGTTGTCTGGTTCCTTGGATGGTGGTTCCTTGGGATCCTGGAGAAGTTAAGCCTTTCTTAGGGCATTCATGGCAGGTTTCTAAGGAGCTGGGAGCGGCAATTAATTTCCTGAATATTTGAGTAGCATAAACTTATTACACCTTGAGTGTTGAGTAGCAACATCAAGAAAAACTTTTGCACCTTCTCTGTCAGCTATTGGAGATGTTATTGATACATAGATCAGGATAATAGAGTATTTCCATTTGTGTTGTATAGTTCTGGACTTAAATGAAATATGAATTACAACTGAAGAGGAACTGATGGCGTTTGATGTTACAACAGTTCAAAACTGAATTCCTGAAATGGGCAGAGTTGTGATAAAAGAGAGAAACAAGCAGAGATTAGGGACCTGTGCCAACTTCTTGCTATAAAGAAAGATCAGATGGTGTAAGCCCTGACAAGTTTCCTATTCAAAGTGATCTACTTAGACTGAAACACGTTGCTGAAATCTGTTAAATGCAATGGAGTGTTCATGGTCTCCATGATCGTGGCACCACCTCTGCTGGACGAGTCGGGCTTTCTTTGAAAGCGCTGTTCCACGCAGATGTTTTTAGTGTTGTATGAATTTGATTTCCTACTCTTTGATTTTAGGTTTTTAATAAAAGATCTAAACAATCCCATGAATGGTTCAACTCTACCCATGTCACAGGGAGCATCCAGCTCATCAGTTGTTCTTTGAATGACTTTGTTTTCTGCTTCCTGGAACATGTAATGTGTGTAGTTGTGTGCAGAATTTTAACTCAAAAATAGAAATATGAATCAATTAAGGGAAATTACAAAATGGGACTCTCTGGCACCATAGTAACTAAACCTGTGGAAAAGAGCCATACCTTAATCTGCAGCCACATAACAATGTTATTTTATTTCCTTCTCCCAGAGTCCTCACTCTTTTCTCAGACAAGGGAAGAAATGTTTTGTGCTGCTGTGTGGCAGTTAATTCTCCAGGTTGCTTTTTCACAACTATTAACATAAATGGTGTGTTTGCAGTTGGATTATACCTTCAATTTGTGTTTCCAGTGGAGAACTCAAAGTCATCTTCCAGCAACTAGATTGGGACTATTTGCAAGGAAACTGGGGGGGTGGACAGAAAGGTGCTTTCTTTGAAAAATGGAACCTAAATTTCTCAAGAAAAACCTCAAGAAAAACGTGGAAGTAAAATAGTCCTAGTGAAATGTGTACAATGAAGCACTTGAGTCAGATGCCAATGTTTTCAATAAACATTTATACCTTTAAATTATTTATTTCTTATTTTAGTACAGATGTATGCTTTTGGGGATAGAGTGTTGAGCTAAATCATTTTAAAACTGATTGCAAAGAGAAGAACCGAATGTTTCCTTAATGAATGCACGTGTGGTGCTATTGCTATGATTACAGGCAAGGTGTGACTGGAATTTAAGTTACTCCTTCTCCCCAGAATTGCATCCTCAACTTATTTCCTATTATATTCAAGGCGTCTGTTTTTTCCTGTTAAGGATGTAAAATGTTACTTGAAGTCATAAAAGGTACTGCATAAATATATGGAAAGCAGCCACGCAGTCTCATTTTAATAATTCTGCAGCATTTATTAAATTCTATGATGAATCACTTCATGATATTGATGGCATAATTTAAGGTAACAGAAATGAAGGAACATGGCCTTTAATGTCATGACATGGGCTGTCACAAAAAAAAAGAAAGGATGAGTTTAATTCAGCCAAGTGACTTACTAGAAAGTCTTGGTACATAATAAACTCACATTTACGTTTTGCTGAGATTATACAGCTCAAATACATAAGATGAAACTATTGTTCTAATTTTGATTTTTTTTAATTAAATTATTGAGAATTAATACTAGCTTTTAAGAGGGAACATGTGAAATATGGTAGCTTGCAGCAAAAGAGAGCTGCATACAGTGATTGTCACGGTGTTTTCCAGAACAGTGTCTGATGTTCCTAAAAAAAAAAAAATGGCTTTATTTCTTCAAGTGTTGTCATTAGACAAAACCCTGTTGTCTGGAGGCACTGTATTTCCCTTCTGTGGGTTAGAATAATCTTGTATTGATGCACTTTCTGTAGGAGAACCACTGAAGAAAAAGTGCAGGTGTATTTAGTGGTTGTCATTAGAGAGGTCCAGTTCTTTTTTAATTTTAACAACAAGAAAAATATAATAAAAATAATAATTTAAAGAACTTATTTTGCTAATGTACCTGGACCATAAACTTGTTCTCTCTTCAGAGCTCATAACAGGCATGGAATGAGATGGAAATATCTAACAGAGACAAAAATTTTTGAGTCCTGCCCATTTTTGACTCAGTTTAGTGATTGCTGCTGGCGTTGCTGTGTCAGAACAGGGCGTGGTCGATCTGCAGGTAAGGGTGGCTGGAAACAGGGTGGGAGAACAGGTAAGACCTGAGGAGAGGTGCCTGGAGCTGAAGGAAAACAGTGGTTCAGGGGTTTTTTACTCAGATCAAAATTATTGTGACAGTTGAAAAACATCTCCAAGTGGATTACTCAGATGTGAATGGTGTCTCTCCTCTGTGGGAAGAGGTTCAAACAATCTGTGCCCTGGGTGTTTCTTGTGCCTATAATACTCTATTTTATTTCAATTGATTACTTTGCTGCTGTTGAAGGTAAAGCTTTTAAGGAAAAGTTGATTTGTTTGAGGGTTTTTTTGGATGAGGGAAAAGTCAAGGCATTTAAAAAAAAAATACTTTCTCTTTTCAAATATAAAAATCTGTGGGAATTTACTTCCAAAGAAATCTTGTTTGCATAGAAAGTCAGTAAAAAAGGTTTGGAACAGACCTTGTATCTTCTTTCAGAAGAGATCATACAGCAGTGTCATAAACACTTGTTTTCAAAATAAGCATGTATTGACTCAACTTTAAAATGTTATCCCACTTGATCTTCTTTTTTAGCTCATTTTAACACAGACTGATTCAGGACTGTATTTATGTACAATTAAGGGAACAGGGCAAGTTATCAGGTAACCATCACCCCACCGTTCTATCTCTCCTGTAAGGTTATTGGACTTCGGTTTGGAGGCTGCAATCTGTGTCTTAGTCTGTGCCACTCAAACCTGAGCATTTTACCTTGTTTTCTAGATGAGAAAAGCAGCTTATTCTGTGTTGAATGAAACAATCAGAGTGGATCAGTTCTAGTTTCTCCTCCTCTGTTCAAGTATTTGATTTTTCACGTTATTGACTCTTCTGGAGTTAGCTAAACATCAAGGGTATTTGGAATAATTTGGTCAGCAGGCTTTCTGTCACAGCCTAGAAGGCCACTCTTTATTATGATGTTGTCTTTGATTTAAGGAGAACAAGAGCGTCGTGCTCCGTCATGTCAGTGAAGGTCACGCACTGTGCACCCTGGCGGGGCCGAGTGCTGCTGCTTCAGCCAGCACTGAAAAACAGTTTATTAACCAGCACTGGCCACAGCCTGGTTGGGTAATGTATGCAGGCCACTTCTTGACAAACTCTGAAGAGACCAAGGATTTCTGAGGAGCACCAAACCATCAAATCCAGAGCAGTGTGACAATTTACAAAAGCAGTAGACATCCTAGTGCCTTTCTGGCAAAAATTATATACATGGGGAGCATCCCTTAGCTGGTCTAAGAGAATGTGACACGCAGGCTGAAGTTTAATTTTCTGTGGAACCTCATTATAAAATAGTAATATCTATTTTACCGTACGCTGCTCCCTAAAGGACAGTAACACGGGGAACACAGAAGCAGCCACTTAAGCAGAACTCTTTACTAATTACTGGATTTCTTTTCAGGGAAAACTCCATTAAGAAAGAAATGTAAAATACCTTTATGGATGTGCAGTTACTGAAAGAAAGTGCAAATTAAAGAAAAAAGCCCTGAAAGGAAGTACTATTTAAAAATGAAATACCATGTATGCTTAAACTGAAGAAAAACAATTGCTCGGTGATTTTTTAAAAAAAAATACTAATTCACACATTGCAGGATGTTAACAGATATGTTTCAATAATCAATAAATATTAGAATTATAAATTAAAATGATAAAATAACTACTAACTGTGTAAAAATAACAGTACTAAAATTGTTAAAGAAAAATAAGGAAAGAAGATGGCTTGGGGCAAAGAGAAGTGTTTCTGAATGACTATGTAAAGCTTTAGATCACGGTCAAAGAGCCTGAACTCAGTTTGAAAGTATTTTTGCTGTGGTGTGACTTCTGTGACTGCAGTGGTTTTGAAAGGCACTGTTGACTGAAAATAAGAAGCACTCAAAGAGCTGGTGTGCAGTGTCAGTTCTGCAGGGACTTCAAAGGAGCTTTGGTGAGGAGACAAAGTTGTACCTTGGGAAGTTGGTTCACAGTAGGGTCTCTTGTGGAGGGTGTACGCTCGCTTTGAGGTACCAAGTCTACTCCTGATAGGCTTCTAAATAACACACTGTCGTGTAGTTGCCTGTAACAGCACTGGGTAGCACATTGTACAAAGGCAAAATGAGTTAAGAAAGCAGATAGGTTCTCGGTCTCCTCCAGGAAGAAACTTTTTTCTGTTTTTTGTTCTTTTTCTCATTCTATTCTTCTGTCACTTAATGAGAATAATTATGAAAGTCATGCAGTTTAAAAAGTGTAAATGACTTTGCCCATATAAGCATGGTGTTACTGCTTTAGAAGCAAAGAATTACCTAATTGTGGCTGCAAGAAGTTTCACATTTTTGAACCTACTTGCTTAACTGGGAAAGTGGATCTCTTTCAGTAATGTACATGCTACATGTTGATAATACAGATTATAAAATTGGTTGATTTTTTTAAAAAAAGGAAATTTTGGTTTTGTTTCAAAATTTAGTTGCCATAGAAAATCCCTCATTACATAGGGCTGCAGATCTTGATAGTCTCAGTGCCGTTTCATCCGTCAATAGAATCGTATCGCAGCCCCTTATTTCAAAATGATCATTTCCTAAGCAGCTATTGCTTTTAAAGGAGTTTATCCTATTGGATGGATTTTTTTTTCTAACTATACCAACACATTGATAAGAAAAGTAAATTACCAACTGAAATACTGACTGGTGTGTGTGTGTGATACTGGTGGGATTTCTGTACCATCTTAAGAACAGTGCCAAGAGCTAATGACTGTGATTTGATCCCACGTTAGCAGGGCTTTTGTTATTGAAAGGATTCATCATGCATAGAAATTATTTGTGCTTTAGCCTAGGGGCCATATTCTATGCTCTCAGTATTTGGCATGGAACGTGCTGTCTTCATTTCTACTCACTTACCCGTGAAACAAATGACAGAAGGGAAGGGACAAATGCAGCCTATTTGTCATTTTCCCCCTCTGCCTCCTCTTCCCCCAGATCAATGCAAGAAGGAAAGGAATAAATAACAATCCTACTAAATGCAACACTAAAAAAAAAAACTGTTAAGTGAAGTTTCTGGTTGTCTTTTTTTTTTAAAAAAACAGTTAAAAAAACAACCATCCCCCCCAAAAAATAATAACCAAATAAAAAAACCCACTAAAGCCCCAAATCCAAAGCCCAACAGTGACAAACTCCCAGCAGTTGAACATCGTGCTGCTTTCCAAGACCACTGTGTGCCTGTTAGTGCTTATTATTGACAAGGGAACTTTGTCAGGGAGACAGCTGAGGAATCCTAGAGAAGTTCTAATAACCTCCTGCTGCTGGAGGAGGAGCGTTCCCGGGGACAGACCAGCTCGTGTTTGCACATCCCTCACTGTCCCCACTGCTCTTACAGGGAAGCCACTCGGAACCTGGTGTCTCCCTCTGGGAACCCCTACTACAAGTAATGTATTTTCTGTGGATCCTCGGACTTACAGGAGATGAAATGTTAATATTTATTTCCTCCAGAGGAGATTAAAAACATGGTTTAGTACAAGAAGATCAAATTCATAAGGAGGTATTGTACTTGGAGTACATATATCAAGAGATATCACACTTCATTTTTAGCAATAAGCTCAGCATCGGCCTGAAACTAAGAACGTGTCTACGTAAATGTAAAGTTCCATTTCAGAAAGCTAAACTGAGATATCGTTTCCCTGAACTGAATGAAATGACAGTTTAAGTAAATAAACTCATTGAGGAATTGATAGGTTTTAAGTGTAGATGCAAAGTCCTGCTCCCTTATTAAGTCACCCTATAATTTATGTTCCGTGTATACATCATGCTGCTATTGTAATATTTGCTGCTGGAAATAAATAAGAACTAAAACCAACTAAAAATCTTTAGATCTTTGGACAGGCTACCATTTTTCTCTTGCTTTAAATTAACCCCCAACAGAGTAATAGAGACTACACATTTTACATTAAACCAGTACCAGAATGTATTGTATTTCTGTGTATGAATAGTTTTAATTATAGCAGCCTCTGGAAGTAATTGGTGATCATTCATTTTTATTTCTGAATGTCGAGAGACTTTCTATTTGAATTGAATTGACAGGTGAGCTTATATTATAATTGGATCCAGTGTCTTTGTGATAAAGCAAGATTGATCAGAAAATAGGATGTTTAGTCCACTGTGTATCCCATGGATAAGGAGAATCCACTTTTTATACTGTGACTCCAAGTGATTTGGTGCTATTTTTCCCATTCTGAGTTTCTGTCTGATTTAATTACTTCCATGCATTGAATTCTGAAAATCTTTCCCTTAAGTAAGCACATATTTGGGTTTATTGCTCATTCTTGTTTTCTGTAAGTGCACTTATTGCCAAAGCAAGCCTTTGCTCACGTCTCCTAACGTGAATAATTAGTTCTATCCAAATTGATCTTGTTACTGCTTTATCACCATTATTTTTTTTCCTTAGAAATGTTTAGGTTAATGTTTTCCCCTTGCTCCAGAAACCATTCTTCTCTGGAGAGCTCTCTATTACATTGCCACACGTTATGTATTCTCTGGACCCTGCAGCTTCTGGCACAAGGCTCAAAATAATATCCAGAAGATCCTCAACAACAACAGATTATGCTGAAATGTGTTTGAACGTTGCCATTTGGTACCCTCTGCAGACCATGGGTGTTGTACGTGCGCTCAGGGTTGTCCTCTGTATGCAGGAGAGAAACTCACTATAACTTCTCAAATATGGGAAGTGAGAGTTTTTGAGGTGGTGTGTTGCTGTTTTCATGATTTACGTGTTTTGTAACTAAGATCTGTAGTATTTTCTCCTGAAGTTTTGCATTCTCAGAAGAAAAAGGCCACAGATGCTTATGAAGGAGTTTGGGTAACCCAGGAGACAATATTTCTTCAGATGCAACACAGCAGTGTCAATACTCAGCTGTCCAACTCAAGCTGTCATTGTTTTTGTAGGTCCATTACTGCTTTGGAGACTTTAAGGAGGGCTGTAAAGGGAAACAAGAAGTGCTTTTGCAGATGTTTACTGGTTGTTCTGTTTGGGGGGGGGGGGGGCAGCATGGGAGGGAGCAAAAGGGTTTTTAAAAGTTTAGTATTTGAGTCATGAAAACTTTGCAGTTTATATGGGACTGGCAAAGCCTGCAAGGTGCGCTTTACGAGCACCACTGTACCTGTGGGGTCAGTGAAGTCTTGTCACTGGTGAAAAGTCATGGCTTTCTTTTTTATTCTAGTGAAAAATGACTTTACGTACATCTAAGTATTTAATTTGTTACTAAGGCCTTCAGGTTTTGCTTCCTGCCACTTAGGTTCTAGGAAATCTTTCCCTGCTGCTTTATTCCTTCCAGTTTCCATTTCTTTGTTTTTCCATTCTGCACTTCTGCAAGAATTGAAGAAAATTTCAACATCACAAAAGAAAAGTAGAGAGAAAAAAAAGAAAATAAAAAGAATCTGAATGTTGCCCACTTTACTGTACGTATGTGATCTTTTAAAAACAGTGTGGAGATGTAAAGGAGAAAGCCCCTGAAATTTAGAGAAATTTTTTCTTCAAAACTTCTTTTTTCAGCTGAGTTTGTTTCTTTGATGATGTGCAGAACTGAACTGCATCTGTGATTTTTTTCAGCTTTGAACAGAAGTACTTGTCCCGTTAAGCAAAGCCCCATGGAGTCTGCATTTATTTCGTTGCTTGCTAAATAAGGACATATTTTGCTGGAGGGCCTTAAGAGTTTCTGTTTCTAGAAGTGCAAAAGGACATTGCCATCAGTAGGTTCTTTTTGCACCCTGTGAAAAATGAAACATGCTACACGTGTACACATGTTCACTCCCCCCCAGAGGCAGAGAAAGGGACTGATGTTTTAAGGATAAGTTCTGTTTATGGAGAGATCTTTCACTAAAAATCAGCTAAAATCAGATTTTCAGCCAAATCTGCAAGCATTAGCACACAAACTCATCTTATGTACAGTTTAGAAACATTAACAATGATGTGAAAGTACAGAGTCAGAAATAGCTCCAGTTATTTGTTAAATCATACCTATTTCTATTGCAGCTCCACGTCTTCTCTTCACAGTTGTGGTTAGGAATTGGAAGGCGAGTGAACGTTTCGGTGTTGTCCTTCCCCTGTCCACAAAGATTGAGGCAGAATCTGACTTTGAATCCTATAAGACAATAGGATAAAGAAATGTGAGGAAGAGAGAGGTAAGCAGGCACTGAAACACCACAAACCCTCCTTTGCACTTTGAAACTGTCCTTTCAGGCTATTCAACCCCCAGCTCTCCAGATCAAGGGTGTGTTTGCACTGTGTATTTTTATAGCAGTGGGGTACCGTGGGGCTTCAATTTCTAGTAGGAATTTTAGGTGCTATTGTGTTAAATATAGAAAAAAAAATGTTTTGTCAGATTATTGAAATTCTCTGGTAGGTCCTACTGCTGAGTTTCAGGACATTGAGAATAATTTAGTGAGAACTCTCATTGTACAAAAGAAACACAAAGTACATGATAAGTTGGAGAGGAGCAACTCTGCTCCTATTTAACTGCCTGATATGGGCATCTTCTAGAAATGCAGAATGAATGGGGTTGTTTCCACGTTACTTTCACAGGATTATGGCTCAGAACGTGCTGTAAATCATGATGTTCCATATGTGAGGCTGGTCAGGTAGTAAAGTTACCCAAATGGATGTGAACCTCCTCCCCATGCAATGCTGTGTCCTCTTGTAAGTCATTAAAAGGTTTGTGATTTATAATCAGCTTATACGAACCTTTATTGGGTCTTTCAAAAAGAATTATAATGGTGATGCTTGGAGCAGATTGACTTGTATGGGACAACAAGGCTTGCAACACTACAAGCTGTTGTTCACTTCTCTGTTATAATTCTTTGAAGACAGTTTACTAAAGGTTCTTGAAGACAATTATTGTGCTTCTGAGTCCTGGAAGGCAGTTGGAATACTGAATGCAAATCCTACCTCATGATGGAGTATGGAAAGCCTGAAAATATGATCACACTCAGTTTACTAACAACCAGTCTTCTCAGAACCATATATATTAAATATTTTCACTTACAGAAATTTCCCCCAGATCTATTTAGGGCCAGATTCCCATTGTTTCTATCACTTTTAGATAATGCGATGGATTTTTGCTACGTAAAGGTGTACATGTAAATTAAAAGCCTGTTAGCCTGAAACAGCATTGTAAATATCCTCTATGTTACAAATACTGGTTCATTGTATTGTACCTAATTCTAGCTCCTGCCCATGCTGCAATGAGAGGTGTGATTACATCACAAGCAGGGATACCTAGGCTGGCATTTATCTAGCAACTGTGGACTTGCTGTGACAGCATGGGTTTCAGAATGGACTGTCCAGGGGTGTTGGTGAGGCATCTTGGTTATGAACTGAAAGAAAAAGCTATTGGTGAGGTCTGTGCTGTTGCAGTTTCATTGATTTCTGGTGCTGTAGGTATATTAAAGATAATTCAGATAGGACTATCTGTGTGGCACTCTCTGCTTGTGTAGTAGCACACCGTATCCTAAATAGAATGGTAGCCAGTGGTATGGAGATAATGGTTATTATTCAGCATATCTCCTCTATAAAGATATTCAGGCAGTGTCTCTCCCCTTATGAGCTATTCATCTAATTCTTTCCTGAGGCTGTGAGTCATAGCACATCAGATTTGGGTTTAAAATTCAGAACCAACTGTGCGAATATCATATAGTGCCTTTCTGGCAAACACTGCAAATTCTCAGAACACACATCTGCAATTCTAAACATTCCAGAGACTTGGGTTACAAAGTTTAGTTTAGAAGCAAGCTGCCAATATGCACGAAAAAGTTACTGCATCACAGAACCCATCAGCAAGTTACTGAGATGATTGCCAGTTCTGCCTGAACATAGGCTGAAAGCCTTGATGCTCACAGGCTCATTTGCCTTTTCAGGTAATTATATTTTTTCACTTAGGTTCCAACAACACTCTCAAAATGAAATTTCACCCCCACATTCTGATTCCACCAAGGTATCACAAAGATTTTATGTGATACGTTTAACTTCTATGGTAAAAAATAATCTACGTAAATTAGATGTTTGTGTTCTACTCCAGAGCTGCTCAGAAAAAGATCTAATGAAGGTAAGCAAAATTAATGGTCTGTTGGTTTTATTGCTGAAGATTCCCTGCTAAAATTGCACACATTGAGCACACATAAGACAAATATAGGGGAGAAGGTTCCTGTAGGTTGGTGCCAGATAGGAAGGTTACAGCAGTTATGTGGATATGGAAGAGTTGTAGCAGCTCTTTGTACCTCTGTCCCTGAAGTACCTGTGGGGGCAGCTGGTTGGCAGCTCCGTTGCCTGGATGGTTAGACATGGTGAAAACAGTGAAATAGTCACCAAGGGATGTTAAGGTGGGATCAATAATATTTGAGGGAAACCACTGAAAACTTAGACAAAGTGTTCTCATCACGTTTGGCACCATTGTGGGTAACAATTCATAGTCTGAAAAAGGACAACTGAGAATCAGGCCCATAATAATCAGGAATTCCAATGTGATATTCGGGAAGGGAGCCTCTTTCTGCACTGAATATAATGTGAGGGCCACGACCTGATGCTGGAAGTATTTAACAGTTTGGCTGATGGAATAACCCTGAGTCCCCAGTGACCTGTAGCCTGGTTACCTCTGAAGCTGGGTAAAGTTATGTCAGATGCAATATGCATCAAGCCTGTGTATATGCATATATGCCTGTGCATTGCGTGTATGGTGAGTTTAAATTAGTGCTTTTTCAAGTTCCAGCTTAAATGAGTGCCTTTTCCAAGTTCTAATTTTACTGGTGCAGATATAAGACAGACACACATGCTATGTCATAACAACAGGATAACCATATGCCACTCCATCATTTGATTTACATTATGTAAACAGCATCAGGGTTTTCTGAAAACTGTCATTTTGGAATGCCTAAGCTAACAGCTCAGTCATTCTCATCACGTAGTGAAGTTCCTGAGCCTGGAGTATTTCATCAATGACACTTCAACTGAAGAATTTTTAAAATATGTTGATTTGTTTGAAGGGAAAATTTGTTTTAAAATCTCAGTTAAAAGTTCTGCAGAAATTTTGAAATTTATGTTTTGCCTTCTTTGAACACAAATTTGAACAGAAGTGGGGGTACTTTTCCTGAGAATTTATTTTATAAACGGGCCATGGGCATGTGTATTTGGAAATATGTATGTAAATAAGTTTGTGCAAGTTCTTGCACAGATGTTAGTGTAGAAAATCTTTTTTTTAGTCAAGATCAGCTTGCACTCTCATGTCCAAAACAGAAGCACAAATGAAATGAATCCAGTCATTGTGTAGGTGTAGTCCCACGGCTGCTTGGTCCTTTGTGGCTGTCTTTGGCTTTGAGATGTGATTTGTATCTGTTTAGCTAATGAAATGAGCAGCTACTTAGCTGGTGCCTTCCAAGGGATGGTGGGAGTTAAGTTCCCAGTAAGCCCATTCACTGCCAGACAAAGGTAAACATCCCACTCTTGTCTCCAAGGTATACAATCAGTTAACGGGCATTTATCAGATGTTTGCACTGAATTCCCTTATACCTTGTGCATCACACACATCCTGGCTTCTCTCCTGAATTTGTCTCCTTCCTGGCATCCCTGGGCTTCCTTACCTTTTGCTCTGGGAAGGCAGGGAATTCAGATAAGAGCGAGGTGGGGTAGGATGTGTTTCTGGTCGTTTTGTACCCGTTAAAGACTCTTAATTGTTAGTTTACCCTTTTATTCAGGTTACAACAAGCCTCAGATTTGTAATTGCACTTCTTGCTCCTCAAGATCTGCACCCAATCTGTTCGAGCAGAGCATTTATCTTATGTTCTTGTTTACAAGAGCTGGAATAAGTTAGCCAGAGGAAAGTCTTTTAGAAACACTGCTGCAGGGGGGGTAGAAATTAGAAATACAGGCAAGTCTGTTAGCTACAGGGTGAGAAAGGGAAGAAGCAGCAGGTACAATAATGCCTTTTATATGTAGCATTCACCTAGAAATCAGGAGACCTGCATTTAAATCCCAGCTCTCTCTTTGCACCCCTGTGTAATCTTAGGTCATTGCTTGATTTTTGTCTCTCTCAATTCCCCATCGGTAAAATGGAGGTAATAAGCAATTTCCAGGGAGGCTCAGAGTAGATAAAGATTGAGAGATAGTCAGAAACAATGGGAGAAAGGGCCCGCACAAGTAGCGCAAACAGACGTGTTTATCATCATTATGGATTTTTTCCCTTACAGCCCAGCAAGGTGGCTCTTTGCATGTCTAATCCCCACGGTAAAAATCATCCTACTGAATTAGATGTTTGTGTGCTGTGCTGAGAACTGCTCCTTACCTGAGAAATCTCCTCCTAAATAAGAATGCTCTGGAGACACTTAAGGTACCAATAAAAAATGGTTATGTCAGTTGCCGTGTATCTTTTAAACAAGAGAAATGTTACTTTTTTTTACATTGCCTCAGTCTTTCTCCTGATTTAACTGCCAAAAAGTCCTCTGATCACAACAGTGCTGTTGTATAGCTTGACCTGCTGTGCTGATCCTAAGTACTGCAATATATTTTAAGGTGGAATGAGCTGTGAGCATTTTAAATTAGGTTATGTGCCTTAAGGTGGCAGTTGCTGCTCCCAGGCACAATTAGAGTAATGAAATGAAAGCTGATTTAATGGTTGCAATAAAAGAAATAAAATAGCGAGGTCTGGCCAGAGCAGTTTTTATTCAACTTTCTATTAAGAAAGAATGGAACTCATAAAAGTAATACTAGGCAGGAAATCATAATGTTTTTTTCAATCATGATAAAGATTGGATATGTTCTTGCTGAGAATATTTTTTTAAAATAAATTGTCTTTAGTATTTATAATCAGCACCAGAAAATATGTTTCAGTGTGTTCTTGCATAAGGAGGCTGGCTTACATTTATCTGAGCTTTATTTTGCCAATAAGTGGTAATAATATATAGAGATAGGCATCTGAAAATATTATAATGGACTGTTTGTCTGTCCTATCATCTTTGATCTGTAGCAGGAGGGATTTATGGATATTGGCCTGGGGAATAAACACACACAGAAGCACTCCTGGAGTTTCTTCTCCTATAGAAGCAGCTATGAGATTACGAACTGTGCATCAAATGTAGCCTGTAGAGGTGGAGCTACATCCTGATTTCCACCCTCTGTGAGTCACCTAGCCAAATGTCAAAGTCTGCTCTGATAAATCTGCTCCAGTTGCCCTGCCCAGCTGGTGAAGTGCTCCATAGGAATCCTAATATGCAGGAATATCTTCTAAAATGGCAAATTATGGAGGGAGTTGTTCTGTTAGTGGAAACTGGGTCTCACACCCGTTGCTGTCATGCTTAGCTGTCACATGTGGTTCCAGTTAGTTATTAACTTGGGACTAAGTCTTGAGTCAGTAGGTGCAGTAAATATCTGGAATTTTAATTTACAAACCTTTAGCTTCCGAACACCAGATGTCTTCAGGTAGAAGAAATACAGGAAGTTTTATCCTACTCTGCAGTCTAGCCTGTACTTTCCAGAAATCAATAAACCTTTAGTGACAATATCATTAGTGAAAATACATAGATAAATAGCATCTGATAAACATGGATTTTAATAAGGCAGAAAAAGAATGGTGTGCTTTTCGTGGAACCTTTACTTTCCAATCTACCTTTAAGAACAAAAAAATTGTCCCTTTTCTTTCAACAAGAGATGAAGTGCCTAGATAGCTTGGAGAGTTAAAGATATCCTGGCATATTTTACCAGTTCTGGTAGATAAGAAAAAGCCGTCTAGTCAGGCCATTTGCAGAAGGCCAACTCCCAAACACTCGTTTCTGGCTTTCAGATATTGGTAGCAAGGATGGAAATGAATAGAAGCCATGAGGGGAGTTATTCAAAGATACAAATACAATCTAGATGCTATATTATTGTGAAGTTTTAATGAGAGTGGCTGTTGTAAATGAGAAAAAAATATCTAGTGGAATGTCTAAAGCTCTTTCTGAAGTTAGAGAGGGAAAAAAATCCTATTGGTTTACGAAAAATATGTGTTCAGGGTGGGTTGGTTTTTTGTATTCTATATATTTGCCTGTCAATAACATCATCTCTCTCATTGTTTATTTAGGCCCAGGTATTCACTAATAGCATAGCTACTCTGCTGTGTTAATCAATCTTGACAGAAGACAGATAAGTAACAGTGTATTCCATTAATACACTATAATTTCTGATTTCTTTTCCATTTGGCTTGAATCATAACTAGCTACGAACAAATCTTGGTTTTGGAGGTAAGGAAGAAATAACTAACTAGAGCTGAAGTGACTCAAGGAGGCAGTTGTTTTGAGTAATAGAAACATCTTTAAATACAGAAACTCTGTCCTAGAACTGAGTGACCATAGGAAAAAGAGCAGTGTCCCCATGAGAGCTGTAAGGGAGGCTTCATTTTGTGCTTGAAAGAAAACTCTAGCCAAGCTGCTTAGCACAGCAGTCTGAAGTTCACACAGATAAAAGAGACCTTTTCTAATGTGTCGTGTGTAAAACAATGTCTTTTAAAGTAAAGTGTTAATTAAAATCGACATTTCTCACAGTGGCAGTGCTAGAAACTGCTATCATTTTAATGCCAATTCACTGTGGACCAAATTCATCTGCTGTGTGCCTAGTTTACATTCATCAAAATGACAATTAGGCATTTTAAGCAGCTCAAAATATTCCAGACAACTAAATATGATTTCCTGTGCAGAACACCTTAACCTTAAAAAGATTAGCGAAGTCTAAGCTGCAAATTACAACATTTCTTTTTAAACATTCTCCACTCACAGCTTTTACGGTTTTTAAGGGAGTGATTTTTGCATCAAGTTGGGTCCCTTCCAGCTCAGGTGATTCTATAATCAAGCAGAGCACTGCAGAGGAGTTAAGCTGTGGGCCAGGCACTCAAACAAAACTCCTGAGGGTTTGCCTGGACAAAAAAAGTGGAGAACTAGTTAAATGTGGGACCATCCAACTGTATTCCTGACAGTCAGATTGGTGCAGCATCTTGATTCGGAGATAATTTAGACATCTGATATTTTAACATATTAGAGAAGAGTTGAAGTATGAAGCATTTTACCCTGACTATTCTTTATTCTTACACACAGATGTCAATACATTTATATTTTGAAGTTCTTTATGTAAAGTATCCCTATGATATGACTTTTCTTAGACAAGATGTTATATTGGACAGATAACATTATTTCACGTCTCATTAGCGCCACGTCCTGTTCCCTGATATTGACCAATATTAATGTCACACTTTCATTTCTGTTCTGACTGTTGGTGCCGAACTCATACCCTAAATTATGTGATTGTCTCCTCCAGCTCTACTGAATCAAATATTAATAATTTCCCCCTTGTAAAGCCATATCCCACTTTTCCTGTCATTGTCTAGGGAGCAGCAGTAGCTTGTCTTCTCTCGCCAGCCTGACAACTGCCCCCATCAATGACTTGCAGTGTTTTGGTGCCTTTTCCACATTGCCCTTGACACTCTCTGTAACCCTCAATGAATCAGGAACATTTTCTTTAAAGCTCTCCTGGCAGGGCTGAGCCTGCCAGTGTGCTGAGACCACTGACTAAATTGCTGACCGAAGCCGTGTCGTTTCCTTGAACTGTCCCTGCTTTTGTTGGTCTGTTGTTTGACACCTTCAGTTATAAACCTTTTTGGTCAAGGACTTTGAATTATTTTCTTTGCACAATGTCTTCAGGCCAGAGACCACAAGTGAGGCAATTGTTTTTTTCACAGTACTACAAATAACATCTGAGGCTGGACTAAGCTGTGCAGATCGAGGCCTTTCAAGTCAGTGTTCTGTATGGCCACGAGTAAAACTCTCTAAATTAACCAGTTTTAACTTGTGATGTGCATTCCAGTGCATACAAGAACCCATCTTTTTGCACTCTGCATACTTACACAAAATCAAATCGTAGGATCGTAGAATCACCCGAGTTGGAAGGGTGATCATCGAGTCCAACTCTTACCCCTCCACAGGGCACTCCCAACCTTGGCACCTCATGCCCAGATGTTGCCTACTTAAGTGTGTGGTTTGAAATCCAAATGGGCCATTGAACTTCAGCACTGACTTTGTCCAAGTCAAACAGCATCTTTCCAAATGCTCCTCTGGGATAATGATTTTTTTTTTAACATGCCATTTTTGTTCCCATCAAAGGATGGACTTGACCAGTGCTCCTCTGGGACAATCATTAAAAATAAACCAAATGAATCTGTAATCATTTTATGCCTCTGTAGTATAATTCACCTGGCCCTAGTAGTTATGTGACTTGCAGCTACTGTGATCTCAACTCTGTTGAGTTTAATGGGAGTTTTTCCAGGCTCTCTAGTGAGTTTTAGACCAGGTCATCCACAGAGGGCACATGCAAGTTCTGTCTGGTTTTGGCAATTAGTAGATGAGCTGATTTTAATTTGTATCATCAAGAGGTGAGGTTTTGCAACTCATCCTCCTCTGTCTGCTTTCAAGCTTCTTCCTGAAGTTTGAACAACCGTTATTGAAAATGTGAGTCATGATAGCACATTAAATATTGAAACCAGTTTAAGATTTAATCCCAATTTATAGTGCAGCTTTGTCTAATTTACTGCATATTACACAATTTCCTTTACAGATAACTTTTAGTGTGCCATATAAATAATAAATCAGCCTCTCATGATTCTCAATTGTTCTAATATGGTTTTATATTAAACTTACATTTGCCATCATTTAAATGTTGCTAGGCCAATTTATTTTATTTTTCTCTTGTACCTATTCATCCCCCATATTAGTTCTTTAATTATGTTATAGGTTCTATATAAAAAATTATAGGTGTTCAAGCATTTTAAGTTCTTTGTTATCATTTCTTTTGAAGCAGAATAGAACTAAGTATGTAAGATTAGTATGTAAATGACAAAGCAAACCCACTGGTTCAGTATGTTATAAAACTTCATCCAAAATCAGCAATGGTAATTCTGATGTTCTGTATTCTACTTATACAACTGAGAGCATTAGATCCTCATCTTATTATTATTTCTGCAGGTCTTTGTAGTTAATATTAAGCATTTGTCCCTAGAAAGGTTACTTTGCCTTAGTTTCAGAACTTTGGGGTTTATAACTTTTGAAAGTTAAGTGTGTTTACCTAATTCACTTGACATTTAAAAATCTGATGGGATCTCCCTTATTATTTTTTGCCTGTTCACCAACAAGAATCAGATCTTCTGTAAGTAACGTAAGGTGGGTTTAATTACAGCCTCAAGGCAGTTCTGTCTTTGGTATTTTTCAGCAAGTGTGCAGACTGTTGATGTTTATTCCACATTGTGTGTGATAAATGAGCCTTTTCTAATGATTGGACTGCAATAGTAATGGTGAGGTTTCATTAGATGGGTACTGCTAAATGCTTTTTTTTTTTTCAAACACGTGAAGGAATCTGTTTCTAAAAGCTTTTTTATAAAGGATGACAATTTTTTTAATTCCTACGGGATGATGGATAGAAGAAGAAAGTAGGAAATATTTAACTAATCTTAATTTCTACCATATGAACAAAGAGGAAAATATCAAGGAAATAAGCACAATAAAGAGAGGGTTTGGATCTTGAGAATATTTTTTTCTCTTGTCTTTCAATTAAACATTGTCTTTAGGGCCAAAAAAAAAAATGAAATCATTAAAACCTGCTTTTCTCTAAATCAATTGAAAAAAATCTGAAAGCAGAAGAAAGAAGTAGTGTATTATATAAAGAGGTTATAGCCTATGGGTATCCTAGAGAACAAAACTTGAAACATAAAAGAAGCCGACAAGAAATAATGATGTGTTTAAGGCTCAACTTCTCAATATTTTTTTGTTTGCTATTCCCTTCCACTGAGCAGGTGGTTCTGACACGATGCACATAAATGTTTTATTTAAAGCACTCCTTCAACCTGAGTGTAAATTTGGAGAGGAGGAGACGTTAAATATTGAATACTGACTATTCTGCTAAACTCCTCTCTAAGAAAATGTGTTATCTATAAATATTCTGTCTGATCTTCAGACATTCATAGGTAGAATCTACACCAGGACTGTGACCTGTTCACAGTATTACAGCTCTGTGCCTCTCTTTTTCATTTGGGTGTCGGGTATAAATACTGGAATTAGGATTCAGGATCTAAAGTTCCACAATTTTCTTGCCTGAACGAAAGTCACAGAGGCACTTTACCTGGTAGGAGGAAGATGTGGGAGAAGTGAAAGTGAGGAAGACAGTTAAGAACCCTGATGTTTTAGAGGAGGCTCTTAAGATTGACAGGCAGAGCCAAAAGCAGTCCTGTAGGTGGGATGGGATGAATAAACTTCCAGATTTTTGGGGAGGGGAAAGAGTCATCTTTGTTTGTCTGCATTTTCAAAACATATCTCTGAAATTTATAGGCAAATTACTAGTGCATTTGAGTGTTGGTTTAGTGTAACTGGAAGAATAAGTCTCTCCAAAAGTTTGCAACTATTTTAATTTTCTAGCCATGGAAAATTATATAATTAACAATTAAAGTATCATAACACTAAAAACCTGTCATAGTCTGTACCTCTCAGTCAGAGGAGTCAATTTACAAAAGAAATGGAGGACATTATAGACAGAAGTAAGAGAAACTATTTTAGACAAGTATTGTATCGACTAGAAACAAGAATTGCTGGGTTTAGTGTTGAATTATTGATGTTTTAACCAGTAAATATAATTTCTTGAATTTAAGATTTTTAGCACTTGCAGAGCAAAATACCTGGGGATGTTGATTGTAGCAAGCACTGAGTATTTTTGGTTGTTACTGCAGAATCTGGTATATAAGAAAGATTTATGTTGCAATTTACAGTGTAACAGAGACATTGCAAGTATACAGGGCCACGTAGTTGCTGCTTTTATTATATCCTTATGAATTACTTCAGTAACTGTGCTCACGTTAGAAGGAGCAATTCATGGGTAGCTGGAGCAGGAATGGATGTGTTGGGCAATGCAGTAATGGAGAGGTCACCAAAACTGTGCTGGTCGTGATCTTGTCAAAGAAACTGATTTTTGACTTGTCTTTGTTAACGTTTGGCTTTGTGATATCCAAATACAGGTCTGATATTTCAAGAAGTGTAGCCTTCTAAGTAACTTGTGAATTGAATGTCAACTTCTGGCACAAAGCGGTGCAAAACCAGCCTTGGGACTTATTGGCTCCGTATTTATCAAGGGAGAGCTTTAACTGTAACCTCACATCTGTGAGCAGGACAGAGTTCACTCTCCTGACGGTGCTTCTGAGAATCACGGTGTCATTACAGAAGAGACTGAGTGGCATAAACAAAAAACCTGTCCAAATCTGGCCATTGGAATTCTGATGGAAACTGTTACAGAAGCAGTTATTAACCCCGTGTGCTGGGAAACTTCAAGCTTGGGTCACTTACATCCAGCAAAAGAAAAGTTATTGTTTTAGAAGGCTGAACATTTACTCAGTTGTGGAGATGGTTGTTATTCCTGTGATAGGTGAATACTCAGGATAATTGATGCTGTATAAAGCCAGTTTTAGACAGAATTAATGAAATAGTCCCCAAAGCATCTGGTTCTCATGAACAAAACAGGAAGGTAAAGCTAACTTCTGGGGAATACTTAGTGTTGCTGCCAGTTACGGCCAAGGTTTTGGGGCTGATATTTTAAGTTTCTGGATATTCTTCCTTCCTTCTTAGTAGTTTAGGTACAAAAGGGGACCCACATTTCGACAGTTGTTATCCTTAAAAGTAAAAAGATTTCTCTGCAGCTGAGTTTATAGCAATTTTGAGGACAAGTCTCTCCCAGAAACGCACCCTCCTTTTATACAGAAGTTTCTCTGCACTGTACACTTTTGTCTTTATTATTTAAAGCTAAATATTATTTAAACCATTGACTAATAAAACACAGAGTTTATCTATCTTTCTGTGCAATTCTAAAATATCTCTGGAATCATATTTTGTGTGGATATTTCATGCTTGTTTCTTCAGTCTCTCTGAGTGTTCTGCAAATTGATCAATAATTTTTATGCGCTGGAGTAGGAGCCAAGTGCAGCAATATCACAGAGCAAAATTCTGCTTCTATAACAGCACAAAGTGAGCGAGTGCTGATCGTGCTTGTTTGAAGTCAATTTCTTCTGGCAAATCTCAATAGCAGGCTGCAGGGTGAGTGGCCAGATTTTCCAATAAATGCAGGCCTAGACCATGCGTTCTCCAAAAGATGGGACTTTTGGTCTCTGGGGGAGTATTTTGTTACTATCTCGAACCAGAAGCTACTTTAGGGTTTGATTTAAAGCTGTCTGTAGAAGCAGTATTTGAGTTTGCTTATATAAACCCCTATGCAATGTGATAGGAACCAGGGTGTCGGGTTCAGTGTGTGTCAAAAGAAATCAAACCCTTTTGTCAGAAAACCCTGATCTTCCTGCCGGGGGGCTCAGTGAGTGTCTCTAATGTGTCTGTAGTTCATAGGATATTGCTATAATCACAGGGTTGATCACTTGCACATTTCACTCTATTGTCAGTGTAACACTTGGATCTGTATTTTCAGAATCTAGAAATCTGGATTCCTACATTTCTTTTAGTTGGCTTTTCTTTTATACTTGCTTAGCCTAAAGGTGATGTTTAATTCCTTCAAAAATATTCCTGCTAAATGCCATTCCAGCACCAGTCCACAAAGCTGTGGATAACCCACTCAGAGTGACCAAAGCATCTGCGCAACGCATCCAACATCACTACATTTCTAAGGTAACCCTAGGAATGCTCAAGCCCTCCGAAGCCTCGTGTGGACACACTTGTAAAGCTTCTACGCAGCAACCCACGGTGTGATTGCCTCTGATCACACTGAAAGAAACTTTGTTGGAGATTTTTCAAAGGCTGAACATTGATCGAATGTATAATTTTTGATGCAGAAAAAGTGTGTTTACATCCTGATGCCCAGAGGAAATTTAAACTTCAGTTAGATTTTTCTTTAATGTATTTGCTGTATTATTTTCAGCTTTAAAAATATATATTGGCATAAATTTCATATAAAAAAATATATATAGGCAAACTGTGGTCTTATATAAAAACTGCCAGTATATCCTGGGGTGGTTTGTGCCCCTTGATACATGAATTAACCATTAAAAGTTGGGGATAATCAGGATATAGTATTCCAGGACAATCCCAGTCATGCAGAAAATCAGGTGACATAAATATTGTGTAACAATATTGTTATGGTTTCCCTTCAGCTTTATCTAAACTGTTGTTTCTTATGTTATAATGCATGTACTAATCAAGCCCACTCATTTAGTTTCTTATCCTCCTTCTCTCATAAGTGTCTCTTGCTCAATGACTACAATTAAGGTATTCTGCCTGAAAGGAGTTGAATAGCCTTGAATAATAGCCAAAAGAGCATTTATAACGTGTCCCCAGACTTTTGAACCATATAAATTGTAGAGATGCTTACAACTAGCATTTTATTTCATTTCATGCTAATGTTCATACTTAAGTTGTTTATTTTATTATGTATAGTTGTATGAATGATCTGTAATCTACATCATACGCTGACTCTTAAATGAGAAAATATCTGCCTGTGGAAAACAACACTGGGAAAATAATTTTTGATTATAAAAGTATTCTTCAGTTGTGATAGAAAAGAACATGATTTAACGAATGATAACTGGCTCTGGAAAAAATATGGCTAGAAGTAAAGCATATTTTTAAGCAAGAAAATAGAATTTTGAACGGGATCAAACAATAGCATTACTAATTGGGATTAGATGTGATGACCATGAATTAGTTGATGATTTGGTGATGCAGCTTTCAAAGTATCTAGGGGTGCCACAAATTCTTCTTGATGTTGCAGTGAAGCCTGTGCAGATGAAATCAAGAGGTGTGGACATGATGTGGGAATAATTTTTGACTTTGTGGACTTAAAGCATGGACAATCAAAATGATCCCTCTCTTAGCTGTAACCCTACATCTGGTATTTTATAACATGGGTAGTGATATTTACTTCATGTCTGTAGCTTAGAATTTGCAAATGATGTAGCTCTATTTACATATCAGAGCTGTTTTGTGCAATTGCCCAAAAGAGTTACGTCTAATTCTCTTTTAATTTTTACCAAATCACACTTAAATAACTCAGCTTGTTTTGAGTTTTGTGAAAATCCTTTTGAACGCTTTTCAGACAACCCTAGAAATGACATGAAACACGTTACTGGATACCATCAAGGTAGAATAAGGCCCTAAAGGAAGCAAAGCACTATTATCATTCAGTGAAGAAAGCAGATACAGTCAGAAAAGTCTGGGATTCATTTTGTCTCTGCAGTTTGTTTTTCGTAGTCAAAGCAAAAGAGCTTAATCTGAAAATAACAAAGAGCAACTCTGTCAGTCTGGTTTAGAAAACATGTCCAAGAAGCTGACATGTTTATTGTGTGTTCCTTACTGATGCAGGCAGTGAATCAGTGAGATTCATGTACCAGGGGTGGTAATTTGTGTGTCACACATCCATCAGACTATCAACAAGTGACAAACTGCTCCCCAAGCGAGGTGGCAGGACCATGGCACTCAGTTGGTAGGGAAGACTGTTCACACATCTCTCTTTGCCAATGTATACATTTTTGCTTTGAAACTCATAACTGTTGCATACTTGTTCAGAAAAACGCCAAGCTTTTAGAGTCTGTGTCTGCCATGAATTAATTTCTCATGTAAACAGGGGGCTTTGGACAGTTACTTAATAGTTCTTGTTTTGACATGTACTTGCTGAGAGATCTTCACTAAAAATAGTTTCAAATGTTAATATCAGTGTTCAAAAATGTGAATCCAAATTGTCCCACAGCATATCTATTAATGGAGCCAGTCCTCATCAACCCCTCGTGAACCCACCAACCCTTAAACTGTCTTCATGAATCCCTAACCTTGGGACAGCTGGTAGCCTGTTTATCACATAATGTAACTTAAAACAGCCTCACAGCTGCTGTTGCTGTGCACCAGTGAGATTGGGGATGGTCTGAGCTTAGCAGCATGCCAGGGGGTTCCCTGAAAGGCCCTTCAGACCTGATGGGGTGACTCTTCGCTCAGGTTTGCTGATCAAACGCTGGAGCAGGTTGCCCAGAGAGTCTCCATGATCGGAAAAACTCAAACCCTGTCTGGACACAGTCCTGGAGAACCTGCCCAACTCCCCTTGCTTGAGCAGGGAGTGGGACTTGATGGTCTCCAGAGGTGCCTTCCAACCTCGGCCGTTGTGCGTGTGATTCTGTGCAATATTCTCATGTCCTTCTGCCTGCCAATAACAAACAAGGGGTGGTTTCTTTGTTTGTTTGTTTTACAAGGAAGGTCATGGTTCAGGATTCTGCCTGTTTGCATGTGGAGCATCCTAGGAAAAGATTCTTCTGCAGGTTTTCTTTTGTGCCAGACCTGTCCTGCGACTGGGCTTCTGGGAGCACCTCTGCTTCTATGTGGGTGTGCATTTGGATCTGTCCTTTGTTTTAAGGCTTCAGGCAGTGATAACATAAGGGTTGTTTATTAGCATAGAGGTGCATTTTCTGCTCATGGAGGCAATAATGAAGTGCAGCTCCTGCTAGGTATTGTCTGAGGCAGGGTGTGTGTGGATAGTGCTGGGCCAGCAAGGTACAAGGCAAGAAAGCAGGCTGAGTTGGTTGGGGTTTTATTTTCCCTTATTCTGCTTTCAAGACTTCTCTAGAGATTTCTCTTGAAACTTTTTTTGCTTTATGTTGGGCTGGTAATTTGTACAGCATTGTTCCACTGCGAGCAAAACAAATTTGGTTTACCTTAATCTTATTTTCAACTTTATACATTTTTCTTATCAAGTATTCACACTTTGCTTCAAGTGAAGAACAGTATGATAAATTCATTTTTGTTTTGTTTTCTTTATAACATAGCACTTGCCCTGCAGTGAGAATCAGCATCTCTGGATCACTTGTTAGCTGCAAGTGCATTCATTTGAATTTTACCATCGATCTGTTCTACCCTATGACTCACTTCTGTGGTGCTTAATTTCTAACACACAGCTTATATACTCCAAAGCATGGTGTGTGGTGTTTTGGTTTTTTTTCTGTTGCTCACCTTAATCCTTTCCTAATGAATAAGTTCAGAGTAAAACACTGCCTGCATGGATCAATATTCTAAGTAGTAATTTTGCAAGCAGACAAAATGGTATGTTTCTGAAGGGTAAACTGATCAAATGTTAGCAGACACAGAATAGAATCCCTTTCTTCAAAGAATTAGAGGATATGAACCAATACACCTGTACTACTTGAATAAAATATGGATCACTGGAAATAGATAAAAGCCTGAGGTATTTTAAACAATGTCTTGTCTAATTGTACAGATAGACATGGTATTGAGGCCCTTAACTATTTCCAAATGTTAAAATTATCTTTGTCATCTGGTACTTTATGTCCCTGCAAAGTGTTTGCTCTCTCCTGTAGTGCAGGGCATGCTTGGAGGCTGTGCAGACCCCAGAGAGGGTACAACCAGCTTACAGTGGTGCACGAGGGATGGTGCTTGAGATGCAGCGGTGAGCGCAGCCTGCTTACATTTTAATTTTGTTTGTGGAGCTCTCCAGGCCAGTCTGTCTTCTTGCTGTGCAGGTAAACACCACCTGTGAAAACCCACCAGCTGGGCATAAGGTACCTCTAACGCTTCACAGCCAGTGAGTATTCACCATAAGGCTAAAGGAGACCTCCTCCCCTTTGCAAGCTGTGCCCATTTCTCTCTGCTGGAGACAGAATGAAGAGATGTGGAGACCCTCTTCACCTCCCCCTGTCAGGCAGCTGCTGGGACAGGAGCAGTCCCCAAGGCTGACAGAGAATGGGCAGTTCCCTTCTTCCTATGGGAAAGTCCCCTGGGAATTGTGCTGCAGGACAGACATCTGAGGGGCTGGGAAGGCTCCGTGGTAGCGGTGCTGCCGTGTGGTGTGAGGGCTGTGCAGGGAGAAATACTTGGTGGCTGAGATGCCTTAATTACAGAAATAAGCACATGCCTCCTGCTGATCTCCAACAGCTGTGGATGATGGACATCAGGGCCATTCACGGGCTCTGGGACACCTTTAAGAAGGAATCTTCCCTGTGCTTGATGTTCACGTTAAGCTGAGGGAAGTGGCCAATGTCTTCTCAAGCTTTTCTTCCTGTGACAATGAGACTTTCCTTTGCCTCACCCACGTGTGACGTGTGTAGGAGTCAGAGCAAAGACTGCACAGGATGGAACTGCACAGATGAACTGCTAGCCCTAACATCAAACCAGTTTTCTAGCCAGCTGGGAAAAATATGTTTCATATTTGACCTAACTACATTTTAGAAAATACATGAGTTTTCCTCTATGGCTTGCAGTCACACTTTCCTCTGTGCTGGCTTTTAATAGAGCTGTGGCCTCTCTGGCGTGCACTATCCTCAGCTTGAGTGCTGGTGTTTATAGGATTCCCTTGGGCAATCAGATACAGTCACAGGGTAGAATATTTACTAGTTTACTTATCCAAAGGAGCACGCTTGCAGACAATCTTCACTTTTCTTTTTTTTTTTTGGTGGAAGTATAATCAGAAAATATAGCAGTGCTCAGACTACTTCTCAAACAAAGAAAGAGGCGGGAAGAAGAAAATGGCCTGACCTCTCATTAGTGAATATTCTGTAGATTCTGCAAGCGTGCTCTGTTCTTTTGCAGGGCACAGGTGTTGTTTTTCTTCTCCTACCATGCTTAGAGACAAAAGTTGAACGTGGAGGGAGTCTGAGAGTTGTTCTGAAACTGAGTCATAAATGCAAATGAATAACAAGAACACAGTTAATCTTACTGAGAAACAAATATAAATATTGTACAAAGAGAGATCTGTGGCACAGGAGTGTACACATCAGGCTATCAAGACATCATGTAGTTGTTTCATTTATTCTAACTTCTTTTCATCCTGTGAACAGCTGTCCCTTTATTTCTTAAAGCTATTTTAAAGTGGCAAGGGTGTTTTTAGTTTAATCTGCTACAATACTCCTTTTGTCTCCTTGTCATACTTCCAGTTTTAAAATATTAATCCAAGCTAACAAAGAGAATTTTTGATGTATTCTAAAATCCTGAATGCAATGTATAATTTAAATAAAAACACTTTATTAGGTTATGTTCATATTCAGATCCAGATACGTTTGGCTTGAATTAGGCTTCTACTTGGAGAGGTTTTTTAAAGAAATAAATATTTATTGGGCATTAACAGTCTCCCTAAGCATATCTATTCACTCCACTAAGTGCCATTTCTATGCCCACACTATAGAGGTGCTGAATCTTTGCAGTCCCATGCCAGTAGTTTAAATTCTTAGTCTAGTCGGTAGAGGATCATGTTCTAAGTTGAAGATTTCACATTCAGTTTTAATCATGATGAAAATCTGTATAGCCTTGGGTTATGTTCTCCTCTCCACCTGGGGTCCACGTGACTCAAACACTCTAGACTCAAATTTGGAAACTTCAGCATCAACAGTGTTTGCATAAAGATGTCAATTGGGAAGGGGAGCACTGATTAGTGAATGTTTTTTAGCTGAACTGAGAGTCACTGAATTGTTAATAATTCTGGATAATTGTTGGAAAAGCGTGGAATGATTTCTGATTCCCAAAATTTCAGATACTTCAGGGTATCCCAATTCTGGGAAGCAAGCATTATGCAACTATGTGGTTTCATAGGAAATTCTACCCATAAAAAGTAGTACATATAAAAGCTATGCAGCTTACAAAAAGCAGTTGGGAATTAATTGTTCAGACCATCTGATAAGGTGCACTTGTAGAAATTGTGTCTAGCGGGAAAGTGATTTACTAACCAAAAAAAAGGCTGTAACTGAGCTCAAAAATTTAGAGTAATCAATGCCTGTATAAGCAACTCTTTCTATTATTTGTAAACTAATCTCTTGGTATTTAGATAGTAGCGTTTCACAATGAAAGGATTTAGAAACAATTCGTAAGGCCATTTTCATTTTTCCAAACTGTGAGGAAAAGTACTATGAAATATTTTTTTGTTACAGAACTTGACTTCAGTGGTCTGACATTTTTATGGAGAAAAAGAAACAAAGGGGAAACTGTGCTGGGATGAGCTATTTGTAGCATTTACCGCTGTAATTGTTCTGTAAATGGCTAATGTAGGGTAGGTCACCTGAGACTTGTTACAGGGGATGGTTTCCAGTGGTAGCGCTGCTTTATGTGATTAGCAGAGGAACTCTGCTGTTACAGGACTTGCAGGGTAATCCAAATCCTAGCCATGGGAAGAAGGCAGCCAGCACAGGCTTTTGTTGGCAGCACCGCTAGGAACTGGCTCTTCAGTTAAAGCAGAGCAATGTGATGATAACGAGGGTCCCCAGCAAGCCTTTGTTAAGTTGTACCTGTGAACAAGCTCCTCTTCCCTCACTTCTCTCAGGTGTGGATCTTGTCTCTCCCGCTGTGCGTGGTCTATTAAGCCTGCTGCTGCTGGGCTAAGGTGGGACCAAAATACATTGTCAAAAAGGCTGTGCTGGAAAGCCAAGGAAGGAAAGGTGACAAATGAAAACTCTGTGGTGGAGATTGGATTTCTCCCCTGAGATGATGTTTGACTCAGTAGTTGATGACTTTGCAAGATTAGCACTTCACTGAAGTGCACTCAGCCTGGAAGTCAGGGACCGTGACACCCTCAGAAGATACATTTTGGGTATAAATGATTTTCTGCTTAGGTACAAAACCACAGTTGAAAGAGTTTTAGTTCTGCTGTAGCCAAAGCGGTTCAGGGGAACAACATCCCAGTTTGCAGTGTTCATAACAGAGCACGTGCCAGACTGTCTTGGCCTCAAAGGTTCCTCTGACTTTTTTGGCCTGATAAGCCAGAGCGGTTTGTACCAGGCAAAGGTTTGATCTCTCCTGTTTTCCATTGCTGTAATATTCTTCAGGGAAAAAAAGCCCATTCACATGAGCTATCCCTGCTTTCCTTGCAGAATGATATCAGGAGCTGCAGGGACAGACAAACTCAGGGCTGTTCTGGTCTCTGTAAATCTACTGTGATAGAGGCCAGTTTACTGGATTAGGCTTTGATTTTTCTGGCCCTGATGGATACAGCTTAGAAGAATCCACTGCCATTCACGCTTGGTTAAAAACACTCTGTGTATCCCAGCTGTATCCCAGCTTCTGTGAGGGTGAGGAAATTTGCGTCTTAACTTTTACTTGTTACACACCCGAGATGCTACTTGGCTATTTTATTTTACCAAGACCTTAATCTAGTTGACTGCTGTTGGTTTGGGGAACTCATCAGCTCATCTAAGAGTTGCTGAATTGAATTGTCAGTTTGGCTCTGTTACTGCTTTCTCTGTGATTTTTGTTAGAGTTCAAATGCTTTCAGTAGACTGCAGAGAGCACACGAGTTTCAGCCACTTCACCTCCTGAATGTTGTTGTGCAACTGCACTGAATAGAAGTGCAGGGTGATGTGGAAGGAGGAGAAGGGAGAGCACTTGGTAAAGCCTTGTCTGAAGCAGGGCTTTCCAGCTCATTGGAGCTCTATTTGCTGCACGCTCAAGAGAGAACTGGAACAACAGAAAGCTAGGCTTGAGTGTGTAGGAAAGAAAAAGACAGCTGTTGTGCTGTCTTCAACTAAATGAAACCTGATTGCTAGGTTGGTTGCCCTTCTCCAGTTATTAGAATGACCATCTGGGAAGTCAGTAACAATTAGTCATTGTTTGGCCAGATAGTGCTGGGAATCAGCTGTCTACATCGACTTGCAAATAACCTGGGGCTTAGCAAAAAATAAAAGTGGAATTTATTTCCAGGACAGAATGCAGATCTGAACATGAGGAAATGATTTTATCCTCCAAGGTGAGAATGTGTGAAGAACTGTAGCATTTAAATATGAGCTCTGACCCTTTCTCCTATGATTTCTTTTCCTGCTTTCTTGTCAAAATAGCCATTCTCATCCTGTTACCTCTTGTAATGGTCAAAGGCCCTGGCTTCTGCTGGGCCCAGGTCTGCTGCCACTACCTGGAAGGGGGAGGCAGAATAGGGATGTTGTCTTGTACACTTCAATTTTATGCATTTCTCTGACACCCTGGTACACATCAGGGCTTGGAAGCAGTAGCCAGAGAAGCTGGAAGAGCAACAATGAGAAAACTCATCCTTGACTACCAGGGTCTGTTGCTTTTAGCCACTCCCCTGCTTTGCAAGGAAAGCCAATTGCATTTGCAAGAATACACTGATTTATGGACATGACTAGTGTATTAGGATAAGGTTCCCAAGGCCTCTTTCCCTTCCAAACAGGAATGTTTAGCTCTGTGCAGGAAGGAATTTTGGTCCTTTACCTGTCTGTATGTAGCATAACAACTGTCTTCTAACAAACACCCCAGCCCTGGCTGTGATCTGCAAATCAGTGCACTGGGTACTGGACCCCACTGCGTTCTGCACAGGTTCAGAACATCAAAGGCTTTTATGCTCATCTCTGATAAAACTGTTTGTTTTTTTAATGAGATAAATTAACAAGTTTGAAAGCCTTCTTTATAGAAAATAAACTGTTCAGCACTGTGACCTGTGTTGTTTGCTTTAGATGTTAAGTCAATTTTTTAAAAGGGATATGTTACATACGTGGCCTATTGCTATTAATCCTTCTAATATTATTATTTTTTATTCCTTTTAGTTTGTTTGGATTTAAAATAGTTCTTTACATTGATTTTGCTTATTATTTTTTTTCAAATACCCTTTTTAATTTTTTTTATTATTTGTTCACCTTTCATTTGTATGGGTACACAAATCATGTGTTTATTTTTAGTTCTGTTATATTCCTTCATCCCTTTTCTTTTATCACTGTGGTGCACCTTGTTACATCCTATCCATTTTATCCTCATTTTAATATCTCTCTCCCATGCCATGTAAATTATAACCTTTTGGTAGTTCCCTGTTTTGAGTTCTTTCCTCTTTTGCTTGGAGTTTTCCCCTATTTTTTTTCCTCTTTTCCCTTTTTTCTAATAGAAAAATATTTTTTGTGGAGTAGAAGCTTTTCATTCTGGATTGTTGTTGGGATTCATACTATACTGTAGTTACTAAATACAACATGCTACATATATGATACCTTAATTTAAATCCTCTAAATTATTCAATTTTAAATTCAGAGATCAGCATTAAAATTGAGATTATGTAAACAGGAAGTTTATTTGGATAAAAATTTAAAATATAGATAAATAAATTAGATTTCTCAATGTCCACATTGAGACATAGATTTTGTTTGTTCACTGGTGAAGGTTTGAGAGCCTCAGTACAAGTATAAGCTAATTGTTTATGACCTAAAAGTAGGAAAACTCAGTGCTCAGGTGTACATTCAGTGCTTTCAAAGTGATTTGCCTTGTTTAAATAGGATCAAGTGTACAAGGGAAAAGTAAGAAATACAATTCAGATAGGAAGAATATAAGGAAAGGGAAGTGACTGAAGTGTTCATGGCAAAAAAGGAGTTTTAATCTGTAAAACAGGTTTCAAGGTTAGTCAAGTGTGCCAGTTCATTTATTCTAAAGCTCCTGTTGCTTGGATTTTAATAATCGTTACGCGCTATGATAGATTATTGTTAATAAGAAATGTATTGGATAAAATGAATAGCTAATGGGATCACTTTTTAAGTGCTGTTCAATGCATTCTTCAAAATGGAATTAAACAGCTTGAACCTTATATAACTTTTCTGAGTAGGCTGAATCTTACAAAGAAAAGAAAAGTAGAAATCGAAATGTTTATCTCCCCCTAAAAATCAAGTATCTCACTGTTATAGCCTTGTTATAGCTTTATTAATTAGACCCAGAAATGTAAAGCGGAGCCTTGTTCTTATCTGTATAAACAGTAGAGGCTTGAGTGAAGTGCACAGATGGATGTTTTAGTGCAAGAATGCAAACAGGCATCATTTCATTGTTGGTAAGTTTCCATTTTTGCTCTCCCTGTCTGTTACAAGTAGAAGTTGTAGATTGTAAAATCAGCACATTTAAGGTTAATAAAAATTTTCTTTGTTATTATTGCAGTTCTGTTGTCCCAAACTGCTTCATTTCCCAGAAAAAAAAAGAGTAGTTACAAAGAGAAGTAAATGTAACAGATAAAATATCAAAGTATGTGTTGCCTTCAACAATAGTCTCATGGCATCTCAAGTGTTCTGGGGAATTCAAGAAACTTTGTTATATCTCTAGTTAAATTCCTAAATAAGTCAATCTTTAATAACCTCCCCCTCCCATGTGAGATGAAATACTCTTATTAAAAGTGCTGTAAAAACCTCAGATAACCTCCTGTCCTGCTGCAAATGAGACTGGTTACAACTCCATTTCTTCCTCGATGTCCCTTCAGTTCTGGTTCTGCACGGAAACTGCAGCAGCCCCTCAACACTACATTGCCAAGAAGAAACTGGCCCAGGATTGTTAATTCCTGGCTGGCACAAGCTCTGGGGCCTTTTAAGTGCAGACACAGCAAAGAGGGCTGGAGGACAGCAGGGTAAAAAGTGCTGGAAAACAGCCAGAAAGGAAAGGGCTCTCCCAGAGCAGCCCCTTGCTGGATTCCCTTCCCGCATCCAGAGGCATTTGGACACTGGCTCAGTCACACGGGGTGAGTGTTGGGAGTGTCCTCTTTAGGGACAGGAGTTGGACTGGATGGTCCTTCTGGATTCCTTCCAGCTTGGGCGATTCTCTGATTCCATGATCCCATCCCTGAAGTTGCAGGGATAGACACCGGGTGGCGATGGACATTCTTCTTGCATTGCAACCTGGAAATAAATTAAAAATCCAAAGTTTTCCTGTGTTCTCTTGACCCGGAGGATATCCTGACTCCTTCTGTGTGTGTGCAAGGCATTGTCAGCTTTGTGTGGTCAGTTTTCTTTAAAATGAGGGTGATTTTCTGAGCAAGTGTGCTCTAAAAAACGCCAGCACACGTCACCAGCTGTTGCTGTGAGTGGTTGTCCCTGTTCCTCACCTTCTGCCTCCCTGATGGGGAAGGGAACGCTGAACAGAAGGTGGCTCTGTGGGATCCAGCTGTACAGAGAGGCAGTGAAACATCTGAGCAGCAGAGAACCCAACCCCTGAAGTCTGGTTTCAGGACATCATCTTAGCAGTTCACAACTTGATGCAACATCCCAATACAATACCTATTTTTTTTTTTGAAAAATCAAACGACTTATTGAGGGAGTGGGACTCGTGATTTTGTCTCTTACAGTGTGTTTTTTTTTTTCTTTTAAAGGTAGTTACTGCTACCTGAAAGCCTTATTTAAACCCCTGGCAATCTTGTGTGTTATAAAGTGAGATAATTCCTTCAAAACTGAACCCCAGCAGCAAAAGCTGAAGAGAGAAGTGTTACACGATGCGCACGCACGTGTGCGGTGTCATTGCAAGTGTCTGCAAAGGGCTCCTTTATCTTCTGTCCTGCTCAGCGATCCCGTTAGGCTCCACAATAACAGCAATCAAGTCACCTGTCTGGGGCAGATTCCCTGTTTGTTGCCTTGCTTTCTTCTGAAACTCTTTTAGTGTACGAAACCCTCTGTGGTCCGTGACACGATCAGAAGTCGGGTTTAGGAGTGTGTCTTTTAGAATAAATAATTCCACTGAAGGAAGCTGCTGCCATTTTCCCTTTTCCTAGCTGCGTGTTGGCCACATCTGTTCCTCCTGGATGAGCACAGAAATCCTGTAATGAGGCAGTTCAGTGGGAGGCAGAGCGCTGCCTCTCGGTGGCACAGCAAAATTAGAGGCTGCTTTTCATGTTCAGATTCAGCTCTTGCTATTAATATGCTCACAGGCCGAGATATATAAATTGCACAGAGCAAACTGCTGGGAACAGGTTTTTCTTTTTAAATCACCTTTCTGATATTTAGTTACACTGAAATGACCAAGTTCTAAAAAGCATTGAACTGATGGTCTTTTGACCAGGTTAGAAAAAAATCTGAGAAAACGACCACCTTGCTCTCTTGACCACTAATTCAGCTGCCAGAACAGAAAATAGTAGGTGTTAAACAATCTGAAAGCCTAGCCAAGGCTTCTGACGAGTAATTTAATAGACTGTCGAGGTGGTTCTTAGTTGTCAAAGGAGTAGATTTTTCCTAGGCAACTCAGATGTCCCCGTGAATCAAATTTCAATTATATCAGAAGGAGGAGCTCTCCAGTGCAATGTTCCTGTGAGAACAATACAAAAAGATGCCATTTTTTTGGTGCAACATTGCAATGGAAGCTATTTTTTTTTCTAGTCCCTATTATTTCTGCCTTCTATTTGCTAGAGTATTCCTGATATTCCCTTTTGGTTCTTCTCTCTGCTTAGTGATGCCTCTGCACAAAGAAAATAAGGTGTACAACATCTACAATCATAGTGTGAAATAGAAATTAAACTAATTTATCTGTGAACCTTTTTCCCTCAAATTTAATTCAGGGAATGCAGAGAAGCAGCTTTTGTACAAACAGGCTCCATGAACATTTTCTAGGAGCAAGGATGCAATCCCATACTGTGGTTTAACTTGACCTTCTTGCCATGAGACCGCTATTCTCCCTAAATGTTTCTTTTTGCCATCCATCTTCAAAGAGCCAAGGGGAAAGCTTGTCTTGTTTGAAGTCAGTGGCAAAAACCCCATTGACTCGAATAACATCAAGATTTCACCCTAGGAACATTTCAGCCCTTAGAGAGAGTTTGAAGCAGTTACAGACGTAGAGATGCAGCTTCCTGAAATACAGAACAAGGAGCCAGCCAGCAGACTGAGCTGGAAATATCCTTACAGCTTCTTCTTAAGTTTATCTCAAAATTATAGCATGCCTGCTGTAAGGTTCAATTCTCTTGCATCTGTTAAATTGCTTTGCATGAAAGTGTAGTCCTCAGGTGCCATGGCAACCATGTTTTCTAATCTGATTTTAAATTTTTACGGTGCAGTGCATAAAATATTGGTACATTTTCTAGTTTTTGATTTATACGTGGGAGTAAAGTTAGGGATGGCAATTTAAAAGGCATATCATTCCATAGAATTAAATGCTTTCTTTTTTCAGATGATATTCGGAAAACGGTTTCTTATCTTATTTTCTTACAGAAAATAAGTATTGGTTGGCTAATTACAGATGTGCAGATTGTGGCTGGCATTTGAGGTGCTAATAGCAAGTAATATTTCTAGATGTTATGCAGGACTTTTTCCATGGAGTCCAGATAGATTATAGAAAATCAAATTTTGTCCTGTATTTCCACATACAGCATCCATATCTGCAAATATCTGGCAAATTCTAAATCTTACTGCATATATTTAACGTCTCAGCATTGTGGAGGTGACTTTATTGGTTTAAGAATGATTCTGAAAGATGTTAAAATGTATAAAAATTGCTCTTTTCCCAGGAAAGCTAAAGATAACGTTTAGATTTTAACCTTGTATTGTATCGTGCTCTTAATACCATCTCTAAGTCATTATGTTTCCAGAACTGTTCTGTGAAGAAAATCCCATTGTGCTTCAATGATTGTACATGTGAAATGTGTCATGGTCAGTATGAAGCCTCTATTATTGATTGAATTAAGTTGGCACAGAGCACATTCTGCAATTCAGATGTAGAAGAATGTCCCTGAAAGATGTCAAGCACAATCCATCTCAGCATTTGACCTGATGCCCGTTACACCTTCCTGCAATGGAATCACAGTCTGTGCTAATGTACAAACTTTGAATTTTGCTTCAGTTGGGTTTTATAATTGGAGAAATTGTGGGTTTAGATGAGGGAGGACACAAAGGAGCTCTTTGCATGAGGAGAAATAAAAGAACAGAAATATTTGTGTGTCATAATACATCAATTAACTTCCTAACTAGGTTTGCGTGACTCGCTGTTTTGACCGAAAAGCTCTCCTGTGAACCTGATCCTTGTCTCTGCGTTAGGCCTGCTGCCTTTATAGAAGTACAGGCAGTGTTACAAAGGGATAAGAGCAAAATAAGCTTCCTGTTTCAAAAATCAGTGAGCAGGAGGCCTAAGATAGCAAGAGAAATCAGAGCAAACTACATTGTGGGAATTCCAAATAGCCTTTGTGTATGAGGTGTATAGGAACTCTATTAATAGGGGAAAGACCTGAGGTGGTATTTGACCTCAGTTCTATCTGGAGAAATAACTTTTGATCAATTTAAGGGAGTAGGGGGTGTATGTGTGTGTTGGCAATGATCACATTTGTTTCTACTGAATTAGATTTCCATTGGCCCCCTGTGCAAAGGTGGTTGGCAGATGATAAATATGTGTGTTTTGTACTAGAATGTCTGGATGATTTGGAGAATTAAGAAAATGCCTAGCAGCCTCTAGTGTATATATTATTATTCTACTGTTTATGAACATTTTATCCATATCCTTTTCTCTTTTTTTTAATTGAAGGTAGAGAATTCTCATTCTTAAAACAGCATTTGTCTAAGCTGTAATCTTGATAAGAGTAATTTGTTTCAGTTTTTTTAGCTGACATATTGCGTTGTGCAAAGTCACTTCAGATCGTGTCTGTCCTGGTGAACAGCATCACAGAACAGAGCACGACTGATACAGGCTGACACCACATGCCACAATGTGATTTTTCAGCTAAAATTCTGAGCTAATTTCTTTTTCTCAAAGCTATAAATTCTTAAACCTCAGGCTCTCTGTGAAGAGTGGAGCAGCTCTGAATGAATTGCATTCATTAAAAGTCAGTATTACTGAGGGAGAAAACAAAGCTATTTTTTTCCACTAGTTTCCTAAGTATGAAACTTCTGAGAAACTCAACTTCATCTTAGTCACACATTTGCAAACCAAGAGCAAACACACAGAAAGTACTGGCTTATAACTGTTAGTGCAGAGCAACAGATATTAAATGCAAGTCCTTGAAGGAAGCAGCAAAATCCCCGCTTTGCAGTGAAGAATTGCTTCAATTCAATTTTGCCAAAATCTTAAAGTCGATGGAAGCTTAAGTTGTTCACAGAATACTGAGAAAGTGGGTGCATGTTAATTTTATTTGTACTTTAAAATAGGTCTTAACATGAACACCAGAAAAAGTGGATGGCTGTACTTCTTGACTCTTAAAATCTGCATAATTAAATTGCGAGAAATCATCACGTTTGATACTGCTTCATATTTATGTAGGTTTAGTTATCAAAAATGTTGATGTGGGTCTACAAAAAATAGTGATATATAGAAGCAATATAGTAACAAAGAGTTAAGTTTTGATATAAGAATCTGGGTGTAAAAGCTTCCTTGGAGAGCCCTTGATTTCAGTGAATTTTATAGTGGCCCTTGTAGTATAAGTCAGTACTTACAGGTCATTGTAGAGACTATGTATTTTCTAATAATATATAAATATTTACAATACATTTTCTTTGCAGCCATAATAAATATTATGCTTTTACATGTATAAAAGACTCAGTGGGTGAAGCCTTTAAAAGGCTTCATTTTGTGTGGTAAAGGATTCTTTTCTTATGTCTTTCTCTGCCTCTCAACCATTGGCAGCTTCTGCTGTAACCATTTGTTTTTCTTGTATGTGAAATTTTGATTACTTTCTGTGCTTCATGTTCTTCTGAAGTCAGATTAAAAGACTATGCTCAGTCTTCAAACACAGCTTGCACAGCAACCATCTCTGTTACAAATACTTTATGATACCCCACAAGTGTGAGTACATTGAATTTTTTCATTGAAGTTACTTGAATGTTAACAGTTCTACTCTCCTGTGGAATGTGATATAATGCCATATCTGATATTAACAACTGAACGTTTACCTTATTTTATGGCTCAGAAAGGATCTGCTTGCAGCCCAATGTGCAGATTATTAGCTCAGGTTGTATCAGCCTTCATTTTTTTGCTTCAACAGCTCTGCAGTTCAGTCCCTCGTATGTCAGCAAATATGACAGCTGTCACAAATATGCTGGGTTTAAGATAAGATACCTATTTTCAGATCTGCCAACAGTCAGGTGTTAGAATTTGAAGTAGTTTCTAGTAAAACAGATAATACATTTGAATCTGTTTGCATTTTCCCCAAAACTGCAGATTCCCAGCGCAGATTTTTTTGCCTCAGTTGGAAAAAATGCCCTGAATTCAGTGTGGCCACTTGAGCCACTCTTTATAAGCAGAGCTCCTACTTTGCCCTGCATTTCCACTCCGAAGATCTATCACTAAAATTGCTGCTTCAAATATACCTTCTGGGAAGTCAATAACAAATCAAGCAGCTATTCAGTGACATTTGTTTATGTAACCAGAGGAGGCTGCCAAAATTTCCAAGAACAACTTGTTGATTATCAGGATTGCAGCAGAGACCTGGCTGTGGTGGGATTCAGGCTGTTTTTGTACATTCACCTACATAATTTGGTAGTACAAGTGCTACCTCACAGTTCAGCTCCCTGGGACACCCCGTGGCTGTATCCGCTCACGTTTAATGAGATTCGGGTCAAGCACGTGAAGTATTGCATAAGAATTATTTGAATCTTGTGCTTTATACACTTTTGAACTACCTTTGTGGGAGTATTTCGTGCTTGGATTGTGTGATATGGATAAGACAAAGATCTGTTTTCTTTCTGCTGGATCATCTTCATGGCTTTTGGTGGCCTGCAGTGCAATGTGTTGGTAGCACACGGGGAAGCACCCAGTGCATGCACCAGAAAATCACAGTGGCATAATTCAGAATATTTGCCCACTGAGTTGAGAACTTCAGCAAAGAAATCAAGAACCAAATTGACAGAAAAAAAAAAGTTGTTTTCAGTAGTCAATTCAGAGCAATGAAGTAATTTGCTAGTCTATGGCAGAGTTCTCCAAGGTCAGTGGAGAACTGCTTCAGCAGCATCTTACCTGGGCACGTCAGAGCTGTGCCTCTGTGTGGCTGGTGAACCTGTATGCAGTAGTATTTTCATTAATGCTGAGGTTTACTACCCTTTTAACTTTATAGCTGACATTTTTCAGTGTAAATCTTTATGTAATAAATACAAGGAAACATGAATTTAACTTAAGAATTCTGTCTACTGTATCTTAATGTATTTGTTCAGATAAATGATAAAACCAAGAGTGAACACTGATGTAATGAGTAATTTGGTATTGCAGAATACCTGAGATTTAATTAGTATGTATTTTCCAAAATTTTTTCAGATGCTTCCTTTGTCTGAGGACTAATAATAAAACGAATGAGATGGGTCTTAAAAACATGAACTGATGAAAACTGGAAACAACCATCATTCCTTACTAAACTTACATGCAGTAAAATAACGCTGTCTCTCAGCCTTTGTGTTCTTGGTGTGTTCTGTCAAGGTTAAACAGTTTGCCAAGAAAGAGAAAAGAAGCTCCATAATATCCTGGGAATATCAAACTGGTAGAAAAGAGAAGTGCATCCCTTTTTTGCTGCTTTGAGCCAGGACAGATTGACTGTTCAGGAGTAGCCTTCGTTCTCTTCTAAAAAGTGCTCAGGAGCTATGAAAACTATTTCTCATAATCTTGTCTTTTGTTTCTCTTTGCTTGTTTTTATTGGCAGACTTCTAATTTCTTAATTGGAAAACTGTCAACATTTGTTAATGTTAATATTTAAAACAAACATATACACATAATCTTAATAAGTTTGGATAAATGGGCTTAGTAATTATTATTTTTTCTTTGGAAGTTTAATTAGAAAGACGTTTATAGAAGAGATTATACTGACTATCTGCCTGTGATGGTAAAAGTCTAAATAAGTGTTGTGTGTTCTTTCCTCAGTAATTTTGAATATTCATGACAACTCTCCAGTATCCTGATGAGAACTTTCTTTCCCCATTCCCAATGTTTTGAGGAAGTTGTCCTCTGTTCACTTTTCTGTTCCCATTAAATCAAAGCTGTAAACTGAGTCTCTCTGGACTGTCTGAACTACTGAGATTTGTTGAGTGGCTGGGAGTAACCAGCTTTGCCAGTCTCCCGGGCACTCACGTTGGTAGCTACTGCATGTAGATAATTCTGTGTGGGTATCCAGAACTGACTGCAAGAACATTTTTTACTAAACAGCAAACTACAACATAAACCATCCCAGATGTGTCTTTTACTTCTACACACAGAGAGATCTGAGGCACTTCTTGCTACTACGCGAGCGCGCTGTCTCACACGGCGCTCTTCACAGACAGACATGCTCTTCTTTTTTGTATCTTCCTGCTGCTGTGCAGTTGGTTTAATTCTTCTACAAGCTTAATTTCACCTTTTGTCCTTTTTACTGCATTTCAGTTGACTTCACCCTTGCTCCAGTGACTATAGGACAGTCAGCAAAATTTTTCTGTTTTTATAAATGGTGGAACTTCGATGTTATTGCCTCAGGTCATGGGATAATATTTGTACTTCCTGGTAATTTTTTTTTAATTGTAGAAGGAACTATTTTGCACACTTAAAATTCATTGAACCATAATAAGGATGCATACAGGAAAATGAAAATCGAAATACTGAAACTTACCCATAGAAGCCCTACAGAGAGTTTGCTTATCAACGTTGTGCCGTAGTTTTTCATTTATATGTGGTCTTATTGTACCACAGAAAGAGTCTGATTATTTACTGGTGAAGTTCCCTGGGCATTTAAGATTAAGGACTTCACATAAATCCAAAATGTGTGAAAGTTGTAGAAAGTGGAGTTGTAAATGACAGACTAAGACTGATGGCAGGTCGGTTGCAAATGAACTACATTACAGTAAGAGGGCAGTCTGTGTGCTTTCTCTGGAATGGAGAGTGCTTGTATTTCTAAACCTGCTTTCTTCATCTAATTTTCTTTCTTCCTAGAAATAAGGAATTAAAACTAGTGCCAAAATGCTTATTTGCTTATAACATACCTGTGCACCACACTTCTATTATTTCTGTGTTAAAATAAGCCACGTCTAGCCTTCTGGCACTGTACTTCCCCATCAGTGCTTACAGATATCTAAGGAATGTGTTTCTATCCTGGCTGAGATACAGCTTGAGTTAATTTGCCTACCCTTGGAATTAAGGGTATGGATTTAGCACTTGCATAGCTGGCAACCTGGCACATGCACATAAATCAGGTCATTTTCTATTCAAATGTTAATATTTGCACCAGCAATTCATGTGCAGATGGAGGTATAAATTGTACCCCAAAAATAAAGCCTAGCATTTGGAAATGTGCATTTTAAATGCAAGCAATTATTTCTTGCCATATCTCATCCATCACTGGTCATGTGTAGGGAAAAAATGGGAAGGGCACTGCATTTTTTATTTTAGCTCTGTTTTGAATATTGAAGCAAACAGGTTTAGTCAAACAGGGTAAGAACCTGCGATTCTGCAGAGTGTTCATGTGTTAGATGTTCATGCTCAAACTCCAGATGAAGTTTGGAGCATTTTCTTACAAAATCAGCTTTTTTTCTGGCTTTCAGAATTGTCTATTCTGGACTACACAATTAGTCCATCTTCTTGGCTTCTTTGTTCAGCTTTTGGGAACATATCCAGCACAGATTTAGGCATCTGTGTGATTTTCATGCAGTGACTATTTCCATTGAAGCCAAAGGGAACTGTGAGCATTTTATGTAATAAGGCACATGCATAAACCTTCACAAGTTTGGGGGCTTGGTCCTTGAGATGATTTCCAGCTTCAGCTGAATCATTAGTCTCAGTCTGATACATTTGTTTTTTATATTTCCCAAATTATTTGCCATGAATATGTTCTCTTTTATTTGTATTATAAACAACTCGCTGTTCTCTATCGATGCATTTAAAAAGTAACAGTATTTATTTGAGGGCTCCTCGTGAACATCAGGAATCATGTGCTATCAAATCAGAAAGAAGACAAATTGTCAAGAATTTTCCCTTGTCATCTTGACCCTGCCACAGATGATGACTCTTGAATTGCACTCAGTTCTCCAGCTGAATCTCTGCAGCTTCATTGTAGCTGTGGAGATTCAGCGTCTGTGTTTGACTGCAGACCGTTAATAATCTTCATGGTCACACAAACAGGTGTGTACTCGGATCTGTGTGCACACAGGCTTCTGCAGTAAAGCTTTACAGAAGCACGTTGTGTTGAATAACTTGTTAAGAAAAGGATGGATGATCGTTTAGATTTATGCTGCATTGAATGGTTGTTTTATTGGGAGAAAGATTTTGCCACCTTGGGGGAAACCACCTGTATTTAAAACATGGAGACAGCAGTAGCACCTTCTAAACAAGTATGTCCTCAACATGCTGAGAGCAAGCAGTAGGGTTACAATCACAGCAGACAGACTTAAATGCTGTTTGAGTTCTCTGGGATCGTATGTTCCACGAATAACAGCTGAAGTCTGTTCAAGTCAGAGGACTCAGCCACCCTTTTTAAAGGATATTGCAAAAAATAAATCAAAAAGCTGCAGATGATGTTAGCACTGTGATTTCTATTCATAGGCTGAAATTCAAATGTCCATTTACTGCTTGAATTGTCTTCCATTATGTTTCTTTTCTTGCTTGTGGGAATTATAAAGGAAAAAAAAAGGTTTTGTAGATCAATTCTAATTTTCTACAGGATGTCTCTGGGTTCCAAGCAATGAACGCTGACTTGCCTTGCTTTTTCTCTGTGGCTTTACAGTTCTGAAGAAAATCATTATTTGCTGTTTTTTTCCTAAAATACAGACTGAAGCCTTACAAGCCAGGCAAGGGATTTGTTTCCACCTATTCCAGGATGAGCAGTAATGTGGGTTTGGTCTGAGCTGCATTAGGAACCATATTCTGCGGTACACCAAGTGCCCTCAAATTCTTTTGAATTCTATTGACATCAGAAGGAGTTTAGATCTCTCAGCATCTCCCTGTACCCAACCCTAGATTTTTAAGACTCTTTGCAGACCCCAGTATATCCCTCTGCTTGACTGTTCCTAATAACTTACAGTATCTGCTGCAACTTTCTAGCAAGTGAGGGAAAGCGCTAGAGACAGAAAAAGGATGCTTAAAATCCACCGGCCTTTCAGGAAGCGCATCCTTTCAGGTGTGAGATAAATGGCAGCTGCAGTGAAACCTTCACAAAAGCTGCAGCTTAATGAGAATCCATCAGGCAGAGCTGCTTACTAACACAGCTCGAGCCTTCCGAGGAGGAAGGGGGGAACAGGCTGAGTAACCACTGTGGTATCAGCCCCTGTCTGGGGGAAGATAAAATAAGAAAGCCTCAGCTCCGGGTTTCTTAGACTCCACAAGTAAGAAGGTTAACGTGCTGGCAGGAAAAATATAACTTCTTACATGGATTTTGTTCACAAAACCCGTTCAGTTAATTTAAGACTGCAAAGGTTTTGCAGCAGCAAGAAAAACAACCGCAGAATGCTTTGAGAGCTGTTATTTTGCTGAGGGAAAGGCATTAAGGTTGAATCCTAGTCTTGGTGGAAAAAACAGGCCAATGTGCCATACTCTGCTTTATGTTATCTATTTACTTCAGAATAATTAAATATATAATGTATATATAAATATATGAAACAGCAAAAAAAGGACACTTCTACCTAGTGATAATAGCAAATGAGCAAGCATGAAAGTGGAGAGACCTCAAAGCAAATCTGCTTATGTTTTAAAATGTTGACTGAAGACCCATAGAAGTTTGGGTTGAGTTCTCAGACCACATCCTTAAGTAAACAGGAGCTCTTAAACTGTTATTTCTGAAGATATATCTAGTTATCAGGGACTGTTTGAAGGTGCTAGACAGTGCAAAATGGCACTTCAACTGTCACATTTGTGAGGGATTCTGTCCTATATTATAACATGTTTAATGCACATCTCATTCTTGGTAGGCAATCACTGGGATATGATAGAAATTTGGGAATACAACTGTCCTTTTATAATTCTTCCAGTTGCTACTCAATTGCTGAAAATTAAGGCAGCACAAAAAGCAACTGTAGGTATTGTTCAACAGGAATAAACAACTTTTTCCTAGATAATCTTTCCTCTGAGGTGAGCCATAAAAACTCAATCTCCACTTTAACCTTTTCCTTTGCAAGAATACAATAGGCTGAGTTGTGTTATTTTGTCCCTGTGCAGCACAACTGCTGGTACCTTTTGTCAAAGGGCACCCACAGAAGTGTTCCTCTTTAGCTTGTAATAAATCCTCTGTGCCCAGGATGTATTTGCAGACGAGGCAGCAGAAGAGAAAGACTTTGAAATATCTCTCCTATTCTTTCCATTCACCTTTAAACACAGTTTTTCCCTGATATTAAGATGCAGATCTAGAAATGTGCTTGGGGGGAGGTATTTGTACTTGTTTTTGAAAAGTGTGCAGAAAGAAACTGAGCACTGTTGACCTAAAACTGCTCCTTCTAAGACTAGGATTTTTATTGTTGAAGTTGATGGGCATTGAGTTAAACCAAAACCAAATCTTTTGAAAATCTGGCTTAGAATTTCATTTCATGATGTGGTTTTAGCTGGACTATTGACTTCAGAAAGCTGTGGCATAGATGCTTCATCTCTCTAGAGCAAACACCTCAAATGACTTGCATTCCAAAGTCAGGCACAATAACATTTATTTATAAGCCATGCTGTAGTTATCTGTTTTACTCAGCAGTGTAGATGGTCCAATAAAATGTGCCTCCTGTGCTCTCTTTGTTCTCGTTGGTGTAGGAAGGTACAAGGACAGTTTGCTGGCCACTTTTTCAGAAGCACACACAGGGATTTAAAGGTTTCCTTAATGCTTCTATTTTGGAATATTATGGCCATCAGAATGGTTTGGGTTTTTTTTCCCTAGATTCACATCACAGAACCAAGAATAGAACCTGTGTCTGCTCAGCCATGGTGTAAAATTTATATCCCTTTGAAGGGCTGATATAACAAGGTCATGAGAGTCCTCTGAGAAATTTTGAGTGTATCCTCCAATCACACTGAAATTAATAGACGACTGTTGAACAACTTGGACAAAGTGACTGGGCTTGCTGGAGCCACAGAGTGACAAAGATGAGGAAATTCAGAGTTGGTGCGAATAAGGCTTCCAGCCAAGGAGAAAAGATGACAGTTGAAAGATTTGTCTTTATAAGCATGACATATTTCAATAAAAATAGCGGTGTCTCAGTTGGGTGAGGTGAAAGGATCAGAGTAATTCAACCAACTCCCTTCTTCTGCCTCCAGTTACCATAGTGCTCTTGACCACGTGAACCTAATAATATTTATTGGTAAGTCATCACATGTGTCCTTGATCCTTTAAAATAAAATCAAGAGAAGTATTCTTGTCTACTAGAACTTACAATGCAAATTAATTATATTTTTCAGTAATAGATGAAGGAAAGGTTAGCACGGTATAGAGAAATGGTGCCTTTACATGTGGACAGATGTGCTAAATATTGGAGAGCACAAAGGTTACAGAGGAGTGTAATGCAAAGAATGCCCTCTTCTGGATTATTATCAGCCTGGAATCAGTCAGATAAAATCTTCTATGAAACATTTGTGTGTTTGAATGAGTTACCTGTGACATTTTCTGAAGAGCTCCCTTTTGGGAGGTTATAAAGGAACTTTTTAAGGAACCATCACTTTATTTGAAAAGATATACACTGGGAATACTAAAATATTGGAGAAATATTACTTCTTGAACTAATTTTGCAACCAGTTTAACTGTATAAGGGACTCTGTCTTAGCATGCAGGAGTATGGGATGCAACCATTCTCTGTTCAAAGTGTGTCTTGCAATTCTGGCCTCCTTCTGGATATTTTCATTTAGGGGTACATGGCAGTGAAAGCACTGCTCTAAGTAAAAGACCTCGATGGAACTACTCTTGCTTTCCTCCTGAATTCAAATACTGTGGTTAACACATGAAGACTGTTGTACAAAGGTTAAATAATCTCGAGTGATTTTTACACATGAATAACGTTACGCTATTTTTGTAATGACTGTGCTAATCTTTTTCACATTTATATGGAAGACATTTGGTTTGGCTTTAATTTCTATTTTTTGTGGGCCTTGCCCTTTTAATATTTAAACATCTGAAGAAGAAATAGTCTTTTCAAGCTAATTGATAATCTAAGTAGTTTGTGCCTAAAAAATTAACTGAAGGAAGTGGGCAGTTTTCATCTTTTTTGCACCCGCTATTTCATCTCAAAACTCTTAATTACAAAAGACCTCATCATAGAATGCCCTTAACAGAGCAAGTTAATTAAGTCTATGCAGTAATACAGAAACTACACAACGTATTGAAGGAAGGTATTTGCCACTAATGAATATTTGCACATGAAGCTGGAATCTTGGTAAACCAGAGGCCTCTGGTATTTCCATGGTAGCCTGAGTTATTTTTTATCTATAACGCTGTAAGTAAATTACTTGGCACTCAACAAAGAAACAAATTTACAAAATCCAAACAACTAAAATATAATTATCTTAAAATATTTGTACTTCTCATAATGATTTTTACAAAGATCTATACTTTTCCAGTACAATAACTACGTGAGCTGAATAAGAATTTGTCACTGAAAGAACAAGAAAAGAGAAAATATCTGAAATTTTAAGGAAAAATCCTAAAGTTATAGGATGAATACTGGAAAACTATGTATAGAGAAGTATTTTCAGTATGAAAATGAGGGACAAGACTGAAAACCCCCCACCCAATTCCACCTTCTACTCCAATGGTAATCTGGGAAAGTTCAGATTCAGGTCTTGACACAAATTTCTCAGCTTTGACCTCTTCTAATTGAAATGTCACATCACTGAGGCTGACAACATGGTGTGTCTGGTTTGAACTCTCAGCTCTGGTCCCTTCTTGCACTGAACACTCTAAGTTGATTCCACCTCATTGTTCAGAAAATATCTCTGAACTATCCACTGTATAACCCTTCTTGTGGCTCTTTTGTAGGAGGCAACAAGGGAAGCTACAAAGACCAGCTCCAAGACCTCCAAATGTTTCAGAGCTACTGCTTTGTAAGGACCAACAGGTTTTGTAGTTTGAAGTAGGCAGGGGCAGGTGGTGGCTCAGTGTTCACAACGAGCATGCAGAGCGAGGCCATGGGATCTGTCAGTAGTGCTGCCTGACTCAGCACAAAATTTTGCACCCTGCCCCCAAAATCTTCCTGTAGTCACTAAAACGAAGCTCTGGGGTTATGAATTTGTGAGAAATACAGTAGCAAATAGTGCTAATATAGAAGAAGTTAGTTTCACTCCTATCTGTGCTAGCAGGTGGTTTTGACTGGTTCTGTAACAAACACAAATACATTCCCATGCACTCTCACACATCTATATTTTAGTTAAGTCCTGCTCCTGAGCTTAATTCCATGCTGTTTTATCTGCAGATAGTGGCTTATAATGCAGAGATAAATTGATCCTTTGTCAGGGTACCCAAATATCTTCAGGAAACCATAAATCAATTGACACACAATATGAGGTTTTATGACTCAGTCATTCCTACCAAATTAAAAACTGAACAATACCAATCCCTGTACTTCTTTCTAGACTTGAGTATGCTAATGATTAACTGAGAATATTTTCTGAGTGATTCGTTACGTTAAAAAGCACTAAAATTACTTATGCCAATAAGTATGTTATAGTTAAACCCTATATATTATTTAAACAGTTTGGTTACTACTAGCATGATTTATAAATTCAATATAGAAATGCTCAGAGTTTTTACTGGTTATATTATTAGTCTCTTGATAAAAATTCCTTGCTTTTCTTCCATCTCAAGGGAACTCAATTTAAATACGAATAATGGAAAAAAAGCCCACTTCCAGAAATTTAAACGAATCATACCTTTAGAGGCAGAGAAACCTTGGATTGAATTTTGGAGTTAGTATAAAAGAATGAAATGATAAATTGTCTTACAACTTGACGTGTGATAAAACGCTGCACGTGCTGGATGCAGCATTTGTGTTTTGAGAGTTAGATGTAGCTCAGTGAAACATGTTTATGAAGATGTTAGTATTTGATAATTAGTAAAAAAACGTATGAATTGGCAAACCTCAGAGGGAAAAAAAGTCTTTAAGTTATTTGCAATATTTTTCAGTCACAGATTTCAGCAATATTGTAAGTAATACTATAATGTTAGTGGGTAAAGCTAAATGTTAGTGGGAAGGGCCATTAAAAGAGAGAGGGGTCGGGCTGGGAAGAAATCGAGAAGTAATTTCTGTTTTTTCTCTTGATTCATCAAAGCTGGGTAAGTGACCATAAAGTTAATAGAGAATTAAAAGGAGAAAGATTTGGTCCAGGATAACTTCATTATGCTCTGGATTTGCCATGGATGCATCATTCAAATTAACCCAATTTCAGAGGAAGTAGCCTGTTTTAATGATGGAAGCCAAATTGGCCCTCAGGGCTTTGATTTTTGGGTTAGACTTTGGGATAGGAACCATCACATAATAGTTCAACAAATTCAATAGTAGAAAGTAAACAGAGTAAGCCAACCTGTAAATTGCATATGCAGTTATAATTTAAATTCTGATTGGTAGAAAGATCTGAAATCAAATATAATAGATTCATGGTTTATTTCTCTATAGAGGGAAATAGGCCAGACCATGGGCATAGAAAATCACGGATATGGTTTTGAATATTCATAAAGTGCACAAGACAGTAGAGATGACTCAATGGACTCAACAATGTGACTTCATGGGGGTGCTACCAGAATTATGGATTGTTCACTTTTTTATTAAGAGAGGCCAGTTTCTGTGTTTAATAACTCCTTATATCTGGCACAACTCTTTAACTACAATGGACCCTATATATGAAAAATATAGGAGGAAAAACTCTGTATCACCTGCATTTACAATATTTACAAGCATATACAGTCTGTTTCATCCTATCTTCTGACATCATTAATGCATAAAGCTTAGAAGAAGCAGTAACAGCAGCGGATTCTGCTGTATGATTCACCTTGAACTTCTTTTAGTGTGGTTCTCAGCCTGAATCTGCACTCAGAGCTTCATCCCTGATTTGCACACGTGATGGTCTTAAGGACGTCAGCACCTCACTGTTTATGGCTGCAGCTCCTGGGCTTAGGGGTGACTGTGCAGAGCAAATGGTTTCTTGCACTTGCATTTGCATATTTCTCCAAACTTTGGGAGAGAAGGATAAATCCTGTTTTAGAAATAGGCAAAAGAATATTACATTGCTAAAGCCACACGTTGACAGATCTGGGAACTGAGTGCATACCTTGTGAGCCCTGTTCCTTCACCAAGTGGCCGTCCTTTCTTTCCAGTAACTTTCTGCAACTGTGGACTATTTTCAGCACACAGAGCAGGCAGCACTTTACAACCCCAGCATTTCAGATTGCTCTGCCTTCAGTACTTACCAGCCATGTGTCCCATCTCCCTAATTGTCATTCCCAAGGGTGTGCTGCGTGATCTGCTTGAGGTGGTAATTGTGATACCGTGATGTACCAGGGCCACAGGCAATAGGGGTAATCAGTGTGTAATGAGGTGGTGATGCTTTTGAGTGAGGATCAGGCTTCAGAATGAAGAAGATGGATAGAATTTTCTCTCTGGATTTCATGGATCCCACTTATCAAATCTCAAGTGAGAGTCAAGAGTTACACTTACATTTCAGACCCACATCTTCAGACCCATTAAATAACTTTGGTGGAAAGTTCTCAGTCCATTTTTCTTGTTGTTCTTTGAAAATTTTTGTTTGCTGAAGCGGCTTTAATTTTTTTAGCTGAATTCCGAGCCATTAATGACGATATCTGCTACACGAGAGTGGCAGCTTTTTGTGTACTTTTCTCTGATTAATACCTAAGATGCTGTGCTCCTTGTTTACTCCTTTCTTCCTCCTTTGAAGGACCTGGGAGAGAGCAACGTGCATCTCTGTTCTCTCTCCACATTGGACTCCATCCTAATTCAAATCTCTGCTGATGCCAGTTCTCTGCTGAGTCTCAAGGATGCAGCACACTGAACTAAGCACTTTGCTGCCTCAGTGCTATGAGTAAGAAGGTTTCCTTTTCAGTGGAAAATAATTAAAGCAGTTCATTGAAAATGCATAGTTGTACAGATTCTAATAATTCTGCAAGCCCTATGAACTCAGGTGCAGATCTTTCACTGCTGGTTGGTTTATTGACATCCCTAGGATTTTTTAAAGCCCACTAAACCAAAGCAGTTTCTCAGCTCAGGATTCTCCAGCAGCAGGCCAGCAATTCACCTGTGCTGAAAACCAGTGGGAGAGGTCTTCAAGCTTTTCGTGGAGCCCGAGTCAGAAGATTTTTGCCCAGAACATATTTGAAATCTGGCATGATTAATTTTGAAGTTGTTTTGCAGAATTTTTCTTGCATATGGCTTTTCTCTGCCATTATGCTTTAAAAATGTCCAGTAAAATATTCTTTCTGGATGTACATCTCCCTCTAAAATGCTGTCTCTGGAATATTGGCAGGACTAGACCTCCAGTAATTGTAGATTTCAACAAGGCTGTTAACTATTTACTGAGCGTGGAAAATGATAGAAAAATGAGACTTCTAGAATGATGCCTGGCTTCATTCTACTGTTGTTAAGTGAAGTTTCATTTTTATAGCATGGTTTGTTCAATTTTACTCCACATTAGAGGATATCAATGAAATAATATGAAATTTGACTACAAGTGACGTGGAGTTGTACGGAAATATTTGCTTTTCTTACCAAACCAACTTTCCCAAAAAGACTGTGATCTTTTTCTTGTACTCACAGACTTTGAGCAGTCAGTGCCTCTGAGGTACTTCAAAGTATAACCTGGTGACATGATGGTTTAATAAATATATAGCTTTCCGCTTTCACTGCCGCTGACAGAATACTCTTTTCAGATTTCCCATACCTAACTTTTAGTGTGCCTATCAGCACTGAACTGGCCTGTAGCTGCTCCCATAACAAGAAAATTTGTTCTCCTAATTCTAGCCATACTGTCTCTCAGGCATCAATTCATCACTTAAATTTGTCATAAGTGCATTAAACAGAACACTGAAATTGTTCTTGTCAAATAATCTCCAAGAAGTATAGAGTATGACTCTGCTACATCCTTGGATTTTGCTCTGACATTTTTACACTGTCAAAATAAAGCAGACATTACCCTCCTCCTTAGTAAAAATTCTTAAAGCCATTAAATTACATCATCATTTATACATATTTTATCTGCTGTATTTGCATGGCTGTAGTTATAGATCTGTCAGTATTTTCACTATAAACCTTTATTTCCAGGGATTTAGACAGTAACTCTGCCTTAATAATTTGCTCCAGGCTAAAGCTTAAAATGCAAAGTCTCAGGTTTAGAATAGGGTTTTTTTTCTCTTTTTGAAAAGCAAATCATTTTGCCTGGTCTTAAGAATGGGAACTGCAGTTGTGCCTGCAGGGAAGAGCTCCCTGAAGGGGGGACTCGGGGGGATCCTCCCAGATGGAAGATGAGCCTGATCAACAGTACCCTAAACAGCAAGGTACCAAGTGGTGCAAGAAAAGGAAATCTCTCCTAACCCTCATAAAAAATAAAGGGTTGTCTCTGCAATAGTGAAAGGATGGACTGCAGCTTGCAAAAAAAGAGATTTAAAGGAGGTAGTTGGGTAGGAGCAGCAGTAGAGCTCTGACAATGCAGAACTCGGCACTGGCTTTTGGGTGGGGCATTTTTTTTCAGCTGTGCTCCCCAACAGCTTTTCCTGCAGCTGCTGAAACTTGGCTGTGCTTTGGCATTTAAGAGGAAGCGAACCCTGTTTCTTGCCAGCTGCTGTGGTAGCAGCCTTGCCCCACTATTGGAAAATCAGTATTATCACCCCCAAATTGTGAGAGTGCCTTGGAAATGATGAGATTTGGGATCTGTCCTTAGAGATTTTTAGGGGATGGCTTTATTTGTCTGGCAGTTTTAAGCCTTTTAGTCATTTCAAGCTTATTTTGAAAACATGTTTTCAATCTTTCTGCTCCAAGAGAAGCTGGTTTTATTTATTGTTATCATTAGCCCAAGTCTGGATTAATCAGACAGTGCTTCTAGAAGCTATGATTCTAACCAACGTGTTAAAAAATATTGTAGGGTTTGAAGTAAAATTACAAGTTGGCAGCAATAATTTAAATGCTTTCTGCCACTTTACACGTACTTGTTGTTTAATTTCTCTCCCTCACCCCATTTTCTCTCTCTCTTATAAAGTGCCGTAGACACAAGAGCCCAAATTTCAGTTCATCACCAAAGAAATCAGATGGAGGGTGAATAAATTGATCATAAAAATGAGACAGTAGCCATTATTTGCCTGATAATTTCTGGTAATTGGCAATAATGAGAACAGAAATAGAGAAAGTTCTTGCTAATTGTACCATTTTTTGTATGCAAAAAGTTAATGTTTTCATGAGAGGCAGCAATCATTCAGAAGAATAAAAGGGTGCGTTTTCTTAGAATGTTTGTTGCAGGTGGCTATTGTTTAAAGAGGTTTCTTTCCTTGTGTTTTTCATGCAAATTGTTCCAAATGAGGTCCTACAATATCTGACTGATCCTGAATTGCAGACATTTCTGGAAAAAAATATTTTTGCTGTGAAGTTTTAATAAGGGAGGATTACAGGTAATGAAATAACTGTGAGAAATAAGGAAATAAGATTAGAATTGACATTGCTGCTATGAAGACTGCCCTCAGTTCTTGTGGAGAGGGAGGGGAAAATTCAAAGATATTAACCTTATTCTCTTTTTTTCCCTTGCCTGCAGAAGGCCTCTTGGCACATACATCACATCTAATCTTATTTCTCTTTCTTGTATATATTGCATTAACCTCAGTTTGCATTTGCCTTGTTTTCTGCCTTTAAAAAACGTTGTGTAGGAAGCTGTTCCTTCCGTTTGGCAGTCTTCAGTGATTTGGAGCTTAATTTTCACCAACAAATAATTTGGTTGGAGAGCAGGTCAAGTGGCCTCCAGGCTAGCTTAAAATTGATTTTGAGAATACACCATGTGCATCTTTTGACAAAAAGGGTCTGTCCCTGCTAAGCCGCAGGGAGGTCGGGCAGCAAACTTCTCCAGATACTGGGATGGCACCTGCAGCAGTTGGTACAAATTAACTTCCAGGCAGCTTAAGCTGTGTTTTGCCATGTTTTATCACACTGTGGAGCACAAATATGTTGGTTTAGGAAGATACCCTGATGCCAGAACTGTGCAGAGACGCTGCACTTCTTTGCGAGTCGGTGCAATGGCCGTTTTTAGGAAGCAGCTCATTTGGAGCCTTCGTCTTGTCTCTGTAGTCACTCCTGTTGTTGAATAATTTGCTGGTTCTCCAGATTTTCATTACTAATTCTGCCTAAAGGTAGATTGGAAATGTTCTTTAATCTGGTGTGTGCTGAATTCTATGCTGGCACCAAGTGTACACCCATGCTTGGCCTTGTTGATCGCCGAGGAGGGCGCGAAGCAGGCACTTGGAAGGGTCTTATTACACAAAGACTTGGAGAAGTTCCCATGATCCAGTGAATGTGCTGGGAAGACATAAATGATCTCAGTCTTCTCTGTTCCTCCCTTATCTGCTCTGTGTCCTGAAATTGTGAGTTTTGATAGCAGGAACAGATTTTGTTTTCCTACTTGGGTTGCTGCTTCTTGGCAGGGGCTCAGTTACCTACAAAAAGATCCTTGATCTAGAAAAAGTGTGTGTATGAATATTCTAAAAGCAAAACTGAACAGTCAACAAAGTACCTGTCATGGAAATACTTGTGGTTTGGTCTAAGAAGTAGGAATATACTGCGTTTGTGGTAGAGAAACCAGGGAGAACTTGATGTTTATATTATTCTATGTATATTTATAAATAGAAAACCATGAAAACTGACATCTCTCTTTCCTTCTGCATGTTTAAATGGCATTAAATGCAAATTTCAAGCTAGCAAAGCATCATAAACAAATCAACATTTTTTTCTCAGTATTTGTAGCACATTTACAAAGTTTCTAAACAATCTTAAATCATGAAAACATTGAGGCACTTTCCTTTCTATATAGGAACACAGGGTTTTCTTTTCTTTATGCTAGGTAAGTAAAGACTTTCCCAGTCAGATTTTAGATATTTAAGTAAGTATTGACATCATTTCCTCAATGTTATGTGCACCAAGGCTTCTGCTGAGGCCAGTTATTATTGTGATGGTCTTTTTCCTGAAAAGAAAAAAATAAACCTGCTGCACCACCCACACTGCAAAAACTGTGAGGTTAAACTCTGGCTTTTCATAGCTGCTGAGGCAGTGATATTTTAGAGTGCTCTGCTTTCTTTAATGTTACATATTGATTAAGTTGCTCAATAGTTGACAACAAGAAGCTTCTTTCCCAAGATATTTGTTAGAGAAAAATCTATGCTTTTCCTTTTACAACACACACCTCACTCTTTATGTGTTTTGCTAATGATAAGATGTGCAACCAGCCCTGGGTGACTGAGCAGCATGGCATGTTGTTTCTTGACACTCAACAACTGCTGTCAAGTAAAGAATCCAGTATTTGAAAAAACAGTCATTTAATTCACGTTTTCCCTAAAATTATATCCAGAACTTTCTTTAAAAAAGCAACTTAAACTTAGATAAAATGATGATTTAATGCATATATATTATATTTACATATAGAAAAACATCCAATTTTATCTCTTGTTTCATAAATTTTCCCTTTTTTCCATCTGAGCAATTTTTACTTTTCCCCCCTCCCACCACATACAGTTTTACAAGAATTCTATGGTCTTGAAGTAATTCCATCAGTCACTGCAAATTCTGTAGGGTTGCACATTTCTGTATCTCTTTTAAGAATTTCCAGAAATATGACTAATGATCATCATAATTTTGTGAAGGACAGCAAACCTTCTGTCAGAGTTAGTCTGGTTACTGGGGTGAAAACTGTATGATCTAACCATATGTGAGCAGTTGCAGCAGCTCGTAAATTATAGATGAACGCTGTGATTCCACGTTCTGTAGCAGTCAGGTGCAGCACATGAGCCTTTCTTCCACCCTTGCCTATTCCCTGACAAAATACAAGATTCTGTTTCAGTATAATCACTCTCTTTTAGCTTTATTTTATAAATGTCTAGTAGATATTAACCATTTTCAACTCTGTTACACTCTGCGTGTTCAGCTCTTAAAGGAAGAGGAGATTTGTCTTCTTGTTTCTTGAATAAAATTCTTGAATACTCTTTTGGGAGACATCAAACCCCTCTCTAGTTAAAGGTGGCAGCGTACACATCTGCTGCATCTTGTTTTGTAGCCAGGCCTTTTCTTTCAAAGTTGTGTGAGAAACCACGTGGCTTTCTCCTATAAAGCCTTCAGACAGAGCTGTAACAAGAGGTATAACACTTACTTTGTTTTAGAGATACATTAATGTCTGCAGATATCTTAAAGGGCAAGGCTGGAAGCTTCTTTGCAATTTCCCAAGAAGGGCAAAACTCACTATAAATTAAATTCAGTAGCTTTAAATTTTTACTTGCATGTGCATGTGTGCTTACATCGTGGTGACTTCATTAGCCAGTCATCAAAGAGGGCTCAGGCAGTATTTACCTGCACTGCAGATATATGTATTAAGTAAGATTTAATTCATATTTAATTGGCAATTAGGAAGGAAAGTTCTGATCAAGCTGATTTCCACTTTTTTTTACCTTCTGGGCAATACTAGACTGTTAACCCCTGGTTATTGTAAAGTAGGTTGAAGGAGCAAAACGAGAAATAACAGGGAGAATGAACTTCAAATGATTTTAAACAACCCTCCTCCTTTGGAGAAAAGAAAAAGTTACACCATATATTGTTTACCACCATAAAAGCAAAGGCTGAAGTTTGATCATAAAATGTACTTCTGCATCAAGAAACCTGGCAGAAGAAATCAATAAAAAAGAATTGCTTGTCTTATTTTTTCCAAAATAATACTCAGAGAAAATATGATAACACATCTTGAAGGCAGGTCAGGAAGGGCAAGTTTAACTGAACAGAGGCATCGCGTGAACAAAGTGTGTGACTAATCCATATATTCCTTTATTGTCTCTTCCTTTCTCTGTTGGACTGAATTCAAGCAAAACATCTTTTAACATTTTGTTTACCCAGCCTTTTCTACGGCCAGTGTTTACCACCATTGAATTAGCAACATTTCTGTAGCAGGCAGAAATGTGGCAAGCTTAAGGATGTTTATTTCTGCTGTCACCTGCTTGTAGTGCCATCCGTGTGCTGGGTGAGATTTACTCATATCTGCAGAGCCTCATTCAGCAATTACGATTGCATTTGGCGTGTTGTTCCAACAGTGCTGACTGTGGATGTTCAAGGAGAGGACAGGTTGTTGGGTTTTGGTGGTTCTTGGTGTCCCTCTTCACACAAGTGCAGCCAAAGTGGGTGGATGTTTTTGTCTCTCATAGCTGTGTGACATCACTGTTTTACCAACCGGCTCGCGCGTCATCGATTCCACAGTGTGTCGCTGGAGTTCTGCCTTCGGTGCTGCTGCTGGTCCTGCTCCTGAGCTTGCTAAGCCAGTCCTCAGAGGTGAGTCCACAATAGCTGTGAGAAGGTTGTTTGCAGGCACTTAGGGGCAACGATGCGTGTCGTTAATGAGCATCCCCTACTGGAACACGATGACATTGGACTCTGCCAGTGAAGCAGCTGTAGCTTGGTTTCTGAGCGCTCTTAGAACACAATTTGACTGCTGCGGTAGCAATGACTGCAAGAGGCAAAGACAAATTTGCATTAAGTTTTGCCCCTTGTTTGATTTCGGTATTGCTAAGACCTGCTGTACACGTGAGAAGCAGGGGATTCTTTTTTCTTTTGTTGTAGGTTTATATTTTTGATGAAATATGTGGTTTCTGACCATTTCATAAGCGGGACACAGCACGCAGAAGTCGCCGAGTCCCACTTTGGCTGCCTTCACCAAATTCATCACCATTCTCTTTCTGCTGGCTTCAAAATCGTTTCTTGAGAAACAATTGCTTCTCCCTGTGGAAACAGGTGTATTAGTGGAAGCTCCAGGCTCTGTGCAGCTTATGATGCTGGAAGTTTAATTTAGACTTGGAGAAATGAAAAAGTGTGAAAGAAAATTTGTGGTGGTTTTCATATATTGCGAGACACTAAACTATATTAACTTCATGCAATGACTTCTGCTCAGCCTACGGATTCATTTTGTGGAACTGGCAACACCAAAGCTACAGAAAGCTATAGGAAGACCCAAAAGATGCTTTGTAATTAATGCAATCACCTTACTACATCCAATATAGTGATTAACTATTTGTATTCTTTGGCATGTCTTTATTCTGAAGGGCTAGAACTCAGTTCCTCAAGGTGCTAACTCCTTTTAGTAAATACACATCTGTTTTTAGATATTACATAAATATATTGTACCAGTGGGGTTTTTCTTTTCTTTTCAAGGGGGTTACAGGCCTTTTGGCATTCTGTAACTCCTGTACCTTTGCAGCATATTATCATTTTCATGTTGACAATGAGGAGGTGGGATACAGAGAGAGGAAAGGTCAACCGCAGTGTATGTGAATGTCCCTTGAAGCCGGAACATCCTTACTTGGACCCTGGGGCAGCATTCTGACTACAGGACCATTGTGTAGCAGTGTGCAAATTTCTAATAACTTCTTGGGAATAGGGTCAAGAATACAGAGCTAATCAAGTCTTTCTGTAATGGTGATAAATTTATTTTTTTTTAATAATTTTAAATTTCATTGAGGATTAAGCTCTGTGCAGAGCCTTGGAAGCCTGCAGAGCTTTAATTACTCAGCACTGGAAAAGCTTAATTTTGCTGAATAGAGTCTTTCATGATTTAGTATGTTTCTGATATGCCCTTGAAATATCACTCACAGAAAACAAATAGACAAAAATAAAATTGCAAAGTTTTAACGCACCTGCAGTTTTAATGAAATTCCATCAAAGCACTGTGAACGTGTCCTAAAATTAGCTAAAATATTCTGTATGTGATCCTGATATTTTAATTAAAACAGCAGTGAAAGGAGTCAGTGAATTTGGGATTTTATAGAAGTACTAAAAAGTGGCTGCAGACACAACCTCTTAGGAGAATGAAAATAACATTGAAGAATTACGTGCCACTATTTTAGCAAAACTGTGTGATTGTAACACGTCCCTGTAGGCTGAGTTAGTTCTTTTGTTTGAGGCAGATTCCGTTCTGCACAGCATTCGTGACTCTCTTTCCAAGTATTATTCAGTCTGTTGTGGCCCTTCACAGGACAGTCCATAGCAGTTGGGCATTAGCACTTTTGAGATTAATGTTATCAAAGCAAGACGTACTGCTTTCTTTTGAACTGAAAAATAGGTTTAAGATTTATTTGGCCCTTGACTGCCATTTTATTTTATATATTGGTTAATACCATTTGGTCCTTCGAATCTGAGTTTCATCACATATCATTGTATGACCAGTTGATGAAACAATTGGGAAAAAAAATAATGAACCAGCCTTTCACAGTTGTACATCTGCAAATCTGAAAAGCTTAAAGCGCTCTCCTAAGATTCTAAACAAAAGCTAAACTGAAGGGGAGGACTCTTCTTGAAAGAAAAATAAATGACATTATAGATACCATTATTGTCTAAGAAATAATCTTTTATACAGAAAAGAAAAATCTTTTCAGAGATATAGGACAGACTGTTTATGTCAAGGGATTGGAAGGCAATTTCAAATTTCCCAAAAGGGCGTTTGCCAGTATATTCAGACCTCTGAAATCTGGGATGATGCTGTGGGGCCCTTAATTATAGACCAAAGTTTTATTAAACTAAGAGAAATAGAAAGTACTGGACTCAGTAGAATGCTGCAAAGAATATTCAGTGGTTTAATACTCAAAGCTAAGTAAATTCTTTTTCTTCTTTTTCTCAAGCCCAGCTGCTGGACCACTGATAAGTGCAGAGGAAAGATGGCCTTTGGGCTATTTGTGCCATTATCTCTGGGTGATGATGCCCTCGATTGTGAAAGGGTGTTACATCCACCTCTAAGTGAACATAGGGAAAATATTCTCAGAAATATTACGTGGTGTGCCAGACTTTCTTGCTGAGGTGAGCAGGGTGCTCAGCTCAGCTCTGAGGCCCAGTGCTTTCCGTGTTGGACGCTGTGCCATCGGGTAGTGCTGGTTTTTACGTGCTGCCCCTTGCCATGCTCGGTGGGTGACATGTTTCAACATGAATTACTTGGTCTTTATTCTCTTCCAGTCATTTCATGCAAGCAAGACAAAGTACTGCAGAGGATTTGTTATTTAACTGTGCTTTCACCCCTGTGCTCAGACCGCTTTGTTTCTGGTCAGCAGGTCATGATGTTGTTATCCAACTGGAGAAACATCCAGAAACTAGATTTTTCAAGTGCTTGAAACCAAGGCTTTACAAGTGAATCTGAACCTAAGATTCCAATTTGTTAGAGTTGTTTTTATGTTAATGAACCCAGATTACCCATGGGTATTGATTTTTAAGGTTTTATTCACCTTGAGATGTGTTTACTTAAGGGTCAAAGGAGATAGTATCTCTCGTTTGAGAGATAAATGTCTCTTGCTGAAACTCTCTCTGCCCTTCTCTCTGAATAACCTTCCACAAATTTTAGCTTTGCACTTCTGGAGAGCCACATGGCTGAAAGCCACAGACAATGACATCAGGTGGAGTCCATCATCCATGCCCTGATGTCATTACTCTGGGGGTGGAATCTTTTCGGAGTGCCATGGCAGCCTGCCGAGTGACATCTCAATTTACCTTAAAAGAACCTGCACACTGAGGATATTTAAAAATACATGGATATCAACTTCCTCTTCTCTCCAAAAAAGCAAATATCCCTAAGGGACATCCAGTGACTTTTTACTCTTTCTTCTCTTGTTCCCTTTCCATCCCTCGTCCAGGCTTTCATTTTCTGACCATCCTACCCTCTCTCACTGCCTTTCTCATTTCCAATTTGCCTGTCCCCTTCTCCTCATTTCCTCCTCCCTCCTCAGCCAACTCCTGTCCTCTTCCCTCGGGTCCCCACTGCTGAGGCCTCGCTAATGTGCTCACAGACCCCTCCATCCCTCTGTTAGCATCCTGAAGATGAAGGAAGTGACAGGCGGAGTGGACAGCTGGAGTTTGTCTGATGTGACAGTTTTCCCCTGTGCCAAAGATTAGTATTTGTGCCGTGGTAGCGCAGCCAAACATAAAATACAGCCACAGTCTTTCCCTGAAATATGCCCTATATAAATTCCAGTCCTTGGGTGAGAGAGAAGTTGACTATATTTGATATCATCTTTTTTTCATGAACATACACACACAATCTATATATATTTTTTATATCTAAGCTTCCTTCCAGCCTTCGCAGTCTAAGCAGCACTACATAACCCCAGAGTGGATTATACATATTTAGCTTTTAAAACCTGGTTGATATTCTATGTTAATTGACAAATAATGACAGGAATGCCTGTATCGCTGTTTAGCACAACCAGAAAGTAGCTATCAATGTTTACTCTAATCAGGAAAATGAGCTGAATTTCTCTTTACAGGAAAAAAATGTTTCATTTATTGCTCTACAAAAATGCTGAGTGAGCTACAGTATTAAAAGTCAAGATGACCTGGATTTTGTCACTGCCTGATTTTGGGAAAGTTACTTAACCCTTAAGTTTCTCAATTTACCGATATGCCAAAAGGATTTAAGAACATACTTCTCACTCAAGAGGAAAAAAATGGATAATTTGTAACTGCTTGGAGACTTTCAAATAAAAAGTATGATATAGACAGCCATAATTGCAACTGACAGGTTTCAAAAAGTAGATAACTATAGGCATAATAATATCCAGTTCCACTCGAGCAATTTAAAACTACAAGAACCCTCCCACTTAAAATAAGTAGTTTTCTTTGCCTTTGAGAAAGGAGAATTTGGGATTCCCAAATATGGAAAAACCTACAAAAATTTCAGCACTTTCTGTTGTAGCATCTCTTATTGTCTGCTGTTTGTAGAAACTGTAATCTAGTCTATATTTGGCAGTATTTTATTATTTGATATGACAATTCTCAAGTTTAAATTCTAGAAAGCAGGATTTGGTTATTCTCTCAACAACAGTAATATAAAGGAGCACATCAATGGCTTTATTTTAGTTGTTTTAGGGAATTCTCTCACATGGTAAAATCAGAATCTCCCCCCGTAAATAGAGCGTTGAAAATCTGGACATAAATTTCAAACCCACATAACGGGTGAAAGTTTTCACTTGAGATCACAAATGTATTTCACAATTATTTTGCATGAATTTGGGGTTTTTCTTGTTCCAATCTGAAATTTCCCGAGTCTGTCATGGCTGATCTAAATTAATAACTAAAATACTAAAGCTTTATTGCCATAAAAGGATTTCTGTTTCCCAAATGATAAGCATGTTATGACATGTATTGATCTACTGAGGTGGTAGCAGTCACTGAAAGATGGATCTTCCCATTTATTTTTTTGTCCTTTTGTTATTATTATATTTATTGAGAACATTTATTGAGAACATGTCAGAGCAATTGCCACAAAACCCTGAGATGTTGATAAACTGATAAGCTGTGCATATATTTGAAGCAGTAGTTGATCAATGTATATTAACTAAGGTTATTTGAACAGGGAAATGTAATACTTTCCGCATCTCCTCTTGGAAATAAATTTAATAGTCTATCTCACCTCCCATGTGTTTCCCAGCAATCGCCTTCAGTTATTTTTTTCCCAATTAATTACAGCCATTTAGATGATGAACGGAGTCTCTCTCATGGGGACGTGTAGTCAGCTTGGAAAAATCCTTCTTTGAACAATGCAGCCTTACATGCAGATTGTTTCTAAGCAGATTTTTTTCCCTATGTCATACTCATTTGAATGTGTATTTGGAATTTATTCCAAGCTAGTTTACAACTAAATTAAAGGAGAGGAAGGAAGCGCCGGAAGGAAGATTTCATCCAGTTTATCAGTGAAGCTCCTACTTATTTTGATTATTCTCTTTGCTTTTTGTGTGTGGGGTGGTTATGATTTTTATTTTGCTTTAAGGAGGATTTCTTCTGTGTTATTTTCTGTATGTGTGTTCTTCCTTCCTCATTGTTCATTTACAATGCCTGTTTAGTGGACATAAAACAGTGGCAATATTTAGTAGCAGTGAAAGATTTTAATTGTAGTCATCCAAGATGGTGACGAACACAAACTATTCGAAGTGAATTACGTTACAGCAGAGAATACAGCTGAAGAATAATGAGGAAGCAAACAGAAAATATTTGCTGGAGGGGGAAATTGGAGACAGGCCAGACTGCAGACTTCTATAGTACTTCTTTTCTTAAGCCATACACCACAAATACATCCAAGAGCAGGAATTAACAGCTTAAGAAGCTCATGCTAATGGGGTTAATTTTAAAGCATCAAAAGCTCTGCTGTTTGTGTTTCAACACCAGTAAAAGAGGTATAATTTGTAGAGTTACTATATTATATCCACTAAAGTAAATCTTCATGCAGACATCTCCTGACAGGCATAAAGATGTGGTATGCATAAATAAATAACAGTGTAAGAGTATTCTTATGGAAATTATTATATTGCAGAGAACATCTTTAGAAAAAAATGTTCCAGATATCAAAAACACATCACCCACTGTGCTGCTTACTTTCTTCTTGGATACTGGAGGCACATTTAAGATCTTGTTATTTCTAATGCTATCAGTGGGCCAGGCTCCTGGTATCAAAGTCACTGAGTTCATCTATCAGCTTTTGACCATCACAGGTAATTTTTCACTTAAATATCAAGTTACAGGCCTGAATTTAATTTAGACTGCTCGTGTAATCACGTTTATTCAGTGTGGGCTTCAGTTAATGGATGGGCCAGGATTATGGAATTGATTTGCATAGAAATTAGAATTGATCAAAACTGAATCATTGATTATTTCAAGTTGAAAAACACTCTCTTCAATATTGCATTCTCACAGAGAAGCTCCAAACTGATTAGCTTTTAGTGGTATACAGATGAGAACAAAATAGATGTAGGTAGGGAGGGTGGAATTTGCTGATTGTTTCAAACATTGTAGAATGGATAATGAGTTTGAATCAGAACTCTCCTCTAAATGTTATTAAGACCTTATGATGCATTCCAGTATCACTTCAATATTACTTGGGAATGAATAGTATTTGATTTTCTGTTTCATATTAAAAATGTAATCTGCTTTTCCATTTAAACATAACTAAAATAGTTCTCCTTCTTAGTGTTTCTTTTTCCTGTGGTCATATTAATTTTTTTATTAAATGTCCCTTATAGTACCTTAAATTGCATTGAGTTTTGTTCCTGCTTACACTTCCAACTCTTTATTTCCAAAGCTAAAATACTCCTCTTCCTTTGCCTCCTCTTTTTCCCTGTTAAATGCTATTTATTTAAAGAACTCACGAACAATGGCATTTATTGGAGAGCTGTGAGAACAAAGTTTAATTCTCAGCTCTGCTACATGATCCCTCTATGACACTGAACAAGTTAGTCAGGCTCTGTCTATAAAAGACAGATAATAGCACTTTCTTAACTGGCAAATCGTAACAAAGAAAGTATTAAAGGTTATGTGTACTTGTGCTGAGGTATAGCCACAGCTTTTAAATAGATTCAATTTTTGAGGTAGGTTGAGAGCCATTTCCTCCCTTTTATTTTACTGCTAACCTCTGAAAGTTTTCTTCTTTTCCCTCAAAAGAGAGTGTGTTTTCAGGCTTTATTGCAAGTGTCATAGTTGATCACAGGTATTAGAGATCCAATTATGAAATTGTCTGATTTTAGAAACTTCAGGTGTAGAATTCTTGAGTCACTTATTGGCTATTTAATCTCCATTTAAGGGACATCTGTACACATAGTTATGTTGCTGGAATTCAATAACCTGAATATTACTTTGATTTTCTTTTGGTAACTGAAGATATGGAGAAGAGGATAAATTCATCAGTATTTCATTTTCTTACAAACCTCTCTTGTAATGTCTTTCTTTTGGTTATTAAGGTAGGTGATTTCTTTTTTTGCCTTTTGAGCTATAGTCAGGTCATCTGGCTTGCCAGTAATTTGAATACCAACAAACTGGGTCTTTCTGACAGCCTGAGCTTGACAAGCTGCTCTAAGTCCCTCTACTGAATTGTTGGTCTGTCATGTTATTTCCCCTAGTAATGGTATAAGAGCTGATAGTAGCCTGAATACCTAAAAATAGATGGAGAGAATAGGCCTTAGAATTTGTAGCTGGTGTTTTATCATCCTGCTCCCTCTGCCATTGCACGGTGCAATATGATAGCTTAAAATAACTAAGGGCCATTTTGGTGCCGAAAATACAAAATGTCATTCAGTATTACAGTATTCATTTCAGCTGTGGACACTCCTTGCACTTCCTCAGCAGCTTTCTTAGCATAGCTAATTCCAAACACTGTCAGAAATAAATCTCCTGCAGGTGACCAAATTTATCCAATTGGGAGAGACGTTTTACTCCATCTGCATCCATGTGTTCAATTCTTTTGGACCATATGATCTTGTACAGTCCTTACAACAGCTGCGTTGTCATTCCGCCACGAGTCAAGTAGTGAATAAAAGGATAAAACCTGCCTTGCCATCTTATATTTTCTTCATAGCCAAGGGCTAATTTTTGTTACGTTGAAGAGTATTCATGCATATAATGAATATACAGTAGATTTGATGAGCTGCAGCCTTCTGTTTCAGATGGTGTTTCAGCAAGATGTTTCATTGCTGTAAAGCAAGCAAAATGTTTCCTTGTTGTGACAGAACGTGCGTTGCTGTCATAGTTTTAACATGCCTCTCCTGCAAAATGTATTGTGTGATGGAATTGCTTCATTGACAGCCAAGCAGCAATTTTTAACAAGCTAGAAGATGTAGAACTGTGTCGTCATTCATTTACCGCTTTGCCTCAGCTACAAGTTGTTATTCTCTGGTTTAAAACCCAGATGTGTGCTTCTCACTGGCTTTCTCATTCTGATAATCATAGAATCTTCTGGTTGAAAATGACCTTTGAGATCATCGAGTCCAACTGTAACCATCTTCTGCTAAACCTCGTCCTTCAAATGATCAGATAGGGGAGCTGGAAGTGTAAAACCAAACAGCTGTTTTACAAGCCTCACTTTAAATCAGGCAGAGGGACTGGCTGAGCTGTTAACATATCTCACTCAGATCTTGACTCCTCTTTATCCTTTCTGTAGAGCTTCCAAGAGAGCCTTTGAGCTGCCCAGGTCTCTGCTGTTGCTCTGCTCAGAGGAGAAGCACACTTGCTCAGGTCTCAGGTGCAGCCTCTGCAGCAGAAGGTGTAGCTGGTGACATGGAAAGGAAGAGCTAAATTTTTGCTGCTACAGTGGGAGAGTTTTTTAAACACTTTTATACAGTTCTCTGGTGTTTGAGAGGCTTGACTGAGCTCTTGATAAGCTGAGTTTATCGGTAGTTACCACTTGCAAAGGCTTTGTAGTTTGTCTAAACTTTTCTTTTTCCTCTCAGAAGTGCTTTGATATCTCTTGTAATAGTCTGGTATTTTAGTGTCAGCGTAGCAAGGATGGGAAGTGGTGAACTTACATCTGTGCAAAGCGCATTTTATCATGAGAAATAATGAGTTGGACTGTCAGAAACTTTTATGCCCATGTTAAAGCAAAATGAGAAAAAAAAACATTTAGAGGGCCCTGTGGCTTGCATATTTTTGATGCCTTTGCCTCAAATATTTTCACTAGACCTAAGTGCCTCACTTCATCCTTTCTCCCTTCATTTCAGTTGTTTTGGAGTGCCAAGAGCATCTTGTTTGATTTAATAAATGTTTTGTCGGTTTTAGGCAGACTGTTTGCAGTACTCCTAGGTATGTGTTTATGAACTATATAAGCCTACTGGTGAAGATTTTTCTTCATATTCTCTTGTGTTTTGTATTTTTGTAGAACAGAACAGAAACAGCGTGTTGTGATAAAGTTGAGGTGGTGGCTGACTCACTCCCCTTCTCATCCTCCTGAACTGCAGATTTCTGTGTTTTCATACTTGGTTCATGTTTGGCAAAGACAGTGTGATTATGCAATTCACGTTTTGTTCTCCTGAGGTAATGTTATGGATCTTGACTCTGCCCTGAATTTGGATTCAACGCTATCCTGGGCTGAATATTTAGGTTGTCAGAAGTGTTTGAAGGGTTGCAGGACGGTCGTTTCATCTCATAAAAGGGAATGTAAAAACCAATGAAATAAAACACAGGACAGAGGCAAGAAGTGATTCATTAAGGGTGGACAAATTGGCTTTCAAAAGGCAAACTAACTGCTCTCCAGGGGGATAATACAGCAAGTTGCTGAGCAGTCTGGGTAGAATCCAGAAAAGCATTTAATTGTGTGCTTAATTTTAAATATTCAAGCAGTGCTCTGTCTTTACAGGGAAAATCCATGTATGTGAAGTGAAACAGAATAGAGTCTTCACACAATTAAGCTCTAAATCTTGCTCCATTTCCCTGAATTTCACTCCATGGCTCCCAAATCATGATTCCACCTTGGAGTGGTCATGTATTTCGTAGCACGCATCTCAGGAGTGCATAACCCTCAATTTCAGATGGCTCCTGTCTAGAAGGTTTCAGGACAATCACATATAATTTCCTCAGAATGAAGTTTACAAACACTGAAATAGCAATGTAATACTGTTCTCTTCAGCAACAAATCAGTTCTGTGTCCTTCTCAGGGCAAAGTTTCAACTTTTTATTGCGAGAAAAGGGCACTGGGAGAGGACTCCTCACTTAGGATTAAGCTTCTGTTGTAAGTGAATATATACATTGGCAATTAGCTGCTATATGATGATGACTAGGAAAACACACAGAAAAGTTTTGGATAATAAGATGAGTTCAGTAAAATGTTTCTAAAAGACCTTAAGGCCAGATTCTAATTAGCAAATGACAAAATTTTTCAGAAAATAAGACTAGTGCTGTAAGAATCCTGCCACAGTCAAAGACTACCATCAGCAAAGATACTTAATTATCCACTGCATATAACAGCTCCCTTGTGGAGTTATATGATAAGTATAAAGGGCATTGAAGTCAGCATTACCCTCAAAATCTTCGGCCTGAAAAGCAAGAGCAGTGAAAGACAATATAACAATGAAAACAGTTTGAAACAAGTCACATCTTTTCAATAACTTCTTTTTTTTAGGCACTTTGTAAATAACAAAGCAGAAAAACAATGAAGAAATGTGTGGGTTGGAGTCTCTTCTCTTTTACATGAGCTTAATTGTATTTCACTGTTCTGTTGCTGAATTTTATTAATACTAGCAAGAATGAAGTCAAGGCTTACTGCTTCTTAAGCTGCTCAGTACAGATCCATGCAGTTCTTTGAAAAGAACAGGAACAAGGCAATCTTTGGGTAACAATGCAACCCCTGAACCTTGATCTCAATGAAGGCAATCTAGAAAGAAACAATAATGCAATAAGTCTTTTAAAGCTTGCAACGCCAAAAAATAAAACTGCTGTCAGAAACCTAACCGCAGACAGCTGAGAAATAATTCTCCCGACCCACAGTACTGCTCTGTATGTTGTATATACTAAAGAGAAAAACTGATTTTATTTGTACCTACAGATCCCACCAATTATAGCTAGAGTTGTTGGTTTCATTGACACAGATGGATAAAACCAGATACAGCATCTGAGAGAATATTCTAACTCTAAGCTCTCACACTGCACCATAAACATAATTCAAATTCCTTTATACCTTTTTAGCTTGAAAAGTTCTCTGAGAAATAGCCTTACTGATTAGGGTGCATGTAAACTACAATTTAAAGCCTCTGTGTCAGCATTCTGGCTTGATGACGCTCCAGAAAGGAGATAAGGGATCCCCTAGGGCTGAGAGATCTTTAGTCCCAGTCGTAAACCATAAATGGGGATACAGACCCTGCTTATTATAGGGAGATGAATCAAGACATTTTGTGTCATCCAGGTGACCAAAATAGACAAAATACCAGTATACCTGCCACGCAGAGGCCGTGCTGGAGTTGCACGGGCAGAACTCCGATCTCTTTGTCCCCTACTCCTCCACAATCCTCGTATCCCGTATCGGCATCTGCACTTGTCTGCAACGCTTCCAGCTCCCAGACTGGGCGTTGTCAAGTGCTGATATTCGTGTTCAGAGGACTCTTTGAGGAGGTGGTGGCACACACTCCTCACCAGTGGGACAGCACTGTGCCTGTCCTAGCAGTGATGGCAGCAGGTTCCAGGCTCCAGCAGGAAAGTCCTGGTGTCAGTCACGGGCCAGGAACTGGCTGAGGCTTGGTTACAGTTCCTCCCGGCTGTACTGGGATGCACTCTGCAAGGAGTGCAATTACTGGAGAGGTAGGCCCCACCTTCCATTTAGAAACCAAATACAGACAGGTGGTGCCTCCTTGGTAGTCAGCATTTCATTATGGTTTGAATGGGATTCCCAGAGTACCAGAGCTGAGTTGTAAGGCAACAGAACTGAGATGCAGAGGTTTTGTGCCAACACCATTCCCCTTCACCTCCAAACTGTGAGCTAGTTTTAAATCTAAAAACATGTTTAAAGAAGAGTTTCTGGAAGCAGCTGAGGGAGAGGTTTAGATTTGAGTGACCAGTTGCTCTTCTAAGAGCAGGTTTTAGTCAATCCAGCTTCTTTCTTGTATCTCTAGAAGCTTCGTGAATGAGAACCTTGTGACTTGGATCTTCCTCCACCTTTTGTTTCTCGTAGGGTTTCCCATGGTAATTACGTGAAGCAGAATGCTTAGGAGAGCAAAACAGGACTCACATGAGTAAGTGTACCTGCAGTGACAAAGATCACATTTCCTGATAAACAAACTTACAATAATAACTGATTTTAAAATCATTAACATTATCAACACATATAAATTCATACAGCTTGTGCACATATTCTCATTACCTGTGAGTTTTTCTTTCACAGCAGAGTTTTTGTTTCCTATTTGTAGAATTTTAATATCCCATAATTACATGTTTCAACATCGGCCTCTGTTTGGCAACGATGTTGGTTTGTCTCTACCCGGAGAGCCGTAAAAAATGTCACACTTAGGTTTTTTGAGCATCAAATAAAAGCAGACAAGCTTACTTAGTTGTTTATGATGTCAAACTGTTGTTAGCAATAGTGTATGAAAGGAAGGAGGTCCAGTTGCTGTGCCAAAATCTCATTTAGGCCATGACTTTTGTAGGTAAAGATCACAGATTAGTAAATGCCTTCAATCAGTGGATGTGGAGAATGTTCTGTGTGTTGGACATGACTTCAAATGTCCCATTTCTGTGGTGGTGCCTGTTATTAAAGGCAAGTTGGGAAGTAGGAGATTTGGGCCCCTCTGCATCATCTCCATTAGAAAAATCAAATAACTGTGCATTTTCCATCATTGCTTATATTGATTGTCAATTATTAATAAGTCAGAAATTGTTTTGGCGCAGTCTTTCTTTCTTTCTAAAGAATATACAAAGTCTTTTTCTCACACTGAGCTGTTGGTCCTTGCTAGTGTCTCTTTGCTTTGTAGCAAAGCAATAACCTCATGTTTTCCTGTGGCTACACAATATTTTGGCTGTGCATCTTTCTATCTAGTATCACTTTCCCTGCTTTAGAGAAATAATTATTTGAGATTGTCAGAAATAACCACAAATCAAACAACATTTACCCCTTCCATTAGAATGAAAGTAGTTACAGTCACCTTCTTCTGAATTATTGAGCTAAGAGGTCACAAGTAACAAATGCAATAAAAAGCCATTTGCTTTAGGGCTATTAGCACATTTTGGAGATAATTATGTAACTTTTCAAATATTCCTAGGGTTTTACTTCAGTAGTACAATTGTGTATTAGAATTTCAGCAATGAAAAATTATAAGTAATTTCTATAGTAGTAAGGGGGATTATTAATAAACAGAACACTTTGTTTTGATAAGTCATGTTAGACAAGCCTCTTGAAATAAAAAGCAATGCTAAAAGAGTGGAGTCACTCTCCAAGTCACCCACTTAAATTTCTAAATGATAACATATCCTCTCATCTGTTAGCAGACACTGTTTTAGAGCCGTCATCTTCCCTTAGACCCATTGCCATCAGTGGAGCTGCACTGGCATGTTTTAAATACATTGAAAAATAATTTGACCAAGGTATTTCTACCTACTTTTACCATGTATTGGTATTAGAGGTCTGTTATAGGTATTAGAGGTTTTGCTAATAATCTCTAGAGGTATTAGAGCTGTAGGTAGATCCCATTTTGGGAAATAAGAAAGATGTACGAATGCACTTGACTTTTTTCAGAGTTTGCTTTCTTTAACATAAATTGTTCTCCATGTCCCTGTCACTGAGAGGATAGAAACTTGTTAGTTAGCTGTGAAAGTCAGAAACATTTATAAAAAGCAGGTGACTGTCTATGTAACTTGTCTGGTATTGGCACACTTTCTGCTCAGAGGCTGGAACTAGAGAGATGCACTGGGTTTGTTCAGAGGTGTGGTCAAAGCTACAGCTCCTTCAGCGATCTTGAGCTGTCTCCTGTTCACCCTTGAGTTACTCATTTCGGTGGCCACACTGCTTTATCCACTTGTCCAGTAGATATCAACACGGTCTTAATTTGCTTTTTTAGAGGACTGTGTCCTACAGTGTTGTCTCTGTTTCTGTTTTCCCCACCACGAGCTTTGGCAATGCTGTTTGTGTGTCGTGGTCGCTCGCAAGAAGAGCTGTGTTGTTCTTGCTGTCATTCCTGGAGGACATCCATAAATACTATGGGAGGTCCTGCTCCTTTAAGTCCGTAGAACTTAGGAGTAAAAACTCAAGAAGTACAATTATGCTCTGGAGAGAAGCCCTTAACATTAGTGATAAGTTTCCTGGTGTACCAATGCCTGAATTTGGTGCTGTATTTGCTTGGTTTACTGTACAAATGTGGAAGGCAGATTTAGCTGAGAAGGTCTGCTTTGTGTTTAGTTTATACATCAGTAATAGAAGTGTTAATTGTGTTTTGAGTAGACTCACTTATAGCTCCCTGCACAATACCAAGGACACTGATACTGAATTTACAAGTTTGTTTATCAGGCTGGTAAGCAGGAAAACTTTTCCGTTGTAAACTATTGCAGTTTTAAGCAGATCCATTGACAGAAAGGTTCTGCGCCAAGTTCTCAGCTCTAGACTCTGGTTCTGCTGAAAAGAATGAATCTGTGCCAGTTTATGGTGTCTGAGACTTTGGTCCCTTGAGTGCATTTTTAGATTCACATTTTTACTATAATTGTATTTTAAAGTGTAAGACAGAATAAGGAAGAAAGTATTATGTGGCATTTTCTTCTACTCTGTTAAAGTGATCCCCAGTATAATAGAAACAGGAAAAAAACTCAAACACTCAGGCAGTTTCCAAAATTCTGCAGAAAGGAGGAAAGTCAGTAGTTATTTATAAAAACATTGGTAAATTATTAGGGAAAGTAGCACATGAAGAAGAATAAATGAAAATGGACGTATTTGCAGAGCTTTACCAATTAATCTGAATTTGTGGGCAATATGCACTTGTAACTGCTTTGGGGTGTGTGCAAAGGCTTCTGTCTGCAGAGTCAGCTGGGTGTTCTGCCAAAAATTGGGGGTGGTGGTGTAAGTTTTGCTTTGCATCACACTCACTTGACATCAAAAACCTTCCCCTTCTATCTAACAGAACAGTGACTCTGAAAGATACGTAGTCATTTTTCTTGGATATAAATGATGATGAAGATAATGTCAAGCTGTTTGGTATATTCACTTATGAATAATTCATCCAGCTGCACGCGGCTATTTATTATTATTATTATTAATTATGTGTGTATAGCTAGAAAAGACAGGAAGGCTGTAACCACTGCCTCATGAGAAATGCTTAATGCTAAGAATTTGGTTGGACTGGGATGCGTGATATGAGAAAAGGAAGACAGACAGTGATAAATAGATCAGAGGACACAAAGGCTTTAATAATGTTGATGGGGAGAAATGTCATTTGTTTGAGATGATGGCCTTGGGATCACAGGCTACTTACTAGTTCCCTTGCCAGGAATCTAGCTCAGACTGTTCAGAGCAGGCTGCCTACATCTGGATTTGATCTCTTAAAAAATCCTGATGTGGACATGGGATCCGAATTCTGCAAGCATTTTAGGGAAAAGGACAAGAACTCTCATCCAATTTAGAGCAGATATCCAGAAAAACATGCATGGCCCTGGGATTTTGAAAAGATGAGCTGCAGTATTCTTGATATCATATTATTTAACTTTCTGGGGAAATGTATGTTTGAAAACAGAAAAAAAAATGATGCAAAGAGGAGCTTCACAGCAATGAACTGCCCTCAGACAACATCTCACTTTCACAGCCCCCGTGCAGTTCAGAGGTGTCACAAAAACCTGATTGAAATTACATCAAATGTAATGCTTGTGGGGTTATTTCTGGTTTAGCTCAAGGAAAATCTTTAAATTTCATGACAGAACTGAGTAAAGCCTTAATAAGAATTAATCTCCATAGAGATACTTATAATACCTATTTGCTGTGTTTAGACTTCTGGGAAAATGTATAAGGAGATAAACTGAACTCAGTGCTGGTGCAAAGTTATTAATCTGGAATTCTTCATTATGCAGTAAAAATGTAAGATAGGAATAATCCTTTGGGAATCTTAATTTGTATTTTTATAATGCATAGAGTAATGGAATTTTTTTTGGAAATGGAACTAAAAATCAACAAAACACTAGCTTTTTATCTACCTTTAATATTATTTTAGATGTTAGAATCCCTGTGTCCTTTAGGTGTGATACTGACTGTAACCATAATGTCAAGAGTCCATATGGAACACCGCAGACCCTGCTGTAACCTCGTGGGGTGCAGCACGAGAGACACGGCCTGACAGGATGAGTGCTGCTCCATTCTTTGCTCTGCAAGGACATCCAAAGGCTCTGCTTTGGACAGAGGGACCTCTCCTTGTACATACAGATGGGAAAAAATATCTGTGCCTGGATTAAATAAGTTTTCAGAGAAGTCAGTTTGAGCTGTTATTGACTAGACCCCATGCTATAGCTTTCAGGCTTGCAGATAAAATATTATTTAATACTATCTATATAAAGATGTGTTTAGTTGGGCTAAAATCAATTGTGACTCTTTAGGTTCTTTATCTGAAATTAACTCTGCATTCTGAATTCAGTAATTCAGTGCTCTGGTTAGTTTGTGGCTTTACTTCACCCACCTCACCCCTCTTTTTTTTTGAAAAAAAACCAAAAGTCATATTTGACAAAGCAAAATTTAGCACTGAGTGTACAAACAATGTCTTTAATTGTCCCTTTTTATTAGGCAATGGCAGCATTTAGCTTTGTGTCTGAAAATATTCCAGTTACTAAATGGATTAAAGCTTACAGTTTGCCTCAATCTATCAATAGGAAAAATAATAGTTCTAGGCGTTGGAACCATCTCCAGATGCATTAAAGGGCACCATGGAAATAATTTTCTATTGGGAGATATAATGAATGTGCAAGGGATTTTTACAACGTGCAGGGAGCTATAAATTTTTAGGGAGCTTTTATTATTGTTTCTGTGCTGTAAGTCGTATTTTGCTGTGTCATAAAGGTTTGAAAACTTTGTAATTGCCCAGAAAAAATTGACTCATTACATACTAAATTCAGATAAGAAAGGAAAAGCAGTGTTTGTGCAGGGTGTTTACTAGTTCTGCTCATTCTGGTGGGCCTAGGCCAAGGGCAAACACTGACAAAACTGTAGCTGTATAAAACATCCTTTGCTGTTTGAGTGCACACAAACAACAGAATTTGTCTGAAAGTGATGGGATTCAAGGTGAAAGTGACCTTAGTAACAATATATTTTACGTAGTAAGACATCCAGCTTTTGTTTTAAAAGCTCTGCATACATTTTTTCTTTAGCAACGCTGCCACTGCTTTGTTTTGCTGCAGAAACATTTACATATATGTGCAGTAGAACTTGGAATAAAAAAGTGTGTCCTCCTAAAAAAATCCATAAGCATTAATTTCAGTATCTCAAACACTCCACTTTTTTGTAGCCAATAAAAACAGAATAGAATAACTCCTGTGCGAAATATACAGAATAAGAAGGTTTTGTGATTACAGCCATGAGGAACTCCAGCCCTTGGTCAGCACTGGTGGATATGAGGTGCATCTCTGGGTGGTGTGATGTGGTTCCTACTCCAACCTTGGTGAACTAAATATGAAATAGAACTTATTTTGTACGAGCAACAGAAGACAGTCACCTACCAAATACCCAGAGAGCACTGCAGAGGTTGATCTCTTAAGTGCTATCAGTGAAAGTCTCTGGGGCTGGGTTGAATCATAGAATCATCTGGTTGGAAAAGACCTCTGAGATCACTGAGTCCAACCACACCATCTTGAAGCTCTCCTCTGTCTTCTTGTATCACGAGGTCGGTTGCTGCATCTGTTTGGTCAGGATCCCTTTTGGTTTGGGGTTGTTATGTGCAAACTGGAGAAGGTTTAGTGCTCTTCATTGCTGGAAGAGCTGTCATTCTACTCAAAGTACTAAATTTAAGAGCCATCCTAGTAAAAAGTCTGTTTGCAGTTGTAGTGCGAGTGAGGAAGAGCAATACGTAGGGACAGCAGGCAGATGTGTGGCATTTCTGAGGATGTGCTACTTTGAGACTGAAAGGGACAGAACACACATCATACTTCACTTAAACACCATTTTCCTTGGAACACATTTGTATGAATTTTATGCACTGATTTTGTTCTGTCTCCAAGGTGTTTGTTTATGTTTTTGCACAAATGTCTGAATATGTCAGCTTTTGTTTTCAAAGTGCTGTTATCTTTTGTGGAAGCTTTAGTCTTGCTGAGAAGTATTACTTTAAAAATCAAAGTGAAATTTCAGAGCCAGAGTGAAGCCTTCCTTATAAACATGTTTGTAAAACGGGACACAAATCAGTCGTTTGTTAAAGGCACTTTATTATATTATGTGCATGACCCCTTATAATTCACCATCTGTAGTCAACACCATTTCCAATCTCTCACTTCTTCAAAACAAGTCTAAACAAACCTGTCACAGAAGTTTTAAGTCCAGCTGAAGAGGAGGGTTGGATGTTGCCATGGCTCACATGTCAGAAGAGCTGTCGTAATACCTGAAGAGCTGCTCTGTTCCTCAGTAGCAGGGCTTGGGAACAGCAGGAAGCTCCTTCTCTCTGAAAAATTACAGCATTAGGCCTTGGAGTGTAGAAAAGTGAAAATGAGCCCATCCTTGAACGCTTTCTTAATGTGTATTGATACAAATGAGCCGCAGAAAACCTTATTCCACCTTTGTATCTGAAGCTTTAAAGATTTTTTTCCCTACTTCACAGCCAAAAGAAACAGAGAAAAATCTTTGTGTTGCAACATGTAAATTCCTGCCAGCCAAGGACAAGACAGTCTGATCAGCCAAGGATATGTGTGAGTGGATTTACTTTATCTGCTGAAACATAAAGCACTGGTGGCACAGGAAAAAGTAACAATAGCAGGTTCAACAAATTTTAAAAGAAATATTTTAGTGGATAATCCTTATCCCTTATCCTTACGCTCTGTCACCTTCTCTGACAGAAAAAAAAAGTCACATAAATAATTTTATGATGGTGAAGTTGAAGTTTTTCTGGGAATGAGAGAGAATTCCAGGATCAGCAAGTTTGTGTGGTGGTTCCTAGTGTTATAGGGTATTGCTATCCTTATGTGAAAATTCTCATTCCATGTTTCAAACAAACTCTTGCCATCACTTTAACAATGTTTTTTTTCTACATTGCAGAACATGGGAAACCATAGCATTCTTCAAACTGCAGGTATTTTTTATGTTGAATGCGCATTGGGAATATTTTAACTACAAATCAAAGAAAGCGAGACTGGAATGATGTTTTTTTTCTAATGGCCCTGCTGAGGATTTTTTTGCCAATAACAATGTATCTGCATAAATCTGTACAGCTGTCTACTTACAGCACAAAAAACTATCATTATATGGAGTGGAACATCAAACAACTATTTCATTAATGGTCCCATTATGAGAAAGTACAGGGACATTAGAATACCAGCATCTTGTTACTATAGATACCTGTAACACTCAGGTTTTTATATACTTACGTATATTTCTGTATGTTTAATATATAAATGTCTATGTATAGATATTTCCTTCAGGAAGGAAGATCATCTTGTCTTTTCAAGCATTTGGCCTGCTTTGGTAGACATCATTATTCAAACACTAGACAAGTTCTATTTGAATGGCTTGAATTAAATGAAAGTGTTGTAAACACAAACGCACAAGAAAATAAATTTGTAATTCATTTTATCTACAGCCAACATATTTACTAAAGGCTCCCCAGCTCGTTTGGTGTGTTTTTCACATTTGCACTCCAATGTTTGCATGTGGAGAGCAGGGGGACATCTGGTTTGGGTGTGATCATGTAGCCGAGGCACAGAAAATTGTTTGAAAGTGCTGGAAAATGAAAGCTATGAATAATTACCATTCTTTTCCTTCGTTGTGCTCAGGTAATATGTATTCAAAGCATTTCACAAACAGTAATTGGCTCTCATAATTTGTAGGAGCTGGAGAAGCGTGGCAATAGTACTTTTCTGACCATGTAGTAAAAAAATATGACAGGAAGCACGTAATTTTCTTGAAAGGAGGTAGGAAGGGTCACACAGTAGATCAGCAGTGAGATGAAATTTTTAGCCCTATTTGTGTGCTTTAATGACTGGACCCTCTGCCTCCTAAACAGGCAAGACTGCTGATGGGTTCAGACGTGCACCACTACAATACTGGTTCAGATTTTTCATATGGGTTGGCTGGTTTATGAATATTTTTAAGATGCTGTTATGTTCAGAGGTAAAAACACTTTACTAAGTACCAGAGTGTCATGCATTGATGTAAAAAAATGCTGGCTTCAGTAAGCCAGTTGGACCAGAGCTTACTCATTAACTTTGGAACAGCTGTATCAGCATAAGAGAGGAGAGTTTGTCCTCCAGCTCATGAGAAAGCCCTCCAGTCCAAGTCGTCTACAATTTAGTATATATTTACTGATAACTTAAGTTTCTTGCCTTTGAAGCTTCTTTGTTTTGTATTTTTGCTGATATTTTTCCTGTGTCCTCCAAAAAAATTGTTATTAAAATGATGTGGCAACTTCTAATGTGAAATACAGGCACTCTGCAGAGCTGATGTCTGGAGCACGCAGAGACTGAAGTTCTCTGCATTGCTCTGACCTTGAAGTCATTTTGTTCTTGCCCTGTCAGTTGGAGTACAGGCTGTGAGACGCTGAGCATCCCTGGCAAGCTCTCTCCACTCCAGTAGTGCTTTGCAGGATTAGCCCCTCAGTGAATCTTTCTTATGAAAAATTCCACCAATAACTGAATGCACAAATTTTCTACTCATTCTCCACTCAAGTCATGGGAAGGAAGTGAAAGGAGAAGCTCTGAAGACATATCAAAGGAGCCCGTTTTTCTTTTGAACACAGCTTGATCGTGATGAGTTGTGTAGTAGCTTTGTGATGTAAGCAAAAGCCTTTTAGAGGCACAACTGTTACCAGGTTCCTTGGGGAGAGGAGTGGGAGGTGAGTATCCCTTTCTGCTTACCAGTGCAGAACACAACTGCAAGTTTGTTTTTCATTCAATGGATATTGGGCAAAACAGAGAGAAAAATGTGGCAAATCATTAAATCCAATCATTTATGCTTGCTAGTTAAAAATGGCGTCATTAATGCAACCATGTCACCCTGTTCTGATTTAAAACCATTTCCTTTCAGAAGAAATGCAAAGCATCAGAAATTACAAGTAACAGCTCCTCAGGACAGCCTAAGTTAGAAAAGAAAGGGAGGATCAAGTCTTCCATCATACTTATCTTTACAAGCAATGCAAATAATTTGTGTATGATTAATTATACCTTCACATTTTGCATCACTGCTGAAATTTGGAGACCTGAGGAATGAAAACCAAAATATAATTTTACTCTAAAATTTGGATGCCAGGAAAGATTAAAGTCAAGGTTTTTTCTTTCTGAGATTTTCTTATACGTCTTTCTAAATGCTACCATTTCACACAAAATTGGGTTCTCTTTGGATTAATATATTTGAAAATTAAGTTGATTTATAACCAATTTTCTCCTTATTTAAACAGCAACCTGCAAGTGTTTCTCCAGGGATCAAACAGGATCAGAGAAATTGTGTGTTGTTCGAGTTGTTGACTGAAGCAGAATCCCTCGCAAACATGTGCATATGGTGTTAGGCACTTTAGGGATCAGATTAATACATTTACCTCCTTGTACATTTTTCTTCTGATCTTGAACTTTATGTTCTCCTTCCTAGGAATTGAAAAAAAACCCAAACCAACAACATGCTATAGCTAATTTGATGGCTGCAGAAATAATACATTCCTTCTTATTCTCTTATTCATGTCACAGCATTGAAATTTATAATGTGCTGATGCTTGATGCATCCATTTGGATACCCAAATCAGCTGCTAAAGGACACTTGGCAATTCCCCACCTCAAAATCAGAGGAGAATGGGTGGCAAAATTACCCTTCCTAAAGCTTTGAAATAATGGGAGTGTTTTCTCTTCATACAGTCAAAGTTTAAATGCAGGCTATATTTAGAAAGCATAGCCATATGCAATCTGGGAATGAGACAAAACATAAATGAGAACCCTAAATTGTTCTCTGAGCAGCAGAATTAATGGGATCTGGTTTCCTGTAGTTCAGTCTGCTTAAGTCCTTTCTGTCTCTCTGTTTTTTTCAGTCTGTTGATAACCATTGGGCAAACCCATGTGTAAATATAATGTCCCTCATCTGCTCTGTGGAAGCTTCCTCTTACCTGTAGTAACTTCTTACTCTGTAGGAACCTCTTTGTGTGTGCATTACCTGTAAATTAAGTTTGTGAGGAAACGACGACAGTGAAATTACAAGATTTAAAAACTTGTCAATGTAATTTCTCCAACGACCTAATCAGCTTCAGTGCTATTGCTGTTTCTGCTGGTAGATAGTTCCCCAGCCGTGACTCCTTCAATATGTTCCTCCAAACCACCTTTAAGAAGGGGCTGCCTGGACGCGGCTGAGTTTGTGTAATTGCTGTGCTTATCCTGACTACACGGGATGTCTTGCTGAGTATAATCACGGCAGGAGGCTCACTTGCTGCTTGGCTACCTGAAGTGATAATGCATGCCCAAAAAAATCGGTTTAATGAAAATGTTTAGGATATCAAATTCAGCATCAGGGATGCTCAGAGAAGCACTTACCCATGGAGTAAGAGCAGCATAATGCACTGAGCTGTTGTAGAAGGGGTCAAGGTTTAGAATTTCTCCCCTAAGTTTAATGAAGAACAAATTAAAAACTAAAAAAAGAAGTCATGAGAAAGCAACTCTAATGTTTTGCTTATTCCAAGCGTGTAAGAAGCTTATTTTCATTATTGAATATGTCTAATTAATAGAATGAAACAGTATCAGACATTGCAAAATGAGTACAATGATTTGATAGTGAGGATGAATTATAAGAACCTACTGTAAAATAATTATTTCCACTCCATTTTAGATATTTCCAGTGTAATAATAGGAAAGGATATTTCACGTCTCAAAATTCCCTGAAGATACAGGCTGAGATTTCTCAGGCAATTCCCTAGGCTTAGTTCCCTATTTGAAAGCCATAATAAGCAGTCAGGCTTACAAATGTCAGGCCTGTGGACCACAGGGAAACAAAGTTCAATTATCCCATGATTGATTGCAGATGGTTGCACAGAGCCTTTGATGAGACAAGTGAAGGTGTAGAGCAATAGACTGGATTCCAGCTCTCTGGTGCCCCTAAGTGTGGAGAGCTTCTGCCAGCTTTGGGTTGAACTGTGCTATAGGAAGGCTCTCCAGGTTGAGATGAGGAGATTTACAATCTCAACCAAAAGTGTTAACGCTGACACACTTTGCCATGGATGGATTATTGCAGCCCATGACTCACCAGTGCTTTCTGCTGTTTCTAATACGCTTTACTAATTGTTTCAAGACACAAGAAGATAAAGGGAGATAGGGAATGACGTGCTTTAGTGGTAGTTGGTTTGAACTTGTGAGTGAAGCTAGGAGAGAATATGAGAGGGAGAGTTGTTATGTGAGAGAAAAGTTAGAAAAGAAAAATGGATGAAAACTGGCTGGGTAGGGTTAAGTTTAGTCTCAAAGCTAAAGATTTAAACCTGAATGAGGAGACTCATTAGGCTTTGAATAGGTCATCTCTTGCTTTCTTTAAAGAGAACAGGGATGTTCCCTGGTGCTCCTGTGGAAGAAGGCAGGGGGAAAGAAAGCCATAGACAATGAAATAATAGGGAGAAAGCAGGCATTGCTATAGAAGAATGTTCCCAAATTTCAGAAGCTGCTGTTGCTCAGGTCAAGAGCCAGGGAAGAGGAGAAAAGGACTCAAAAGCCAAGAAACAGGAAGGCTTTATTTCAGGCCTCAAACTGTGATTTCGCTATTTCTGATTTTTAATAAAACTTTTTCCAGGGTGCAGAATGTTAAAGGACTGGATTTTAAGGTGCAGTGCCTCTCATTCGATTCCCTCTCACAGAGCCAAGCAAAATGCATGTGCACCAGAAGAAGCATGTGCTGAAGACACTGACACTCAAGGGACTTCTGAAGGAAATGCCAGAAGAATGAGCTGGGCCACCGGGAGCAGGAGGTGGAACTCCTCCCGGGGTGAGCTCAGTACTCTTGACTCTTGAGCATCCTCACAAAGAGGATGGTCAGGGTAAGCACTTCACAATTCAGGGTTCCTGAGTCCTGACGCTGTTCCCTGAGCACAATCAACTCTATTTGTCACAAAATATAAAACATTACCTAGAGATTTCCAGGAGCAGGCAGATAGACAGCAGTGCTCTTAGCTGGAAGCATACAGGGAACTGCAAAGGAAATGGTTATGTCTGCTCTTTGTATTGCCTTTAACAAAACTAAAATTACATTAAAAAAGGGTTCTTACAAGGAGACAACATCCGTGCTCTGTTGATGCAGAACATTCTTTTGGAGAAGGCAAAGCCACTAAAAAGTGACCTTGTTTACATCAGATGGGAATTCAGTCCTAAGAAATGAGGTTTAAAATGCTATTACTTTTTCCAATTTCAGTGGAGCTTGGACTATACTCAGTTTTATTCCTTATCACAAACACCACAAAAAGGGGAGAACTAAGGGGAAACCTCCCAACCTGAAAACCTTCCATTTTTCACTCACTATCGTGGTTTGGTTCTGCCTGATGACAGATGTTAGTTTCACTGCAGTTCACTCCTTTTTTTCTTTTTCCCTGTACAGATGTGATTTGCTAGATCATAAATCAGTCACTACTTTTGGAATTTCAACTAACAGATGTCCTCTGTAGAGATTTTAATGTAAACACTGTTAACCCACTGATTCTTTTTGAGGAAATGCCAGTTGCATACAAGGATGCCAATTGGCATGAATGTAACTTGAACATTTGACATATTAATAGATTTTTTTCCTTGGTGAAATAGATTTATTTTTTATAGAGGAGGCATGGCTGCTTTAGTTCTCCATTAGAGCCTCAGCTTGCAATATCTGTTTGCTTGCAATGATGTCATTAGCTATAAAACAGATGCACTCATGAGCATCAGAAATCAATCATAGCTGTTGGCACTTTAATAAACAGCTGCCTTCTTTAAATTGTTTGGAATAAACACTGATCATCACCAGCTCTTTTTGAAGGAAGATCAGTAGGTTATAAAAGTGCTGATTAGAGGCTGGAAAAACGTTGAAATTATAATCTTAGTGGCTGAAAACCTCTGATTGAGTTATTCTAGACTGTCAAAAGATTTACAGTAGAAAATAATTGCAAGATACTGGCTGCACTGTGGAATGTCTGTCATATGGCCACCAGAACAGTGCTTGATGTATTTACACAAATTTTCTTCTTCAGAAATAGATTTAATGTAGGGAAGTCAATTGTATTAATAAGTCATTTATCAAACTTGAGCACAGCAGAATCTTATTGCTTTGTTATTCAGTTCAGAAGGAATTTGTTCAAAGATACCAAACTCCTTCCTTTGCTCTCAGATGTAAACTAAGAGAAAATTCAGGAGATTCTTCTGCATTCCAGGTCTTTTTATGACCTATGTGTGGACCAAAGGGTTTAACTTTGAGATAGCAACTGCAATTCACAAAAAGTGCCTGGAAAGAGGCGACCAAATATCAAACAGTGGCAGAGTGAAATAGCACTTTGCATTTCTCGTGCAGCACTCAGATTAACTTCAACTCTACCTTGCTAAGTAGCTTATCAACAGAAGAGATGTAAGAATAATTCTACAGCAAATGCTTCATATGGCTTAGTGACAAAAAAAAGGAGAGATATGTTACAATATATCCTGCTGTAGCTGGTAATCTGCTTGTTCTGGCTTCTGCTGCTGCTGGATGTGCTGGCTCTAACCTGACCCCTCTTTGGCTTTTGTAATTTTTATATGTGCTGTATTGTGCAATCAGGTCAAAATCTGAACCTTTTACACTGTCATGGACCATGGCAGTGCAACTCCTGGTATTGTTGCAGAGAGTTCCTTCTGTCTCTGTCGTGGTATTGTAAAAATGCCTGCGAAAGAGATTAGAGCTGAGAAAAGGAGTTTATCTGCTGCTGGGGTTGTAAGCTGTGCAAGGCATAGGCACAGGTTTGTCATGGCTTTTGTGTAAGGCTTTGCTCTTTGGGATTGTGATCTATGGCTACAGAATTTAGGAACTAATACAGACAAGGAGAGCGATCAAGGGCGTTCAGGAAAGTCTTCCTGGGTCCTTTGGAAAGGTTATTTCTCTCACCCAGAGCACCCATTTACAGCAGATCCATGCTGCAACCTGTTATGAAAAATATGTACTCCAGTGTGTTTACAAGTGCTATTTGAAACCTTATTCTTCAGTTCCAGATTGCTGTATCACTTCATATTTAGGTCCTGTTTCCAAATGTCTCGCAGAGGTCTCCTGAACGATTATTCAGTGGAATCAACATCAGAACCTACTCTTTTCCCCTGGGGTCCTAATCTCCCTGTCCCAGAGAATTTCACCCTTTCTGTCTTCCCTCGGTGCCGCTCAGGCTCTGCCAGAGGGACTGTTTCTCTCAGATCTGATGTTTTGTGCTGCTGTAGTCCTTGGCAGCCAGGAAAGGAAGGGAAGTCCTTAGCATCTCACTGCATTGAGCAAAACCAGCGCAGATTGAGTAATCAGAGATTTTAGGTGCCAAACTCTATCAAGATTTTACTGGTCACGTATAAACTGAGATGCTAAGGGATGGCACTTGGCAGAGTGTGAGTAGATTGGTAAAGTAAATTCTTGCTCTTATAGGGAGTGCTAATACCTCGTATTAGTTCAACCAGTGTTCAGGGGGAAAAAAAGACAGATAATAAGGCCTATGAATCTAAGCTGGGGGAGGTATATTCCAGAAATATCTCCCCTCTCACTCCCCATTTCTCACATTTAGTCTAATAAAGGAGCATTACTTCTGGCAATAAGTCTTGGCTGGCTGCAGTACTAGCTGTGATGTTCTTCTCTTGGGAAGTAATCCACTCTTTTATTTCTGCATAGAAAGAGACCTGGGACACATAACTGCTTGGCTGAGTGTGAAAAACTCATAGTTACGTGTACACACACTGTAATTTTTTTTTTGCCTGTAGTTAACTTTGTGAACAACATCAGGCAAATATTCAAAAACTGAGGGAAAAATTTTCCCAGTGAAAACTTTTCCCCCACTGAGAGTGGTGCCTCAGTGCCTGACTGTGGGAAATTCTGGCAAAGCTCACTAATGCCCATGAGAGCAGCTGTCACGGGGTGGGTGACAAACAAATGCTTTGCAACTTGACTGAATATTTAACTATTTTAAATCACACCCCACTTTCTCTACAAAAACGTCAAATGAATGCTTTGTCTTTCAAGTTTTGTCTCTCTAAGTGCTTAATGGCTGGCTGTGATGTCTGCCCTGGTGGATATTGTCACCATGGCTCACTGCTGTATTGCCTCATTTATGCTACAAGAACTTTTCAATAGATCTTAGAAGTCCCCTAAAGATCACGGTGCATAGTTTTTAGGTTTCATTAGCTGCAATACAAAGGAAGCTTATGCTCCTTTTTGGTTGCTGCTTGGACCTTGATACCCACTAAAAGAAAATCTCCAGGAAACGAGGGAACTTATATTGAATTCTGTTATTAACACGGCTGTGCGGTTTGGTGGAAGATAGAATTCGGTGCTGCTTCAGATGAAAAATAATTTCAAAGGGAAGTTCCTCTTGCTGACTTCCTTGGGTCTTGCTTGTGAGAATCGGGACTCAGAATTTCAGCTGGCTCAGAAAAAAACAGAAAATAAAATTAACTGGCTTATACCTTAGCCTTGCACTCAGGTTATCAGAATAATAAATTTGCTTTAATAGATCTGATTGTATCATTTGTCTGGAATTTAATTTTTTCATTGTTAAACCGACACATGCTAGAGAATTGTATTTCTATGGCACATTTTTTAATAACTCTAGATTTATGTCTTTTGTGGCATGTTTCTCTAAACTCAAAAGCAGTTCTGAAATGCAGGATGAGGTGCACATATTACCTGTATTCTGAAGCATTCATGGGAAACAGGACATATTTTAGATTTGATGTTGCTTTTGTGTTACACACCTGAATTTAAACTTAGCTGTTTACAAAAACAAAAGAGCGTGTTCCCTAGAACAGTTCCCTATCCCTAATCCTAGAACTAGGGCTATTTTTTTGTTAGAATTGGTAGGAATATCCCAATGGTAAGGTAAGAAAAGCACAATTTGCTGGCACTTTGGTCTGAACAAGGCAGTGAGCTTTGCTGGATTTCAAGCATAATGGAGAAAAGGCTGTGATGTGGGGGGCTGAGGAACAAATCTCCTTTTTATGTGGTGACTTTCAGAATAGAATTCAATGTCACAGGGACTTCTGTGCATGAGCAGTCACTCTGTGAAGCGAGGAGTGGAATTCTGGTAGTCCATTGGCCCTCGCAGTGGCAGCTGCCGTTGTGCCCTTTGCCACTGCTCACCTGCGGCCTTGGATATTGAGGTGCTTCAAGAGAAAGAGTAGAGTAAGATCGAGAGGGACTGGCAGCAGAATAGCACACAATACAATAGCTGCTCCTTCACCCACTCCCTGCAACTCCATAATGTCCCTCCATGCCTTTGAAATTTTTTTTTTTTACTAAAGATTGGCCTGAAATCTAACAACTTTTAAGCTTGGAAAGCCCATTCAAATTTCATGACTTTTAGCTGGTGTAATAAGGCAGGCCAAGTCCTGGTGCTTGAGAAACCTTTGGGTCTGAACTCTCATTTTGTGGCTCAGACCTTCTTCCTTCTTTTTTTTTTTAAATTTCATCAGTAAGCAGGGAAGGAACAGAATATAAAAGGCTGTAGCAGATGATTACCTCGCCTTTATCTCTGGTACATGTAGTTGTTGGCGAAGATTTCATTGGTATGAGCGAAACGGTAGAGTTTCTCTCTTTATCCTAACCAGACCCAGAAGCAGGAATTCCCCTTTATTAAGCCTTTCTTCCAATACTGAGCCTATAGTCAATCCCTGATGGGTATAAAACATAATCGTGGGATTTGCAAAAGATTTAATTACACCGTTATAGCCTGAAGGTGTTTCTCCCTTTCTCTAACACACTAAATTACCCCCATCACTCCTAGTTTTTAAGCCATCCACTTGATGTAGAAGAGTGATTGAAAAAGCATGTCTAGGTTCAAGATCAGTTCTGTTGTGACACACAGTGCACCACTTTAATAAGCCTGTATAGACCACTGTGAGATGCTGTGTAGTGAATTCATAGCAGGAAGCTGATCGGTGTCAAATAACTCTACATAATGAGTACCTGTTTCATTGACTCACCAGCTGTGCTTGGAGTTTTAGTTCTGTTTGGTGAAAAGTTCTTACCTGCGTCATGATGTTATGATATGCACATCAGGAGATAAATGTCATGCATGGCTAATTGATTTCTCTGAAGGGCCTGTGTTGCACAGTTTGTAAATGACAGAGAGACCATATTGCATTTTACACAACAGTTTATTTTAAATCAAACAGCTTGAAATATTTTTCATATCAGATTTACCTACCTATAATTTAAGGTATGCACAATAAATATATTTCCTTATTAGCCTTGATTTTTAACTCCAGCCTTTAACTTGTCACGCTAGAGAGTTGTATATCACTGGACACGTGTTGCTTGCAAGAGAGTGAGCACCCTGTTGTGTGTGTCCGAGCTCAGCACCACTTGGAAGGCCAGGAGCTTGCTGCTCTGTTTGCAAACTGAGCATCACCGTGACCGAGACTAATAAGGAAAGATATTGCCTGTGTCTGAAAAGAGAGAGGATCTCAGCAATCAGGCCAAGGGCCTCACATTATGAATATTGCAATTTCACTAGCCAAATCCAGGTCAAAAATGGTCAGAAAGAACATAAATCTAAGAACCCGTCTACAGAGTGTCACATCCTCTTTTAGCAGTAAACATAACATTTTAGATGAATTAATAAAAATCCTAGTCTAGGTGGTTCTTCTGGGTTATGCTGACCTGGATCAAGGCTGCCAAGCTCCTGATTTGGGCTGGGAACAGTTTTGACATGCTGTAATTAATGAAAAAAACCAGAACTAATGATAATTAAACTGCAAACCCCACCCTTCTAAAGCAGTAACAGATCATCAGATGTCTTTCCTCATTCTTCCCACAGAAGAAAATGGCATAATTAACATCAAAAGAGCACTTTAAACTTAGTGAGGTGGCTTTATTCACTCATTGTTATTTCCACAAACCTGTCCCTTCAAAGTGAGCAATATTGTGGGGTTTTTTTACACATTTCTTTTCCTGGTTTCCTGCTCTTCTCTCTAACTTTGACTTTTCTGCCTCTCCAGTACATGTGATCCTGTCCCAACGCTCTCCAACGTGCAAGCTGTGGACAACAAGGCATCTGCTCTCAAAGCAAACAGGTTCCCTTATTTCACGCTGTGATATTGTTTCTTTCTGCTACAAAGTTCCTGGGGGTTTGGGAGACAGGAGCACTCATCCTGCACTCTCTGATTCATCTTCAAAGTCACGTCTGTTGTTCCAAGAGCCTTTTAAGACGCTTTTTTAAAAAACTTCACACCTAATGATCATGAAGCGATTGAACACAGCAAATGTGCATAAATTCCCTGTCTTATAAAAGTCCAGTCTGGAGAAAGAGAGAAGGCTGGGTTTGTGTCCTTTGTGCTTAGAGACAAATTCTGAGCCAGGAAAGGGCTTTTGGTAGGGATTATGTCCAAGGTCCTCGGATCATCTGACTCTGCTATTACTCTTTCAAACATGCTATTTTGGAATTAATTATACCTTATTTCGGCTTCCTCTTCACCTTTTGGCATTAACATAAAGTAGGAGGCAGAATTTACTACTGCTAGAGCTTATTAACATTACTGCTATTGCTCATGAGGGATAACAATGCAAATTATGTGATAAGACACTTGTGATATAAAGCAGCATCAGTTTAGAGAAGTCAGTAAAGGTGTGACAGTTTGCATCTGCAGAAGGGCTTCTCCATTAGTCTGTTTTATGATTGCAAGTTAATGAGCTTCAGAACCATAAACATAACTGCAACAGCATTGTGGGCATCATCCGTATCAAAGTGACGCAGACCTCGGTGTGGGAGAAGAAAAGATGTGCAGTCTTGTTGGGGCATTAGAAGAAAGAAGTCTTCTTGGCAGAACCGAAACCTTCGCTGCCAGCCCTGAAATCTGGCAAATCTGGTGGGCTTTGGGGGTTTGTGATTTCCCCTCATATGTACAAGTTTAAGGTTAGAGTAGGAATTTGACTGGAGGAGTCTTTTGGCTGATAACTAATCCAACCAAACACTGCTGCAGCGTTACAGATCTCATTTTCATGAATGACTGATTTTTTTGTTTGAAAGCAGTGGCTTGAAATGTGTTCTGACTGGGAAAACATTCATCAACCTTACTCACTGCAAGCCTGTCTTTGTCAGAAATTCACGTGACTGAGGCTCATTTTGAGAAATCCTGGGCTGTGCTCACAACTTTCTGTTATTTTACACAGTTCTGAGCAGAATAACTTGGGGTGATGATGTATTTTTCTGTGCTCTCTCTCCCAAATAATGCAATTTTCATAGAACCCTCAGAGAGTCAGACACCCAGTATTCCTCAAAGCACCCCCTAACCCCCTCAGGTTCCTTTGAAAATTCCAGCCTAAATTCAAAGTTGTGTCTGGGTGGAATTCTCTGAATAAGTAAGATCGATGCCAGCACATCTTGTACTGACACACCTGCAGCTCATTTTCTCATAGGACTTGCTCACCACAAAAAGAGAATGTAATTACATGTAACTTTTTCTATTATTTTTCTATTAAGGGATTCCTTAATGCACAAAATTCCCCCTTTTTTTAATAACGAATGAGCAGAGAGATGTCTAAGCATCAAGAGGGTTTTAATTAGAAATGCTACCTTTAAGTACATCTAAACAGTCGGTAGCAGCTATGGAATACTTCTAATTATAATCATCATTTTGTTTTTCTCTCAGGTAGCTTGGCTCATTAATTACTTTAAAAAAATCAAGTCTAGCATTCAATACTACTGTGCAATATAAAATTCAAATTAGACTGATATCGCTATCAAAATATTATGAGTTGATTTATATGAATGGTATTCCATACACACAAATATTGGTAAGTTATTGTCTATAAATAGATTGGATTTCATACATGTGGGCTTTAGATGTCACGTTCACAAGGAACAGTGCACTAAAGTATCGATAATGCTAAAGTGCTGCTCAGGGCAGGAAGGACAGTCCAGAAATATCAGCCTTTTCTTTTCCAAAATGTAGCGGGATGTGTGTAAGAGTCAGTCAGCTGTAGAAGAAACTCCAGGTCAGGAATAAGACTGGCACTAAATCCAGTTTTAGTGGTATGGAGGGAATAAAAATCCAGTTTTAGTGGTATGGAAGGAATAAAAATCCAGTTTTAGTGGTATGGAAGGAATAAATGGCATGATTTGCAGTTGGTCCGTGAGCTTAATATTATGTATATTTCTGGATTTTCACCTGTTTTGTAATTACTTCTGACTCCAGATGCAGTCTGTGGCAGGAGATGCTTTGTGAGTGCAGAAAGTTCAGGATATGACAAGTAGTACAAGATTCGTTTCCTTCCTTGAAATAATATCCTAATGTGGGCAGTCTCTCATGGGGGTGAACTTGAATTCCAAAATTGTGGTGGCTAAAGGAGGTCTGAGTTCAGTCTGCTAAAAATACAGCTCCTACACCTCTGCTTTGCTTTGCTCCTTTATGACCCCTTGACTTAAATGAGGTCACAATGGAAAACTGCTTTGAATAAGACCCTGACAAAACCCACTGCTTTGAGAAAGACCCAGTCAGCTCACAAAGCCGTGCTGAAAAATGAGAATACACAAAGCTTCCCACCACTTCATTCACTCTTATCTCAGTCTGAGTCAGAAGGCCCTTGGTGGAACCTTACAAACCCTTTGCATCTGGTTGCTTTGGAGGGGTTTGATACCTGTTGGGGACGGGAGGTGAAGCTTTCCTTTCTTGTCTTGGTGGCATCACAGAGAACAATTGTTGTGGGTTTGATGTAAAGGTGTGCAGAGATGTTAAGGAGCCAAACCTTCCTTCTAGGGGTAACGATGCACCATCCCTTCTTTTTGCTGTGCTGTATTCAGTCCAGACTTCATGCAAATGTGTTATCTACGGATGTCTGCTCGATGAACCTATTATCTATACAGAGAGCATCTTTGCTTTCAAGTTAAATTTTTTCACAAAGCAATGCTCCTTCTGGCACTTTACTCAAGTTCACTTAGTTCCATGAAGAAAACTAACCATGAAAAGTCACTCTGCTTCAAGTGACTGCATTGCAATAATTTTGTGCTAGGTTTTTTCTTAAAGGAGAAAGGAATGCACCACCCTCATCCCAGCTTTACATGTGCAGCCTTTCCTCTAGCTCTGTAGATGTTTACCTACTCGTTTGTTCAACAACAGCTTATTTTCACACTGTAAACAAAGGCCAGATGTTTAACAGTGTTAATTTGGCAGTGTATGATGTTAATATGTGGTGGTACTTGGTAAAAGGTGTATTGAGCAGCAAAGCTGTTTTAAGCTTAATAAGAATAATGCAGCAGTAGGAGCATCCCTGGCCTCACCGGGTGGATGTGGGTCAGAACTGCCTGACTCAGAGCCCTCTGACTATTTGCCAACCCCACTAAATCATACACAGGAGATGTGTTGAGTAGATTTGAGCATGGGCTTATTTAAAAGGAGCACCTGATTCTTTGGAATTTCTGTTCTGATTTATAAGCAACGGGACAAGTGGAAAAAGTACGAAATAAGTATGAAAATGAAAGCAATGATTTGGTTAGGTTTACCTGACCAGATGCTTAAACAGAATGCTTCAGAAATGCCTGTATTTTATAAGTTCACCCCTTTGCTCTGCAATTTAAGTCTTAAACTAAGTCACTGTGGTACCAGAAAATTCTCACTGACCCCTCAGTTTACTTACTAATGTCACATTCAGCTGGTGTCTGTGTCTCTTGGAATCCAGAAGAATTCATGTGGGAGATGGAGTGCTTGCTCTTGAATAAACCAGGATAAGAATTATGACTAAGGCTGAAATTTGAAGAGGCATGAGGACTCAGGCTTGAAGCAAGAATGTTCTGAGCTATGTTCTGGTTTCAAGTGCTTGAATTAAGTATTATACCATAAACTTCTTCCAATTCAGTGTATAAAATAGATCTGTCATGAAGGAGATAAACTGTATTTAATTTTATTTTGTATTTCTAGTTGTCTGTTGCTATCTTGGCAGGGGGCAGAGGGTTGTTTCTCAAGCCCTCTGGTAATTAAAAATGTCAGAAGCTGTTACAGTGCTGTATAGAATGTACAGCTTTTCTCTCTGTTGCGTTGTGAAATGCTGGAAGTATAATAACTGGAAGTAGTTTAAGTAAAGTATGAAGAAGTGCTGGACTATGTTGTGTTTTAGAGGGTTTGGGATTGAATTTTATTTGCAATGATGAAGCTGATAAAATCCATCATTCATTGCAAATTATATACCTAATAAATAGCTGGATTATACCCAAAGAAGTGAACTATAGTGCTCATTTTCTCCTCTTCTACTCAGGATTGTGCATCCCATAGTAGCAGATAAAAAAGCAGCTGGTAAAGTTGGCATTTCATGCAAGCAAGAAGCAGCTTCTCTGCACTTGACTGTCTGGTGTGTTTGCACATAGCTGCCTTCTACTGGAAGGCATCAGAGCATCACAGCTGTCTCAGAACTGCAGCCAAAAGCTAAAGGGTCTTTTCCAAGTGTTTAGATGTCTGTGATTTAGCAATCAGAAGAACAGGGACCTATATCTGGTTTTGCTACCACCACAAAGTTCAGCAGTTCAAAGTTCATCAACAGATGATGGTGAGAAGAGTTTTGTGATAAATGCTGATGCATTGAGTTTTTTTACCTCGAGATGTCTTTATTGACAGCTCAAAAGTCTGAAAGGCTACAGGGTTGTTATAAATATGAATTTGGTTTTATGCCGTTGGGACTTCCAGGCCCCACATGTGTCATTCTTCGTGGGTTTTACACTCAACGAGACTGTCCACTGTCAGAAGGCATTTCTACAGCAAATGCTGTGTCCTGGTAATGGCCAACTCACTCTAATTGTGTATGAGGTTTGCTTGACAAAAAACTGCAGGATTGAGTTGACTTTGAACTGTCATTTCCCCTGCATTGCTCAAAGCCTCTCACACCCTCCATGAAATATATTTCAATGATTAAAATGACTGCCTAGACACAGCTGTTAATAAAATGTTAATGAAATCAGAGTAAATCAGACTCATTATATCTTAAACATTAATATTACCCTGTTGAAACTGTGGTGCAAAGCTGTGCAATCCAGGTGTCCTGCAGGGAGGGGCTGTGGTAGAGCTGCCTGCACACTGGTGGAGAGGAGCCTGCGAAAGGATGTTCCACATCTTAGTGTTGATCTGTAGTTTCATCTGCACTGATGTCTTCACGCTGAAAACAATTTATAGAAGGTAGAAAAGCCACATGTTGTGGCAAATTCTGAAACAGAAAGTTGAATCACTGTATTAATGTGTTGATTATGTATGTTTTGTGTCACAAGCTCACCTAACGTGACCTCGTCACTGTCTGCAACTGCTTGAAAGGAGGTTGTAGTGAGATGAGTGTTGGTCTCTTCTCCCAAGTGACAGGTGATGGGATGAGAGGAAATGGCCTCAAGTTGTGCCAGGAGAGGTTCAGACTGGACATTAGGAAAAATTTCTTCACTGAACGAGTGGTCAAGCACTGGCAGAGGCTGTGCAGGGAGGGGATTGAGTCCCCATCCCTGGAGGGGTTTAAAAGATGGGCAGATGAGCTTCTTAGGAACAGGGTTTAGTAGTGGGCAGCGACGGTTGGACTCGATCATCTCAAAGGTCTTTACCAACCAGATAATTCTATGGTTCTATGATTATCAAAGACATTTGGGACTTCAGCCATGAATGAGAACACACATCTGAATTCTTAGCACTGTTCATGGTACATATAATGTCTCTGCAGTCCTCCTGCTCTTTTAGATCTGCCATTTATTCTCTTCTCTTGCTGGACTGATAACAGGGAAATTCACGTGAAGTTGTTTTCCTGTTGCTGTTTTGACATTTTCCCTCTCCTGGCTTAAAACTGAGCCCAGACTGTGTCTGTAATTTCAGGCCTGCCTGAAGATAACTGCCTCTATAGACCCGTGCACATCCCTTGGCATTTTAGGCACGTGGCGGCAGAACCAGCAGTGCCTGGTGAATGTATGTCCATGGGGCTGAGAGGGGTGGGCAGGTCTCTCCCCTACTGCCTTGTCATTAAAGTGTGCCTATACAGCAAGGTTTGGGGGAGGAGAAGATTGATTAGGATTTCCTCCTGCTGAAGATCATTGCCTCTCCTTTTTCTCCAGGCAGGAGGACACATGGGAAAAAAATTCATTGATAGATTTTGGATTTCTGTGGCATGGTCCTAGCACACCTAGAGATAGCTGTTACTGAATCATAGCCTTCTGGAATTTATATCTCAACTCCTTAAAATGCACTGATCTCTCGCAGAAGTATCAGTTCCTAACCTTCAGCTATTTATATGCCAGTAACCTGTCCCCTTGCTGTTGCTGGTTTTCCATACAGCACATATCCATTTCATTCAACCTGACTACCTGGGACAAGATTTGTGTCCCCTTTATCATTTTTATTGTTCTCTTCAGTAGTATCTTTAGTTTATCAATGTACTTTCTATGGAGCAGAGCCCTAAAATATGTATATATACTGCATTAACCCTGAGCTGAGTTTGTGGAACTGGGAATTAATCACCTCCATGGCCTAATCCACTCCTTTCAGGTGCTGAATACCTCTGCCAGGTGCTAATGCTCCCAATTTCTACCATTTTTACTGTCAGTAAAAAGTTCACAACTCAGAAAATCGAGTCTCCTGTGCCTAGGGTTAAAATAGCTCATATTTTCTATATGGAAGGATTGGGCTGCTCACTCATTTTCATCTGTTCTGTTAGTGTCCTCCTATTACCAAACTTCCCTCTGTTTTTCCCCTCTGATTGATATTTTTATTTTTATCTTTCTGTTTGTAGAGTTCTGTTTCCATTTTTTTTTCTGTTCCTGGAAAAAAACTGCCTAAAATAGAAATTGCCCTTCATTTCTGCCCATCATTTGAAATTTATTTCCTGCAAGCTTACTATCTGTTCTCTGTTGTAAGTGTGGCAATTTCCAGAGCCTATTCAATTATTTTCTGTAGATAAACCCTAATTTGACTGGTACAATAGTGAATACGATATCACACCATGAATATGGTTATTGCTTTCATCAGCTGTGTTATCTAACAAAGCAGACAGAAACATGTCAGACAACTGTATGTACTAAGGACTCAGAGAGATATTTCGAGTGTGATTCACCATCACCAGATGACAAAGGTTAGCTTAGGAAAAAAGCCTTCCTCCTGCCAGAGATCAGCAAGAAAACTCTTTTGCTGTGTGCAGTCAGAGCAAGAGTTTGTGCATTACTTACCTGCATTATGTGTATTTATTGATGTGATGTTTTATGAGTGTTTTGCTGTTTAATGAGGTGTCTTTCCAAACTCATAGCAATGCTTCAGTATGGATCTAATTTTATTTAAAAAAAAAAAAGAAGAGGCTTGAAGTTTTGATCCAGACAGAAAAATGTCATATGTGCATATACATAGTTCAAAACTCTCCTTCACTTGAGTAAATGCACAGTGGGGTTGAATGACTGAGGAGTTCCAGCTTTCATTTTCAGAGAGTACACAGCTGGAAACCACAGTTCTGCACATACCATTCCCACAAGTTGCATCCCTCAAAAAATTTAGTTGCAGTGGCCAGAAACCAGAGAGGAGAAGGAGAGGAGGCATAGCATCAGGTGAGTGAAAGAGCTTTTAAAAAATACCTTAGAGCTGTTGTGTTATGACATTGCATCAATACACGAGAGCCCACCTGGAGCCCTGTGTCCAGCTCTGGAACCCCCAACATAAGAAGGAGGTGCAACTGTTGGAGCGGGTCCAGAAGAGGCCGTGAGGGCTGGAGAACCTCTGCTCTGAGGACAGACTGAGAGAGTTGGGGTTGTTCAGCCTGGAGAAGAGAAGGCTCTGGGGAGACCTTAGAGCAGCCTCCCAGTATTGAAAGGGCTCCAGAGAAACTGGCCTGGAGTGATGGGATGAGGGGGAATGGCTTTAGGTGGGAAGGGGGAAGACTTAGATCAGACATTACAAAGAAATTCTTCCCTGTGAGGGTGGGGAGGCCCTGGCCCAGGTTGCCCAGAGCAGTGGTGGCTGCCCCATCCCTGGAGGTGTTCAGGGCCACGTTGGATGGGGCTTTGAGCCCCCTGATCCAGTGGGAGGTGTCCCTGCCCATGGCAGGAGGTGGAACTGGGTGGGCTTTGAGGTCCCTTCCAACCCAACCCATTTTAGGAGTTTGTACCACAGTGATAGATCTGCTAATCTCACAACTGATTTTGATGGTGAAGTGACTCTGCCCAGCAGAGCTGGGGTCACTAAATTGATTTATTTATTTCGAGGGAGGTTATGGCTTGATTTATTTAATCCTTTCTAATTTCATTTCGCAGAGGAAATAGCAGTTTACATTCTAATCCCACCACGAGGAGACTCCTTTTAGGTTAGACCCTGATCAGGCTGTTTCACTTAATGTCACTAAATAAGATGACTGGGAAACAAAGTTACGTCATAAATTGTCTCTGGTTCTTTGACAACACACGTTGTATTCACCTGTGCTTAAATACAGTTCTGAGCCATAACTTTAACTGGGAGACGGAGGAATATTATCAGGGAATGATCCACAGCGTTAGAAATTGCCTTCCTCTTGCAAAACATCTTCTCTGTTACACTGTTTTGGTTTGGTTTTTTTTATCTTTGTCGCATTAATGTGAGTTGTGAGCAGAGTTCCAGAGGCAATGTATCGCATACAGGAGTTGTTATAGAACATTAAGTCCATCTCATAATTAAATGCTCTATTTTCTTGTAAACAATAAGACCATAAAAGAGGTAATAGAAAAAAATGATGTCCTGAGCGTAGTGGTTTATACGAAACATGGCTCAAAGATCACAGCGTTACAGCACGCTGGAAGTGCCAAGTCCTTTGGCTTTGTCCTTAACCCAGTAGAGTAAAATTAGTAACATCCATGGGCTTCTGAACAGAACAGATCGTCTCTTCATGGGTTTTGAGCATTGCATGGCAAGGATTTCCCAGCTGATGAAAGGAAGAATGCATTGCTCAGGATACAAAAGTACTTTAAAAAGAGAGTTTTGTAATCAATTTAAAAGCTAGACTTGAATTAGTATTAGATTTTCCTTATGTTTAATTAAGTCTAATTAAACAATGCAGACATCTTCCTGTCACCTGTGGTGTGATTATGTTAAATATTTAATGCTTGTGAAGGATTAGACTGCACATCTAATCTATATCTAGCAATCTGTTCTCTCTCTGGAGTATTTTTTATTTAGTTCTGCTTTTGTATAACGAGTTGCATTTCAAAGGAAACCGTTAAACACTTTGGTGGGCAGGGGGACCCTCGTGCTGTGCTGTTTGGAGAGGAGAACACTGCTAAGTAGGCAGCGTAGGCTGGAGCACACGGCCCAGATGATGCACCAGGGGAGAGTACTCGGCCCTTCTGCAAGGAGAAGGCAGCAAAATCAAACCTTCCATTTGTTTTTGGAGCTTCAGAGTACGGCCAAGTCACTAAGGACCTTTGGAAATCGAAACACAGGGTTCACATTGAAAATACCCCTCGCAGCACACACGCATTTCAAGGTTGCACATTTCTTAGACTTGTTTTCCCAAGGGGCTGTCAGCTGTGTAATAGAAAAATGTATTTGTACATCTCTCCCCTTCTGAGCACCCCCCCTTCCTAATCTTTGCACCGCCTCTGAAACACAAGGATGCATCTGTATATATCTTGTCACCTCTTGGGATGAACCCCTTTAAAGGAGAGGTCAGGGATGTGTTTCTGGGAGCAATTGCTTTAAAAGATGGGTGTTTGCATCTGGTTCAAACAATCATCTTCTATAACAAAACCAGTGAAAAAAAATTATTCAGCCATTCATCAAAAATGGGTTAAATATATTCTTATTCATGCCATAAAAAGCACATAAAAATATTTCCCTGGCAGTTTATTTGCAGTAGCCATTATTTGCATCTAAGGACAAAAGACAAATTCACATAATTATTTTTCAATTGGTTGGGTCTATGTCTGTGTAATCATTTTTTCACAGTGTATGAAACCCTTCCTCAATAGACCATAACAGGAATAGCTATTTTTTATTTACAACTCAAGGAGGAGATCCAGCAACCAGATTTTATTATGCAGAGTGAACTTTTCAAAATTAAATTAGCAGCGCTAACGTGGCGGCCCATAGTAAACCAATTAGTTGTTGGACTGTGGGCAGAGGTAGTATCAACTCTTTCAGGCTTCCTAACAAACATCCTTAAAAATTACAAGCAAAGGCTTTCTGTTGGATTTTGGTTAAGCGTGAAAATATGCATCCTCTTTAGTCAAATGTAATGAGAAGCAGCCGCGGGGCAGAAAAAATAGCCCCCCAAAACACAGTGATCAAAAGCAAAGCCCAGTCAGATGGATAATGGGAGATTTTCATTACTGCACTTAAAGCAGATTGAACAGCAGCAGCTTTACAGCCTCCAGGTAAGGCCACACGCCTTGGTCTGCAAAACCAGGGGAGCGTCCAGGGGGGCTCCGTAGAGGAACCTGAGCCAAACCATCCAACTCAAACAAATGAACACACCCTCTGCTCTGGGTGCTGGGGGTGCCTGTGATTCAAATACTGTCTTCCTGGCACCTGTTGGGAGGCTGGATCATGTATATTCAACAGCCTAACTGGCTTTTCAGAAGTAACTTTGCACTTATGTAAAATTAATAGGGTATTCATTATGAAATCCATGCAGCATCTTATTAAAAGTGCTCTGTCATTGAAAGTAGAAGGTGGAGGCTTTTTAAACTGGGGTTTTGTTGCCCTCTAGTGAATGAGGTCAGCATTATGCATGTGAAATTATTTTGATCACTGCATAATTAATGTGTTCTGAATTGGTACAGAAGTGCAGCCAAATTGTATCCTGTTCCCACTTGAATCAGTTAACCTGCAGATAATGTTTCTTACAGTGTGTTGCTTCCTTGCCTGAGCTTTTCTTTTTCCTTGCAATGAGAATGCCTGATTGTGTATCATGATAAGGCAAGGTAGCCAGAGACAAGGAATAAATCAACTAAATGGATCTGCAGCACAGCAGCTTTAATACGTTGGTATATACTTAATATGTCTCCTGAAAAGAATGTCTAATTATACTGTCATGGCACAAAATGCATTTTCAATAGTGATAAATTATGCCATCATTTACTTTCTGAGAACATGCTGAGATTTATGAAAGATTACTGCAAAATTATCATGCCGGGATAAAAAAAGCCAAATGCAGTTATCATTGGCATCAGGAAAGAAAGAAAGGGGGGAAAAAACCCTTTCAATAGTGAAAAGACTAGCAGAATTGATAAAATGTTATGCAGTCTAAAGATATGTCACTAGGGAATGGAAATCAGCTTTATATTGTGCTCTTATTCTGAATTGGTTACCTACTAGAGTGTATTTCGGAGGCTTGGAGGAGGAGGTTGTCCTGCTCTGTCCATAGCTGGAATCCACAGACCCTAATCCTTCAGTGACTGGAACTTGGTACTTTTGCTTATCTGGTGTAAAACCAGTGTGAAGTAATATCGAGCCCCAGAAGAGCACATTGAAAAATATCAGTTTATTCTTAGTGGCCTTTACTCAAAACTGCCTCCAGCTCAGCAGGAGGTGACCTGGAGTGCACCCGTAGAGGCTGCTGTTACTGAACGTACCTTTCCTGCACGTGACTTGAAATCTGTATTCTAAAAATCTTCAATTTTGTAAAATCTTTATTCCTCACTTATTTTTTTAAAGAAATCTCCAGAACTGATGTCATTTTGTGCCAGCCCCTGCTGCCATTGCCCCATCCTGCATTAAGCATTCCAACCAGTGTGTGTGGAATCACCCCTACTCGCAGGCTCTACAGAGCTTCAATGTGGACCTCATCTTCTCCATCAGCTCCTTCACTTCCAGAAAGAGGAACAACTCTTCCATGCAGGGTGTAGTCTCTTGTGCTTTTTTTCTTTTCTTCCCTCCATGCATCCTTCTATCAATTCCATTTTTTTTTTTGGATGTGTCCCTTGCTCAAAGGTATCTGTTATGGTCTTGATTCAGAACTCATTATTTTTGCATACAATTTTTTTACACAGGATTTTTTTTTTTACATAGGATTCTTTTTATTCTAATAAAATGGGGTTATGTTTTCCTGATACATATCACCACAGTCCTGTATGGGATTAGGAAATACAGAGTTGAAAAAGCAGCTATTAAGGATGAAGGTAGTGCATAATGCTGTGGGAGTGGGTAATCCAGAGAGGTCAATTAGGAAAGTTGGGATAAGGTTCAGAGAATGACAACCAAGTCCTTTATTGACCACTCTGGGAGAAAAACGCAACTTAGAAGCAAGGAGATAAATAAAATGTTATGGTGTTTGCTGCACTCCATGAAAAACAGAGAGCAGGTAAAGATCAATATTCTCCAAATAGAAAGGACAAAGTTAAGGGGAAAAGCATTGCTTGCCAAGGCACTGAGGTGGATACAAAACAGGGGCAACAGCTCTGAATTTCTTACACAGACCAAGCTTTGCCTGGTGAAAGCAGTGCAGACTCCCAAAGTTATTCCCAGTTTCTTCTGCAAAGCAATGGTGATCTGACCTGCAAAATTCTGTGAGAATGCTACTTGAACACCTAATTCAGGGCACGGGTGAGACATCTATAAAAAGTCTAATCTGATTTTTTTGAGAGCACGTGAATTGTTCCTATTTTAACATGGGGGGTGTTAATTATTGAGTGCTTTGACTGCTCCTGACAGACTGCTTTTGATGGTGCTTTTGATCAAAGTTCTTATTCAGAATAAGTCAAATACCCTTAGTGCCACCCAACACTGCCCAAGCGGTCTCACTGAATTAAAAAGGCCTTCTCAATAAAATAAAATATCACTGGCTATAATGATAACAGCTGGTATAAGTAAGCAATCCATTTACAAAGAAAAAAAAAGGGTTTTCTTACCCAAAGAAAAAGTATAAATATAACTCTCAAGTGTGTGAGATGCTTGTTAAGTGTCCCAAAGGTAACGCAAACAACAAGGCAACCTGTCTTTCAGTAAAGAGTTGCTTTCATTGTCTGCTGCTCTATAAGAGATTTCCAGCAAATCCTCTGTGGTCCCATTCTAATTTTCCACCTATTGGCTGTTTTTATTTGCTCAGCTATTTCCTGTAACAGCATTTTCAGTACTGTCACATGATAATAGCAGTTACAGTAATATATGGTGTGCAGTTCTTAGCCAATAATGTTACTGCCACTGTTTGTTCTGCAGCATATGTGATCTAAAAGCAGGAACGTGAAATAAAAATGTATATATTATTGGCTGAGATGTTAGAACAGATTCTGATCTTCACTGTGCTAATGTGGGTGTGAGGTGACAGTATTGACCTTGGTGCAGTTCGATGAATTTTGTTAAGCGTAACTGAGTTGAATTCAGGCACAATTTATGGGCTTTGCTGGATGTGTGCAGCGTTTCTCATAACCTGTAGCACCTAGCACTGAACTGATTATCAACGTTAGCTCTATTTTTGTTGTGACAATACATTATCTTTTATGAACAAGCATGATTGGCAGTAATCTAAGTTAGCAAACTGAAATCAATCTCTTACTCCAAGCAAACTCTAGTTGTTAGTAGCTATTCTTGGCCGTTACAAAATTAACAGCTTTGGTATATTTTATAAAGGCATTTACATTCATCTTCTTCGTGCTTTACACGTGTTCCCTAACATTTTTTCTCACATGTGCAATTTCTGTAAATATTGTTGCCTTTGTGTCAGTCCCCACACCCTCTGCCAAACGCTGTAAATAGAGAGGCTGCCATCCGAAAGAGCTCTGCCTTTGTGAAATTCAACATCAACAAATAGTTTTGCAAATACTACACTGAAGGCTGCAGGAGTTCCCTAAATACGTGGCAACTACTTGAGGGCATTGTTGTTGTTAACAAAATGGCAGGAAAAACAGATCCACAGTTGTTTTTTTCTTTTCCTTTCTCTGTTTATTAAACACAGAGGTGATAATTGCTTTGTTTTGTTCACAGCTGGCACTAGATGATAAGTTTTCTTCTCATTAGACATGTAGACCACTGATACACTTGCTCAGCTTCTCCAATTTCATCTGATATAGGCTCAGATGATTTTTGGATCTTTAAAATGAAGGCCACATTTGGTCTCAATAAGTATATTAAATATTTTTGTAGTTGAAATCCATTAATAAAATATTCTTTGGATGGAAAGAGGCATTTTAACAGTTGGGTATTTTCTCCCCTAGTCATTAATGAAGATGAAGGTGGACCAAATTGCAGAATCCAAGATCCATGGGGACAGGAGAAGTGATTTGATCCACCAGTCACTGAAGTTCTGCACTGCAGGAACCTGTGTGGCAGGAGGTGAGAGCACATCTATGGCTATAAAGTTAGATGAGGTCTTTAAACTATGGGATTTTCCTTAACATTTCTGAACAATCCTAGCTTTAAAAGATAAAGCAATCCTGAATGCTTCCAAGCTCACTAATCTTCACTTTCAATTTATTTAAAAAATTAATTTTCATTTTCTTTATATTTCTTGAATCATATTTATTAATTTGAGTACAATTTATGCAGAACAAATATTAGCTGTAGCACAAAACGACCTACTGAGCTCAAAGGCTGGAAGAAGAAAAGGAAAACAGTTGTGCTAATGAGATCTGGCTTCACTTACAACACATCTGCAGTGCGAATCACTAGAAAAACTGCTTGTTTCTATTACTGAATGGACTTAAAACAGGACATTACCAATCAAAGAGAGATAATTTATGCATGTGCATTTGTTTGCAAATGGCTTTCAATACAAAGAGTAATTAAGGAAGTCACATCTCACTGTGCTGTTCCCTACACCCACCTAGCACTTACTTTCAACTCCAGCTCAAAAATGTCATCTCATCATTAGTGAACTTTTGTCTCCTGATTGCTGTAGAGATTTCACAGTTTGCTGCGTGCAGACCAGTTGACCTACAAATTATTCTCTGTCTTTGGTTGGTGGGAATAACAGAGGAGGAATTTAGAGTTGCTTAATCCATTCAGGCATTATGGTCCTGATGAATGTTGTGTGTTCTCATCCTGCATCTATGTAGCCATTTGAAACTTGGTCGTTGTAAAACTAGAGTAAACAGATCTAATCTGGTGTTGGAGAGTAAAATTTAGGTTTGAGCTGTTGCTTGGAAAGCTGCATGCAGAAATGGTAAAAGTTGATGCAAAATGGTTTTAAGCAGATGGAGATTCAGTATTAACTACATAGAGGTGAAAATTGAAGTGCAGCATTTGGTTTCAGCTGTGGTGGGTTTGAGAGAGAGAATGGATTTTGTGCACTTTTTGGTATCTGGGATTGCTTTGATTAGAGCCAGTGCCACTTGGAGGCTAAATTTTGCCTAACAATGAATTATTTTGATTGAAAACAGACAAGACTTTCATTCCCATCCCACCGCCTCTCCCCCAGGAATGCTTTCTCTGGGAGGCTATGGGAAAGATTTTCATTGATAAAAAATAACATTCAAGGAGTTAATTATTTGTTAGGAACATCTGCAAATTTTAGGGGAAAAAATAATTATCTTTCCTGCTGTAATATTCACACATTTTCCCTGTCCAGAAGGCTCTGCTCTCCACTTAGATTCTTTAGCAACTGTAATAGTACAAATAACGAAAACGGATGTTTGCTGTCATCTCTTAAAATCTCCAATGCTTGCTTCATTAAACCCCATGCAAAATCTGAAATGTTGGTTCATGTGTAGGTCCTTTTCTTTCTGCAGTATTTTTCTTCCTTCTTGTCAGTGACTCTGAGGATATTTTGTACCTTGTGCACATTCCTTCTTATTAAAAATATAGAAGTAAATATTGCTCTGAGCTGTTTTGGAGTAAATCCAGAATTAACTTAATGCTGTCATGGAGCTTCCTTCATTTTTGTAGCACTATATATCAGTGCTCTGAGCCAGAGTCCCTGCATAACATAAAATTTAAATTCTAGACAGCAAAAATATTTCAGTGAAATGTTTTTCCATTTTTTTCTCATTAATCAAAATAACACATTTCACAGAAACACAGGCTCTGATCATTCTCTTTGTGAAAAAAACTGAAAATGGATTATCTTGTTCTAAAATGTAAATCTCTGTAACCTGAACGACACATTTCAACTTCTCACAAATCAGATTCTCTTTCCCAATAAACTTCTTTGCTGATTTTGTTTTGTTTCATTATGAAAACCTAAAGCTTGTCAAAATCTCAGAATGACACATACAACAGAAAATCAGATTGCTGCCCACCTCTATTAGTTTCTATAATAGTCTTCAACTACAAGGAGGAAAAATGAAGCATTAGGAACAAAACTGTTTCAATGACAAGATGCATCTGAACTTCTTATTTTCTGACAAACGAGAAGAATATCTTTACTTTTCCCTTTTCCAGTTTCCTGACAGTTATTTCTCTGCCTTCTGCAGCAGCAGAAATGAAAATATAAACCATGAGTTCTAAAATGCAAATATTTTTCCGTGGCTATGTGATTGTGCACACACATGCTGGGTATGTTTTTTTATATGGTGCCAATTAAAACATACCTGTATCAAGGGTTTTATCTCATCGTGGTATTTATTTATAATAGGAAGATGTGCAGTTTTCGGGAGCACCTTTTTCTCCCTCAGAGAAGTAGTAGGTTGGTGTGTTCTTTCCTTGACAGCTAAGAGTGGCTCTAACTCGAATAGGAACATCAAAACCAACACACTTTGACAGACCAGGCTTCATAAATAATGTGCATCAGTTTTCCCTCTGTCGGTGTAAACGCACGTCCTCCAGTACTGGCTTCCACTTGTTTAATCCGGAATGTCTAAGGATACTGAATAAATCACAGTCCTGCACCCATGTGTGTATGCATATGTATGGGTGGGTATTCATACATAATTCATGCCATAATTACCACAGAGATCCTATATAAAGTGCAGGTATGCTATACAGACAGTGCTCTTTCCTTGACCTAAATTATTAACTGAGATTCAGATGCTGCAGATTATTTCACTTAGCAAGAAAAATAGATGAGTGCAGATTACATTGATGTAGTCCTTTTTTTTTCCCCCCCCAGAAAGAACATCCAACGATCATAATCACCACTGGAAAGTTCTTCTGCTTATCACTCCTGGCTGTTTCCAGTCATTAATTGGCCCCAAATTGCTCATTAAGTTTTTCTCAGCCTGCCAGTTCTTCTAAGCTCTATGTGGTGCTTCCTTCTGCTGTCTCTCTTTGGTTCTCTTGTCACATAAATCTTCATAAACAACAGTCATTGCCTTTCCTTCCACGTGTCTTTGTTTAAAAGAGTGGCACTCACCAGGGTCTTGACTTGGTTTCAAGTTTCTGGCTCCACACAGGGGCATAAATTTTTGACATATTCCCCTTTATGCATAAAATACATTTGAAGAACATGAACAAAACAAGAGATATATATAGCTTGGAGCTCCATTTACTGCACAGAATTTACACCACTTAACTTCAGTGATATTTAACCTGCTTATGATTTAGTACACAGAATGGGTAACTTCAGTGTACGATTTAGCCTCTCTAGTTACCACATCCTCATATGGCCTTCAGCCTTTCCTCTCTGTTCCATCTTTCTTCTCTCCACAGGATAAGAGACGGTCTTTGTTTTATAAATTACTGTGCAAATCCCCATTGTTAATTTGCAAACTATAATTTACAGTGTTGCAACACTTTGGTACTGAAATACCTGAAAAAAAAAAAGCTGCATAGAAAATGTGCAATGTTGGCTGGAAATTAGCCCACAGGATTGTGGGGTGCAGAGTCCAGTTTTCTGTGTCATTTACAGAAAAATAAGATAATTTAGATCTCACTGATGTGTAATTAGAACCCAAGAAGTAACGTCTTCATTGGACAAGAAGAGAGGGATGGAAAAGGGTCCTCAAGAGAAAGGTCTCTGACTGGAGCTGTTGGTATCAGCACTAGATGCTACTGGGTTTTAGTAGATATAGTACACTAATAGAGGCACTTGTCCCACAGAACAGTAAATGCCTGTGTGCTGGGGCTCCCAATACACTAATTACTCTGTTTAACACAAAGGCATTTGTGAAATATTATTTGGAAAGAAAAGCTGAACTGTGTAATCTATATGCTGTGGGATTCCTACTAATGCTGAGTCCCAGACCAAGTGCCCTCCACTTGAGAATAATGACAAATGACTTTTCTAATTTGTTCTTTCTTCATTATATTTGAAATGCAGGATGTAGTCTGTTGAGCATTTTCAATCTGCTCCCCAAAATATGGACCCATTCATGATACTCAGAAAGAACTCAGTCTAATAAGACTTTAGTGCATTCTAGGACTTTTTTTCCTTTCAAATCAAACCCGATTATTTCCATGTATTGTACACTCATGATGACCAAGTGCTAATATGGGAGATTATTTTGTTTGTAAGAGAAGGTGGAGGAAATGCATTTATCAAAGATGTCCTTTACATTTCTGCTCTGGCACCAAAGAAGGGCTTGAATTTTCAGGGCGGCTGAATAGCTGCTAAGTTTTTGACAACTGAGCCATAGCTGGATGAGCAGATCTTTCCAGAAAAATGGCCCTTTTGCAGATGTCTGACACAAAGCTGATCCTTTTAAAAAAACAACCAGTCATGGTTGCTCAGAGTTTTGTGTGAACCCTGGAAATTCAAGGGGTTTTCTCCATCCCTGCCTGCAGAGGTGCAGCAGATCATGGTCAGATCTGCACACTCTGCAGCCCTAGCATCTTGCTTGCTAAGTTCATCTGCACTCAGTTGCATTCTGCCACCTCTAAGCTGTCCCAAATGCCTGAGTTAGCAAGTTTATAAACCTTTAAACAAGCCTGCAGTTTCATACATCTGACTTAAGTTTTGACCATCCAGCTGACTGTGTTCTGCAAAATAATGCATAGAAAGTTGTGCAGAGAGAAATAAAGACAAATCTCTTTCAAATGATTATTAACTTCACCTTTGTCCTAAAGCCAGTTTGTGTGGTTATTAACTGACCACTAAAGTGACTGCCTGCCCTTCTTTAATGATGTTTGCCATTAGTCAGGGCTGTTAAGCCCAGTGATGTGTTTGTACCTTTGTTGGCCCTGGCTAGCTATAAAGATCATAACTGTATATTGCCACTGAGAGCTGTGTAAATCATTCTGTGGGTCAGTCAGTTGTGAGAGGTGTTTGCTTTGAAATCCAGTTCTCAATGTGGCTTTCAAAGAGCACGTGCAAGTTAAAGCAGGGTAAACAGAAAAGAATCTGCCCCAAGAGTATCAGTGAGTTTCAGAATTGTGCTACTCTATGAAGAAAAGGATCTTCTCCTGGCTCCAGAGTTCAATGTGGTCACTTGCTGTTTTCCTATATAACTGTGACCTTAGGTTAGTTTAGTTCCTGGAGATCTTTCTGCTTCAGGCAATTGCCATATTCCTCCTCAAAAACAGGGCTGGAAGGAAACCGTGCTCAAATCCAGTGAGTGATTTCATTGCCACCACATCCAAGCTGTCATCTGAGTCAGGAATATGATTCATTAGGTAACTGATCAGTGAGTTGTATGTTTAAATGAAAAATATTAGACTTAAAGTATGAAATGGGCTTCGTTTGCCATTTGAACATCTGAGTTCAGATCAGATCAGCAGGAAGGATGTTCCACCTAGCGTGGGCTGCGGATGGTTGGTGAAGACTGGAGAAGTCACTGCAGAGCAGAGCAGAGCAGAAGCTTTGTTCACTGTTTGAACTGGTGAGAGAGGCACTCACAGGTTTGGAAGGAACATTTACATCTCCCAGTCAGCTCTGGGCAAACAATACTCTGGTTGGGAAAAGGCAAAACTCATTTCTAATTGAATGTAATATTGAAGTCGGAGAAAGGAGAGGTTGAGATCAATACGTCTGGAACAGTAAATCCTCCCTCTGCTTTCTTTTGCACAACCACTCTGGTTTAAAGTATCAGAGTGTGAACATAGTGCAAGTCAACTGTTTTACACTGGTTCTGTGCCTGCTGTGCAGTGAGAGCAAATCTTTCAGCCTGTGTCCAAATGGAGAGCTGGTGGGGAGAATTCATGCAGTGAATTCACCCCAGGCTGTGCACGCTTAGGTAAACTGCAGTTGACTTAGAGAAGTTGCCCAGAATTCACTGGTAGCATTGCAGAGATGGGATTGGGCTTGTTGTTTTTTCTCTTTTTCCTTGTTTTTTGCTTTTGAGGGAGGAAAAGTAGATTTAAGTTATGGTCAGAAACTTGGCAACTTTAGAATTGTTGGACAGATCCCATATACTGCTTGCAAAGTTTGTGAAACATCAAACTGCAAGAGGTTGGAACATCTACAGTAACAAGTAAGAAGCAAATCATGACAGACTGAGTGATGAGGGTGTTAAATAAAGTCACAACAAAACCTGTCACAGGTTTTCTGATAAGCTTTGGAACACCTGACAAGTCGCTTTAATAGCAGCAGTTATTGTTTGATTACTTTAGTGCTTTGAATGCAAAGGGGATATTACTTTGCCTTGCTGCCTTTGTAAGAAAGAGTGTTTTGGTCACCACATCCTAGTTTGTGAAAGTTGCTGAGCAAATTTATTTCCATAGTAATTTATGATGTCCCTTTTCCATGGGGAGATGATTTTGTTTTGACAAAGTGCAGTAACGCTCAGGAACTCCTAATATTTAATGTATAGAGAAGGTCATGAATTCCTGTTCATCCTGGTGCAGATATTACAGTATATGTGCCAGAGATGGATGGCACTTGTGTTATGCTACACTGTGAAGGAAGGCAGTAAATCATAAGATGTTACTGTCTCACCTTGCTGAAGTTGTAAAACAGATATAACATCTCTTTATACGGAAAGATCCAATTAGGGATGGGGAAGGTCAGATCATACAGAGCTGGGCTTCCCAAAAGCTACAAATCCCTCTCCGGGGAGACTGAGACACCTTTTGAGAGATGGAGAATAAGATTTTTAGAGTTAAAATCAATAAATACCTGGCTGTCCGTCACTGTCTCTTTGCATTGTCATTCAAGTTTCCTCTTGACATCTGATTTTAAAAAAAGAGATTACATTGCTACTTCTGTTAATACGAGAGTTTTGTGCTGCTGTTATTGCAGATCAGGCCCACAGAGCAGAACTGGCTCGACAGCTCATGGGAAGTCCCATGAAATTACACTTGGGGAACGCTTTCAGGCTTTCTGGGATAATATGTTTTTCCCTTTCCTGTGCTCTTCTCCATTATTCTGTTGTGCTGTAGGATTTGACTGGCAAATCTTAAGCAGCAGCTATTTTTAAGGAGGCTGCCCAGCACATTTCAGTCAGTGTGAAGGGGAATATTTGAGCACAGAGTTTCTTGGCCTCTTTGCCTCCCAACCTGGGGAAAAGTAGTCTTCATCATCAGTTGCTTCTAAACGAAACTGCTTTGCTCCCGGGGAGCTCAGCACTCCCTGAAGTCCTGAGAACCGGTAAATAGCAAAGCTGTATTTATTATATTTGGCAAAACTGGTGTGGGCTTAAGTGTAAAGGCCAATTAAGTGTACAGAGGAGAGAGGAACAAAATGTTAGGGACAAACAAGCTTGTGGTAGCTGGAGAAACACACTTGAGAGGGAAATGATGGACAGGTTTTTATTAGGAGGTGGGTTCATGAACGGGGCTGACTGTCCCTCCAGCCAGTCTTTAATTTTTACTTTTGTTGCCTAACTTGTATTTGATCAGTAAACACATCATACAGTGACCTTAAACAGTTTTTTAAAGAAACACAATATTTTTATATCCTTCCGTTTTTTTTTAGTAACTCCTTCCTTCATTTAGGGTTCTTTTCATCTTTGTTTTCTCCTCCTCTCTTCCCCACTTGTCTACTCTTTTTTCCCACATCTTCCAGATATTTTATATTAGAGGAGCACCTAGAAGATTTAGGATATGTTGGTCCTGCTACGTTGCCTATTCTATGAATGCTGATCTTCAAGTAATCACCCTTTGCAACCTTACTTTCACTGGCTGTAAAAGGGGGATGCAGATACTTGACCCGTGATTATAAAACATGTTAAACTCTTCTGCTGGGTAAACTGTTGCTGTTTTGATTTCATTGACCATCTACTTGTCCAGTCTGCCCTAATGTTGAAAGTAGTTAAGGCAGCATTTTAGCATTTCTTGGTTTTGTGGTGCTGCAGATATTTCATGTTAGCTTAAGATAGTTACGTGGCTTTGCTAAAAGCATTTTAGATCAGTCAAATAAATGAGGCATATATGGACTAATTACTAATTGTACACATCCATATCACCAACACCTTGGTTAAGTGGAGGAAAAAGTCCTGAAGCTTATCCTATCTGGCTAAGGTTGCGTTAACTTCTTCTGATTTGTTTCATGAATTTGGATTTTTAAAAAATTTTGTTTAGTTTTTAGGGCATTCACCTTGTTTTAAAAATTTGCAGACTCTGCAATGGCCCTCACACCTTTTGCAAAAACCCACTGTTTACAACATTCAAAATCCTGTAGTGACCTAAACATAAAATATCTTGCAAAGACTCAGAGAGCACAGATTCAAGCTCTGACTTTTTTATTACCATCTTTATTTGCTAAAACAAATGGGAACTAAAGGAAGTGACTGCTACAGGCAATCCCTGCCACCACTTGCAACGCGTATCTTCATGGATAGGTTGTAAAAAAATTCTTCAAAATTGTTTCTATGTGGTTTGTGGGGTTTTATCCTGCATTTGGATCCATGCTTGAGAGCAGGTGAGAAAAAGAACAGACTCTCTGATAATATGATATATATATAAAAATACAGATATATCTTCAGCAAATTATTTAAATTCTTCTAGTTGTGGGTATAGAATAACAAAGAGGTGCAAAGGACACTAACAGGGGGAAGAAGGACCTGGTCTTTGGGAAAGAAATCAGGGTTTGTATTTGATGCTTGGTGCAAGTACGTGTCATTCAGCAGTGAAATGTGTAGTAGGTACAACATTAGTTGATTGGATAGTTAATAACTTTGACGCAGGGAAATTAACAAAAGAAAATACATGGCATTTCTAATAGCAGCTAAGGGGAATAATTGTTCTAACAATTGATTGAATAATATGTCAAGCAATATCAACATCAAAAAGAAGGTAAATGCCAAACAAGTAAATGAAACAATGATAGCTTTTAAAGTTGAAATATTTGATTGGGAAATAAACGAGCCTGGCATTATGTAAGGACTTGTCTACATGGAGAAATTCATCAATGTAACTATATTGGTATAATTATAGCTTTCAAAGCAATATAATCTGAACAAAGAAAAAGCACTCTGATTGCAGGATAAGATGCTCCACATGGGGGGTTATAAAGCTCTAATTCCAGTGTTGTAATTATTCTGGTGTGGTTGCAGTGGTTAATTTGCCCATGAAGACAAGCCCTAAACCTTTTGATGCTCTGCTGCCATATTCCTGCCTCGCACCAGGCTCGGCCCAGCAGAAGGAAGGCTGTAGTTGT